>CALNVZ010003431.1:23214394-23325092 GCA_940671915.1 Paracentrotus lividus | reverse complement strand
TCTATTTTAACAAGCTAATTTTGCCGATCTCAACTTCGTTTTATTGTGCCGTTTGAGTCTTGCACACCATGAAAATATATTATATTATATAAAATATAATTATAATATGGGATTATGTAATTATCAACCAAAATACAAGCTCTAACGAGTGACAGAAATGAGAAAGAAAAACAAAATAATGTCAGGAACTCCCCCCCCCCCTCAAAAAAAAAGGAAAAAAAAGTGGCAAAAGGCAATGTCTATAGTCTCGAGGAGTTTGGCTGCAGTATGTTCCGAAAGGTCAAGAAATAAAGTTTCAAGAAATATAGGGTTAAATGTTTTAAAAAGGAGAACCGTCTTTCATTCATATCAACATTCAATACTTTTTATTTCGAACCAGATAATCTAGTTTAATCTTTTAAATTCGCCAATCATTCGTATCGAATCGCGGATTTCCCTTTTATTCACAGCGTGCAGGTCCCGTATAATCCAATACGAATAGGTAAATCCAAAATATATAAGCGAACTATTTCAAGACAAAGGAAAAAATAGTACGAATCTGGGGTCAAACATGCAGTTGGGGGTTTCATGGAGTTGTATATGATTAAAACTGCTTAAGAAATAGTTTAATTTTTGTTTAGCGCCAATTGAAACTGTATGACAACAATGCAGATTATCAAATCTCGCACTAAACAAGCTGAAATATGATAAAATTATCCTTTTTGAAAGAAGAGGAAAAGGAAACCATTGAATAAAAATAGCACAGGCATATTATTGGCGAATCCCCCAAACCAATGTTTGCAAACATTTGTAAATCTTTTTAATTTAAATGTGATTTTGAATTTGAATTTTGAAAATGTTGAAAAATTTATTTGCGAAAATAAAACTGTTTAGGGGCCATTCCATAGGTTGGTGGACATGAGCTTAAAAATTCAAATTCAAAATTTTCTTCAATTTTTAAATACTTTTAGTCCTTCATACATGATAGTTTCAGGAACCAAAAAGAAAAAGTTCATTTTCATATGTATACTTTGGAAAAAAATGGTCGAAAGTTGTGTCTTCCATTCTGTACCAAAATACAAGAAAAATAGTGAAAAATTAAATATGCCTTATTACCATTTTGTTATTGCAACATCATACCACTTTATATATTTCTGAAGTTTAGAAGAGTCAAATCACTTAAAATACACAACAGCTTTTAAAGTAAATTTGTAGTACTCATTAAAAATAAATATTGTAACCCGCTTAGATGATGTTACGTGAGTAACCAAAAAAACTGACTTTGTTTTCTGAGAGAAAAATTCTTCACAGTTAATTGGTGGGATTTTAAATTCTCTTCCTTCAAACAGTCTTTGACACGGTGATGACTATCAAAATCATAGAAAAATACCCATTTTCAAAAAAAATGATGAAGAAAAACTGTTACGTGAGTAACCGTGTAATGTGAGTAACCATCATGTAACGTGAGTAACCAGTAAAAATTATGAAGTTAGGTCACATTTTTGTGGGATGTCAAGTTTTAGGTTCTCATGGTGGGTTGTGAAGTTATTTTTGGTTAATTAAAAGGCAAAATGAGGGTACACCTTATTTGATGTGACTCTTTTTTATCAAAATATCAGTGGTCATACAATCAAACACAAAATCAAATATTAGTATTCACAATGCGAGAGTGCATTAGTAACCTCAAAATTTAGATAAACTAAACTATAAAGAGTGTTGAACAATACAATGAATGCCCTTATTAGAGTGGATTACATGTATACCACTGTGCCATCAAAAGCAGAGAGGTGAAGAAGAAAAGCCATGGTCAGGATCAGTTTTCAAAGACGGTGAACGAGATAAAGGACAGCTGGGTATGCCAGGTTTAGAGGTAGGTAGGACAATGGGCATCTCCAAATCTATGGATGTGACTACTCCTGGCTATATCTTTTGTCTCTGTGTTTGCCCCTCTAGCAAAACTCCATTCCATCCATATCCTTTTATCTTTGCCCACAGCCTGCTTTATTGATAGATTTCATTCTTTATCGATAAATTTCATTCAAGAAATTCTGGTACCCTTATCCAAAGAATGTAACTGAAGACAAGTGATCTCTGGTACAATGTATGTTGACTGTGTCTTGACTGTCTCTTTATTATCAAGTTACATCAGTATTTGTAGGCTGGCCTTCCTGGCCCAATAAAAGAATAGTAACTAAGGAAACATAACAATATTCAAATGAACTCATAGATAACCAATCAACTAAAAAGAAATAGACTAACCCAACTAAAATGTAAGAAGCCAATTCACAAAGAATAACCAATAAGAGATAAGATAATGAAGATGAATAAGATGAGATGATTATGTAATAAGAATGTTGAATTAAAGAATCAGATTTGGGATGAAATGAATGAAGACATCTGAATAGGAAAGGAAAGATAGAGAAGAAAGGTGAAAGTCAAATAGGAAATGAGGCTAAACAAGTTGAAATAAATACCAAATGTGAATAGAAATAAGGTCAACTAAAGAAACCTAAATGTACAATAAACCATACTACACTAGCTTCCCGGTTTTTTTTTTTCTTCTTTTCATTTACCAGTGTTGATGTACATGTATGCCATCCTATTTTGTGATACAGTGATAGCTCGTACTTTTTGTGATTCTCATTTGGGTAATCATGCCTCTTACGAATGTGCAGAAGCAACGCCGCTTCAGCAAAACTCAAAGCTACTGGACGATATGAGGAATATAAACAGAAGTACAGAGAGGAGGTCCGGAAATCTAGAGCTGCAAGGAAAGCCGCTGAAACAAATCTTCCAAGGGCTGTGAGAGAACGTGTGGAAAAGGAAAGAAGGGAATCTGAGAGAAAGCGGGTTGCAGAATGGAGAAAACACAACAAGGAAAAGAAAGAACAGGCATCCACTCAAGAACAGGAAAAAAGATCACCATTTAGGAGTGCTCAGGCCTATGCAAAGCCTACAGCTCGGGTTAGGAGAATTCTTCCTCAAACACCAAACGGAAGAAAAGCTATATGCCGTAATCTCTACGACACTGAATGTGATGCATCAACCCCATGTCTCCAATAGAAAAACCGAAATAAAAGATATGATTCTCTGCTCCTAAACAAGAGACTGTAGATCTCGTTCAAAATTTTTTTGAGCGGATGACATCAGTCGACAAGCTCCAGGAAAGAGAGATGTTATTACTGTCAGAGAGGGCAAAGGAAAGAAGAAGAAAATACAAGCTAGGCACCTGACATCATCAATTTTGGAAACGCATGCTCTTTTCTGTAAGGAGTACCCAGATGTGAAAGTGGGAAAGAGTAAATTTGCTGAACCCGTCCCCAAGCATGTCCAACTTTCAAGCAAGCTTCCCACAATGTTTGCTTATGCAGATATCACGAGAACTTTATCATGGCAATTAACGCTCTACACAAAGCATCACCATCATGTCCCTCGTACTCGCATGAGCTACCAGAGGGATTTTTTGTGTAGTAAACCTGAGCGGGCATGCTGGATGAATGACTGCAATTCGTGCAAGGATGGTGCTGGATTCAGAAGAATCATGAACTATGACACTGCCGATGCCCAGTGGTATGTTTGGAAAACTGCAGATGACAACCGACTGATGAAAGTTGTTGAGGAGGGCACCACACATGACCTCGTCGATTACATCTGCAGTTTGGTGCCCCAGTTCCTTGGACATACATACATAAAGCGTCACCAGGCATCCGAGTACCAGACATGCAAGGAAAGAGCGACCAACAACACATGATCCTTAAGAGGCCCTCATTCAGGTTGATTTCAGCGAAAATTACACCTGTGTCAATCAAGATGAGATCCAGAGTGCCCACTGGAATCAAAGGCAGGTTAGCCTTTTTACAGTGGCAGCGTGGCACTCTGGATCTCAGCACTCCCATGTCATCGCATCAGACAATCTTACCCATGGAAAGGAAACTGTGATTGCCTATCTTGACAAGGTGCTGGATGGCTTGCCAGATCATATGAAGAAGGTCTCCCTCTGGTCAGATGGACCAGCATCACAGTTCAAGAACAGATACATTGCAGCATCACTGGACACACTGCAATGCAAGCACAAACTTGAGATTCAGTGAACTTTTTTACCACATCCCATGGCAAAGACCGGTCGACGGTTGGTGGATCTGTGAAACATCATGTGTGGGGAAAAGTGAAGGCCAGAAAAGCAATTGTGTGGATGCTGCCACGTTTGCTGCTGCAGTTAAGGACATGAAGGGTGATAACAGTGACAGTCCTGACTCGAGCTCAGATCAAGGCAAGAAATGCTTTGCTTCATCTTGATTAGCATATTTGAAGCCGCACGGCCCATTCGAGGTATCGCAAGCATGCATTGTATCCAGTCGTCAAAAACAGGGGGTATCTCAACATTCATGGTTTCTGCAGATGTACGTAGTCAAGCTCACCCAGAGTCAGAGGAGGCATAAGAGAACCCTTCCATTGGAGACTGGTATGCAGTGGAGTATAGGACGGGAAAATGTATCCTGGAGAGGTCATTGCTGTTGGCCAAAAGAATGACTTACAGGGGTCTGTTATGGAGCGGGCTGGGAAGTACTGGAAATGGCCCAACCCACGTGATGTCATCTTTACTTGAGAAAGATGTCAAAGAAGCTAGATCCACCGTCTATTGCTAATAAACGTGGACACTTTAAATTCACAGACACATTTAAATCAGCTGTATAGTACAGTCAAAATGCAAGATAAAATGAAAATGAGAGTATAAGGGAAGCTCAATGAGTATTGTACTGTATATAGCCCATCTGAACTGTAAATTTCAATTTTGTTTGCCTTACTTTTAGTTATTGCTGGTTCTTTAATCTACGTTGAGGGCTTGAGGCAAAAAATGAAGTGCATTTGTTTTACATTATTTTGATTTACACAGCCCAAGCCAGATCTCGTACAGTTTCGTGAATACATTACCAATATACTGATCATTTAGTAAAAGAGAGGAGAAAACTTATTAAGAATGTTACCTTTAAGCATAAACTGGTGTCTGAAATCCTACTCATATTATAGAAACAGAAGTATGAATCCTACACAAATTATTGAATATTATATCCCTTATCTAAGATTGTTTGCATTGAGAGTGTACACAAGGAGAAAAAGAATAGTTTAACTAAGAAAAACGTTTCTCAAGAAATAGTTCGTTTTTCTTCATGACGTCACGCATAGTACATTTTTTCCCTAGGGAAAAACTGGACTATACGTTTTTCCGACCCCCCCCCCACCCTATTCACGAGTTGCGCAACGCAACGCGAGCGGTGCTACTCTGCTGCTTTTACCTGAATTCTCCACTGCATGCCACGGGAAACTTTCGGCGAGCTGCACTGACCAGGTGCGCTTACATAACAGACGATCGATTAGGCAAGGTAAGCATAGACTATATAATTTTGTTCATTAAAAAAATTAAAAGGAATGGTATTATAGTGGAAGGGATATAAAACAAATATACAATGACTCATTCTCAGAACAGGTTAAAACTATTCGCACTCAGGAACATCACATAGTACTATTCTCTCTCGGGCCGATGGCCCTCGAGAGAATAGTACTATGTGATGTTCCTTCGATGCGAATAGTTTTAACCAGATCCTCGATTGTCATTGGATATTTGTATAATATTAGTGACATTTATGTTGTTGACCATACATGGACAAATTGTTACGTGAGTAACCGTTACGTGAGTAACCGCTTTATCTGCACTGCTGGTAAAAACCATGGGTTCTTTATTTTTTTAATTATATACAAAGTTTGTCTCCCTAATATACTTCTTTGAAATGGATATTATCAACTTTTGTAAAAGCCTTGTATGAGGACACTTTTCACTTATGTCAACTTCTCATTTTATGCATGTCCAAATCATGTTACGTGAGTAACCGACACATTTTAAAGATTTGCCAGGAGCATAATAACATTTCTTAAGTTTTGTTATTATACAAAGGATAGTCAGACTGTGTACTTTGTTGCGATAAAAAGATGTTTAGTTCCTATCAATAATAATGGAGTTACAGCTCCAAGTATGAGTCAAGGTGTCTCCAAATGTAACGTGAGTAACCGTGGAATAGCCCGTAGGAACTTAACAAACATCTTGCAAACGTTCGCCTCTCATTGAAATACCACTGCTCTAGACTAAGTTTAAATTTAAACTACATTTAATAACAATATAGGTCTATCTGATTATGTATTCGTTGATTGTAAGATAGCCTCAGGGATAGTATAGCCTACTACTTACTAACTTAAGTACTATTAAATTTGCTTATTCTTCTTCTTCTTCTTCCATTACTACATCATGTAAACATGGAGGTCCGTATTCTGCTACGCTGACAAGAGTTGTGCTGTGGCACTGAAATACAGTCTGTGTCAAATAAAATGGTACAAGTGGAAACCATTTTTTTTTTTATAGTAGGAAGATTGATCACAAACTGGTATTGTTTGGTATTTTCATAAAGCAGGAAAATCAGACAATTCAGTGGAAGCAAGAGGTCCTGCTTGTTGCGTCATTATTTCAATGGATTTCCGGTTTAATCCTGTGCGTTTCATCGTACAAAAACTTACTCAAGGTGCCCTCACACTAGAGCGTGTTGAGGCACCGTGTGTCTGGCGTTCATGATTTTCACTCGAAATTTGACTACGTCCAAAATACTCTCAAGAACACTCCATTTTCCCTGCCCAAAATGGAATTTTTAATGAGCTCTAAACGACTAAATAGAGAATAAATAGCGTCAGGGTAACGATGAATGCGCATGCTTAGCGTCCACCTAACGATTGCCGAGCGTTAGCAACGACTGAACAGCGATTGCCCAACTTATGTCTAGCGTGTTTATACGTGTTAAAGAACGTTAGGAAACGCCAAACATGTGCGTATTGAGTAACGACTGCCCGACGTTCGTGGAATGTTAATTGCACGTTCGCGTAAGTTCATGAGCGCAGACTGTCGTTGAAAATTGCTTGGCAAACGTAGAAAAGCGTTTGCTTTTCGTTGGTATACGCAGAGAAACGCACAGGAACGCTGAGGTCAATTTTTTTTATTTTGAACATGTTCATTTTTTTGCGTGTAACAGCGTTCTTATAAAGACGCTTTGAAAGCGTTGGGCATTCGCTACTTGATCGTTTAGCGCGTTGGGTGTACGTTCCTTCCACGTTCGAAGTGTGTCCAACCAACGCAAAACTTTTGTTTGTATGTTTTTTAACTCAATTTCCTCATGTCATCAAATGGGGGCGTATGTTTTTTACCTCAATTTCCTTTTGTCACCGAATGGGGCGCTTTGTGTTATCGAATAAAATGATTATAGCTTATTTTTTTTTCGTGCTCAGTAGTTTGCCCTCCATGTAACTATTCGGTATAAATAAAGATAAACATTTTCTACTTGAAATATACATGTAATTGTTTTTCTGTGAATCCCAAGGTATAAACGTATCTAAAATCTTTTAAATGTTAACAAAAATTTGGTATTTCTATATTTTATATTAATATCATTTTGGAGGAATTTATTATCTTAAAAATAAGAAGTTCAAAAGAACACCAGCAGAATTTACACTGTTGTTCATTAAGCTTTGATATTATTATTTCTTTTTTTTATATTTATCATTATTGTTTATTTATATATTATTATTATTATTATTTATTTTATCGATTTGTTGTTTTTTATTTTTTTTAGCCACATATTTTGCTCCAGTTTAAATTTCTTGAATTTGTTTGGATCCAGGCGGGGTGTAGGCCTGCTCCCTCTCTATTAAAAAAAAAACGATTGACTGCACATGTTAAAATTGTAAAAATTTCGCCTACACCTACTTTTTGTTTAATTTTCGGGATGCACCCCCGTATTTTAAGATCCTGGATCCACTATTGGCTATATGGTTATTTCTAATGCGGCGGTCACAACTCGCCGTACCATCGACGTGCAAGTCCCTACGATGGATTTCGTAGAAAATTCGTGCAGCGGAGGTACCTCGCAGGTACAATGCATGTACGACGCGCAGGAAGTTTTTACAATACCCTTATTATAGAATTGCAGGAATCGCAGAAGTTGAATTAGGACCTGTGCGTGCATTGCACATACAACGCAGGCTACGTCGATGGCACGTGCCCCGTAGCCTACGACGAGTTGTGACCGCCGCATTAGACAAAAAAATAAAATAAAAAAAAAAATTGAAGAAAAAATAATAATTGATTGTTAATTGGATTTTTTTTCTCTCTCTCTGTTTTTACCATAAAGGTAGAATATCTTTATTTTTATTATTTATTTTTTGACCAGTCACACTTTTTAATTCCATCCCTCACTTAGACAAGAAACCATTGTTTGTAATTTTAAGACCAATAGCGTTTCGTGGGATAGCACCGAGGGCGCTTTGATAAGCCAAAAAGTTGCCAGAATGGTTATAGTAGTGGATGAAGTATTTTTTTTTAATTATTCAATACCCGGTCATGGTTTAGGAAAAATCCAATGTTTAGCCCAATGTTCCAAAGAGTGAAAGATGGGACCCATATACCCTCCCCCTCCAATAAAAAAACATCAAAATTATTCATGTGGCTGGATCAATAAAAAAAATCAACCTTTTTGACCAACAGTGTAGTTAAAAATGCAATGTTTACTATCTCAAGAAAACAATACCATCTTATAACACCCTAATATTGTATTGAGTGTAGATATAGTGTAACAGAGTGTGGTAGGGGACATTTGGCCCGACCCCTTCGTCTTGATAAGGGTTGAGAAATTTAAAAAAAGTTTTTTTTATCTAATATAAAACAAGCCCGTCCATTTATATAGTTCATCTTGATTTAAAGAAATCGCAAGCTGATATTTTCATCCATCAATTTATTTGAAATCAATTAAGTGCATAAAAAAAAAAAACCAACAAAAAAACAAAAAAACTCACAATTATGAGGGGGTAAAAGACCTCAGGAGCATATAAGGAAAACAGATATGAAAAGCGAGAGGTGAAAACAAAAAGGAAAACAAAATATTTATGCAGTTATCAGAACGCATTGACTGTTCAACACTTTTAACATGCCAATACAATGAATGCTATCAATGAATAATTTTTTTTGGGTCCATAAATTGCAAATAAACAAAGCTTCCCCACACCCTCTACCCCCCCCCCCCAAAAACAAAACAAAACAAAACAAAACAAAACAAAAGGTATTGACCAATGTTATGTTTGCAAACGACTTTGGGTCCATTATAAAACGCGATTATTTTGAGGTCACTAATTTTTCAAAGAAATTTCATGCCTCCTCAAATGTTTCAGATCAATCTGTATCCTCGAAGGTTTTGATCTTAAATATTATGTCAATTTGATGCCCAACTTAAAAAATAATAATTTCATGATAAATCTTTTAGCTTTAGATCGATTCGCGCTCTTTTAAGTTTCAGATCTCATTTTCTCAAAAATGTTATTTTTTGTTTCTTTTTCGTATTTTCATCTTTCAGTCCCTCTCCCATTATCTTATTCATTCGTTATCTCTTTCTCCTCTCTTCCCCCTCTCTCTTCTGTTTGTTTCTTGTTGTTGATTTTTTTTTCATTCTCTTTTCACCTCTCTTTCCTTTTGTCTTTCCAGTTCTCCCTATCTATGTTTCTTTTCCGTTTCCCATATTCTTTCCCGGGGTCCAAGGCTTTTGGTTTATACCTATTCCTAGATATATGCATTATAATCATTTTTTTTCTTAACCAAAATATTAAGGTTTGTTTCGTAAATTACATAAATACCACTTGACGAAAATCTTTCTAAACATTCTTCATGGCATGATAGAGTATTATTAATAATAGTTACATTTACGTAGCACTTGATACATGTATCCTACTCGGTGTTTATAAGGGCTTTTAATGTTAACTAGCTATTACCAGGCTTAGTGAGGCGACTCTGAAAGGCGCTCGCAGCATTCAAGTATTATTGATAATATTATATCATATAATATAAAGATTGGGAGACAACAGTTATATCGAATTACATGTCGATTAATTATCCGATAATCTATTATCCAACATAATAGGAAGATTTGATATTATTATTTTTTTTTATTTTAATCGAGGAGGAAAAAATCGATGCATTCAAAGGTATTGATTAAAAAATGAAAAGAATAGTAATAAACAATAACTAAAAAAAAAAAAAACTTCCCGAGATAGATTAGACGCGTTTGGACGCACAGAGAACAACAAGGGAACGAACATCCAACGTGCATAACGTTCACGCTGCTACCCTTACAAAAATGTCCTATGGTATTCCTATGGTATTTCTAAATGTCCTGTGGTATTCATATGGTATTTCTGAATGTCCTGTGAAATTCCTATGGTATTTCTATGGTACAATCAAATACCATAGAAGTACCATAGGGAAATACCACACAGGAAAAGGGTACCATAAGAATACCATACAGCAGTGCTGTGGTATTTGGCACAAATACAATATGTATGGTATTGCTGTATGGTTTTTGGCACAAATACCATATGTATGGTATTTCTTTATGTTTTTTTTTGGCACAAATACCATATGTATGGTATTTCTGTATGGTTTTTTGGCACAAATACCATATGTACGGTTTTGCTGTATGGTTTTTTGGCACAAATACCATATGTATGGTATTGCTGTATGGTTTTTGGCACAAATACCATATGTACGGAATTGCTGTATGGTTTTTTGGCACAAATACCATATGTATGGTATTGCTGTATGGTTTTCTGGCACAAATACCATATGTATGGTATTTCTGATGGTTTTTGGCACAAATTCCATATGTATGGTATTGCTGTATAGTTTTCCGGCACGAATACCATATGTTGGTATTTCTGTATGGTTTTTTGGCACAAATCCTATGTATGGTATTGCTGTATGTTTTTTTTGGCACAAAATACGCATATGTATGGTATTGCTGTATGGTTTTTTGGCACAAATACCATATGTATGGTATTGCTGTATGTTTTTTTGGCACAAATACCATATGGATGGTATTGCTGTATGGTTTTTTTGCACAAATACCATATGTATGGTATTGCTGTATGTTTTTTTTGGCGCAAATACCATATGTATGGTATTTCTGTATGGTTTTCTGGCACACATACCATATGTATGGTATTGCTGTATGGTTTTTTGGCACAAATACCATATGTATGGTATTGCAGTATGTTTTTGTTTTTTTACACATATACCATATGTATGGTATTGATGTATGTTTTTTTGCACAAATACCACATGTATGGCACAAATACCACATGTAGAAAGTTCCATGAACCGTTAAATTTGCTTACACTCAAACGTCACGTGGAGCGACGAAATGCACTTTTTTATTATTATTATTTTTTATTATTATTATTCTTTTTTTTTTTTTTTACATAGGTTAAGTTTGAAGCATGTTTCTGCTAGAGATGGGAGCCTTTGTTTCAATCGCCCCGTGTTACAATTATTGTCCCGGTCTCCCCGACCATCAGGGGCGGCGATGTCATGTGATGACGGTCAGGGGTGGGGGGAGAACGGAGACCCCAGAATGGGAATTATTATAGACTTGAACGGAATAAGGCTTTCTAAATATTTTGTATACCCAAAATTCGAAATAGAATGATCTATTTCACATATTATGCAGACACTAATGACAATTTTAAGAATATTAGGTTGGAACAAATGAAACATATTCCACAAACTACGACCTGAAGACAAAGTTAAATCGTTAAATCATTGTATTGTTATTTGTTTGTGAGCGCGAAGCGCGAGCTAAAAATTTTGCTCTATAATAACATTAATCATTGTATTCACTAGCTGATAATCACTACTCTTAAAGAAAATACAATTACGAAGAGCGAGTGAAAATCTCATAAATCAACGTTTTACAATGTACATGTATATATATGTTTGTAATCCCTTTCTGAGTATGGTCACTTTTTATAACGATACGGACCTGAAAACAAAGAATTTAAAGAAATTTAAAAGTTTATTTCCATCACATTTTTGACAAGTGGGCAAATACAAAATTTATTCAAATTATTTAGAAAATAAAAACAAAATGTGAAGCTTTGAAAATCAAGGGGACATGTCCCCCTGATTGCCGCCAAATTTGGAGAGGAATTAATTATACACTAGATCGGAATAAATAAAGCACCCCAAAGAGACATATAATATAGACTAATAATCCAAAATTCACAATAGAATGACCTACCCCACACATTATGCCAAGGTTACAAATAAAGCGTTGTAACAAATAAAAGAATAAATGAATATAGGGACCTGAAGAAAGATTATTAGTTTAATTATTGTCTGTGTTTTTGTTGCAAGCGAAGCGCGAGCCGAAAATGTTGCTTTTTAATGACCTGCCTCTTCGTCTATTATATGTACATATATTTTCTTAAGCTTTAAAAATCGAGGGTGGACGATCCCCCAGAAAACAATCGATGGGGGGGGGGGGTGGGGGGAACTCGATCGTCCCCCGTCCACCCGGGACGCCGCCAATACCTACCGTTGTGTAGTATTGTCACGGATATTTTCTAAGGGATAGTTTCTTACAAGAATTGACTGAGTGGTGTTTGACCTAGTCGACTTTGATTAGACGAAATGGGAATTAATTAGACCAAATGGTAATTTGACGAACTGATTGAAGACAAACGTTCAACAGGGATGAACCAACGGGCATTAGTCAAAGTCGATTTACGGCAGTTTACTGCTGAAGTTTGGTGGTCGTATGGTTTTCCTGTGTGGTACTTCGTGTGGTACTATGGTAATTAGCTCATTTGCATACAATGTTTTTGTTTGCACAATAGTCCAGTAGATGGTCCATAGGCCATGTACAAGACCCGGAAAAGTCTTTAAGTACAAGGTTTTTTGGTTGATTCGTGTTCTATATGGGTATTTAAGAAATTCAGCTTGGTTGCCAGGTTGGCAACATTGGGCAACTTTTTTATTTGCATAATTAGAATAATGACCTAATTAGCATATTTTGTGCATTGGATATGTGGCTAATCGTAATTCAAGAACCCCGAAATATGGAAGAAACGACTTTTTTAAGGTATTTTACGACGAGAAAGTCATTGATGATATTATTTTTATCTTTTAAGTAGTGCTTTTGTCTTAAATGGCCTAATTAGCATAATGAAGCTAATATGCATATTAGCCTAGATTCATTAATATTAGGCCTATGGATTATATCACATTTTTCTTATCTGGAAAGCCTGATATTGTGCAATACAACATTGAAAATCACTTTTATTGAAGACATCCTATTAATTCATGAGATGATTATGTTTTGTAGATATGATATAATTAGATATACGAACAATAGCCTAATTAGCATATCAATGTAATATGGGATATGGAGTTATCTAATTAAAGAACCTGGAACGTGAATGAAACGACTTTTTAAGGTATTTTACGGGACGAGGAATTCGTATATGATATCAGTTTTTATCTTTTAAGTAATGATTTTGTCTTAAATGGCCTAATTAGCATAATGAGCTATATTGCATATAAGCCTATGCTGTAATATTAGCCTAAGAATAATGTTCATTGTTTATTTTAGAAAGCCTGAGCAATATCGTGTAATACGACATTGCAAATCACTTTTATTGAAGACATCCATTAATTCATGAGATGATATGATTGTTATGTGGAAATATATAATGAGCATTAAAGAACACTGACCTAATTAGCATATCATTTTGTAATATTGGATATGGGGCTAACTTAATTAAATAATCTGGAAAAGTAAATGAAAAGTCTTTTAATGCTACTCTACAACAAGGAATTCATTTATGACAATATTTTAGTACATGTAGATTTGCTTTTGTTGATTAGCATATTCATAACAAGGGGATAATTATGCATTATTGCTTATTGCTAATGCCATTGATTCAATTTCATTATTTATCTAGACAGATTGAACAATGCGCAATGCAACATTGTACGTTACTTAACTTAATTATCATGCTGTAATATATTGCATTTTTAATTACCTATATAGTTAGCATTTAGAATAACGACTAAATCAGCATAATATTATCTGTACCCCCCCCTTCCAACATACACGTAGATACCCATTTTGGTACAGGAAGCCATATCAAAATTACCCCCTACAGGGGCGGCAGAGTGTTTTTGAAAGTGGAGAGGCTGAGCCAAAGTGGGGGGGGGGGGGGCTGAACAGGCCCCTGTCCTATTACAGCCTTTCTAAGGGAATCTGCATTAAAATTACCTCCTATTACAGGCATTTGAAGAGGGAGTAGAATTACCCCTATTTCATAGGCTTTTGGACCACATTCAGGACCCTATTTCATGATTTGTCCTAAAACTTTTTTAAAAAGGTAAAATTGTGGTAGTTTTTATTTTTATTTAGTTAATATTATGTGGTCAAAAAACCTGTAATACAGGTAATTTTGATGCAGCTTCCCTTCTAAAGGCTGTAATATGGGGTAATTTGGACATTGCTTCCCCTACCAAAAGGGGTACGTGTATGGTTGACTCCTATATGGGCAGGGGGAGGGGGGCAAAATACAGATAATGCTAATTTAGTCGTTATTCTAATTGTGCTATATATTATAGGTAATTAAAAATGCAATACAATGTATATTATCAGCCTGCTAATGATTTTAAGCGACTTACAATGTTGCATTACACAGTGTTCAAGCTCTCTAGATAAATAATGAAATTGAATCACATAGCATTAGCAATAATCAATAATGCATAAATTATCCCATTGTTATGAATATGCTAATTTAAAACAAAAGCAAATCTACTAAAATATTGTCATTGGCTTGTATGCATGTTAGCTCATTATGCTAATTAGGCCATTTAAGACAAAACCATTACTTAAAAGATAAAACTGATATCATATATGAATTCCTCGACCCGTAAATTACCTCTTTAAAAATCGTTTCATTCAGTTTCCAGGGTTCTTTAATTAAGATTAACTCCATATTCCATATATTGATATGCTAATTAGGCCATTGTTCGTATTATGCTAATTATATTATATCTACAAAACATATCATCTCATGAAATAATGGGGTGTCTTCAATAAAAGTGATTTTCAATGTTGTATTGCACAATATTCAGGCTTTCCAGATAAGAAAAATTGATAATTAATCCCATGGCTAATATTAATGAATCTAGGCTAATATGCATATTAGCTCATTAAGCTAATTAGGCCATTTAAAGACAAAGCACTACTTAAAAGATAAAAATAATGTCATAAATGAATTTCCCGTCCTAAAATACCCTTAAAAAGTCGTGTTCATCCATATTTTCGCGGGTTCTTGAATTGTGAATTAGCCACATATTCAATACACAAAAATATGCTAATTAGGTCATTATTCTAATTATGCAAATAAAAAAAGTTGCCCAAGGTTGCCAAGGTGGCAACCAAGCTGAATTTCTTATATACCCATCTAGAACACACATCAACAAAAAACCTTGTACTTAAAAACTTTTTCCGGGTCCCCACATTTCTACTGGACTACAAGTCAGTATTTTGTGAAGCTTACCTCATTAACTAGTAAATGCCTGCATATTAATATTTTTTCTTTAGGAAAATATATTTCCTAAACACAAAGTAACATCAAGAGCGATAGTTTTGACATTTGCATATTATCAAGAATATAGAAATAACTAACTGTGACCCAAATATTTTTGCTAAATAGTGGTATATATACCAGTGTATGTATCCTTGGGTGTCTAGCGGCTCCTGTGGTAACGGCGTGTGGCATCTCTGAATTAACGGCGTGTTGTGTTCCGGTCGCAACGGTATGTCATAATCCTGGTAAGTGTGTGCGGTATGATGTGTGGTACTAGTTTGGGATAATGCTATTAAGTATTTTTGCTGTATGGTACACCTGTATGGTATTTTTTGTGGTACTTGTGCTAAAATACCATAGGAAATCCTGTGGTATTTGTGCCAAAAAACCATAGGAAATCCTGTGTATTTGTGCCAAAAAACATAGGAAATCCTATGGTATTTTGGCTGTATGGTACTTCTGCATGGTATTTTGTGTGGTATTTGTGCCAAAAAACCATAGGAAATCCTATGGTATTTTGGCTGTATGGTACTTCTGATGGTATTTTGTGTGGTATTTGCGCCAAAAAAAAAACCATAGGAAATCCTATGGTATTTTGGCTGTATGGTACTTCTGTATGGTATTTTGTGTGGTATTTGTGCCAAAAAACCATAGGAAATCCTATGGTATTTTGGCTGTATGGTATTTTGTGTGGTATTTGTGCAAAAAACAATAGGAAATCCTGTGGTATTTTGGCTGTATGATACTGCTGTATGGTATTTTGTGTGGTATTTGTGCCAAAAAAACATAGGAAATCCTATGGTATTTTGGCTGTATGATACTGCTGTATGGTATTTTGTGTGGTATTATTTGTGCCAAAAAACCATAGGAAAATCCTGTGGTATTTTGTATGGTACCGTTGTGTGGTACCACACGATATTTTTGTAAGGGTATGCCCAGCGCATACAGAACCTATTGATAAGTGCATTGTTACACGCTAGAAAACGCTCAAAACTGCGAACGTGTAATTAATTATGAATTTATATCAGCGTACATTTGCAATCAGACAACGATTAATTGCGTAAGGTTAACGAGTAGCAACGTTTTCGAACGTACACACCAAATTCCAAGAACGCTGGTCAAACGTTAGCATTTAAATTAAAAAATCAAGTTGTCGCTATCAGTAATACTGGCCGAGTGGTATGAGGAACAGGCTCCCATCCAGAGGACTCGAGTTCGACTCCCAAGATTTAAAAAAAAAAAAAAAAAAATTTTAGATGCTCTAAATGGATATATCTTACATGAATAAATAAGATCCATCCGTAAAACCGATAGTTCAGAGATGAATTTTGATTCAAAATTGTATTTTCACTTTGTACATCCATGCATTACACTTATTAGGAGAGAAATTACACTCATTTGAAAGTGATATTGATGGTCCATGTATTGGGAAACGTTGTGAGATGCTAAGTCCTAGATAAACATCTAAAAAAACCAAAGTGGTCTTTCCTGCGACAGACCCCCCCCCCCAAAAAAAAATAAAAATATATATATATCGTATCAGGAAATCTCCCCAGAGGACAACTCCCCCGGGACAAATCCCGGAGGACAGCTCCCCGGAGGACATCTCCCCCGCAGGACAGGTCCCCAAGGACAACTCCCCGGAGGACATTTCCCCCCGATGAAAACTCCCCCGGAGGACAAGTCCCACAGAGGACATATCCCCCGAGTACAACTTCCACCGGAGGACAACTCCCCCGGATGACAACTCCCCTGGAGGACAACTCCCTCGGAGGACAACTCCCCTGGAGGACAGCTCCCCCGGAGGACGACTCCCCCGGAGGACAACTCCCCCGCAGTACAACTACCCCGCAGGATAAGTCCCCCGGAGGACAGGTCAACCATTCCGGAGAACAGATCCACATGCACTCGTTAATTTTTGCTCCATTTGCGATTTTTTTTTTTTTTTTTTTTTTTTTAAACCAAAATAGCCATTCATGGAAATACAAAATCTTTGGCATTTTTTTTCCGGCGAAGGGTGTTAAAGTTTGGCAGCTGTAGAAGCGCACTGCTATTGGAACCGAATTTTGTCGTCAAGAGAGAGAGAGAGAGAGAGAGAGATATCAACTTCAATCTTAAATCACCATAGGAAGATGATCTGATTAGATTTTAGAGTATGTAGGTCAATGGTCAGGCCCGTAGCTAGGATTTTTGCGGGGGTTCGAAATCTGAAAAAAAAAAAACTTTTTAAGGGATGATTTTTGAGCGCGAAGCGCGAGCCGAAAATTTTGACTAAATATGACCCGAAGCGGTATATTTTTACGTATGGTTTTTTTTTTTAAATTCTTTTACAAACGGTGACGATCACCTTTCTTTTAGCAAAAAAAAAAATAATAATAATAAAAAAATAGTAAAGAAGACGAATTTAAAAAAAAAAGGATTTTCGAGCGCGAAGCATCAAGTGGAAAATTTTATATCACACCTCTTCAATTATACAAAAAATACATGTTCATAATATGATACAAGGTTTTTGGTTTGTTTTGGCTTGGCTTGTTTCAGCAAATGTTTTAGAATTATAAATGTTTTCATCGGATATGTTAACGGAAATACTGAAAAATTGGTTGACATGCCGAGATGTTTTAATTTTCATCTACTTCTGGAGATATTTTCATACCAACATTAGTTGCAATAACACCCTCTTATGATAGCGATCACACGGCATGAATGCAAAGCTGTGCAAGTGCATACTTATGAACACACTCCATTCAGATATGAATATTCGGTTTGTTTTGGATAAATGTAGAACAATTGTCTGTAAAATCTTAAACCCAATGACAATGATTGCATTAAATTATTCCTTGTAAAACTGACAAAACAAGTGATGATGTTTGAATTGATTTTTGTGAATTTCTTTTTTGATAAATAAAAAATTGTGTTCTCGTTTAAACTTTTGCGCCCATCGCTGATACTAAATCATAATGCATAAATAACTCAAATTTTTACCTCAAAAATATAGTGATGAATTATTAATTAAAGCTTAATTATCGTGGCTCACCACCCCTTGCTGAAGACGACTAGAGATACGTAGGCCAACTCGCCCTTCGTGCTCTTTTCTACCCCTGTAGCTTCATATTTAAGTTCCCCATTTAGTATCTTTCCTTTTTTCAACATTTTTTTTATTTCTTGCATTTTCATTAATT
Source organism: Paracentrotus lividus (assembly GCA_940671915.1). NCBI lineage: Eukaryota > Metazoa > Echinodermata > Echinoidea > Camarodonta > Echinidae > Paracentrotus > Paracentrotus lividus. The sequence continues at coordinate 23,306,439 of CALNVZ010003431.1, read as the reverse complement.
GTCCTTTTCTGAGGGTCACATTTCGTTGGGGTACCTCTGAATCTGCCAAACCTAACAACCTTTTGAGGGAAGGAGTAGCCATTCATAGATTGAAAGGGGTGGTTCCAATGGATGATTAGCAATTAAACAACCATTCCCATCCCCGCTTGTCATTACAGAAGGGCTACTCCATGCGAAATAACTGTGATAATTGTAACAAAAAAAAACACAAGGGGTTGGCATAAAATCAATATTTATAAAGCATTTAAATTGAGTGGAGTTGTCCTCCGGGGGAGTTGTCCTCCAGGGGAGTTGTCCTCCGGGGGAGCTGTCCTCCGGGGGAGATGTCCTGCGGGGGAGTTGTCCTCCGGGGGAGCTGTCCTGCGGGGGAGTTGTCCTCCAGGGGACTTGTCCTCCGGGGGAGCTGTCCTCCGGGAGTTGTCCCCGGGGGAGATGTCCTAGAACCATATAAAAATATTTGACAAATCTCGGGCCATGAATAAGATGTGACAACATATATAATGCCTCGATCACTGTTCGTGGCCGGGGACCCGTACGGCGAGGGAATCAGTCGTTTTTATAATTTCTCTACAGTGCGGTTCCAATTTTTTTTCGCACGAGATTTACCCTCAGAGCGGCTTGGATACAGACCACTATTGTGTCATACCTCCTTTCCCCAAAAGCTTCTATTCCGGGGTCCGTGCGGTGAGTAGGAAAAGACACTTTAAAGTTTACGCGCGACTCCCGGCCCACTCCATTACGATTTTATGTGCACACCGGAACATTTTCCAGTAGTTATGCTTTAAATATAGGGGAGCCGGGAAGATCGAGTGTGTGCTTTCGTTTTTCCCGGCGTTCTTCTCAACCCGGTAGGCCGTAGCAAACCCGTAGAGTCACCAAAGGGACCCGAGCGGGTTTCTGCCGGTAGCCCTACATGTTTCTGACGGTATCCAAGCGGGCTCCGCCCGTGTTTTTCGGTGAGTCCTCCAAATAAAATAAAATATTGACAGGCCTCTTGCAAAACGGTTCCCGTGCGACTTTCCTGCGGCCCCCGCCTTAAAGGTTCCTAATGAGACTATACGAGAAGGCTATACTGTCTAGCGTCAGATCTCAAACTTTGTTCTGAAATGTACTTTTGTTTATATATATTCTGAAAGTCTGGAGGAGACTTGTCCCATTTCATTCCTGAGATCAGTAAATACCAAGACAGGGGCACTTTTTAAACAAAAGGGCGACAGTGAACAAAGGCCCCAAAAAGTGCATTTTTAAGTGGTGGTGATTTTCAGTGAATAAAATTATTAAGGAGGAGTCATATTTCTCCGCAAACTGTTTACACGTTTCCATTATCCTTAAGGAACAATCTCAGAGGCTAATGAAAAAAAAAACATCACCCACAGAAGTTTAAAAAATGTTTTACTTCGTTGCTAAGGAGGATGCGTACAAAATCAGAGGTCATGAATATCCAGCAAAATGGAAATAGAGTCGTGAATATTTCGAAATCTATTGTAAAAACTACGTAATATTTACTACAAAAACTTAACTGTAATTTGGGAATTCGGTGGAATAATTAAATCGTATTTGCGATACGGGTCTAAATTTTCCCTTGGCAACGACAGAGTTCTTCGGACGTAAGTTGCTCCTTTTTGATTTTCAGAATCTTCAGAAAGTTGACCGGACATCGCTGGTGTCAGCATCACGTCCAGGTTTGACTTAGTGTCAGTGTGGTGTGAACTTGAACTACATTGCTTCTATGGAAGTTTGGAATTTTAGGACAGTCGGCATATTTTTGGTTTGTATAGGCAAAGTGTTCCAGTTTTTGATGGTTTGTGGCCAGAAACTATGAAGGTATGCTTGGGTTCTACATCGCAGAGGTATGAATCTTTTGTCGTCATCTCCTCTTGGACGGGCAGCTTTCACGACATAGGGCGGAATGTCCACTGCACTTTTATTATGTAATGCTTTGTAGAGCGTGGTGAGTCGACAGTGACGTCTTCTCTGCTCAAGTGGGGTCAGTTTCAGATCTTGAAGCATAGATGTAACACTGGAGGTACGATGATAATCTTTCTTGATAAACCTGGCAGCTCTTCGCTGTACCATCTCTAATTTATTTATAAGATTTGAATGATGGGGATCCCATACAGTAGATACATATTCTAGTTTTGGTCTGACAAGGGCAAGATAAGCAATTCTCTTCACCGGTGGGTCACATCTAGAGAGGTTACGTTTGACAACACCGAGGATCGGTTAGCATCATTTGTTATTTTGTCTATGTGACTTTTCCATGTTAGGTTATTGGTGATGTGGATACCAAGATAACGACATTGGTCAACTGTTTTCAGATCTGTTCCCATGAGATTATAAGTGAAGACCTTGGGTGTCTTGCTCCTGGTTATGTGTAAGCACTCACATTTGGAGGGGTTAAAAATTCATCTGCCATGATTCTGCCCATGATCTTAGCTTGTTAAGATCAGTTTGTAGTTGGACTTGGTCTTGTTCAGCTTGGATTGGGCGAAAAAGCAGGCAATCGTCAGCAAAGAGCTTGATTCTCGTTGAATTGTCGATCATTTCTCCAATGTCGTTTATGAATAGAAGAAACATTAGTGGCCCGAGAACGGTTCCTTGTGGGACTCCAGAAGTGACTGGGATAGAGGGTGAAAAATCTCCATCTATAACTACTTTTTAGATCGGTTTGAGAACCAAACGTTTAACCAGTTGAGTGTTTTCCCTCTAATCCATAATGGTCCAGTTTCATTAGGAGTTCTTGTGTGATACCAGGTCGAAAGCCTTGGAAAAATCCAGGACAAGGACATCAACTTGACCCCCATGACTTGGTCGAGATGACGCATGATTTCTTCCGAGGTGTTAATTAGTTGGGATTCACAGGAGTGATGTTTAAGAAAACCATGTTGATAAGGCTTTAAGATCTTATACATATCTATATGCCTCATGATGTTGTGTGCTATATATGCTCCAGCGTTTTACAGGCCACCGATGTTAATGAAATTGGTCTAATATTGATGGGAGCTGATCTAGTTCCTTTTTTGTAGACTGGGCAGACATTTGCAGTTAGCCAATCTTGGGGTACTGTTCCTTCGTAAATGGACTGATTAAATATTCTGGTAAGATTGGAGCTATTTCTTCTGCACATTCCCTCAGAATATAGGTAGGAATCTTGTCGGGCCCATAAGCTTTGTGAGGATTGAGTTCCTTCAATAACTTTAAGACTCCAGGTACACTGATCTCATAGTCAGGCATTGATGGAAATGGATTAGATTGCATGACTGGGATGCTGTTCGTATCATCCTTGGAAATACAAGAGCCATAGTGGTTGTTAAGGATCTCAGCTTTGCGAAGGTTATCACTCACCAATCCGTTTTCTGATTGCAGAGGCGGGACTCCTGTCCTGTCTTTTCTCTTATGGGAGACAAATGACCAGAATTTTTTTGGAGATGTCCGAAGATTTTCCATATTGAGTATGCTTCTGATGTAGTTGTTTTGTGCTTGGTCTAGATCCCTTCTAATAGCATTACGTAGTTTCCTGAATGCTAACCAGTTACCTTCTTTACCAGTCTTTTTAGCTTTATTAAAAAGACGCTTGCGTTTTTTTATTCCTCTTTTAATTTGTGAAGTTAGCCATGGGACATGTTTCCCATCTCTGACTGTTTTAGAGGGGATATGCTGCTCGATTGCATCTAGGATAGTATCTCGGAGTTTACACCAGTTGGACTCTACAGATATTTCAGTGTTGTAGTTATCACCTCCTATGTCCCTTATTTTATCCTTGACTGAATCAATATTCCCCTTCTTGTACAAGTAAATTTTTCTTGGCTTTTTCTTGTTGAATTTAAGGCCAATGGAGAACTCCGCTGTCACTGCGAGGTGGTCACTCATTCCCGGGATGGTTGCCACATTACTGATGTAGTCCGGGTAGGTAGTGAGTAAAAGGTCGAGAATATTACCCTCTCTGGTTGGTTCCTTAACTACTTGCGTCATATTGAAGCTTTCCGCTATATCCATGAATTTTTGATTAATAGTGGACCCATATTGGGGAGTTGATGGTAAGGAGTTTGTGTCCCAGTTGATACTAGGCAAGTTGAAATCTCCCCCCAGTATGATGAATGGTTGGGAGCTAGATCCTGAGGTCATCTTAGATAGGTTTTCCTCAAGGCTTAGTAGTGATTCCGTACTTGAACTTGGGTTTCGGTAGAAGGATCCAATAAAGATTGGTTTTTTACCTTGGATGTGGATTTTACCCCAAGAGCCAGTGTCGTTCATGCTGTCAGGTGGGGCTACGAGGAGATCACTCCTATATGCTAAGATTGTTCCCCCGGAGCCAAGACAGTTGTCCATTCGGTAGGCGCTATACCCTGATGGAAGACCTGTACTATTAGGGAATGTGGCATCGAGGTGCGTCTCAGTACCAAGTACTATGTCTACATTCTCGGCCAGGATCAATGACTGCAATTCTCCTTGCTTGCTTGTGCTTCTAAGGCTGCGGCAGTTTACTATCATTAACTTAAGTTTCTTTGGCGCTTTTGTCACCTTAGGCTGTTTAACTGATTCAACTGGCTATAATTTTCATTATAGTGCTACCTTTTTGGCCATTTTTAATTTGGCACAAGGATAATGGAGACATGTTAACTGTTTGCGGAGAAATATGACTCCTCCTTAATAATTTTATTTACTGATAATCCCCATCTTTTAAAATTACATTTTTAGGGGCATTTGTTAATTTGTCGCCCATTTGTTAAGTGCCCCTGTCTGAGTATTTACTGATCTCAGGAATGAAAAGGGACAAGTCTCCTCTTTAAGAATATATTTTTAAAATAATATTTCACAAATCTCTGGCCATGAATAAAAGACAACATACAAAAGACTTGTAAATATGAAAAAAAACACACGCATTTAGCTATGTTGCAATACCAGTGGTAAGGGAGTGTACTTGTATAATCATGCGATTGTAACCATGGTAACCAATGATACACGTACATCCTCATTGGTGGTTCCGGTATACCATTATGTCTCTTATTCGTAGGCCTCGTATATAACGGTGCGGTCATGCAACTGTGTCGGCCCCTTCCTTGGTGTTTATCATCTAGGCTTCTGTTTGCGATGGAGTCCTTGGCAACTGATTGATGACTGATATATGAATCACATAAAGAACACATCTGTCAGCATGGGGATTCCCCATGACGTATTGCGCAATAATTGTTTGCGTCTCCCAATAAAAAAAGCGATTTGTTCGCTCCGTATTAATTATCATGCACAATACAGTGTAACTTGCATTCTGTGTGCCTGCATGATCTTTCGCTGGACTGGGATATTAAACATTTCGGAGAGAACTGTGGGAGACATGCACAGGATATACAATTTGCATTGAAAAAAACATTACATTATATTATTGTAACTTGGAGGAAACTTTATCGCATCAAGGTGAGAAAATACAGACTCTATGATTATAATCGTTTTTAGATTTAAAAAAAAAAAAAAAAGGTTAGGTATGAGGTAACTATACACAGTAACTATACCCTGCTGGAAAGAACACACTCATTCACAATATTAAATTAGGGCGTTTTCACATTGTGAAATCAATTTCACACTGTGAGCTGGTATATTCACACTGTGAAATCAATTTTCACATTGTGAACAATGTGTAGTTTTCCACATTGTGGTGCTCCACAATGTTAAATTGGGGCATTTTCACATTGTGAAATCAATTTCACAGTGTGAACTATGTTTTCACACTGTGTTCACAATGTGAATGAGTGTGTTCTTTCCAGCAGGGTAGTAACTATACACAGTAACTATAGTAACTATAGTAACTATACACAACCTCGTCGCTTTCCGCGCTCTCTATATTTTCATCACCGTCTGCTACGATCATGACGATAAAAATGTTCAACGACGGACGTGTTTTTTTTTACCCTAAAAACATTAATTTACGATCTCGTGTATAGAATTCCCAACAGCTTGGAAATACTGCTTTAAAGATAATTATTATGCACACACACTCAACCCCCTCCCCCAACCACACACACTCCACTACCCTCCTTCACACCCGAACACACACACACGTACCGTCGGTAGTGTGTGTGTGTGTGTGTGTATGTGAGAGAGAGAGAGAGAGAGAATTAGGGCAGTTGAGAGAGAGCAAAAATGAAAGAGAGGCTGAGGAAGTGAAAGATAGGGAGAGAGGGGGAGGGGTGGAGATATGAGAAGAGAAAGGGGATGATAAGGTGCACGGAGACGAGGGAGGAGATACTAGTCAATGATCTAACTTAGATATGAACATATTTCTTGATGTTAAGTGTGTGTGTGCGTGTGTTGAGGGTGCGGGTTTGTGTGAGGGTGTGGGTGTGTTTTAGTGTGTGTTATGTGTGTACACCCTCACTATATCTCTCTCACACATACACACAGACATACACATGCAAAACACACGTAAATGCACGAATAATTGTTAATAGACAATGACAGATGTGTTGTCAAGCTCCTTCTAAACGTTACATCTTTATCTATGTTTCTAAAATACAACGTGTTCACGCAAGTTATTTAAAAATAATTATATTAAGGGGTCGCACACGAAAGTGAACTTTCCCCACGTGATCCTTCTAAATTTACCCATTTCCTAATTTTCCCGCTCTTATGATATAAGGGGAAACAGTAACAGATAAGGCAAATTAAGCTATAAAGACCGCCCCCCCCCCACTTAGGCGGTCAACCATATACGTATGCTTGTTCCAGATTTATCTGGGACAGGGGTATATTCTAGGGGCTCATGTAAGGGCAAAAACTCCGAGAAGTCATTGAAATAGGGGTCTTTTATCACTTTTCCTCGACCTATTTTAAAATTAGGGGTAGTTTTCAAATCTTTGAGGACTAATCCAGAAAGACGGTCCAAAATATGGTCCAAAAGCCTGTGAAAAGGGGTTAATTGTGCTACCTCCCCCTCCAAAAACCTGTAATAGGGGGGAATTTTGATGCAGCTTCCCTTCCAAAAGCCAGTAAAAAAAAAAGGGGTGGGGGGTAATTTTGACACAGCTTACCCTACTGATAGTGGATATCTCTAAGAATCCGGAACGAGCATATACGTGTGTACGTGGTTGACCGCCTGATTTGGGGGGGGGGGCATAAAGACATCTAAACAAGCAATCATAATAATGTTCAGATAGATATATGACAACTTAGAATAAAAAGCTTGGACAATTATGTATTCCCTATGTTGATATTTATGGATAAATATCACGTGATAGTTAAACCGGGTTATCAGTTTAACTATCACAAACGCAAAAGTCTATGGGAGGATTACTACGGTCAATCATGCAGGTCACAGATTTTCGATTTTTGCGGAACTCAAATTATAAATTTAGAGCGCCATTTGGATGGGCTTCATTTTTACCACCGTACCAGAGAAATTGCTAGCATAAAACCATGCATATAATATTTGTGTTCAAATGGCAACATTTTTAAATAATGCCTGTAGTTAATCTATGGCTCTATGTACTGATTTATATGTGTCTATTTACTTCAACGTCAGTATCATACTTTCGTGTCCTTTCTTTCTTAGGCCTACAACTTCCAGGTCGTTTGAACACTTTCGAATAATAATTGGTGAAGGTAAACTGAACAAATAGGAAACCATCATGGGGAGTAGTTCATCGAGGAGCAACGGTCGGTCTTATTCATCGGACAGACGACTTCAATTGTACGACCACCACGCTGCTCGAAAGGCCACAACGCACGACAAGTCTGACTTCACCTCCGCCTCTGCTCTAAAGAACCACATACAGCCCGGTGACCTGATACAGCAGAAAGGCGACACGATTAAAGAGTTCTTTTATAGCCACTGGGCGGTTTACATCGGCAACGGGGAAATCGTCCACGTCACACCGGTTGATGGGAATTCCGCAAAGGCAGACATAGTCAGACAGGACATGGTGTTGGCTTTTCGCGGTAAGAACGTCCGCAAGAACAACCACATGGATGAATTCTGGCTAGCAAGCAGTCGCCGAGAGATAATTCGTTCAGCACGAGACTCTGTGGGAGACCCGTGGGAGTACAACCTCTTCTCGAAGAACTGTGAACATTTTGCTTCCAGGTGCCGTTATGGCAAAGAGATAAGCCTCCAGTCGTTAGGATTGTCCGATGTCAGATCAGGAGCAATTTCATTTGGTGAGTATATCAACTACCACGTGAAGGCTGTCAAGGAGAAGTGCAGCACATTCTTTAGCTGGATCAAGCGAAAGGTGCGACCATATCTACCCGCGATAGGAGGAGGCTTATATGATGCTATCGGCTATTAGGAATATAATATCGAATCGCTGTATTCTGAATTGTTACCTTTACTTTTTGTAAGCTTCTCTGGGTTTCTTATTCATGGATTTCTGCCTTAAAATGTGATAGCTGTTATTTTGGTCCCCGTGTTGAAAGACAAAGCTGACCGCTTTACCAGTAAAGATAATTATATGCCTATAGTGTGGCTAGTGTGCTTTCTAAAGTTTTAGAAAAATCATTGTTGTCTGGGTTAGTGCAATACATCTCTAATTGTGACAATCAATTTGGCTTTAAAGCGAAGCATGGAACTGATATGTGCATTTTTGCCCTAAAAGAGATCATTGCGAGTTATCGAAGAAGAAATTCCTCAGTGTTCTTATGTTTTCTTGATGCCTCTAAAGCATTTGCTAGAGTCAATCACGCAAAGCTTTTTTAGGAAGATGTATGATAGGGATATTCCGCTATATTTGATAAGAATATTGGTTTATTAATATGGTCACCAAAATATGATTAGATGGGGTAGCTGCCTCTCCGATACATTCACTGTTGGTAATGGTGTTCGGCAAGGAGGCATATATTGTCTCCATACCTATTTAACTTGTTTATGGATGACTTATCTGTGAAACTAAATAACTGTAGTACTGGCTGCTTAGTTGGTGGTACCAAAGTTAATCACTTGATGTATGCTGACGATTGTAATATTTAGTCCATCTACTGCAGGATTGTAGATTTGCTAGATGTACATGTATGTTCCCAGTATTGAATGGATAATGATGTAAAATATAATACGGAAAAAGTCATGCTATGATTGTAAGATGTTAAGAACGTAGTAAGTTAGTGTTGCCATATTTATGATTAAGTGGCACAAAACTTTACATTTGTAAAAAGACTAAGTACCTTAGTCTTTTTTTTCAGAGGACCTGTGTGATGATAAAGATATTGTATAATCATCGTAGACTACCCGGTATATGCACTGGGAACACACACTGCAGGAAGTTTCATATGTGCAGAGGTCATTTCCAAAAGGTACTACAAATTTGTTAATTCGGAGAAAGACACGTTAAAAAAATATTGATAGGAGTGTCTGTTTGGAATGAAACTTTTACAGATTGTTCTACTCTACGATACTAAAGGGAAACCAGTCTAACAAAAATCTAGGTCTGCAAGTTTTTCAGTAAATGAATTTTTAATTTTTTGTTCTGATGGATGTAGTACCTTTTGGAAACGAAATGTCTCAGAGTATTTAAATTGCCATGTATGTCAACAATTTTTTTATTTAAAAAGGAACATTTTGTACTATTTAAATAGATGCCATGTTTAAAAAAACACGTTGTATTGATTACATAAGTTTTCAAATTTTCACTAATGCTCTAGCGAACCAACCAACTACGCATTTTTTACATGCAATAAAAACAAGTACATGGGACTACATAAAATTGGATGTAGTACCTTTTGGAATGGAAATTATTTTTGAAAGTAATTTTTTCACCCTTCCCATTGAAAATTCATGTCACTGTTTGGAACAGTGTGTAGAGGTGCTAAAAATGAGTAGATTAATGTAAAAAATGAAGAAGAAAAAATTGATGGAAAATGGATGTAGTACCTTTTGGAAATGAGCTCTTCATGTGTTCTCTAGGTGTTAAAGTTTAGTTATTTAGAGCATATTGTACCCCGTTGTGCCATTTGTGCACTGCACACATATGGTGCAGATACAAAAAGAGCAGTATGAAGGAACTTATGGTAGCTTATAATGAAGCTATGAAGATGCTTCTTCGGTTATCCAGCCACCCAGGCATAGTATAATGGTTGTAGACGTTCATGTACATTCGTGTAAAGCTACATGTATGATTAGAAATTAAACTTTCAAGTCTCTTCTCAGAATTTACAACTCTGATAATATAATTGTAAATATCTTGGTAAACCTTCTACATAGCAGTTCAAGGTGAGATAAATCATGTCCAAAAAACGGAAATTCTTATTCCACTGGTTTACAATTACAATATTTACATATACATAGAATGAATGAAAAACCTATAAATGATTGAATTCAATGTGCACAGTTTAACATATCCATGGTTTTAAAGGCGTCTTAACAAAACAGTGGCAACAAATTGATAGTTATCATTGTCATCGCTATTAAGGTTATTTACGTTAGTTTAAACATCATTGTTATCAAAATTATTATTGTCGTGGTCATTATTATGACAGTTATGATATATTACATTACTAGTTCATTATGTTCGTTTGTTTAATTCAAGTTTGTCAGTTTAAATATATAAAGATAATAAAGGCAGTGATAACAATAAAACGGATATGTTACATTTTGCATCTACTCAAAAGTAGTCCATCGCTTAAACAGTATGGCATGGTACATAACTATATGATATTTACAAGACATAATTATATCATATAATATTGTAACAGTCCAGAATTTATGTGTATGTGTACTATATTCGTGTTTGAATGAAAGAGATTGTATCCAATTCATTCCATCTCACACCACCCTCGAGACAACACTTATGAGAGAGAAAACAATTTGTTCAACACTTGATTTTTCCATGTTTAACTGTTATAGCCCAATAAGAGTTGTAGTAGAGAAATTTGATTTAAAAAATAAAAAAAAAACTTGTCCTCATAGTGTTCTAATGCCATATCAATATATGGGCAAAGGATATATATCATGTTCCATGCATGTTTTCCCATGATGTGTAATAGTCTGCATGAGCACGGGGAGATGTTCATCAAAATGAGGCCATACTTCCTTCACTCTCACCCCAGAACTCTGGGCATGCCAACCAGCAGCTCATTGGTATAGCGTGAATGAATTCTGTGTGTACAGTCTTTGTATGGAATAGCATAATAATTTGCACACAAAACGCTTTATGCCATTGTGCCTGTGAGATCCTATCGATTGTGGCACGTCAATAGATATTTACACAGTTTTGTTGCTAAATTCAGGTGTTAGAGTGGATTTTATAACAAATCCTTTTAAACACAGAGGTCAATTGAGGTATTCATTCATATTATTATGCTATGGAAGCAACAAAAAAAAAAAAAATCTTTTCTCTCAAAACTATAGATGAGCTTTAAATATAAATGAACAAGAAGACAATCTATTTCAATTTTCTAAACATTATAGACAAATTAGTACTTTTCTGTTGAATATATTCAATTTGTTCCTTTAAATGTATTTTCTATTCCCGTGCGAAAACGACGCCACTGTATATAATTAAGCATATTTTTCTTAAGTACCTGTACCCCAACAAACTATACATTTTTGGAAAGCTTATGAGTTGGGCTACACAAAAATTTGCACTATGGCATATTATCTTTAGACATAAGAAAAATATAGTCATTCAAAATCAGAATTTTGAAAAAAAAAAAAATTTTCATTATATGAACTTTCAATTCTAAAAACTTCACAACATAGAGTGTAAATGAGGTTTTGATGGATTAATTTAATTCTCTAACTCCTTTGTGACAAATTAATGATTGCTTTTAGGAATATTCAGATTAGAAGTGTAAAAATTATGGATTTAACAATAGTCAAGATAGGGAAAATTTTAGAACAGACTTTTAGACATAACTCCTGATATGGGGGTAGTATACATAAAAACTATCATTATTTTGTAGTACTCTTCAAGATAAACAATTCTACCAAATTTCATGCAAATCCAATGATTAGAACTCAAGTTTTTAGATTTTTCATGAAAAATGTCCATTTTGTGTAACCGCACAAAAAGAAATGGCTATAATACATGTAATATAATATTATGATGAAAATATATTTTAAACCCCCCTTATTAAAAAAAAAGAGGTGGAATACTGATATAATTGTATGATGAAGTACACACATGAAACTACCTACACTCTCAGAACGCTGGTTAAAAAAAATGCATATTAAAACCAGTTGGTTAAAAATATTAACCAATAATGTATTAAAAAGAAAAGTTGGTTAAAAAACAAGTTGGTTAAACGTGAAAAAGCATGGGTTGGTTAAAAAAGCCCAATTCCAGTTTTAACCAATAGATGGTTAAAAAAATTGGTCACGTGGAAGAAAAACAACCAATGGGAAACGGGGATTTAACAAAGATACGCGCTCCGCTAGCGCTCCTCACGCTAGAAATCTTGCAATTTTGATTTATACACGTAATAGTGCGCCTATTCATTATGCACGTAGGCCTGCTCGCGACGACAACAGGGTTAAGTTTTACACAAGCTGACTGCTGGTCTGGCTGGACCTATCTTGACAATCTGATCAAAGTCTAGCGGTGCCAAATTTTGACTGGGCGTTGTTGCAGCGGTGGTGAACTTTGCCGGAGCGGAAAATTGCCCGCTCCTCACCGCTCGCAATATTTTGTGCAGCTCAAAATTTTCGGAGCGGTAGAAGGGACCATCAGCGGTGGCCGACGATATACGGCGTTGCTTTAAAGGTGGCCAACTTCTGTTAAACGGTGGTGAACGGTAACGAGCGGTGATGAATTTTTTTCACCGCTCCAGGAACGCTCTAGCAAAGTTTGGGCGGTGAGACCGGGCCTTTAGAGGTCACTCATAGTATTGCAATCTATGTCGTTTCGTTTGCAATTCATGTTAATGTTTGGCAACATCTATAAATATGCTCTACTTCATCACACAAATCAGAATATATATCATATGTCGCCAATTTTTGAATTGAACTTTTGTGACCCAAAATGGAGGTCAAAGGTCAGGCTTCATTAACATAAACATAGTTTTCTTCGAATTGTGTCAAATTTGGTTTCAAATTGTAGGTAATTTTATAACTAGCAAGTAAGTCTATTAACATTTTTTTTTACCCGACCAGCCAGTTTCGAGCAATATGCAAATTAGTCTATTTATGCATAATTCAATGCATAATTGAGTCAAGCTTCACAACAATCAGACATAACATATCCATAGACAATATCAATAACAACTAATCAAGAATACAACATAGGTCATACTAGCCTAACATTGCTGCCACATTCTGGTGACCCTTATGACCTTAAAATTAGGGCAAAGGTAAATTTATATGATGATTAACAACCTGTAAATTGCATCATTTTAGCAAAAACCTAATTTTCTGTGAACTTTGACCATATTTCTAGGTCGATTGTGTTAACTAAAAATATGACGACATATATTTTTTGGTTGATGACATCAAGTTAAACATATTAATGCTAGTTACCGACATAGTTAAGCTTATACAACATATAGGTCAAAGGTCAAAGTTAAAGAAAGAGGTTTTAGTTTGCTTTTGACCTTAGTCTTACAGGGCCGCATTACTTGGAATTTTTTATTTAACACGGTTAACGTGTTCTACTCGATCCAATGAACAGGAAATGTTCATCTTCATTGACCTATGACCTTTAGTTATGGTGAAAAGTCAAGAAAATACATAGTTTCTGATATTTCCAGATTTTTTAGCGTCATGTTATTTGATCTTTCTAGTAAGATTCCATGATTCTTGCCGTCTCTAAAACTTGGCCCAAAGTCCACTTTGTCCCATTCGTTGTCCAAAAGGAATGATAACTCAGCAATCCCTGACCTTGTATGAATAAATAAGATATCACTGGAAAGAGGAAATATGTGGCTTTGACGTGATACTACTCACTTTGCTGTAAAAGTAACACAATCTTCACAACTTTCATATTAAATCTTGTTGCGTTTTTTGTTTTTATACGCACTGTATAAATACTGAATTGATTATCAACACAAGTAGGGCCTATACATGTATAAAACATGCCAGACTGGTAAGGAGGGAAGGGGGGGATTGTGCAAGTGTAATGGGAGCTGCATTCACCTAATTTTCTTTTTCTTTGTAGTTTAAGTTATTTTTAGCCATATGTTTCTTCTGTTTACGATGTAGTCAATGGCAACGAATTTATTACTAATATTTGAATCACAAAGAACGCATCTATCAGCATGGGGATTTTCCATGACGTATTGCGCTATAATATTATTGGCGTCGCCAAATAAAAAAAAAAAAAATGATTTCTTCGCGTGTGTATTATCATACGTTACTTGCATTCTGTGTGCCTGCATGATCGCTCGCTGGCCTAAGATGATATATATTTCGGAGAGAGAGAGAACTGTAGGAGACATGCACAGGATATACAATTTCTATTGAAAAAAAAAAACATCACGTAATATCATTGTAATTTGGAGAATACTTATCGCATCCAGGTGAGAAAATACAAGTATAATAATCTTCTTTGGATTTTTAGATGAAAAAAACAAACAAAAACGGGTAGGTATGAGGGAAAGATTGTCAATCTCATGTGACTCTGCTGATGTTTGTTCACACGCACACACATACACACACAAGTTAATGTATTGTTTTCTGGGGCTGCAAATAACAGAATCCATGCGACATCCTAAAGAAGACAATGACAATGGTAAGTTGTGATTATCGATGCCATTATTCAATTTTGTTGAGTTAATTTCTAGTAAGATTCCATGATTCTTGCCGTCTCTAAAACTTGGCCCAAAGTCCACTTTGTCCCATTCGTTGTCCAAAAGGAACGATAACTCAGCAATCCCTGACCTTGTATGAATAAATAAGATATCACTGGAAAGAGGAGATATGTGGCTTGACGTGTTACTACTCACTTTGCTGTAAAACTAACACAATCTTCACAACTTTCATATTAAATCTTGTTGCGTTTTTTTGTTTTTATACGCACTGTATGAATACTGAATTGATTATCAACACAAGTAGGGCCTATACATGTATAAAACATGCCAGACTGGTAAGGAGGGAAGGGGGTGGGGGATTGTGCAAGTATAATGGGAGCTGCATTCACCTAATTTTCTTTTTCTTTTTAGTTTAAGTTATTTTTAGCCATATGTATCTTCTGTTTACAATGTAGTCTATGGCAACGAATTTATTACTAATATTTGAATCACAAAGAACGCATCTATCAGCATTGGGATTTTCCATGACGTATTGCGCTATAATTATTGGCGTCGCCGAATAAAAAAAGGGCATTTTTTTTCGCGTGTGTATTATCATACGTTACTTGCATTTTGTGTGCCTGCATGATCGCTCGCTGGCCTAAGATGATATATATTTCGGAGAGAACTGTAGGAGACATGCACAGGATATGCAATTTCTATTGAAAAACAAAAACATCGCGTAATATCATTGTAATTTGGAGAATACTTCATCGCATCCAGGTGAGAAAATACAAGTATAACTAGAATTTTAATTCGTCATTGGGACGAATTAGGTGGTCTGTCTTTCAGTCTGATAAAAAAAATAACCAGCACATTAACGATAGGGAATTTGTCAGCTACAACATACTCGAAACTGGGCGAAAACCGACCAGAAATAGGGCTGTTGCAGTATAGCTTCAGTACACGTTCATATAAATTATGTCAAATTTGCAATAGGGTTGTATTGATATTGATTGATATTGATTGATATTTATTTACATTGATAATATGATCAATGATAGAATAATAGAATCAAAGAAATACGTAAAAGATGGTATAGAAAAGATGAAACAAAGAGGAAATGCACTGATGTGATATAATGCGCTCAGTACAAAGCAATAGTTATCCTCAATAGGGTTGTGTACATAAACTACTAAAAATTGCATTTTGACGAATATAAAAAGTAAAATTTATTTTTATTACATTATTGGCTATTGTTTGTGTGTTGAAATCGACCGAGGAAGACATTCACATGAAAAAAAAAAAATGAAAAAAAAAAAAACAAAATATGTAGACACACTGGACTCGAACCCACGCGAGCCACGGTCTTTTTATTACGAGTCAGACGCCTTACCGATTGAGCTAAAATTACCCTATGAAGGATTACACGTAAAACGAAAAATTCCAAACGGCAAAAACATTTCAAGTACGGCAAGTTATATAAGTCATGATTCCGAAGTCTGATTTGAAAAAACGTATGATATGTTTAAGAGAATTTCCTTGCCTACAACCTATCAAAATTTCAAGGAGAAAATGAAGCAGAAATGACGGAGGGAATGGTCATTTCAGGTGGGCTTGCAGTTTTATGTTTCAACCAAAAGTGCTTCGTAATAGAGATTGCGTGCAAAATGAGCAAAAATGACATGCCTTCATATATTGCCATTTTTGACAATGATGCATTTGTCTAAATGAAAGTTAAAGGTCACATTTTAGAAAGCGTATATCCTCAGCTACAAAATATTGAAATTTGGGCGAAAATCGACCAATATTTACAGAGTTGGAATCAAATTTGCATAAATTTTATGACGTAATTAAAAGAAAAATGAAATTTTGAGTTCTGACGCCATTTTGATGACGTCATAATGTTTTTTACTGGTCACGTTACACATAAATTTGATCTCTACTTTATACTGTACATGCTCATGGAAAGAAAATTGGGGGTTAACGGACTATTTTTCGAGCTAGAGCGATTTTTCAATGGGCATGTTTTTGCCCATATTTGGCCTATAGTGAGAGTGCGCGCGTGCGCGTGCTGCAAACTTTGATGGACGCTCATTCCTTCATTTATAGTCGTAGATAGCTGATCAAGGTATCAAATTACTCAGAATTATATTATCAATGCATATACATAAAAGAAACTGAGATTCTATGTTGCATAAGGGCGTTACGCGCGAAAACGCGCGCGCATGCATGTGCGCGCGCAAATTTTTGAAATGCTGAAAATGACCTGAAACGTATGCAAACTTGATACTAGGTGATTAAGGGCATTTTTTAAATTTTGACCCTTAGGTGACCTTTAATATGCTAAGGTCAAGGGTCATTTGAAGTTTATGTGTACTAAATATGATTGATCTATAACCATTGATGTTGAAGTTATGATTGTTAATGTGATTTTACAAAATGGCGTCTGGATGACGTCACGTGACCTTGATGACCTTGAAAAGCTTCGTAGCACGTCTTCATAGTGACGTCCATAAATGACATGAAAATGAAGGAAAATGATTTGAAATATTTTGAGATAGAGCAGACACAAAATGTTGACTATAAAAATAAATAAAGAAAATTCTGACGAAATTAAGAGGTGATCTGTCACAGACAGACCACCTAATAATCTTCTTTGAATTTTTAGATGAAAAAAACAAAACAAAACAAAAAACGGGTAGGTATAAGAAAAAGATTGTCAATCTCATTTTGCTGATGTTTGTTCACACGCAACACACACAAACACGCACACACACACACACACACACACAAGTTAAAGGAGAATATATAATCGTCAAATTACAAATTGAAGAGTTTAGTGGAAGAAGTACTTAAGTCACATAATACTAGTTCTGAGATACAAGGGTTTGAATATTTCAAACTATCCTGCACATCACAAATCTTTGAATTTCACATTCAAACTTTGTGGAGTTGATTTTTAAGGGAGGAGAAGCATACGTGGCAAATTTCAGCAATTTTATGCTTATCGATCTCCGATAATCAATAAGCCGGAAGTTGGACTTAGGTACTTCTTCCACTAAAACTATGGACTTAGGTACTTCTTCCACTAAAACCATGGACTTAAGTATTTCTTCCACTAAAAATCATTAATTTTACGAAATGGGGGTTTTCTGTTTGGGGCAAATCATTTTGTTTTTTGTCCTTTTTAACAAAACTAAACAATCCTCTTGATTTTAAATGGTTTGTGAGTAACATTTCTGAATGTATATACCCTATATAACGGGGGGGGGGGGAATTCAATACCATTAAAAAAATGGGGGCTCCTTTTAATAACAAAATAAATCATGCGCGGACCCCCTGCATCTGCGCCTGTCAGACATAAATTATAAGAGCGGGCCATTTGCCCTTTTGTAGCACTATACTGAAACCTATTGGAATATACATGTGGGGGTGGCAGTGGTATACCCATTTTAGTGGCACTTTTTCCATTTTTTGTGCTTAACGGGCAGCCCCTTTCCCTGGATCTGTGACTGTCTGACACCAATACACAAAAAATCCTAATGAGTTAAAGAAGAAAATTTCAATGAACATTTCATGGGGGATGGAAAAAATGCCTACCCTACCATTTTTTTTTTTTTTTGGTCGGGGGGGCTTTTTTTTTTAAAGGGCGGGCACTTTCAGACCCCTCTCGTATCCGCGTAGGAAAATTCATCATTTGACTTAAAACTGCAACATTGCAGTGAAAACTTGCGTATATATATGAACCGTGACACATCCCAATTTTGTTATTATTTATTTAATTTCTGGGCCGTCGTGGGGGGGGGGTTGAAAACTCATCCATAGCTCCTCCCCCACTCGTTTCAGATTTTAAACGTCCATATTTTTCATAATAAACGTACATTCCTACCCTACTCAGAAACACACTGCCTATGGGGTTGCTCTTACCTCCCCCCCCCCTGCCCAAAAAAAGAAGTTTTACCGCCCCTACCAAGCACCCTCACGTTGCTGTCAGCCAGATTTTAGTAAAACATCTTCTGGGGTCTCCAATACCTAAACATTGGCAGAGCTGCCCATCCCTCTTCCCTTAACAAAATATTTGACCCAAGCTGGGTGGACTTAGGTACTTCTTCCACTAAAACTTTGGACTTAAGTACTTCTTCCACTAAAACTATGGACTTAGTACTTCTTCCACTAAAAATCATCATGTTTGAAAATGGGGTTTCATGTTTGGGGCACTTAGGATTTGAATTTTTCAAAACTGACTCTTGCACCAGTTTTCTGATGGTGTATACATAGATATTATCAAATAACTCATTTTTGAAAAAATGTGACTTAAGTACTTCTTCCACTAGACTCTTCAATTTACCTTTCTTATAGATGTGTTATATTTTTCTTTGTTGGTCTGCAAGAGATCCCTCAAATATGTTCGAGAAAGGAATTAATCAATATTGTGTTGTCAATACATAAGATGGCTTAACAAACCTGGAGGCTGCCATTTTGAAATGTACTTCTAAGAGAAATCTTAATATTTGAGTTGGTAGTTTCAATAAACACAAAATTGTATTTGCGACGGAATAATGTATTGGCATGAAAATATAAATCGTATTAAAATTCGGATTGAATTCGTTGAAAATAGTGTTATTTAGCTGTGTAGAAAAACAAAATCCTGACCCTGCCTGACAAATAACTTGAGAGTGTATGCAAACTGCATTCTGACTACTGAAGTACAATGTCTCTAAACAGGTGTTTAACATTTTCTCGGGGTGCGAGGTACCTGACGAGCTTTTAACATAGACGAAATTATTATAAGTCCAACCGGGAGATAGCAGATGACATCAATGTGCATTTTTCCTCAATCTGCAATAGGCTACCACAACTTGATCTAGCGACCCTTTCCGCATATCTTCCAGCTCCCACATCTCCGCCCCTTATTCGCGAGAGTGAAGTATCAGGTCGTCTAAAACTCCTCAACTCTTCTAAGGCACCTCATCCTAACGACGTTCCTACTCGATATTTAAGGAATTCGCGCCGGAAATTTCAAGGCCTCTTACCTTGATCTTCAACAAATGCCTGAAGATTGGTTATTTTCCGCAGAAGTGGAAGTGTGCATCTGTTACCGCGATTCCGAAGTCTACACGTGTTACAGGTTATGACCAACTTCGACCTATATCTTAACGTCTGTACTTGCAAGAGTTTTTGAGAGCTCCTTGCCAACTGGCTTATGGATGACCTGAAACCCCAATTTGATCCGTTGCAGTTTGGAAATATAAAGGGGAGTTCTATCAATCACTATCTTGTTTCCATGTTGGATGTCATCTACAAAAATCTTGAGCAACGTGGATGGTATGCCAACATCTGCACTGTAGACTTCACGAAGGCTTTTGATCTTGTGAACCATCTAAGGTTATTGAGAAGTTGATACAGCTGGGAGTTGATTCTTCAATAATACCAACTATTGCAGTTTTCTGTCCGACCGTCATCAGTGGTTCGACACCAGGGCAGACATCTAGCCCGAAGAGCCTCTCATGCGGAGTGCCTCAGGGTACTAAGTTGGGACCGATCCTTTTCCTTTCTCTGTTAACGATGCTGCCATATCTACATCTTATAGATGGAAGTACGTCGACGACTTAAGTTTGGTTGAAGTACTACCCAAGACCCAACAAAGTTCCATCAGGATCACGTTGATAAGCTCGGGGAATGGTGCGTATTGAATGACGTCACTCCAAAGCCAGAGAAATGTAAAGTCATGCAAGTCTCTTCTTGAAGGACCCTCCTCCCATGTTGGACATCACCATCGCAGATGCTCATCTTGAACGTGTTGAGTGTCTGACGCTCCTCGCGCGTAGCGATTCGTTCAGATCTAAAATGGGACAATCAGGTCCAACAGATGATCTCACGGCTGCGCGGAGACTCTACATTCTGTGTGTTCTCAAGAAATCTGGAGTCAAAGAGAATGATCTTGTCACCATCTATAAAGCTTACATCCGTCCTCTTGTAGAGTTTGCTGTCCCTGTCTGGGCTCAGGAATCACGAAGAAACAAAGTGATGCAATTGAACGGATCCAGAAAACGTGCTCTTTGTTTCATAGTGTACCCGTCTAACCCTCATACACACAGCGGCTTACTCGTTTTAAGTTGCCTATGTTGAGTGAGCGTAGAAAGGGTCTTCTCCTGCGATTTGGACGCGGTATCCTGAAATCGATCGTCATCGGGACATGCTACCGGCCACTCGTCAAAGCATGTCTAATCGTATCTCGGAACTCAGAAATGCTCATCAACTCAAATGCCACGTTTGTAAAACACAACGATATTATGACTCTGCAGTTCCCTCCTTAACCCGAATACTAAATTCCAGTATGTAGCTTCTAACTATATTCATTTTGTCATTCTTGCCACTGACCTTTGCTTGTATAATTTGTAATGCATTTTCTTATAATATATGCATTCAACCCCATTTTTTCTTTTGTCTAATACAATTTATACCGATTATTCCCAATTTAGCAATGTAAATATATATTTTTTCCAATATTGATCACAATTTAACTCGGTGTTTCTATCTGTTAATGAAACTACTCCATATTCAAAAAACCTCTCAAATGTTTACGGCTTTTAAACATAATACAAAAATGCCATAATTTAATGATATCTTAAGCTTTTAACACATGCGGATTTGATTTATTCTGTTTACAAATATTGTTTACTGTTTCGCATTCTCTTTGATTTAAATAACTTTAGGCCAACCTTAGATGCGTTATCTTTATACTATCATTTATTTTTGATTTACTTATATTTATGAAATAAGTGAATGATTATATTAATAGTAAGATTGAAATAATAATAATGATGTATATGATAACAGTGATTGATAATGCTAGCAATTATAATAATAACCGTTATACTTATTGCATTTGTGTTCTCGCTTTATCTTTGGCCGTAATTTTGTTCCAAACCTTAGATGCGTTATCTTTATACTATCATTTATTTTTGATTTACTTATATTTATGAAATAAGTGAATGATTATATTAATAGTAAGATTGAAATAATAATAATGATGTATATGATAACAGTGATTGATAATGCTAGCAATTATAATAATAACCGTTATACTTATTGCATTTTTGTTCTCGCTTTATCTTCGGCCGTAATTTTGTTCCAAATCTAAATGCTTATTCGTTACTGTTGTATTATTTTTTCTCTCTCTGTATAATCAATGTATTCGTATATTAATTTGTTTATTGATTATCTATGAATTCGTACACTTTGTAATCTTTGTTTGCATCAGTCCTTCGGACTGTTTTTTAACGAAGACTTTTTTGAATAAACCGAAATGAATCTGAATCTGAATGAAAATGAAATTACTAAGGTATTCAAAGGTACTTTCTATACGTCAATACTGTTGAATTATGTTTGCCAAGCTCCTGCTTGGAGACATTGTACTTCTATAGTAAGAATGCAGTTTGCATACACTATCAAATTATAGTAAATAGTGGTAGTATTTACGAGCTGTGATTGGTTGAAAGGGTGTCACGTGTTGTTCAACATTCTGGTATGTTGAACGCTTTTTAGTTATAGTAAATAGTGGTAGTATTTTAAGAGTTGTGATTAGTTGAAATGATGTCACGTGTCATTCACGTTTTTGTTATAGTGAACGGTTTTTGTTATATTGAACGGTTTTTTTGTTATATTGAACGGTTTTATCCTGTGTTAAAATGAATGGCGAAATCGAATGCTTTGTTGACAATGACAATGACAATGACAATGATGTTTGACAATGACAATGATGTTCTTATTTTCTTATGTCGCCCAAATGAGGGTATTGAAGAAAATCAAGTATTTACAAATTCTCAGAATACATATAATATATGTATGAACAAATAGATATATCTTGAAATTAAATATGTACAGTGATTAAAAATTATTTACAAATTATTTACAATATTTACATATATAATCACAGTATATGGTACGGTCGTTAACAAGAAAACATGAGGATTACATTTTAACAAAAATATTATACACAATCAAAATCTGCAGGCAACAATTCGTATTGTGAAGTGTATATTTCTTTGATACACACAGGGGTGCATTTATAAAACTTTTAATACCTACACAATGTAATTGTTTTTTAGGCTTTACGGGCCCGGGCCCCCCGGGTGGGCGCCCGAAAGGGCGCCAAAATGACCTAAAATTGACCTAATTGACCATAGGGGGGCGCCAAATCGAGCAAAAACAAAAAACAAAAAACAAATACACGGAAAAATTTACATGATTTGAGCCGATTGACTTCTGAAACCTACCTCTACATCTGATTTATGACCTTTTGGTTGGCCCAAGGCCGAAAAAATTTCAACACCTTAGGCAATTATGACGAATTCTTTAATAATTTTTAATGTGTTTTTTTTTTCTACTTTCCTCAATTTTTGGACATTTAAACAGATAATGAAATTCATCTCCAACTTTATTCAAATTGCAAAGTTGACAAATTCTATTCTATCGTTCAATTCCATTAAATCTCCCTGTCACCAGGGGCGTAGACAGCGGGGGGGGGGGGGGGGGGGGGGGGATGCATCCCTCCCCAACTCAAAAGGTGGGGGGATGGCATGTACAATCATCCCCCCCACTTTTCACGGGTGATATGTATTTTTTTAAAGGCTGAAATGGGCTTTGCACACTCTTTTTTCTTCCACGGAGCTCTAAAAATTTTCGCTCGCGCTTCGCGCTCGCATATTATTATTATTATCATTATTATTATCATTATTAAATCTAGATTAATTATTTCTCTATCTATTATATATTTATTTATTATCTATAGGCCTAGGGCTATACTTATTTTATTATTTCCAGAGAAATTATTTTGTTTTTCTTCCTAGAGTTCTATTTCTATTAGTCTATTTACCCTAATTTAATTGTATTCATACTTACAATGTATAATTGTATTTTTAATATAATAATATTTGCAGAGGTGTATTAGAGGTGTAGGCCTATGCAGCTCTCGGTATATTTTTGCAGAATAACCCCTTTGTGGATACGAAATCGGGCTCAGGCCCCTAAATAGCTTCTTCTTTTTTTTTTTTCTTTTTTTTTAGCTCGCCCATTTCGCTCGCTTAGAGGAAATAAAAAGTTGGAACATAAACCCGTCTGGTACGGCATGTTTGTTTAATTTCTTATTTTTATTATGCAAGCCTTGTATATTTGTTGAGGTAATTCGGCGCAACCCCCAAAATCGGCTATTTTTTGCCCCTTCTTTGTGTGTATAGATACAAAAAAACACCTCTCGTTTACCTCAAAATTTTCCGCTCGCGCTATGCGCTCGCCTGGAATTGTATAAATATTTGCTAAGGAAATTCGGCGCGCAACCCCCTAATTCGGCCCTCTTTTGTGTGTATAGATACCAAAAAAAAACTCTTGTTTACCTCAAAATTTTCCGCTCGCGCTTCGCGCTCGCCTGGAAACGTATATATTTGCTGAGAAAATTCGATACAACCCTCAAAATCGGCCTTTTTTGCCCCTTCTTTGTGTGTACAGATACAAAGAAAAAACACAGGCGTCTCGTTTACCTCCAAATTTTCCGCTCGTGCTTCGCCCTCGCATGAAATCATATATGCTGAGTAAATTCGGCGCACCCCCCCCCCACGACATTTTTTTTTTTTCGTTTCTCTCAAAATTTTGGGCAATATGAGTCTCTGGACCACGAATCATCCCCCCCACATTCGAGGACCTGTCTACGCCACTGCCTGTCACAATTGGTAATCTATGGTTTCCACATCGAAATTTTTTGAGAATAATTCTGTACGAAGTTGGAAGTATAAGCAAATATTTGTCTAAACACAAGGTAGTTTTTATGATTCTGTAATTAAGACAATGTGAACTGTCATTAACTTTGCTGTGCCAAATTTGTAAATACGAATCTCTTAATCTCAGTTTGATAGCTGGTTTAAACCATGATTTAGTCAACTTGGAATAATCTTGCCACACATGGGATAATCCTAACTCTTGTATGGTAGCATGAATATACTTTAACCAAGGGGAAGAATAAATACCAAGATCATTTAGAAGTTTCAGTATATTACAAACTATCGTTGACATTTTAAATTCGTTTCCATTTATAGTTCTGAACCAATAATTAAGCATTCTTAGCTTTCTTTTATAACACAGGACATATCTATGTTGCATCGTGTTGCGCTTGCGCGTAATAACAGTAAAATTGTGCGCACAACAATATATACGCGGAGCAACAATTATACGTAACAATAGCTTAATTAGCACCAAAAGTTTGGCAAACATTGAGTGATTTCACGTTCGGTGTTATAATCGGTGTTAGTATTTATTTTGGACAGAAGTCTGATCTAACACCGAACGTGAAATGGAAATAAAATCAGTCGGTGTTAGGTGTTGATCTCTAAATTTTGACGTATTTCCGGTTGCTGGTGTTTCATTTTGTGTCAACTGTCGTCTGCTGACCCGAGCTCTGCAGCCGGTGTTAAATTTCACGTGCAAATTTCCATTGACTAACACTAAACCCCTAGGGATTAAGAAAAAGTTCATTTCACACTCGGTGTTAGTGTTGGTGTTGGCCAACGTTTGGTTTGTCTCGTGAATAATAAGGGCAGTGGAGGGTCCAGTGGCAGAGAAACTGTACTTTATTTTACAGAATAATTAATCAATTAATATATTAGACCAAAGAGGGTACTTCAAGACCTACAAAATTGGTTACTTTTTGGGTTAACGAGATGGATTCACAAATTGGCTACATACACTTCAAGCCTAACAACGGTCCAAGAAATTTCATCTGAATTCATTGGAAAAAATGATTAGAAAATATAAAATAAGGTATTCCGTAGTAAATCGTATAAGGAATAAATATCATCAACATGGATGTCCTCTCGATCTATATTTTAGGAACAAAAGGCATGATCAATCACTGCTAATCTGAACCGATGTACGAAATTATAGGGTCTGGGGGCTACGCGCTGCGCGGCCCGGTCTGGCTTTGAAGTGAATTAGGTAACGCTCCATTTCCTGCTGCTTGCAAAAAACTGCCCGAGATATGAACTGTAAACTTACTGTTTCGTCAAAAAATATCCATCATGAGGTAAATTTGTATCAAAGAGAGGTTTGAAGAAAGATTAATTTTCGATTTACTGGTATGATTCTAACCTTTTAGGGCCTTCTTCAGGTATATTCGAACAGTTTTAAACAACAAAACCGGTACTTCGCTACGAATTGCGTCGACACCATTTTTTTTCAGACGACGGTGTTAGGCTATCGATCCGCGTGTGTTGGGATATCGGTATCGACTCTCATGATCTGAGCTCGGTGTTTGAGCTCGATTTTAGCAGAATTTCACTGTGCTAACACTAACACCAACACCAACACCGAACGTGAAATCACTCATTGGCAAAGATAAAACCAGATTAGGCAAGGTCAAATATTTAGGGGTCTATTTACTATAATAATATAAATAGTGCATGCTCTATTAATGCAACATTACTAACTATGTGAACTCCAAATACTAAATTATCCCTCGTGCACATCTGTTTCAACTCGGCCTACGGCCTCGGTGAAATAAATGTGCCCTTGGGATAATTTAGTATTTGTCGTGCACATAATCTAGTATGTTGCATCGTAGAGCATGCACTATTTATATAATATGTCAGGCAGGGTCATGGTTTTGTCTTTCCACACAGCTTAACAGGCGCGTATCGAAGAAAATCGAATTGAATGCATTTCGGGGCCCAATTGTCTGGGAACAAAAGCGGCTCTTTGTCCCTAGACAATTGGGCCCCCGAAATGCATTCAATTCGACTTTCTTGGATCCGCGCCTGCTTAAAAACACTATTCTTGAAAACATCATTCCGAATTTTTGTAATACGATTTATATTTTAATGCTAATACTCTATTTTTGTCGCAATTGCAATTCTATGTTATCAAAAACAAACAACTTACTGAAATATTAAAATATATTTTTCATAGAAGTACATTTCCCATTTGATCATGTACATCTCCATTCCCTAATTCATAATATCAATAAAATGGCAGCCTCTAGTTATCGTTGAACCACCATATGTATTGACAATATGGTCTTGATTATTAAATTCCTTTTTCGATCATATTTGAGCGAAGTCTTGCGTACCGACAAAAAAAGAACATAATACATCTTTAAGAATAGGTACATTTGTAATTTGACGATAATTAATAATGTATGGGCTTTTTTTGGGGGGGGGGGCTGCAAATAGAAAAAACCATGCTAGCGCGAAGCGCGAGCCGAAAATTTTGAGGTAAATGGACCGAATCTTGCATAATAAAGATCATAAATACTGAATGGATTAAAGAAAAAAAGTATAAACATTGAATTCGTACGGGAGGGGTTATTAGAACGCATTTCTATTTATGAGCCGACTTTTTATTTCCTCTGCAAATAATTATATCATTCGAAGCGAGCCCGAAGTGCTAGTGGAAAGTTTTGGGCCCGTATTCTACTAAGGAGTTTAGAGTTGTACGGCAATAAACAATAGGATCGAACAATAGCACCGTACGAGAAAAAACTCCCAGCACGAAAAAAAAACAAACTTCCAAACGTGTAAAACTTCCGTACGGCTGGAAGTTTCTAGTGCACTGGAACGCACAAGATAAAACCGGAAATCCATTGCAATAATGACGCAACAATCTTTTTGTTTGTAGCCGCTTACGTCCTATTCATTAACGATTCAGTGGCCTGGAATGGGAACAATTAACAAGCTTGGAAATTTTCAGCTGAAAAGGACAATGGTTTCATTCCCTCTGAATAAATAAGTTACCTTAAAGGCACATAATGATTCCCCTACGGGTGGTATCTCATTTCGCGGGGACACTTTCGGGAACATTTTTGAGGGTATTTGGCTGGTTTTGAACATTTCAAACGAGCAGAATCCCTCCATGAATTTTTTAGATTCCCTCATAATTCTAAGTGATTGACCTGCTGCAGTTTACTTTTTTTCTAACGATATAAAACATAAAAGATAGATATATATTAAATATATAATGTATAATAAATTATCAGCTCATAGTTTTATTCTTTTGAAGTAATCTCTTAAATAGCTCCACGGATTTTTTTATTTCACAAATGTGAAGCGTCCATATTTAGCCAAAAGCATTGAAATGTTGAATTTGATTCCGACATCACGCTACATGCATGCGCAACATTTTATCACGTTAAGTGCATGCGCATCAATCTTTTTCTTCTTCTTATTTTTTTTTTTCTGTCGCGGGAATATCTCGGGGACGTCTCTGTGACGTCTTGCGCGACTAAAAACATTTAAAACCATTTCAAACCAGTCTCAAATTAGTCTCAAACTAGTTCCAAATCCGTTTTATCCTTTGTAATGACAAGTGACTTCTTTGGATCAACTAGAAGACTTTAACAGTGTTAAATGAAATATTCCATGTAAGCGGTCCAATACGACTAAGGTCAAAAGCAAACTGCTTGGCTAAAACCTTTCTTTAACTTTGACCTTTGACCTATTCGTTGTATAAGCTTAACTATGTCGGTAACTAACATGAACATGTTTAACTTGATGTCATCGACCAAAAATATTTGTCGCCATATTTTTAGTTAACACAATCGACCTAGAAATAAGGTCAAAGTTCACAGAAAATGAGGTTTTTGCTAAAATGATGCAATTTACAGGTTGTTAATCATCATATAAATTTACCTTTGCCCTAATTTTAAGGTCATAAGGGTCACCAGAACGCGGCAGCAATGTTAGGCTAGTATGACCTGTGTTGTATTCTTGATTAGTTGCTATTGATATTGTCTATGGATATGTTATGTCTGATTGTCGTGAAGCTTAACTCAATTATGCATTGCATTACATAAATAGACTAATTTGCATATCGTCGGCCTCATGCCAGAAGGGCCTTAGCATTTTTAAAGCCCATTCATAATGTACACTAAAATAATATTATAATATAATAATAATGTATACTAAAAACGTTAAGGCCCTTCTGGCATGAGGCCGACGATATTGCTCAAAACTGGCTGGTCGGGTGAAAAAAATTTAATGGACTTAATTGCTAGTTATAATTTACCTACAATTTGATACCAAATTTAACCCTTCAAGTGTACATGATTATTGCTTTTATATTTCTCTCCCCACCCCCTATGTCTCTATCTCTCTCCCATGATGGCTTGGAGGATTGGAAGGGGAAGAGGTGGTACACGAATGAGCATTTAGTTGCATGTTTTTCATATCTTGTAGATAATAGAAATTAAATTTATTTGAATATGTTTTGTGTTGTAGTTAATTGTTTTGGAGAAAACTGCAGTATTTTCTTAATCATCAAATAGCAAAAGGAATCAAGTTTTGTACGTTACTCATCAAAACCATGATACCGACTGCCTAATCTGTCTGTATAAGCAAGAATGGAGTGCAAAATGAAATTTTAGCCTACATGAGGGGCACATATAGAGTTAATACTAATAAAAAATGACGTATGCCACTTGTTTCCAGTTGCCATTAAAAGACAGCAGCGTGTGGTTGCGTCTCAAACGAGTGGAGATTAAGGAGATCATTTGTTTAAATTTGTAGTTCTGGAATGAATACAATAATCACATTTCTCTTCTTTCTTTATAATAGGGAGAAAATAAATTGAGGGAGTAGTAATTACGTTGCATAATTAATTAATTCAGTTGTGTTCAGGTTCATCACTCTTTCATTAGCAATAGTGATTCGAACTTAGGTTGTGGTTCTCTCAAATCATTATGTTTAGTAACTAGTTATGACTGGATATTTTCTGATGTTTGGACATATTTTGAAAAGTTTAGGTAAAGAATCCATGATTATCATTATTTTCTTTATAGTACTAGAAGTATAAAACTAATTTGAGGCCCCAATAATCCTGTCTCAAGAATCACTTTCATTTTTTCACTGGGAATCAGAGACGTCGAGGTTTGATCTCGTTTGTTTACATACGCAACTATCGCTAGGGGGTAATGAAATGTGAATTGTTTTGAACGAGGCTGCATAGATCAATGACGGGTACATACCGTGCATTTGCTTTTAATATACGTAAACACACAGATAATGCCGACCTTTTCCAGTTGATTCAGCCGAGTCAGATTGGAGTGTGCGGTGATATATATATTTTTTTTTTCTGGCTGTATTGCAAATTAGAAGATACGCGACATATCGCATTGATGTTGCCATGTTTTAAAACGGATTTTCATATGACAGGGCGTGGTTGATTTTTCAACCCTGCGGAAATCGAAAACTAGCGACATTATCGGGAACCATCCCATAGTCTAATATGATGCTACATGCTCCAACATCACACAACACGAACAATGTATAAACCACATTGATAAACCGTATTGATTAAAAAAATTTGGAGTATGTAGCTTCGTATCAATATGCCACCCGTTATGTTGGAAACATATTAAAATTGAGTCTTTAATCGCCACAATAACCCAGACATCCATTTAGATTTGTCATAGAGTGGGTAAACAGAGAAAAGGGGAATTAAGGAGGGGTTGTCACTTGTTTAGACCAGACCAAATGGGCAGACCCCAAAAATTGTATTTGTTTAAAGAAACCTGCAAATGGGACATGATGTTTGCAATATTACTGGAAGAATGGACAGTAATCTCAGGAGAAGTATATAGAAAGCTCCTTGACAGCTTGAAAAAGACGGGAAAAAAAAGAAAGCAAAATACACGCAGCACCATCACCAATTTTGGTTGGTGTATGTAAATATTTGACCCATTGAATTTATCCAAACTTCAGGAAGTTCAATCGTATAAATTTATATGTTTCTAAATATCTTGAATTAAAACATACTCTCTGAAAACAAAGTAGATAATTGTGATACCTAACCATATTCATCAAAATAAATGATGGCCAATGTTCTTTGGAGCGCAAAAAATGTATTGATATGTTTTCTTATAGATGTATGTTAACTTTTGGCCTCAACTGTACATGTTATGTATGGCTGAACGTCGTAATCGAAGATTAAGGAAGATTCTATGTTATACAGGATCTTTTTTGACTAAATAGGCCAATCCTGGAGAGACAAGCTTTTCTACAGTACGTGCACACCTGTAGCTGCACATTCTCAGGGGGAGCTGCGACT
The DNA here is from genome assembly GCA_940671915.1 of Paracentrotus lividus. Lineage (NCBI taxonomy): Eukaryota > Metazoa > Echinodermata > Echinoidea > Camarodonta > Echinidae > Paracentrotus > Paracentrotus lividus. The sequence goes on along the minus strand of CALNVZ010003431.1, from coordinate 23,275,704 downwards.
TGGGCGGTGGCAGCAGCCTTCCTTTTCCTTCGCTTTTCTGCCAGGTCTGCTAGACGCTTTGTTTCAAATGAGGTAGATGCCTTTTTGATGCAGCGTCTCTACCCAACTAACAAACGGACGTTTTAAAAACGTTTTTAAAACGTTCCAAGTTGGTTTTTTTGACGTTTTGTGAAAACGTTTTATGGACGTCAAAATGTGGTAGGTTTTAGACGTTTTAAAAACGTTTTATTCGACGTTTTAAAAACGTTTTATAAACGTTAAAAGAACTAACAAAAAACCTTTAAAAACCTTTCGGAAGCTAAGCTCGAGACGTAAAAAAACCTTTTGAAAACGTTTTAAATATAGTAGGTTCTAGACGTTTTAAAAACGTTTTATAAACGTTAAAAGAACCAATAAAAGACCTTTAAAAACCTTTCGGAAGCTCGAACACGTAAAGAAAAACCTTTTGAAAACGTTTTAAATATAATATGGACGTTGTTAAAACATGCAGAAAACATTTTAAAATGTTTGGAACGTTCTTAAAACGTTTTTAAAACGTTTTTAAAACCTTGAAATGTACTAAAAAGGGGTTTTAAGAACGTCTAGAAAACCTTTTATAAGACCTTTGGAAACCTCTTAAAATCTTGTGTAAACAATATAATAAATACAAAAATGATTCATGCACCTCAAACCCTTGGCCACCGTTTGTGGAATTGCACTTAACAGTGAAGTGTCTCCAACCTAAATCATGCTTAAAAGCAGACTTTATTGGATATCATTAGTATTTAACTTTGCACGATGCTCCATGAAATTTATAGTTTATTGAAAGTATTGTTTGTGATGGTTAGTTATTACTTTATTTGTTATGTTAGTACATTCCAATTCTGAATGATTTTTCTTTATATTTATGTGTGTTTCAGAACAATATTACAATAAAATGAAACACCAAAGAATGAATTTATTACTGTTAAATGGAAATAATTTCAATAAACACATTTATTTCGATATGTCTAACGTATTATATGCTAATCACCTTCTCATTTGCATAAGGTCCCATTTGGACGTATAAAAAACGTTCATAAAACGTTTAATAAAATAGTCTTATTAGAAGGTTCAATTAAAACGTTTTGTGAACGTGTTGATAAATCGTTACATTTTGTAACGTTCTGAAAATGTTCTGTGTTTGCTGGGATGACGTCATCGATCAATCCTCGGCACGCGGCCTCGTTCGTTGATGTGTAAAGATCATCGGATATGAAATGATTTGAAATTATCGGTAATAAAATTGAGTATGTAAAAATCATTAAAAATATGTTATTTTTACAAAACGTCCACAAACGTTTTGTAAAGGTCCTATATCAAACGTTCTGTAAACGTCCTATACAAAACGTTTAATTTTGTAACGTCCAAAAAACGTTTTTCAGACGTTCATTTAGGACGAAGACGTACAGGACCTAAAAAGAACGTTTTGAAAACGTTCTGAAAACGTTCTGTGTATGCTGGGGCATGCGTTCCGGTTCATCGCATCTACCTCCCAAGTTTTGTGGCTGATGTTGCCTAGAGCGAGATTAGACTTCAGAGAGTCCTTAAAGCGTTTTTAAGGAGCCCCTATCTTGCGCTTGCCAGTTGAGAGTTCTCCATAGAGAAGTGTCTTGGGTAGGCGGTTGTTGTCCATTCTGGTAATATGACCAGCCCAGCGTAGTTGTAGCTGTATGAGCATAGCTTCGATGCTAGTTGTGTTTGCATTTTCAGGACTTCAGCATTGGTTACACGATCCTGCCAGCGTATCTTGAATATGCTACGGAGACATCGTTGGTGGAAATGTTTCAGAAGACGAACATGATGACGATACAGAGTCCAGGATTCAGCCCCATAGAGAAGAATTGAGATGATTCCTGCCCTGTAGACGCTCAGTTTTGACTCTGTTTTGAGGTCATGGTTTCTCCATACTCTTTTTCAAAGTCTGCCAAAAGCACGACTTGCTTTCGAGAGTCTATGATCGATTTCTATGTCTAGGCTGGCATCACTCGAGATAGTACTTCTGAGGTAGGTAAAGTGTTTAACAGCATTCAGTGTAGTGCCTTGGATGGATATGACAGGAGGAGTGTATTCTACTCGGGGAAACTTGAAAATTGATTTCTTTCGACCCCTTTCGGAGTATGAGAAAAATACATATAATACATTGTTTTATAACATTCATATAAAGTGACAATAAAAATACTTTGAACAAATCATATAATGATTAGTTAATACTTACAGTTAGGCATACATATAGTAACTTGAAAAGTACAGTTTTGGTGCATGCCTGGATGCGTTTGAGGTTGAAGAGCCCTCCATCTGCTCGAAAGCGGATGTACACTCCCTCACTAAGGTTCCCGGTCGCTTGCTAAAGCATCATGCTGAAGAATAGTGAAAAGAGGGTGGGGCTAAGACACAGCCCTGCTTCACACCTGTTGATATCACAACATACATACATACATGTTCTTTCTAATGAAACATCTATATGTCGAAATAACCCACGAACGAATAAATTAAAGTGATCAAAATTGTGTTGTGTTACTACAAAACGCATATTGTATACCACTCCGAGAATCCGAAAGACGCAGAACTCAAATTGGCATCTACTCAAATCCGGGAAATACCCCGACCACGTATCAAAGATGATGCAATAGTCTGGAAAAAATAATATAAAATCAATTATAGATATTGGAAGATTTAAAAAAAAAACTTTTATAAAGAGGAATCATTAGTGCTTCAAATGAGTCCTTTTTGAGCGCTGGAATGAGCGCCAGTTGAATTTTATGGAAAACTTATTTTATGGTGTAAGAACCAGAAACCGGAAGTCGTGATGGCACCAGATCTGATATAGTCTCATTCCAGGCTGATTTTAGAACAAATGAGCATATTTAATGAGATAAAGATAACATTACTACCTACATAACTTGGAAAACTAAACTTAATTAAGTTTGAATATTCTCATTATAAACATTTATTTTTGATGATTTTTTGCCTTTGCATTTTTAACACGTACCCCTGTAATTAGGCTAGTGGCACCCGAACAACAGCGGAAAGTCGTTCCTTCACCGTTGCGGCTCCAAAGACCTGGAACAGTCTCCCCAGAAAACATCCAGTCAGCAATTACCATTTGTTTCAAAGGTATAACTTCTTTTAGTTATGATTATCTTGACTTTGATAACATTAAAAAAAATCATTGAGCGCTTCGTATTTATTTTGGAAAAGGCGTTATACAAATTAATATTGGTATCATTTATTGGTTATTATAGGTTTTCCCGGTCAATTTTAAACTCTTTGCAATCAAATTCGTTTATATTCATTAAATTTAAACGATACCTCATGGAGCGGAGCTATCGGTCAATTGAATTAAAGTTTAGATTTTTAATCGCGATCACATTTCGGACGAAAGTGCTTGTAAGAAATGTTACATTGATAGAAAATAATTGATAAGAAAATAAACTCTTAAAAATATCTCGTCAATTGACAAATAAAAATTTGTCAAAACATGGTCTTATTTTGACAAACTTTGGATTTGTCAAATAAATTTGTCATGCAAACTCGTCAAGCATATTTGGGAAAAGGTTTGTCATTTGACTAATATTAAATTGTTAAGAAAAAGTGGTCTTATCAGCTTATTTGACGATTTTTCATTTTGATTCGTAATGCTAAAAAATTAATTTGTCATACACCGAAATAAATTCGTCAAGTATGACACATATGTCATCATGCATGAAAATTAATTTGTCAAAAAGCATTGCTCGATGTCCACTGATATACATAAAGATCTGCATTTGTCAGAGAACTCAAATAATTTGTCGTTTAAAGTAAAATGATCGTTGTAATAGCGTGACAAATTTACAAACCCACTTTGACGAATCTTTGCCCACGTTTGACAAACGTAATGGTACAGTCACACAGACACTTACGTTGAGTTACGTCCGGTTGCGTCCAAAAATCATTTTCTTTTCTTCGGATCCCCACGGATGCTTACCCGTCATAGTTAGCAGTAGAAATATTGATAATTTCGTTCATCCAGTAAAACAATGAAATACATAAGAGATAATAGAATAGAAAATGAAATAAGATTACAACAACACAAACGTATCTATACGTAAATGTCTGTGTGACTGTAGCATAAACTAAAAGTGTAGGCAGATACGTATTTGATATCGACAACGCTTGTATGGAAGTTCGATTTAAAAATTGTAGAACTTTAATGTCTGAGCTATATAATGATATTCAGGAAGATAAATGACAGCTTGGAATACAAAGCTTGGACAATTATGTATTCTCTATCATGATATTTATAGATAAATATCACGTGATGGTTAAACTGATAACCCGGTTTAATTAACTAACGAAAAAGTCTATGTGAGGATTACTACGGTCAATTATGCAGGTCACAGATTTTCGATTTTTGCGGAACTCAAATTATACATTTACAGCGCAATTTTGAGGGGATTCATTTTTACCACCGTACCAGACATGACATAGACATTGGTAGCATAAAAACCATGCATATAATATTTGTGTTCAAATGGCAACATTGTTAAACAATGCCTTTAGTTAATTTATGGCTCAAAAGTACTGATGTATGTGTCCATTTACTTCAACGTCAGTATCATACTTTCATGTCCTTTCTTCCTTAGGCCAACAACTTCCAGGTCGTTCAGGTCGTTTTTAAAAAAATAATTGGCGAAGGTACACTGAACAAAGTGGAAACCATCATGGGGAGTACATCGAGTAGTTCTTCGAGCAGTACTTCGCGGAGCAACAGTCGGTCTCATTCATCAGATACCCAACCTTCACGGTACGATCAGCAAGCTGCTACACAGGCCCGAATGAACGACACGTCCGACTTCACCTCTGCCTCTGCTCTAAGAGACCACCTAAAGCCCGGTGACCTCATCCAGCAGAAAGGCGACACGCTTACAGAGTTCTTTTATTGCCACTGGGCGGTTTACATCGGCAACGGGGAAATCGTCCACGTCACACAGGTTGATGGGAGTTCCGCAATGGCAGACATAGTCAGACAGGACATGGTGTTGGTTTTTGGCGATAAAAACGTCCGCAAGAACAACCAAATGGATGATTCCTGGAAACCACTAGAGCGCCAAGAGATAATTCAAACAGCACAAAACTCCGTGGGAGACCCGTGGGAGTACCATCTCACCCAGAAGAACTGTGAACATTTTGCTTGCTGGTGCCGTTATGGCAAAGAGATAAGCCTCCAGGCGTTAGCATTGGTCGATGACAGATCAGGGGCAAATTACCACGAGAAGGCTGTCAATGAGACGTTCAACACCTACTTAAGCTGGTTCAAGCGAAAGGTGACACAACCTCTGCGATAGGAGGAGGCTCACTTGATGCTATCGGCTATCAGGAATTTAATATCGCGAATCGCTGTAATCCCATCCCTTGAATAGAAAAAATTCAACAAGTTGTTTAAAACCTTAAACAACTGCGTGTTAACCGGTGAATCGCACAGCGTTGTTTAGAAATTAAACAACCTGTAGTTGTTTAAAATTTTAACACTCTTGTTGTTTAAAATTTTAAACAACCTGTTGTTTAAAATATCAACAGTATTGTTTAACGCTTCTCTCCAAAAATAAAAACGCTCCAACATTTGGTTAACGCGGCCCGGTATCGAACTCACGACCTTTCGATAATAAGGCAGACGCTCTATCCAAACGTAACATTTGCCTCGGCATGGGTTCTAGGACATCTCCCCCGGAGGACAACTCCCCCGGGGACAACTCCCGGAGGACAGCTCCCCCGGAGGACAACTCCCCGGAGGACAACTCCCCCGGATGACAACTCCCCCGGAATACAGCTCCCCCGGAGGACAGGTCCCCCGCAGGAAATCTCCCTTGGAGGACAGGTCCCCCCAAGGACGAGTCCCCCGGAGGACAGCTTCCCCCAGGGACAACTCCCACGGAGGACAACTTCCCCCTGGACAACTCCCCTGGAGGACAACTCCCCCGGAGGACAACACCCCCTGAGGACAGCTCCCCCGGAGGACAACTCCCCCGCAGGACAACTTCCCTGGAGGACAACTCCCCCGGAGGACATCTCCCCCGGAGGATAGGTCCCCCCAAGGACAACTCCCCAGATGACATCTCCCCTCACTTTAAATTCTCTATAACTATTGATTTTATGCCAACCCCTTGGGTTTTCTTTCTGTTACAATTATTACATTACTTTTCGCATGGAGTAACCCTTCTGTAATGACAAGAGAGGATGGGATGGTTGTTTAATTGTTAGTCATCCATTGGAACCACCCCTTCCAATCTATGAATGGCTATTCCTTCCCTCAAAAGGTTGTTAGGTTTGGCAGATTGAGAGGTACCCCAACGAAATGTGACCCTCAGAAAAGGAAAATTAATGAAAATGCAAGAAATAAAAGAAATGTTGAAAAAAAGGAGATGCTGAATGGGAAATATGAAGCTACAGGATAGAACAAAGCACGAAGGGCGAGTGGCTACATATCTCTAGTCGTCTTGCAGCAGGGGGGGGGGGATGAGCCAGCGATAATTAAGCTTTAATTTATAATTATCACCCCTGAACAAATTAAGAATGGCGCAAAAGTTTTTAACGAGAACACAATTTTTTATTTAAATCAAAAAAAATTCACAAAACTCAATTCCAAGCATTATCACTTGTTTTGTCATTTTTCAAGGAATAATTGTAATACAATCATTGTCATTGGCGTTTAAGATTTTACAGACATTGTTATCTGAATGGTGTGTGTTCATAAGTATGCACCTTGCACGCTTTGCATTCATGCGTGTCAATCGCTATCAATAAGAGTGTGTTATTGCAACTAGTGTTGGTATGAAAATTCTCCAGAAGTAGGAGACAATTAAACATCTCGGTATATTCAACATTTTTCAGTATTTCGTCACTTTTCCGATGAAATCCTTTATAATTCTGAAACATTTGCTGAAACAAGCCAAAAACAAACCAAAAAAAACAAAACCAAACTCCTTGCTATCAATATGTACTGTATTTTTGTATAATTAAAGAGGTGTGATTATAAAATTTTCCACTTGACGATTCGCGCTTGAAAATGCCTTTTTTTTTTTTGCTAAAAGAAAGATATCGTCACCCATTTGTAAAAGAATAACAAAAAAAAAATCAAAAAAAACAGTATAATAGTTAAAAATAGATACTTGCTTCGGGTCATTTTTAGTCAAAAATTTCGGCTCGCGCCTTTGCGCTCAAGAAATCATCCCTTCAAAGGTTCATTTTTTTCAGATTTTGAACCCCCGCAAAAATCCTGGTTACGGGCCGACATGACCTACATACTCTTAATCTAATCAGATCATCCTCCTATGGTAATTTAAGATTGAAGTTGATATCTTGCTATCTCTTTCTCTCTCTTTTGACGATAAAATTCGGTCATAAGCTAGAGCTCTACAGCTGCGCAAACTTAACACCCTTTGCCAGAAAAAAAAAAATTGCCAAGATTTTGTATTTCAATGAAAAAAATGCTACTGATTTCGGTTAAAAAAAAAAAAAAAAAAAAAACGCAAAATGGATGCAAAAATTAACGAGTTGCAGTGGTCTGTTCTCAGCTAATGCGTTGAGTTGTCCTCCGGGGGACTTGTCCTGCGTGGGTAGTTGTGCTGGCGGGGGAGTTGTCCTGCGGGGGAGGAGGTCGTCCTCCGGAGAGTTTTCCTCCAGGGGGTTGTCTCCGGGGGAGTTGTTCCTCCAGGGGATTGTCCTCCGGGGAGTTGTCCTCCGGGGAAGTTTTACTCGGGGATATGTCCTCTGTGGGACTTGTCCTCGGGTGGTTTTCATCGGGGGATGTCCTCCGGGGGAGTTGTCCTTGGGGGACCTGTCCTCCGGGGGAGATGTCCTGCGGGTAGTGTCCTCCGGGGGAGTTGTCCTTCGGGGTAGTTGTCCTCCGGGGGAGCTGTCCTCCGGGAGTTGTCCCCGGGGGAGTTGTCCTCCGGGGGAGATGTCCTGATACGCTCGGCATGTTTAGACAAAACTGTTTAATGTCTAAACACTAATCTCTAAACAGGTCTTTTTTGAGGCTATAAAACCTCGCTTTTCCGGTTTTAAACAACAATGTTTAAATATTAAACCAGAATGTTTAGCTTTTAAACAAACATTTTTTTTTAACAGCGAAATTTTTAAACCGCGTTCTAACAGTGTACCCTTACTTTGTATGCTTCTCTGGTTTTCTTATTCATTGATTTCTGCCTGTTTTGGTCCCAATGTTGAAGGACAAAGCTGGCCGCATTACCAGTAAAGATAATTATAGGTCTATATCGTTGTCTAGTGTGCTTTCTAAAGTTTTAGAAAAATATTGTTGTCTGGGTTAGAGCAATTTGGCTTTAAAGCAAAGCATGGAACCGATATGTGCATTTTTGCCCTATTTTATTGCGAGTTATCGAAGGAGAAATTCCTCAGTGTTCTTATGTTTTCTTGATGCCTCTATAAGCATTTGCTAGAGTCAATCACGCAAAGCTTTTTTAGAAGATGTGTGATATAGGTATTCCGCTATATTTGATTTTAAAAAATATTGGTTTATTGATATGGTCACCAAAATATGATGATTAGATGGGGTAGCTGCCTCTCCGATACGTTCGCTGTTGGTAATGGTGTTCGGCAAGGAGGCATATTGGCTCCATACCTATTTAGCTTGTATATGGATGACTTATCTGTGAAACTAAATACTGTACTGTAGTACTGGCTGCTTAGTTGGTGATACCAAAGTTAATCACTAATGTATGCTGACGATTGTAATATTTAGTCCATCTACTGCAAGATTGCAGAGTTTGCTAGATGTATGTTCCCTGTATCATGAGTATAGAATGAAAATAAAACTCTTGCCACCATAATCCATTCTCTTGTTATTTCACGCCTTAACTACTGCAATTATCTGTTGTATAAAATGCCATCATTTCATTTAGCTAAATTACAACGTGCACAAAACTCTGCTGCTCGGGTTTTGTCAAGAACACGCAAAAGGGATCACATTTCCCCTGTCTTGAAAGGGCTGCATTGGCTACCAGTAAAGAAAAGAAATATATATCAATGTACAGTGATCAGTCATTTTCTTCAGCTGGTCCAGCTTTATGGAATGCATTACCAACACAGATTCGTTCTTTGGAGACGTTAGAAACGTTCAAATCTGATCTCAAAACAATTTTTTTTTTTGTGAAGGCATACTTATTTTATATTAATGTTGCATTGTATTGTAGATAGAATTTTTGTAGTTTCTTTATACAATTATCAAACTGTAGCGGCAAATATGATAGAAATTATGGCAGTAGAGTGACTTTATTCCAAAGAGTGAAATATTTACATCCAAATTCAAGTTTGGAATATTCAGGTACATAACAGAAATAACTGATGGGATATGGGTGACAGATATGGCAGGGTTCAAATCCACAGAGGGTGTAAATGGGTCCGTAATTGGGCTGGCCAGAAGTTCTGGCCGCTGGTTATATAAACATCCATAATTCTTCACTTCGATATGAAACCAACTCAGTATCTAAAACTGAAAACTTTCTTGTTACACCCAGTTTGTGCCGAATATATACTTCTTGTAAGCAAGAATATTGTCATTGTGTATAAGACACTCTGAGAAGAAACATTATAGTGAGAAAGAGAGAGCAGTTTCCTGAATAAATGATTTGCTGTTGTTACTAGGGTCTTAACAGTTGGTAAGTCTATTTAAATTGTTATTTCTCTTCAGTATATTATATTATTGCATTGACATTAAATCTGGTTAATTAGAAATAGCTGGATATTTAAGTATTATTGAGATACTTTCTTAGTAGATTGTTGTACATTGTATAATCATAAATCGTGTACATATAAACTCTTTGATAGCATAGTTACGTTAATTAAATATTTCACAAGTAGTTGTTTATAATTCTCATGATATATAATTGTTCTTTGATGTGACAACAGGACAATCGTTTGGAGTTTAGGAGATATCATTCAGATATATTGACTTTATATTATAGTTTTATATAATAACTCACTAGAAGACAATAGTTTATCTATTCCATTCGCTTTGGGATTGATTGGTATTTGAGAAAGTATTATGTAACCCATTCATTTGTATATTCAATATTTATCAAGTATATTATTTGTTTGTTTACTATTTCAGTTAAACCACTTAACTTGGATTTCACACTTGGTGAAAACACACTTAATTTTGGATTTGGTGAAAACATACTCCATCTTACACTACATTGGATTTCACATTGGGTGAAAACATCATCTTTATTGTATTTCACATTGGGTGAAAGACCTTGGAAGATCGATATCGAAATTCATTTCGCATTGTTTGGTATTAACTAGTAAATACTTGTACAAATACAAATACACATAACTGGTCCGTGTGGTTTGTAACTGCCTTGCGTATGAATCATTTGAAAGTGCGTTTGCATTTAAGACCCCCTAATGTTCAGAGGGAACACAAACTATGTATTGTATTTTACTGTTTGGTGTGTTTGGCATTCGACAATCCTTAGTTTCCTCTTTGACATTGACATGGCTGAATCGGAGTGTGTGCCTCATAGGCTGTCACTCTCTTCTGTTTTATTAAGAGAATGTGCTTGTAACTGTTTGTAGTTTAACACTTTCATTTGTTTTACAATGCGCCTCGGAATAGTTTGACTAGACAAATGGCGCTATATAAATGCGTTATTATTATTATTCGAGTGGATAATGATGTAAAATATATAGGCCTATTTTGCGAAAAAAACATGCTATGATTGTAACATGTCAAGAACATAGTAAGTTAGTGTTTCCAGATTTCTATCTATGTGGCACAAAACTTGCAAGTTTGTAAAGAGACTAAGTACCTTGGTCTTTTTTTTTTTTTTTTTTTTTTTTTTTTTTTACAGACTCTGTAAAAAAAAAAGGGACCTATATGATGATAAAGATATTTATAGACAGTGTCAAAGACTATATGCAGAGGGGAACACACTCTGCAGAAAGTTCCATATATGTTCTCTAGGTGTTAAAGTTGACTATTTAGAGCATATTGTACCCCGTTATATAATGCACACCTGTGGTGCAGATGTAAAAAGATCAGTATGACGAAACGTGTGGTACCCTATAATGATGTTGTGATGATGCTTCTTCGGTTACCCAGGCAGTCATGCTAGTGCTAGAAGAATGTTTGTAGACGTTCATGTACCATCATGTCAAGCTGTGGTAAGAAATTAAACTTTCAAGTTTATTTTCAGAATTGACAGATCATGCCAATATTATGATTGCAAATATACTGGTAAACCCTCTACAGAGATGAGCTCAAGGTACTTCTCAGAATTGTGGAAGCTTTGGTACAAAAAAACTGTTGGCACTGTCACAAGGATTTTGTGTTGTTTCCTGTTTGTTTTGTTTTGATTTGTTTTGTTTTGATTTTTTTTATTTAAACATTCATAGAATAAGATATCTATTACTTTTAGTTAATAACGTAATAGATATTTTATTACTTTTCGTTAATAACTAAAAGTAATATATATCTTATTCTATGACTGATATAAGTTTTGTTCTTGCCAAATGTACGGTTTTAGATATAGTCATATTGATTAGTCTTTTCCTTTTTATACATCATTGTTAATGTTAGTTTCATCTATGTACAGTATATTTCAAAAGCTCCTCTTATTGTAGATTAAGGGGGCCGTCACACTGAGGTCGTTCTATAACGTTCTTGCCCGTTCTTGCCCGTTCTTTAAAAAAAAATGCGAAACGGCTTTGGTTCGGGTTGGACAACTTATAACTTTGAAAAATAATTTCTATGAATAACGATACTAGGCAGTTCATAAATAGTTCTTCGTTACGTCAATATCCGTCTTTATCGCGATCGCAATACGTTTTATCCAGTCAAGACCGAAGTAAACGGCTTTCGTTCACTCCTATATCCGTTCGCCTAGCACGTCCAAACCGCCACTAAACGTGCCTAATCGGCCCAGATGATAACGTTAGCGTACCATGTTCGGTAAAGTACGTCCTTCTGTTCCCAGAGTAAAGTCCTACCCATTTAGGAACGTTGTCCTACGTTTTCAATTTTAGAACTTGAAAGCCCACGTACGATTTTTTTTTTGAAACATGTTCAAAAAATCGAATGCCTCTCCGTTCTCTTCCTTACGGGCCCGTCTCAGCCAGGTTCTACACAGATTGTAAACGGCTCTGTACTATAACTTCTTAACCAAGGCTTGTACTACGTCTCAGTCCGTGTGCCTAGAACAGATTGAGCCCGTCACCAACTAGACCTAGACCGCTAGATACATCAATCAAAAGAGACTAAGCGAGTCCTCTTAACGATGGGGGACGGGAGATTATGCAGATGCCGTTTGCTTTTAAAAAATTGAAACGTATGTTAAAACGTAGTACGTCCTTCTCGTTCAGAGTAAGTACCTACCCGTTTAAGGAACGTCTCGTCACTACGAATTTAATTTAGAACTTAACGAACTAAGTTAATATTAACAATGCTCGTTTGTAAAATGACCCCTAGCCACATCTCTTAGAACGATTTAGCAGTAAGGCAATTTCGTTTGTACGTACGTCCATTCTCGTTCAAGGTACGCTGCCAACCCGCCGTTAAATTTTAGGACGAGATGGGCGCCCGATTTTTTTGAACACTTTTTGGAAATCCGACGAGAGCTAGTCCATGAAGTTCGTAAACAGATCGTAATAAGTATTTACTTACGTCCACTCAGTTTACATACAGACTATGCCCGTTCGGCAAAATTTGCAAGGACGTAGTAGGAACGAGCTCAGTGTGACGGGGGTATAACATTGCATTCATGTGCATTTTATGCTGTCCGATGATATGTACTTCTGCATTTGCAGCTGCGTCTGGAATAAAGTCTTCAATTCACTTAATATTCATTCATTTCTAGAAGCCCCTTCCACTCTCAATCCAGAAAATATCAGTAAAGGTTTGAAAGATTTAAAGGTTGACCAAAGATAAATAAGAAATATCAGTGACAATTTGAAGAAAATCCATCCATGAAAACCAAATTATTAAATCATTAAATTTTCTCAGGGCGCCTATTTGTCATATACGTATAATGCTCATGAACTAATATATAGTACAAAATAGGTGACCATCTGTTTACGGTTTTGATTTCTTAAAAAAAAAAAGAAGTTTTATATCACCGGATATATCAAAAAGTAGTTCATAAAAGCAGACTGGGCGCCAATCAGACTTTCTGAATTAAACACAATCGATTAGCCGAGATTATTAAGTAATAAATAAATAGCTATCAACCTCTGTATAATGAGCATGACTGAAGGAGCAAGCTATTTTTCAATTATACAATGGGCAACATCACGACAATAAGTAAATTACTGATATCGAGTTGCGTTCCGCTTCCGCAATGTCCGGTGAAATAAAGTAAAACTTTTATTTAAAAAATATGTAAAATGAGCAAAGAAAATGGGAACCTTTTCACACTTTGTTAAAAAAATAAAAATAAAATGAAATATAAAATGCTCGAACGGTCATGTAAATTTTGCTTTCCTATAATAACTATAAATGAATATATAGAGAGTGTTTAGGATTCTGTCTATTACATATTTATTCATTCAAATTCAGTGGTCATCTACACTCTAAAAACTGAAGTGCTCTTTTTAGCACTTGAAATCCGCGCTTTTTAAGAGCTCGCATAGTGACTGCACTCAAATTGTTGTTAAACTGCACTCAAAGTGCTGTTTTAGCGCTTTCACGTGAGCTGAACTTTCAGCAAAAATGGCGTGACTTCGTTGGGATTCGAACCTGGGTCTCATGCATGAGAGGCGTTGACGAGCACTTTAGACCAAATCACATATCCCGATTGTTAGCAGATCATATTGTCATGATTGTTGCATGATGAACTTTCTTCAAATTTGCCATAATCATCTACTATGCTGTCATAATTAAATCCAGTTAGCGAGATCTCCGTTGGTCTATTGGTAACGTCCGCGGTACTCTTCCCTGTCTATATGGAACCCGGTTCGAAGCCCATACCGACATTGAACATTTTTTATTGTTGATAACTTATCACTTGGGCAAGTGCTAAAATAGCAATTCAGGTGCTGATATAGCACTTCAAGTGCAGTCACTATACGAGCACCCATAAATTAGCGCTTCAATTTTTAGAGTGTGGTCTAATTAAAGTCATCCTCCCCAATTGAAAAGAAACGGCTTTTTTAAAAGTTGAAGAATGTAGCATATCGTTTCCAATTTCTTATCTGGATTTTAGTAAGCGGTTTTCTTTTATTTTGAATCGTCCAACTTCAGAGCTATTGTGCAATCTTTTGATAAATTTATACGAAAAGGAACTCTTTTTAGCTTGATTTCGGAAGAGCAGGCGCCGAACAGACGACCGGAGTACGATAATTCGATTATCCAAGCTTAGAGGAAAAGATAAATAGCCGCCAACAATTGGAAGAAAAACTTTGTATATCCTGCACTTCGCCCTTGTATAATCGAAGCACAGGACAACACAGATCGCCTAAAACAATCTTTTGTACAATCTTGTCTGTCGAGATTTTTTTTGCCTCTTAATCCCTAACCAAAATCGGATAAAACTATTAACACAGTTAAGTTAACATATCAATTGCATCGTATAGAGATAAGTACTTCTATATACGCCCAGGTCAATAAACGTTTAATTCATGATTAAATGGAAGAAGAATTCGATTGCGGTATTTCGAATTATTTCTTTGGGCAGCAAGTACACATTCACTATGAATAATTATTATTTGGGAGTGTTTCAATGCAGTTACCTTTAAATTTATTTTAAAAGATGGGCAAAATGTAGCGTTGAATTAAGTTGAATATCGTAATCACTCTGATAATTATTATGCTATTTCCATCATTTTACTCACATGCCTAAATGTGTAGGTAGATGTAGGGAATACCGGACAGTAGGGAATATCGGACGGTCACCACATGTCCAGCCCTAGCTGCCAACATAAGAATAACTGATGAAATAACCGGCATCTAATGGTCAGGGTGTCTATCTTGAAGGTTGAATGCTGTATTCGACAACAACAAGTTGAGAAATCTCCGAGAAAACTACCAAATCTGTCAAGGTAGGAAAAAATTGCAGCCTGAAAAATGGCCTGATGTAAAAATTGACATTTTAGAGAATGTGATGGTATAAAAATAAGAATTGGCGGCATGACCTCTATTTCATGCATTATGGACATGTGTGGAGGGTGGGCCAAACGTGTTATGGAGTTTTTGCACTGTATAAAGCCTGTGTATTGGGGTGGCAGTGTGTTGAAAAGTGCTAGTCAGTCATTTTTTTGTGTAGGCAATACCGGACACCACATGAACGGTTTGTTGTTTACTTTCCGGGTTGAGTTGCTAAGCATGTAGATCAAAATAGTAAGTTGCATATATAATGTATTTATATTTATTTATTAAATTTTTTTTGACAATTTTGAAATGTCTATTTTCTCTTTATTATAGGATTTCCCACTCAGTTTCGGAAGTTCGTCACTCCATTCGATAATCGGTTCATTCAAATTCCCAAAATATATCTACAGCGTCAAATTCATCATTCAAATTCCAATTTAGTTCCTTCTCTTTTGGTATTAAAAGCCTTCAAATCAAAATCCCCCTCAAAAGCAATCAAATTTAGTAAATCGGCTGGAATGCGTGCTTTCCCGCATTCAAATCCGCGCTGAGGCAATCAACTATGACACTGGTTAAACCAAGTTGGTATACGATTTGGCAAATTTAAACTCCTCGGGTTACTTTTAGATTAAACATGTAAGATAGCGATTTCTTTTTCTGAAGCTCTATATCTATTCCATTAGAATAAATAAATAAAATAAAATAAAAATGAAATTTCCTTTTATTGAGCTTTACATCATTTTTAAAAATTTCTTTATTGTTGAGTGTTGTGATGAAACGACTATTTCTTTTTTGTAAAGCTCTGGCTAATTACTTTAGAATAAAATGTCAAATATCACTATGGCGCCCCCAAGTTATAAGATTAATCTGGCGCCCCAGCTTCAGGTTGATTAGCCTCCCTAAATGTAAGGTCGATTTGGCGCCCCTCAATCTAACATCGAATTAACGCCAATAATCATGTCGCTCCTAAGTTTTTAATGTCAACTTTGCGCCCCTTAGCTTCAGGTCGATTTGGCGCCCCAAAAGTTTCAGGTACTTTGACGCCCCTGGGTTTTAGATCAATTTTGCACCCCCATTTTAAGATCAAAGTGGCGCCCAACTAAATTTAAGATTTTTTATGTTTTAGGTCAACTTGGAGCCCCTAAGATAAAGATCAATATGACGCCCCTAGATTCAAGATCAATTTTGCCCCCCCCCTAAATTTAAGATCGAAGTGGCCCCTTAATTTAAGATTAGTATGGCGCCCCTAAGTTAAGGTTTATTTGGCGGTCCCTTAGTTTTTAAGTTTATTTGGCGCCCCTAAATTTGAAATAGAATTGGCGACGCCCCTGTTTTCCCTTCTTACTTCCCCTTTCCCCTCTTTTTCCCTTTCTCTTCATTTTTTCCCCCAATTATTTCATTTTAAAAATTTCTCTTTCTCCTCTCTTTAGCGCCCCCTGTCCGTCTTACCCCCCCCCCCCCGCCATAAAATACGTGCATGAATTAATTTGTTTAAGTGGAAGAGATTTTATGTGTTGATTATGTAATTATGCAAGATAAAGTGTTACACGAGTTAAAAAGAAAATGTAGTGAAAAAGAAATCATTTCATGAACTAATTAAAAACTGGAAAAATATATTTCATACATACCGTAATATAAGGTACATACTCATTCACAATTGGTGCTAATACCAACTCGCAAACATTTGATGAAAACAAATTATATGATTAAAAACAAAAATATTTCCTGCTGCTATAAATTCAAGCCCTAATTTGAATGCTAATTACTGTAAGTTGAAAACTCGGAATGAATTTAAATGCTGCTTATGGCGGTATTGCGCAAAAATAACAGCGTCTCTGCTAATTTGAATTACTGTTTTACGTTTATAGTGCACTTAATCGGAATTTGAACAAGTGAAACATGCAATTAATTGCTGGAAAAGGGAATCTGATCTCCAGAAATTCGACTGAAAGCTGAATCGTCCTAACTTGAATGAACCGATTATCAAATGGAGCGACGAACTTCTGAAACTGACTGGGAAAATCCTATATTATTGTGATATGTCATGATCTACATGAGATATAAAGTTATTCTGAGTGTTTTGAAATGTTGTAGTAAAATGCATATAATCTTCTAAAAATGAATAATGTTATAAAAAATCAATACAAACATGTAAGTTGATGGTTTACATTCAAATCAGTGCTTCCAGACAGATCTTTATACAAAAAAAGGGTAAAAACATACTGTCCGATATTTCCTACACTGTAGGGAATGCCGGACAATTTACGATGACGTCATTATTTGCATATAACTGCCTCAACAAATATTTGATTACCTCAATTTTTTGGAAAATAAAGTTGAATGATGTAGCTAAGCAATGAGAATCTTTTTCTTTTGTGATTTTATTGTTTTCATGTGCTAATTAAGCAAATGAGCTTAAGTGGCCGGTATTCCCTACATCTACCCTATTTAAAGAAAACTGTAAGTAGTGTAAATTGTTTTTGTTTTTAGCTTACACCTATTCCGCATTTTGTTTCACTTCGTTCCGTGGTCAATAATTGTGACTCAAAGTCGACTGCGGCTACATTTGGCAGACATAATGTTAACATGGTTAAGGAACCCTTCCCGCATTTTCTAACAAAATAAAGTGACCCTCCCACGAAAAAAAAAATGGATTTAGCCCCCGCAGTGACGCATCCCCAAGCCCCCTTGAAGCAAATTAAGTGCGTTTGTTTATCATAGACTTCATCAATATTACCAATTCTAGAGATTTCCGTTCTGTACTGACGTCGATACTAAAATAAAAGAAAAATCCATATATTTCAATGCTTCTGCACTTGTAACACGAAAAGCTATACCAGATTATTGGCCATTCTTTCGCCACGTTTGCGTATATAGCTCGAGGAACGCCAAATTGACCAGTACAAATACACTAATACACTAATTTTACATCTTTTAGTTTTTATTCATCCTTGATTTAAATGCATTGTCATTTTTGTATCCGAATTGTTTTATTTTGTTGTATCTATTGGCGTGACGTATGAGATCCGCTTAGACTTACTTCTGTAATTCTTTTCAACTTGTTAAAGTCATAAAACGGTTATAAAACCAACAATAAAAGAAAACAAAAAATATATAAGTTGAATACAGATTCATAAAATGATATGGTCGATTTGTTAAAGAGAGCACAGTCCTATTTGTTTAAATTGTAATTGTGTGCTAATGATTGGCAAGGGAATACAACCTGAACCCTTCATTCTTCAAAATTAATCGGTATGACCTTGCTTTAATAATCATTTCATAAAACACGCCCTAATTCTTGCGTTAATCGTATAAAAAGTGAAAACAAAAAGCTAGTTATTCAATGCACTTCCGTTGACTCGCGTCACGGAGTGTATCAAAATATTGATTTCTCTCTTTTAATTTATGCGTTGGTCTTGCTCTCCAAAGTCGTAAGATAAAGATGTTATCATAAGTAATATAACTTTTGAATGAATTGAATAATGGTATGTATTTATAAATTTATTATTCACTTGTCAAGCGGTCCCCGAATTAAATGCGTTGGTCCTGAATTTCTTTTCAGGGGGTGCGACATGAACAATAGAGTTTTGTATATTCGTAGTCATTTTTTATATATCATTAAGTGGCCAATAGTATCTGTTAAAGAACTAAAAATAAAACAAAAATTGATTATACAGTTAACGTCTCCAGTGTGGAACTAATAATGTGAGTGATATATTTGATTGTAAAACTATATATTATCAAATACAATTTTTATAACGTTAAGATATAATGTTTCCTGTTTTCATGACATAATTGTTGCGGTGTCATTGATTCTAGTTTATCGTTACGATGACGTCTGGAATATATGGATTGTATAACTTCCTTCGGAATCTAAAAAGACATACTCTTCCAGTTAATGCTTTAATCATACATACGCGTACTTGGGTATACATTTAACACTGCAGTCTATGGAGGAAAAAAATTCCAGTCACTTGCACGTTTTTACCATTTGTAAAGCATGTAACGATGCTTAGGAAATGAATGTTTCTGGTTTCACCTTGACACAGTCTCTGACACCATTGAAGGCCCCAAAAGCTCAGATTTTTGCAATTAAGCCTCCGCAAAGACATAGTTACAAATTCCCTTTATAGCCAACACGAACCAGCAGTGTTGTATAGCACCTCCTCAAGTCATCAACTACTCAAATCTGCCCTGGTTCCTGACCCATAATGCAACATTCTGAGCAGTGTAGCCTAATATAAGCCCCTTTGAATGATAACACATAATTTTCTACTCGATACATTCATGCTTTCATATTTTGTTACCTAGTAGCAAAACAATGATTTATTCTTAAAACATTTTAGTTTTCGTGTAGAAATTAAATTATAGGCTAATTTATTCCCTGTATTATCAATAGTTTTTTTTTTCTAAGGTATATTTTAAGACTAAACATTTATAATGCAAAGTCAATGAGAGTGTTGATCATGCGCATGTCCTGTACGTTAGTGGCGCCGCGCCAGATACACCTTTTTATATCAATAGATAATGCTCCTCACGTACGTCGGCTGATCTTGCGTACGCCAGCCATGCCAACGCCACGGGCCAAACGTACATCATCATTATGCTCATCCATGCCGATTTATCAAATAGGGGTGAAACATTTACTACGATTACAAAGTGATCCAGATTTGGGTTAACAAGTTCAACAAGTGATTGAAGTTCATCAAGTTCAGTAGTTCACTTAGAGGTTATACATTGTCATTTTGGGGATTAAGATATATAATAAAGAGCTGAATCAGCCACTGAATAGGCCTACATATAAAGAACTATAATGTAATTCATTTCTTATTAAACAAAATTACCACTGGCTTGATTATAAAACTAACTTATTATAATCTTTTTTAAAAAATGAAGAAAAAAAAGAGAGACAATAGACGAAAACAGGGAATTTTAAGAGAAGGTATTGTAAAAGGTATTGAAAGGTATCGAAACAAATTATATTGCTCATTCAATGCATGAATTTTTACGATTTGTTCTTCCAATAAGCTTATATGTTTTGTATGAATACAATTATTTTGAAATCAAGACGCTGAACATAAAAAAAAATTGTAGAACTCTGTTCGTCATCCCTTCTGTAACTTGAATTGGGTGTACGTGTATCAACGCCTGTAGTACGCTACTATGTACTTATCTTCCACATTTCGGATACCGATATTATTATTAGTAGTATTAAGTAGTAGTAAAGGGGTCATTAATATTCGGTCTATTGTATTTTCGAGTTTGTTTAATTTGTTTTAGTTTTGTACAAGTTATGATGAAGCATGTTCGCCCCGTTGCATAAATGTGCCATTATTGTCATGTCAACTGTATACTACACAAAGTCTAGATTTATTGGAAGTTACCATTGATGGCAGTGTTACCACGCATTGAAAATTGTATGCATCAGGGCTCTCCTCAACTTAGACCCTACTGTTATTAAAGACAACATGATCACAACTTGTACACCGCAAGGTGGCGCTACTCCTTGTAAATATACCAACCTAAGGAGGGACACAGAAATGAAAATAATTATGTGAAAACTTTCTTGTCTTGGGAAAAGAACGCATGCCAAAGGCGTGTCCGATATTCCAAAAAGTTATTAAAAGCTCATGCTAAATATAAGTTTAGTTTATCAACCCTTTACTTTACTGTTAGTTCCCAGGAGAATGTGTAAAAAAAGGGTATTTACCTTCAATTAAATCTATTTATAAAATGCCAAGTTTCGTCAATACTATATATCCTTTAGAAAATAGCAATCGTTACAGTCGACATCTCCTTAATTAGAGGCAAGTACAACAAAAATATGGCCTTTATGGCAATTTTATGTGCTCTGGCAATAGAATGAAAAATCTTTTTAAAAAAGGTAAACTTGGTTTTGAAGTGGTTACCATGGCTAACGTTTGGCTGTATAAATCAGCAAAATATAAACTAGTAACCGTACATTTTTGACGGATATTAAACTGATTTAAAATCACATCTTTCGTTCCGCACAGTCATGTACATGGACTCATGGAGGGACCACACTCCATCTTCTTCAACATCTAACCTTTTCTCTGCTCATCACACAATCAGAGTGTACTTTCTGACAAAACATGGTGGTCCATCATTATTACAAGGGTCTCAATATTCGGAAGCATGAATACATGACGATACTATATAACATACGTTCCTATCACCGTTAAAACGCTGTGTAAAAAATTAGTGTTGTTTAAAAAAAAAGTTGTGTAAGATTCATAAACAACAGTTAATAAACTTTAAACAACAGGTGTTGTTTGATGACTTTAAACAATGGTTGAATGGTTTCTATATAAACAGCGGTTGTGTAAAATTTTAAATAAATTGTGTAGTCGCTTTTGTTTTTTACAAAATTTACATGAGCATTCCAACTGAGTGAACACAAATCATAAGGATTATTTTTTTTGTATAGTATAATTATCATCAGCATACATAGAAACTGTGCTTTATCTTAAGGCAGTGTCGTAGTGGTCGTATCACTCGACTGGGGATGCAAAGGTCGTGAGTTCGATTCCCGGCACCGGTAATTTTTTTTTAAAGCTTACATAATATTACTGATAATATTTGAAACAACTTTCTTTAAACAAGTATGTTGTTTGAACTTATTTTAAACAACATTTAATTAAACTTTAAACAACTGGTGTGGTATAATGACTTTAAACAAGAGTTGGATGGTTCCTATAAACAGCGGTTGTGTAAAGTTTTTAACAAGTTGTGTGTTTTTTTTTTAACACGGCTTTTTAACAGTAATGATTTATACCATGTCTACAAATATAGAGATAGTGTCCCGACGGTCATATCGATTTAAATCCTCCAATGTAGCAGACACGCCAATTTTCCGAATAATTGATCATAGCAATCAACATAACATTTACAAAGTATGGCAAGCTGAAACCATGAAATCTGTCTTTTCTATAATACACGACAGGTCAATTAGCTTTAATCCTTATTAATTTGGGTTTAGCTGGTGCGCGGCCTCTTAGATAAATAAAAACGAATTATATTCCAATCCTCTGCAAACGAAATGGAATGTAACATTGTATAGAAATAATCGATAAGTCTAATTAATAGTATTGGACCCATCAAATAACCTTGGGATACCTCACAAGTACTGATTGTAATCGATTATAGCACCCTGTCTGTAATTCCTGAGGTTTCCAAGGGTCTCCATAATGGAAAGTGACAGCGATGGGTGTGTTTAATATTCAAATGAGTTTATAAAATTCCTCTACATAGGACCGTGGCTAGGACAATCGGTATCAAAAGTATCACTTTTAAATCAGTGCCATGGGGAAATAGTTCTATACGCTTTCTCAAAAACCTTATTGATTCTTATCATTCAGAATATTCGAAAGTATATTTTGACTAAATGTCCGCATATAATAAAGTGTCTTCGCAATTAACTATGCGGCACTTATACTTTAAAAAGAAACATGAAATCTGCTTTTCATAATCATTTACGACGCATCGTTTGAATCGCGTGAGTAACAATTCTTTATTTGAATTTGTACTTATTTTTAGCATATCCCTTTGATTGACAGTATACGTTATTCTTAAATCGGATTGCTCCTCTACTTTTTAGCCCTATTCTTATAGTTTTATAATATTTATTGCCAAGAATTCTGCCGAATCCCCCAAACTTTTCTCACCCTCCCGCTACGTTTATCCGTCCATGTTTTGTCAATGTTACAACCCTGATTAGGGCCACCAGAGAAACACGGGTGTACCCCTCCGAATACGAACCGTCAATCAGATTTAGATTAAACAAGGATTTTAATCACAGAAAGAGAATCTGATATGGATGTCATTTAACGTGGCAAGTTTGGTAAATAGATGATATGACGTTCAGAATTTGTTGTGATTCCTAGTCCTCTGAAAGATTTGACGTCATTTTTTTTTTAGCTTGTCGGGAGCTTTTTTTCATATGCATTCTTAAATGCATTCCAAATATAAATATTATTTTTTGATTGATTAATTTATCATTTGACATGTTGATTTACTTTACTGCTTGCTTCAGAAAGCAACAACTGAAATCGATTTCCTTTTTTTTTTCTGTTTATGAGTAGTTAATTTCCTTTATCTATTCATAACTTGAGCCTTTGAATTTGGAGATTTTAAAGCTAAACAAATAGATGTAACAAAAAGACACTGAAAAGAAACACTGAAAAATTAATTTCCTAAGCATCATTACATGCTTCATAACCTGTAAAAAAAAGTGTTTGTTTTTTCCTTCATAGACTACAGTGTTGATTTAAGCTTACCCAGGAACGATTATAATTTAGTCATCAATATCTCGGCAATTTAACAACCGATTAGCTTCAAATTCTCAGGCGATTCCTGTCTGACCTATAAAGGTTTGCAATTGTAACTACAGCAATGGCTGGAAGAGTAGGCCTTATCTCTTTTTAAAGATCCCAAATGAAGTTAAACAATCTCTTAAATATGAAAGTATTGAAACTATTTTGACCTTGTTTTCATTCCTATAATAATATGATACCATAATATTTGCTTTTTAGGGCCAATAGTTATAGTTTTGTATCGAATAAACAAAATATCAGAAAGTGAATACTATGATCAAACGAAGATATGAAACTATTAATATTTGTCGATTGAATTAAACAGATTTGGTGGCTTTATGCAATGACAAGGGTTAATAATTGATTGTTCAGTATTTGCCCTTGAATGTCCTTGTAAATGCTTTTCATAAGTTTGGTAAATTTCATTCAAACAGCTCGATACAAACGCGATGTGATTGAAAATTGCATTTAATACAGTAACTCTGGGTCATGATCACGTGACACACGTCACCACGCCAATCAAAGCTCCACAATGATCGTTTAATCCAGAATGAATATCAAAATGGAGCGTTTACTGAAGGGCTGCTAAATTGAGCTGACAATTTCATTGTCGCTTTAATTCGCCTATTTCACTGCTCATGTGTACCAACAAGAGTTCCTACAAAGGACTTACGATCAATTACGAGGCTTCCTGATCTTGGCAAAATGGTCAGCCTTTTTTTCTCTTCCTTGATTTCTTTACATTACAAATCCCTTGGTGGGTATCATGTCGTGCGACCTGTAATCTAAATGGACGTTTGCACAAGGGCCTTTTAAAAGATATGCATTCACTATAGGAATAGGCCAATCCTTTCGACACAGAACAAACTTTGGTGAACAATACACCAACTCAGCAGGGTGGGACTGTATGATTGGTTTTATATGATCGTATTTAGGCTTACCATCGAAAACTATCGCAGGCCTTTCTTTCTCTGGTAAAAGGAAGCAACATACACATTGCATATTTTAAAAAAAATGTAAAAAAAAATGCAAAATAGAAAAATCACACGTGCATTTGCAGCTAACCATTAATATCAATTTATGTAGAGAAGTTAAAAAAAAAAAGAAGAAAGAAAACAAAAAAGATAAAATTAGACGATGGGACATTTAACATAATTTTAAAATGATATTTCGATGTACAACCTAAATTATGTATATTGAGGTATTTTAGAGATAAAAATTACGAACGATTTTTGGTTGTTTGGGGAAGAAGAAGACAGTATTGTGAGTGTTTTCTCCACATCTTATTTATTGTAAAATAATAATAATAAAAAACATAAATATCTGGAAAATGAGCAGAGAGCTAGAATTAATGATGGCAAGATGAGGAAAATTGACAATTTCAATGTAATCTTTTATTTTCATTTGGACTGTTGTAAAAAGTAAAACAATTGGTGTAAAATTGATGTCTTGCGATTAAAGATATAATTACTCAATTATAAAAGTTAAAAAAAAATTATAGTAACAATTTATTTTGAGTTACAATATGTGTGTCTGATTCCATGAGGAAAGAATTAGTGGTTAAATTAGCAACAAAAATCTCTTGTTGGAAGATTTATAATGATTTGCCCAAAATCACATTTTTGTGTGTTTTATGCAATTTTTATTTAATGGTTTATAATTCTTACTAAAGATATTTAGAAAATGAATCTTTTGAATATCTAACGATAAATACAAATGTCAGTTTCTACCTTTTAGCATTATCGCTATGGAAGTTGAGTCTTCCATGCCTGTTCTTGAAATCATTTCATTTAAAAGAAAGTTTGACAAACTGCGGGCACGCTGTTTAAGACGCATCAATCCCCTAAAGTGAGCATTGTTTGAAAATTTTGATGAGTCAATTATGACCGGGCCTTTGTTTGCTTCCGAAGAACAACGCGTGACTTTTCATGCTGACATCATGGTCATTACCAAAGATTCCATCCCCCGCGGGAGGGGCTTTTCCTCCCCTGCGTAATCGATTTTGCTCTTAAAGAAAGGGCTTACTATTGTAAGGAAGCGGTCATTACTGTTTGTTTTGGGTGAAAGACGTGGTGAAAAGCACACTTCGACAAAAGCAAGAAAGTCACCTATTGAGTTTGATTTTGTCTTCCCTTAGATCAATATTTTCCATAAATGACCCGATGATGAGGCATGATTATTGACGACATCCTAGGTGGCCTATCGATTGCTAAAAGGGGATATGTTTTTTCCAGCATGTCCAGAGTTCCGTGGTATTAGTTTGGTTTACTCTTACTGATAAGTCAGATAATTATCTAATACAATAATGGAAATATACAGGGGTTCCGAGTGATTATCATTTGAAGTAGAAAGTAGACGGGAACCCCCTCCAAAATGAACGAAAAAGATGTCCATTAGCATTATATTAATGCATTGTGTGTTAAGGTATACGACGGCGCCTTATCCTGATGGAGAATTTCTTCAAGTTATTCTTTTTTCTCTTACTTCTTCTTGCCCTCCAGTCCTTGATCCTCCTCCTCTTTACAGATGATGTTTGACAGATATTTATTTTTACCATTTTTTCATATTCGAACTATGGCGTAATTTGTATTCATTAAAAATGAATAACAATTAAAAAAAAAGTTTATAAATTGTGTATTCATGTTTGAGAGCATATTCATAATTGTTAAATTGTAGAGATGTGTCCTCTTAAACTATATGAATCTTTGTGTTTTGCATGCAAGTTTGGGACTGTCGGACAAAAGTATTATCTGATAGAAGAAAAAAAAAAAGGAGGTTCATGACTTTCATTCTATAGCGATAGAAACATAGAATTGCTAAGAAAAGTTTAGAGACGCTGGAAAATAAGGGAACTGTAGGGAAAATGAATTTGTCTTTTTGGTAATAATACCACAATATTCTAAAGACGCCCATCCCTGATTTGAAAGGGGGAAAAAGATGTTTTTAAACGATGTATAATGCCATCATGACCATGCAGTGGAAAAATCTGATAAAAACAAGAAAACCTCAACCATGATCGCGAATAAGTTATCTCTGTTTTTAGGTTATGACTTTGCAGATCCGTGATAATTGTTAAATCCACGGTTATCTTAACCGCGTGTTGGTTTTTTAACAAGGAAGAGGAGACATTTAGTCTGGAAGTCGGATAATTCTCTGATTTTACTGTCAAATAACAAATATATACTTACTACTATACAATCAAGATAGTTCATAGGAATTCCTCACAAATAGTCAAAGATTTAGGGTTATTGAGATCTCATTGGTCAATATAGCTCGTGGTATGTGTGATACCAAAAACATATTCCCATCAGTCAAGAAAGAGTTGTCGAAGAGAAGAAGAATGAGGGAGGGGGTATAAAAAAGAAAAAAGGGGAAAAACAATGAGAAATAAAGAAGACATTTAAGAATCTGAATTTCCTTGCTCATACCCCAATTGTCAGTTATTAATTTTGTTAGTACTTGGTTACAATTTACGTGACTTATGTCGAGTCTGACAAAGTTTTTAGGAAATCTAGAATTATATACTGTTAGAGTTTGAACTTATTGAAAGAGAGAATGAAAGATTATGTGATAAAACATTATATCTCTTAATAAATGAGATATGATGTATATAACGATACAAATAATAAAAATCAAAAGTCTTTAAATGGCTAAATGAGCTATGAGTTATTTTTGTTATACATGCAAAACTATTTTTGGATAGCTTTCTCACATAATTTATCTGCATCTAACAAGTTGGGATACAATGTTGAAAAATTATCATCTACTTTCACTGGTGATGTCTGATAAATCTCAATTTAAATTTCAATCACTGGAAATAAAATTAATTGAGATTTATATACTTTCACTTGACGGCGTTTTTTAATTATTATTATTATTATTATTATTTTTTTTTTGGGGGGGCTGCCATAACTTCATGGTAAAATGGGTTTCTGGGCCCACATCAGTCATTGCAAAATACTTTTTTCTTCATTTAAAAGTTGCTCAAAAAATTATCAGTCAAACTACAAAACACAGGGACACAAAGACGTGACATGCATACGATTTAACTTCCTATTCATACACCTATGTTCTTTTAGCTTGGTCTACAAATTCCTTTATGGTCCTATAATTATAGGCCTAAGTTAAAGATGTTTGCACGACTTCTCAGAATTAATTGGTCATCTTGTTCTTCTAGATGAGAAAAGTTAAGACAACAATCATGACAATGATTGGCTTGTTCGCTACCACACGCCGCGTGTCATTTTGAAAAGAATGGTCTTTCTTAAAAAAAGGTTTGCAACAAAGCGTGCAAGTGGGTAGCCCACGCGGATACTTAACTTTGTGAAAGGCGTACGTGTATGAAGGTGGGATTTTTGTTTAGTTTGTGTAATCTTAATAGAAGTGGTCAATGTTATTCGTCCATCTTTTGAAGGAGAATCAAAAGGAAGGTAAACAAATTATCGAGGAAGAAGAAAAGACTCTAATTGGCCACTCAAACATTTGTTCTTTTCTTTTAAATGGGAAGGGCAAGATAGAAATTAAGCACAGAGAATGCGAGAAGGGAAAAAGAACGAGTGAAAATGTTATGGTGTTGATTATAGAATAATAGTAATATTTAATAAATAAATCACATATACAAGGATAGACGGATGTCATAAAGGGATTAATTAATGATAAATGGAAATAAAGGGATAATTAATAATTGGAAAGAGAGAGAGAGAGTAGAAAAGAAAGAGAAAGAGAGAATGAAAGAAGGGGAGAGCGAGAGAAAAAGGGAAGAAGAGGGTGGGTTCAGGGGCAGTGAGAGAGGGGAGGAGTGTTCTACACAGGTGCACTCGCCAGGTTCATTACAAAAGACAGGGGCATGATTACTTAAAGAAAAAAACACACGAAAGGTTAAGAAAAAAGAAGAAGTTGTTTTAGAGTTATCTAAATTTATACAGAAATGGCTTGAGATGGAGATGAAGAGAAGGAGTAAGAAAAGAGAAAGGGTTAAAAGTGCTTGGGGAGAAATTGCACTGAACAATTAAGTTTAACTCCAAGCTTCTACAGAGATACCTGTTTGCTTTCTAATTTAGATGTTTATCCGGTACTTCACTTTATACTTGTTTGATTCTCTCTCCCGATCATGTTCATGTGTGGACGTAAGATTCTAGGAGGGGTAATCCAAAGAGCAAAAGAGGGCCAAGAGGGGGGCAAAGATGATCACCTGCCTTTGGAGTCCATCGTGGGAGGTGGGGTTGCAAGTTTACGGTAGTAATTAATTCAAAATTTTTGTTGACTGATTCTGAAAATAGCTGGACGGTATAAAATATATACCGCTATCGAATCGGAAGTGATATAAAAGAAAACTTTAGAAAATAGTTATTTGAATGTGTTATTTCAAAATTAAATGCTTACATGAACGTAATGATACTAAATTAACAAGTGAATAAAGCACTCGTCATACAGGTGAGCGTGGAATAATGTTGAATGATAATTAATGTCCGAGGGAGACTTAAAAGCTGAAATAGAGACAGAGAGAGAGAGAGAGAGGGAGGGGGGGGGGGAGAAGAGAGAGAATCATAGATGGGGAAAGGTGGAGAGAATAGGAAGATATGAAATAAACGAAAGATTAAGAGAAGCTAAGAGATGAGAAATAATATGAAAGAGGGAGAAAAGGGAAAGGGAGAAAGAGGGAGAGAGAGAGGGCTTTAAAGTAGACACACGGAGAAAATACACAATATTTGCTAATAATGGCCAAATTACATGTTACTGAATAGATTTTCCTTCGTTTATACGATTGACATTGCTGAAAATGAACTTGAATCTCTCAGAAATAGCTGTAAATGGTTTTTAGCGTTTTGTTAATAATCCGCCCCAAATGGGCCGATCGCGTGCGGAGGAGCTCCTAGTTTGTGACGTCGCACCTTGGACAGCTCGAACAACAGCCAGCTGATCTGAGTTTGCGCGCGCAGCTTGATGCATACGTATACACGTAAACAGCTTGCTCGCACTGTACTAGCTTGCTTATAGCTGCTGTGTCTCGGATTAATATGGCTCTTTTTATCACAACTGATTTCATCATTGGACAAATAATACAGGGTTGTATATCCTTAGAATATCGTGTTTTGAGATATTGTTAACGATTGTGATTAATTTTGTAGATTTGAACTTGCTGCGATAGATTTTTGAAGAGTTTGCAATCATGATAAAAGCACGAATTGCCTTGCTCATCTCTCACCGAGGGGCCGGGAAGGTGCGGCCCGTTGGTTGTTGGTGAATCGTTTAATTTGCCCATTGACATTGGGAGATATAATGCTAAAATTCCACGTAAATTTATAGCGACTTCATTCTTAAGAAGACTTATTCTGTGTTGAATCTATATTGATTTTAATATGATTTTTTTTTTTTAATATGAATCCCTCCAAATAAGGTTTTAGAGCAAAATATAATGCCACCGTCATGACTTTCCCAAGTAACTTACACGGATTACACTACCATCATTAATTTGACGAGGTGGTCATGTCACATTTCCTTCAAATTCCTTATTTATCGAAATTCAATGGCTAAAAGACCAGAAACTTCCTTAAAATAAAATCAATATAAAATATTGAAGAGACAGAATATTCAAGAATCAATGATGTAAGCATTAAATTGTTTGCAATATTTACAGTCTACTAATTAAGTTTGGCTTAATTCTTACACACGCAACGGGATGGGGTAGTGTATATCAGTCCGGCAGGAGCGGATGGAATATACAGTCGTCTCTCGTAAGACTGCTGTTTTTATCACAAATGCAAAATCTGTCAAATTCATTGCAACAAGGTCGAATCTACAAAATAATGTTATTTCATTCTGAACAATATCTAAAACCATGAAAAAAAGGTCACATACTGTAACTGAAGAACTAAGGAGCTACGTATTCCATCCAAAAGTTTGGACGAATTACATAGCTAACGGATGAAATTATCTCGGGATCTGTCACAGCACAATAATATAAAAGACTTACAAAACCAAATGAACAATTTCAAGATTATGATAACCTTATAGCTTATATATAGATATATAGGATTATTGGTTACCATAATTTGTCATATATGACAAAAAACTAAAAGTGTGATTTGTACAATCCACAATGAAAACAATGTCACTTTGTTTTATTTTTTTTTTTTTCACTCACTCTCGTGCTGAGGATACTTCTAATTATATGTTAATATAATGAAAAAAAATACATCATTGGAACGGATTAACATAAATATATAGATAAATGGTAGAGGAACAGTCGGCAAGAGATATCACCTTTGACCAGTTAGTCAGGGCCTGGAGAAGCATGAGATGAGAAGAGAGAAAGAAAGTTTTCAAGAATCAGATTGTGCAATGTACGCGATATAGCACAGTGGCAGGATATACATGTATATACGTGCATACAGTGGACACGGTACAGGTGCCCAAGGTGTGACGTCATAATCTCGACGCCCTTGCGGGGTACCGGCTGAAGCCTGAAAATGGGGGCCCTTCTTTGAAAGATGATAACTCCCGATCTAAAACAGATTTTTGACAAGGGGTTTAGATATTCTTGAATCAGTAAAGATTTTTCGTTGCAGTGGTATGAATTTTGTTGCAATTAAAAGCAGTTTTGACTCTCCAGTTGTCTACTTTAACCCTTTTTTAATAAATATTTTTAAATTATGGTTGTATAGATGAGAAAACGCCAACGAAGTATCAAAAGTTTAAAAAACGTTGTAAAATGCACATATTTTTTTCACTTTATAAAATATTTTTTCGGAATGTATATAATGAAGTTCTGAATTAGAGAGGGGTAACAGACACATGTCTAGCTATTTTAGAGGGGTGACAATGGTGGTATGTACAGTAGCGGTTAACTCAAGTACATCATTGGAAGTATATGAGGTTTTTGAAGTGTTTGCATATGCCCAATCCCGAACACTTTCCAAGCTTTCACACCATGACAAAAGGCCAAAGTTGAAGCATTCCCCCCAAATTGACTTTCAATATACAAAAGAATTGCAAAAAAAATATTGAATACATTGGCCACAAGTTTGGCACAATAGGCTTTTGACATAATTATTATTATCAATTTTAATGATTTTTCACAGGTTTTTTAATATATATTTTTTTAATGATGTGAGAGAATTTTTCGTAAACCAAATATTCAATTTTGTTTGTAAACAATAAATTGTATCTCTTTTATTGCATCGGTCGGAGGCGGATTGAGAAGAATTTTTGACACTTACTCGCAAATAGGTAACACTAAACATTAATGACTTTTAACGACCCAGCACATGATCGTCATGAACGGTATAGCTTAAAACAACAATATAAAGATAACTAACAATGTAGACATAATAATGATAATGGGCGTATTACTGGCTATATATAATAGGAACATAGACCCGGGAGGGACATGGCCAGGGTGCGGGGGCTCAACCCAAATATTTTTGTTCAGTAGAAAAGTCTGAATAAGGAGCTAATTGGCAATCTTATTGAATCTTCAGCCCCCACTTTCAAAAATGCTTCGCGGCCCCTGATAAACCAATGAATATTTTCACAGATCATACAATTCTGGGCTATAACCTATGTAAACGCAGAGTCTGGTACAAAGAAAAGTTAAAATCTAGAATCTTATTATTCTGAGTGATTAACTTTAAAGGAGCTTTATCTTATTTATCCTGATTTAAGTGATATAAAGCTCAACTTTGTCAACGATTAAAGACATAAAATAATTCGTTTGATTTGCAGACCGACTATAATTTTTTGTTTTACCAAGAAGATTCATCACTAAAACCTTTTTTCTTTGCAGGAATTTTTCTCAAAATTCGTATCTAATTGCATTATAAGACTTTCCACAAATATGAAATGCATTTGCTTTTCGTGTATTAAATAATAATTGAAAAGCCTTCGTTCCTCCATAATCAATATTTTGTTAAACCATGGAGATACTTAGTATCTCCATAGTTAACTTTGTACTTTTTGCATCAAGGTAAGAACAAAAAACTTTTAATTTCCCACAAGCCCGATTGATGAACACTTTGTGGTTTCCTACAAAGGACAGTCAACAAAATCTGGACATAATTCCTTCCGTTTTCAACGACCACAAACCTCCAATGTTGGCCCTCGTACCAAAGAAAAAAATTCCTACTCGTTCATGAAACCAAACTACAAGACAAACTCCTTTAATATATTTGTATCTGGTTTATATTTCCTTTGCTTATGATTTGCTTTGTAGGTGCGATCATTAACGCGAATGAGAGCCCTTGCCACACGCCCAAATTGAAATCGCGCGAGCCTTAATGAAAGAGTCAACAAAATTAATTCCTTTATTTTCCCTCCAACAATGAGTCAATTCCGTAATCATCCGCTGTCGCCATGTTAGTAAATAACGACAGACAGTCAACAAAATGCTAGGCAACAAAACTGGACATTGACTTTAGTTAAGAACTTCATCTTTAAAACCGTTCAATGCTATCGGAGATAACCTTGTAACCAGACTTAGCAATGGCGCCATCAGGCTTTACATTATAAAAAACCCGTCAAACAGAGACCAAGTTTATATATAGGAACGTAAGGTAGATTTTCATTTGAGATGTGTTACTAATCAGCCTCAGCCACGTGGGTTGAAGCAACAAAGCACCTTTTTAGAATCAAATTGAAGGTAGTTTTAACTCTAATTAGCCTTGAAAAGTAAAGAGAATAACAAGCAACAAAACTATGTATATGATTTTATAGATTGAAATATGCGTGATGTTTAGCCCCTTGATATTAGAGCATTTTTGTGAAGGATAATACGCTTTGCAAAAAAACACGATACACTCAAGTGTTAGCAATTATTTCTTTTTTAATACGAATAATTTGAAATTCTCGATTTCATTTCAATATCAAATGCAAAAACGAAAATCCGTTTCTAACATACATTTCTACTTAAAATATTTCTCGTCGTATTTCACTGATTATATATTTGTTCGTTTTGTCCTTTATTATGGCATGGTCAACCCCAAAAGGAGCATAGAAACGGGACTCAAATCATTTACTTTATCATCTAAGGATTATTTACTGATCGATGTCAAGCCAAATACTCTACGAAAACATCTAAGATAAGTGCACTCCAGATCGTATTTATTCGCAATTTGCTCCGATACGACAATTTGCTTTTCGGCGTACTTCAATTATTTATCATGGTTTATTTAACTACCATCCCACTGATTACAACCCCCTATTATCATGATTATGAGTGGACTATCTGTATTAACTCGTAAAATGTTAAATGGTCATTATTGCTATTGAATGTGGTGGTGATGGTAATGGGGGGGGGGGGTGAGCATTTGAGCAAAGCATAATCGTGATCATCATAACTGTGTACGAGTCTACAACAAAGAGTGGGGTGACAACAATCCCTCCCCAAGCCCACGGTTCCGTGGCACCTGGTCCCGGCGCACGAGAAATAGAATAAAGTAACGAACAATTATGTCTGTTCAAGGGGGGGGGGGGCTATTTTCCATCGAGAAAAATTACCTTATTTATGATTTGAACTGGTAACTGCCCTACACCATGTTTTCTGAAAAATAGGGAATATTTGTTATTCAAAAATAACTATAGCCCTCAACTCTTTTGTGAATATATTATCTTTAACCTCAAACTCTCCCTTTTTTCTTTAGTACAAACGAACCTGGTACAAACTGTCTTAATTTAGGACCTAGAACATGCACAATCATGTTCTGAAGACAAAGTGAATTCGACCAACTGTTGAACCAAGTTTTCAATTAGCAATCTGCAGGTTTAGGCTCACAACGTAAATCCTTTTCTCGCATGCTCTCTTTATTATCCTTCATTATTTTTCACACTTGACCGAGAAAAGGTCTTGTCTCTTTTTCGCGGGGAAACTCAAAAACACTTTTCTATAGGCCTGAACAAATCACACCTGAGCGTTTTAATTCCATGACAATACTATTTTGTTTTTATCTTGTTAAAGTTACAGGGGAAAGTAATGTAGTTTTTTAAATTGGTAGTGGGGTGACGAGTGAAAATACGAGGCAAATGTTGGTTTTTCACAAATAAGCAAAAAACGACCGTCTTAAGGACACAAGCGTATTTACAAATAATGTTCTGTTTATACAGTTAGCTGTCGACAACAAGCAAGTTGACGAGTTACAGCCGCAGGTGATTAATCCTAAAAACTTCTATATTAGGTGAAGCAAACTATGTCAAGTTAGGTCATACCGACAAAGGAACACTCAATAATTACAAATGTGAATTTTTTATGCGATACAATAGGATTGGAGAGGAGATTTCCGACTAATTAAATCGAAATTATGATCAAGGAAATAAGAAATGACAAAGCTTGGGTGGGGCGAACCATACATTGAACGACCTGCTCAAGTTGTCATTAGAATTGACTGACAGTTTGCCTCAGAGACGCAATCATATTCAATTTCCAGCAAAGATAATTATGTCACAGTTTATTGATAAAACATAGGATGTTCGTTCGATTACAGGTCTCAGGTCATGTGACTTCAGACTTCAACATTCAGTACAGTCACACTCGTTGCAGCTCACTGTTCCGAATGTTACATCTTCCGAACACGAAATTGCCTATACCCGGATGATCGTTCAAAAATGAAATAATGTTCGTTTTTCCGAACATGTGTTGCATTACTTCGGAATTTACTCGAATCCAACCACTAATAACCCATATATCATGTTCAATAATATAGGTTTTTCCGGCCAATTTCATACATTTATCATTCATTTTCATTTAATGTGTATTCAAATTCTTGTGTTTGATGCGATGGACCGACTTTAGTCAATTAATTTCGTGTTCATGCTCTGAAAGTCGTTTTTAGGCAAACAAAGTAATGGTTACAAAGTTCATATTCGGAGATAGGCATTTAATTTCAGTATTTGTGCATTCAAATTAGTGAGACTTTGACTATACGGAATGAAATGTCGACAGAATGAATACGAATTTGAATAGTTATAGCCGAATGTGTATGCTTATTATGTGAAGTAGAATGGGCAAATACGAAATCGATCACAGCAATCGTTAATTTTGATGATTGAATACGATTTTGACTGGCAACATTTCGATGCATCAACGTTTTTTCCGAAAATGAATGCCTCTAATACGTAATTGTTTGACAAAACAATGAAATTGGCCGGGAAAACCTATAATAATATATACAGATTGGAGACGGTCTCAACCATGGGACAGGGGTACCAGTCACGCTTCGTGTTTGAATAATTCAACCAGTGTTTCTTTTCAAACAGGTATAACAATACAGACAAATTTCACACCTCTGCGTTATGCCGTGGTCATAATGGCACGTGTTTCATTTTACAAGAGCAAGTCCCTCGGGCCAGCGTCATGCTTTTGCTGGATCCTGCGATTCAATGCGTTTGTACATGGGCTGTAGCACGAGTACAACCACCTTGCTCCGGTGTGCCTGTAAATCGTGCACCTCCCTGCGTATAAAGGCGGGCTCACACTATGCGACTTGCTGCGGTGCGATTTTTCAGGAAAACTTTTATATTTTTTCATACAAACATTTAAACAAGAAAATTGATAATGTAAAAAGTTGTGGGTATTCCTATGAACATCAAAATTGAATTTCAAGGCGATTGCGAACCCCGTTCTATGTATAAAATCTAATTGTTTCCAAATCGCAGTGACGTCACTGCGGTCTTGCGATTTTAAGGAAAATTGGCCTTTACTCCTAATTAAAGACTCGCATTGGAACAAAATTTTGATTAAATTGTTCCTTTACAATTTTTACATCTCATAAGACAACTTTTCATGTTTCAAATGTCGCATTAATAATGCAAACTACCATTTCTTTAAAAAATCGCACCGCAGCAAGTCGCATGGTGTGAGCCGGCCGCCATAACGCACGTATTCTCTGCGAAATCAGACGCAGAGATTTGCACGCTCCGGTTGTGAACAAGGCGTTAGTTGTTAGAGATAGTGGATTGATTTCTTGTATTTATAAAGAAAGACAATGGGATAATTTGCATTTGATGATCCGCGTTAAATATTTAGGGGAAGAGAGCATATTGACATAACTTGGTCCCTTAATTAACATTCTTGTGCGAGAGAGGGTTTTCTTTTACAGAAGTGTTTGTGTGACAAGGTGGTGCTTGTATACGAAGAGGTATGAAGGGAAAATATAGGACACATTGAAAAAAAAGAAAGAAAGAAAGAAAAACACTAGACAATTTTTTTTTCTTCAGATTAAAAGGCGGGAAGTTTAAGGCCAGTATACTGATCCGCTGACTAGAGTTGTTTGAGACAGGTTGACTGTCCGTCTTCAGGAGTCACTCAGAACAGTCACTCCTGAAGATGGACAGTCAACCTGTCCGAAACGTCAAGCACTCTCTACTACTACCGGTACTTCTACTACTACTATTACTACTACTACTACTACTACTACTACTACTTCTACTACTACTACTACTACTACTACTACTACTACTACTACTACTACTACTACTACTACTACTACTACTACTACTACTACTACTACTACTACTACTACTACTACTACTACTACTACTACTACTACTACTACTACTACTACTACTACTACTACAAGCCTTCCTCGAATCTCGTCTTCTCATCTTGTTCAGTCCTTTTCAGGACTAAATCAAGAAAAGAATACCTCTAATTCTATTCTCTACTCTCTATCTCGCCCATCAACTTTCTACTTTCTGTAACTCTCCATTTCCTCTTCCACTCTCTCAAACAGTCCTTTTCAGGACTAACCACATGGTGAATCGTAAACCTCCTCGCAGTATTTGAATCCACCATGCAAGCCTCTACCTTCAAAGACCAACAAATAAAAGTTTGCCTTTCATGGAGCTTATGAAATTTTTACCCCCATTCCCATATCGGACACCAATATTGTGGGCCAGGCCCGGATCCAAGAAAATCGAATTGAATGCATTTCGGGGGCCCAATTGTCTGGGGACAAAAGCGGCTCTATTACGTTTATGCATGGGAACGGTAAGTTCATTGTGTGACTCCGGTCTGCGTCCGCTACTGTGGGCCCACTGCTGTT
Source organism: Paracentrotus lividus (assembly GCA_940671915.1). Taxonomy (NCBI): domain Eukaryota; kingdom Metazoa; phylum Echinodermata; class Echinoidea; order Camarodonta; family Echinidae; genus Paracentrotus; species Paracentrotus lividus. The sequence continues at coordinate 23,238,238 of CALNVZ010003431.1, read as the reverse complement.
AAAGCAAAGTGTAGAAGATGACTTCATAAAAATATCAATCATTCTATACAGTACAACTTTGTAAAACATCTGCTTGCACAAGTACCGAAGTATATGCAATACCCCCCCCAAAAAAAAAAAAAGAAATAAAGAATAAGAACAACCTGAAACATTTCTTTATAGAAAAAATGCGTTCACCTCTTTATTTTCTATTGCTGTAACTGTACACTATGTATAATAGAGAAACTAAGATAGATTTATAAACAGAACTGGGGTTGATATGTTGAATACTTGTACATGTACTATCATTATATCGTGCATACTCCATATATTAATGCAATTTACAAACAATTTGTCAACTAAATTTAAGCTAGCATTATATACACACACGGACGCAATATACTGTACAGAGCAACAGAACATTGCAACATATATATTCCATAGAATATGGCTTGAATAACAATTTTACATGCAACTTGAATATGGAGTACATATACTATATAATTTGAAAAATGTTTTTTTTTTTTGTTTTTTTTGTTCACTATATCTAAAAAAAGGTGGAGATGGTCGGATAATAGTTATTTCTTGAAATACAATATTTCAGTGAGAATTTTTTTTCTAATCAGGAAAATTTGTGAAAATTAACCCGATTAACCTGATTAAATTCCTTACTAGAAGTTCTATACAAATGGCACCAATTGGGTATGTTACTTTTATCATTATTATTCAACTACAGTCTTTGTCAAATAAAATGGTACAGTTGGGAAACATTTTTTTATTGTATGAAGATTAGTCACAAACCGGTAATGCTTGATATTTCCATAAAGCAGAAAAAATAAAATTTCTTCTGCAATATTTTGCATCTCATTTGGAAATGTAGATCATAAGATATGATTAGTTTTCTACAATCAATAAAAATTCATTTTGCGCACCCCGTGCCATGCCTTTGTGTAGATTTCGAACATAAGACGCCAAATTGAACGTAAAAGAACAATGGATATGTGCAGAGTTAATTCTCATGTCTTAACAGAAAAAGTAGCATAACTTTTGTTCTACAAATGCAAATTATGTGAAACAAAGTGCATCACCAAGAAAAAATCTTTTGGCCTTAATTTGGTACCACAAATACACCTCATTTGAGAAGATTTCATACCTAAATTATTTTTTCCCCGACCGTACCATTTTTTTTTTTTACATAGACTGTAGAACATACCACAGAATACATGTTGTCCAAAAGAGAGGTAAGTACATGTTCACATATGAACAAATAAATTAAAAGGTACATTGTGTATTAACATCTTGATATAGACTGTATTATTGTAAATATTTTGAGGTCATCACATTTTAAGGCAATAAATGCAGGACAAAACATTCCTAACATTACTGTTTTTTTTTTCTTTAAAAATTGTGTCGATTATGTCTTTAAAAAAAAAGGAGATAACTCTTCATAAATCGCAACAGGAAAACAAATTTAGGGGACTAAGAAAAATATATAAAACTGGCTGATATTAACAAAAAGGCAAATAAGTGGGACTGAGGGAAGAGGTTTACTCTATTTATAAAGCTTAGTGTATGTTTTTATGGATTAAATAATGTCTGTGACAGGTATTTTCAGAGTTGCAGCAAGAACGTATATAATAAATATGTTTACAGAAGCAACAAATAAAACAAGCTTGCAGCATTTTAATCTTTAACTATATCTACAGCTTAACACTTGCATGGATCTAGTACACATTTGTGAACAAATATTATTAACTCCAGGCCCCTAAATTAGGAAATTTGAACAGGAGGCACCTGCATATAGCCCCTAAAATTTTAATCAGGACAACATTTGAAAAGTATAGTGTGGAGCCCTGTTACAACAAATAAAACTTTGTTTTCTTAATCTCCATTTTTATAAGTTGTATTGTAAAATTGCTCATTTCAAACAAATGGTTTAATATTCACAAATTAAAAGTACACTAAATTATAGGAAGACATATGTATACTATGCACCAACGTCTTTCATAAGTAATAACTACAAGAAATAATATATTTTCACACAATTCTTGCCGAGAGCTTCTTTCAGAAATAATGAGGTATTTTTACTTTTACAGTCTTGTGAGACTTCTCTAGTCACTGTCCCTCATAATTATGTTACAATTGTAGTTAAATCAGCTTGAACTAGGTATTTGTTTTCTTCTGATGGGTGAATTTACAACCAGATGGGGCTCAGTACTAAAATATTTTAAAAAAAAGTTAAGACCAATTTGTAAACTCTCTTCTCGTTTATTAGCAGAAAACCCTTTTCAGTAAAAATAGATTCTCAAAAAATGTACACAATATCTTCACATCTTTCATTACATTTCATGTAGTTAACAGCTTGAACTAGGTATTTGTTTTCTTCTGATGGGTGAATTTACAACCAGATGGGGCTCAGTACTAAAATATTTAAAAAAAGTTAAGACCAGATTTGTAAACTCTCTTCTCGTTTATTAGCAGAAAACCCTTTTCAGTAAAAATAGGTTCTCAAAAAATGTACACAATATCTTCACCAATTCTTTCATTTTACATTTCATAAATGATAAATCAAAAAATTATGCATTCATGTGCTACCTTTCAAAAAATGTATACATCTTTTTCTTTGTTTTGTTTTTGTTTTTTCTTTAAAAATGAAAGTACTACTATCATTTTCATGCAAGCAATAAGTTTATTTGTTGATATAAATTGATTGTCCCATATCATGTATATTTATGTACTGTTAAATTGTTCACCTTGTTTCATAATCACACACAAACTATGAATTACATCATCATTAATTCTGAATTAAAAAATAATCCTGTTCACATAAATAGACATCTTCAATTTACTTGTTTCGAGACTTTCTCGAAATCCAATATAATTTTACAATTCAAGACAACAATTTTTGTATGCTGTCCCAAGTGTTTATTTAATCTTATTTCCAAACATATTTCAATCAGATATGATTTGAAACAGACGCCCTCCCCCCCCCCCGACAAAACGACACCATCCAATAACAGAATTTGGATCTGAACAGGGACTGTCAGAATCAGTTTTCGGTGAGGGAAAATGAGGTATCCGGTTTAACAACTAGAATACTTAATACACTCAACCTCCGTATTGGCATTCTTCCCATGAATGAAGTGCTATAATGATTTATAATAATCATAATTTTGTTCATGCAATATATAAACAATCAAACCACTTTAAACATACATGTACATGTAATTTGACACAAGTTGAAAATATATATGTACAATACAATTTTCAATCACTCATATAATCAAACATTTTCTTAAAGTTTTCCTCTTAATCAAAATGATATCTGTATTTTCAAAACATTCTATTGATTTCAAATCACAGTAATATCATCATGAAGCTGGATTTTGGCAGTGCATAAGTATCTCCATTTACAACATGAAAACAATGGGTGAATTAATGCCCTACATTTCAGGTTTCAACAATCTTGTAATAAATTGCAAATTTTCAGGACAATATACATGGAATATCATACAATACTTTATGGTACAAGTAATGCAAATTAAATAAATATTGTGTAAGCCATTGGGAAAATAAGAATATGAATGCTTCATAAAGTTGTGATTTACTAATCTCAAGTCAAACATGAAGAAGAATAGGGGATAAATTTAGACAGGTCTGAATTACTGACTGCAACTGGTATACATGTAGGAATCAGATATGAGCAAGCTTTGAAAGTTTTTTTTTACCAGACATACTCCATATATTAGACTCTTTAAAAAAAAAATTTCACACATTAGAATTACAAAATACAAAAAATATTGTAAACGTAATGAAAACGGAATGTCATGCAATAAATCTTTATGAAAGAAAGTACAATAATCAAAATGAGTAAAGCAGCTTATGATTTATTTATTTTTGTTTGTACTTTTGAAGTTGATTAAAAAACAAAACAATTTAAAGCACTTCAATCAAGACAGAAGAGGTTCATATAACTGAAATCAATTAATCATTTTACAAAACGCATATAAATACTTCCCCAATCGCAATGAGACAAGCGTTTGTGAGAATTTCAGACAAAGCAATGACCTGTCAAAGGCAGATACTTCTCTACACCGGTATGCATTAAATTGTCTTTACCTTCTCAAATCACAACACCAGAGAATAAAAAGTTAAAAGCGATCTTCTTCATGAATGTTAGGCTTTCAACAGAGCCGACATTGCTTGAGAGTTATCGAGCACTTCTTGCAGACGCTGTGGCCACATAAGGAGACCAATACACATTTAACATATACGCATTGTCGCTGATGCCATCAATAAAAATAAAAGTCTTCAGACTTCTCACATCAAGACATCAGCAAAAAGCTATGTAAAGAGAGCGATCTTCTTGGTGACAGGCTTTCGACAGAGCGGACATTGCTTCAGAGTCTCAAGCACTTCTTGCAGACACTGTGGCCGCAACACGAAACCCACGTTGCATTTGTTCAAGAATTAATTGACTTTACCTTCCTTGCACTAAAGGCAGGGATAAGTAAAAAGAGCTATCTTCTTGGTGAGTGCTTCGACAGAGTGACATTGCTTCAGAGGTCTCGAGCATTCTTGCAGACACTGTGGCCGCACAGGAAGACCACATTGCGTTTGTTCTCCATGCAAATTGGACACAAGCCTCCTCCTCCATCTGTGGTACTGTTTTCTTTAGTCTTCAGCTCCTCTTCTTTGGAACTCCGCCTGACGACGCTCCTCTCGGGGTTGATGATGCGCTGATGTCAGGGCTTGGCAGCTTTAGATCCTACAGTCAACAAAATTAAGATTGAAAGGGGTTGCAAGGGAAAGGACTACAGACTACTCGGGGGCATTTCATCAAAGGACTTGTCAGACGTTTTATCCGGACAAATTTGCTTTCATCCAATCAGATGCAAGCATTTCAGTAGCTTGTACAGTTTCTCGGATAAAACTCCGACCAGTCCTTTCATGAAAGCGTCCTCCTGTTATAACATGCCACAGATAAAAGATTCTGTTATAAAAGGGCAGTTTGACCCAGCAGGCCTTTGTCTGCGTACTAATGGATTCAGTATAGCAAATTTAGTTACAAATATATAAACAAGGTCACATATTTGGCCCTAGTACCTTATTATATGAGAGTGTTTGTTTTGTCGCATGTGAATAGATCATTAACTTCTGGTATATGCACTTTTAATTTCATAAGTGATTTTATTATGGAAAGCTACTTATTTCGAGATAACTTGGGTATAACATCACAATGTAAATGCTTAAAAGCTCTTAACCATCTCTCAGTTTATAGCATTCTACATGTTTCAGATGAAAAATTGAATAGTAAGAAACTATCATATACATGTATCTTGCAGATTTTTCAAAACAATGTCCTTGAAAATATTATTTATTTCACTAATCATATTATATTGTAATGTCTTTTCAACGCAAAATCAGTTTAGCAGAGTACAAATAACAATTCAATTTGCTGCTTTTGAACAAATCTACTGCAACGTTCTGTTTGATTTTGTGAAAATATATTTTCTTTTATATCCATTGAACAATAAAGAAATTGAATGAAGAATAGAGGGTTTTTTTATTTGTGACACTTATTGCCTCAAGGAGGCTGAGAGTAACAGAGTGGAAACTTTTGACAATCATTATAATACTAATGGTGGATCCATAACCCTAACTTACCTGGGGGGGGGCATTATGGCCCCTCCATATTTTTTGTGATAAATTCGTCGCACACAAATTTTTTATATTGTTGCCGCTCGCAGACTTTTTACTTTCAAGTCTCCACAACTTTTATACCAAATTTGTGATGCCGGGTACGCGGTAACAATTACGCATTATTATGTAAGTCCATGTCAGAACCAAAAAATGCTCAAAAACATGATTTTCATGTACAAAGTCATACAAATCTGTTTTCAGCAAAATTCTAAATTGGTGATTAATGTTTCCTTTTATTACAAGAGTCATTTAAATTGATGAATTTTATGGCCGAAATAATGTCACAGACGAATTTTGTCGTAAAAACAATAAAATAAAAATGTAAAAAAACAAAGAATACATAAGAAATTTAAAAAACAATAAAATACATAAGAAATCGATTTTAGTACTGGAATTTGTTCTTTATAGTTGTTAGAATGCTATAAAGCATATTTTCACCAACAATTAGCTTCTAGGAGCTTCATTTAGTGAATTAGAGCAAAAGTATGATTTCATGAATAAAATTAGCATAAATAATTCATTAAAAATTATAAATATATGAATTAGTGCAATTTACCTATGCAACCGGGTAGTTTATGTCATATCTCTACCTGTGCAAATTTTTGTTGTGATCGCGCTATCTGGCGCGCGAGATGTTACGAAGAGGCCATTTGCCCCCCCCCCCCCCCCCCCCCGGGCTTCAAGCTCGCGAAAATAGCACATAGGTTAAGGGTTAAAGCCAAGACTAGATTCTTACAGCCAAAATAATTTAGAGATAAATCTGTAAGATATAGTCTCATCACATGTTCCATACATATACATATGCCTACACAAGATATATATCACAGTTTCGATAATGATTCAGAAGAAATATTTGGAAAAAGTATCGAAACGTCCGTCAAATTAGACTTGGAGTAGAGCGCTGTATCGCCACAAGTCATGGCACAACATACACACACAGACTATCGAAAGTAACGTGCGATGCATCGACTGCACATGATTACCCGTAGACTTTCCAGTGGCCGTGTTAATCACGCATGTGCTTTGACGGAGCGTCCAAATAGAGAATTATGCTTATTTTGCTCTTTTCTCAGCAAATACGCAATTTTCTGTAAATTCCTTTGGTGTGTAGTATATTACCTATATGCTTGGATTGTGGTATGAACAAGAATGTGTTGATTTATTTAATCATCACTACTACTCTAGATTATCTTTAACACTTGGTGCCCACCGATATCATTAGTGGTGACACCACTACTGGTCTAAGACGATGCATTTCAAGTTCTCAATTCAACCTGTCGACCTATAAGAGGCTTGAGTTCATGCATGAAAGAGCCAATATATAATTTGTCAAAGCATACTCTCAACCACGTATGCAGAATGTCACACAATGCGTCCGTCATTATCCAATGAGACACAAGTCGCAGAGGAAGAGTTGAGGATATCGGCAAATAATAAATTTTTCAATACTTTCCTTTATCGGTTCACTTTTCTTCTTTTTTTTTTATAGAGCACCTGAAATAGAAATATTCCCCTTGCCCCAAATTTGTCATTTTTATTATTTTGCTGATTTCCTTGACTCGCAACGGTCATTGTTCGCCGACTTGGTCTCATGTTTATATGACGAATCATACTTCTAAAACTCGCTATCATTAAGTAATGAACCTTGTTTGGAGCTTGAGGGACGCTGAGGAGGAGGAGGATGGGCCGGATGATGAGGAATGAGATGCGATGGCCAGCTGGGTGTGGTTCGGTGTGAGATGGGCGGGGCACAAGACAAGACATGCACAAATCATAAAGCAATGTCATGCATAATATGAATTGTGAAATGGAAATGAGAAATAGAATCCAACCTTGCTAAAACTAAACTACGTACTTGCATGAAATTTTATATTTTTTCTACAAGGAGTATATTTGGCCTTATGTCAAAAGGAACTATTATCATTCCTGTATTGAATTGTATTGTATTGTACACAACAAGACAAGACATGAACAAATCATAAAGCAACATCATGCATAATGTCATGATATGAATTTTGTGAAATGGAAATGGAAAATATAATCCAAATCTGCTAAAAACTAGACTACGTATTTGCATGAAAATGTAATAATTCCAATTTAAACCATGAATAGCAGAATTTAAAAAAGAAAGAAAAAAAGGTGACTACTACATCAAAGCACTACTACACCAATTATATGAACATGCATGTATGGAAAGGGATGTGTACAGACCAAATATGACAAGATTTTTTGCTCCAATCTTAATTTTTATCATACAAGTTGAATTTTTCTGGATTTACCATTTTAGGAGTATATGAAATATGAATTCATGGGGGGGGGGGGTGTAGCAACTAGTCCTGTAAACTCAAAAAAAAGAAAAAAAAGCTAAAATGGACGAATTTATTTGAATGACATCTTACCTTTGTCTAACATTTCCTTGACAGGTTGTCCACAGGCATTGCAAGATTTCACCCTACTACAGCATCCTGTAAAAATCACACAAATGATGATGGCTCAGTGGTTTTGAATAGTTGGATGATGAAATTCATGGTTCAAATTTAACCCACTTGTCCAAATTCTGAACTGCTGTCTAAACCAGAGTTCAGATTTGATCGGACAATAGGATTGCACAATTTCAAGACGATCCTGTGGTATGGCCCATCGTGAAATTAGACTTGAACTTGCATTTACTTCTAGTTCAGAATATGGGCCATTGTCTTTATATATTTACATTTGCCATACAAATTTAGAAAACAGAAAACAATAGCTTAATCCCAATTTAAAACATTTGTACATTCATTTCCACTGATAAATTAGCATGGTATGAATTGCATATATACCAAGCAGGAAGAGCAAAAAAAAACAAAAACAAATACAAAAACAACAACTTTGATTAAATTCTCATTGCAGTAAATTTACTATTTATGAATTAGGATAAAATTCAAAAATACTAATAAAGAAGTAAAGCCATGCGCCATACAACAATTTATCATGTAGCTGGTAGAAGGGCAATAGCTCAAGCACGTCATGCAAAAGGACCTTGTCAAATGCGCTAGCATTAAAGTAAGTACAAAGTACAATGATGCACTGCCTTTAAGCAGAAATGCAGTAAATAAAGCACAAGGAACAACTTTGCATTGCGTCTAGAACAAGGAGGTTAACTCCTCCAGCTGCCTGCCAGCGCCGTGACAACTTTTCTTTTTGTTTAGGAGCATAGAGATACTCACCTCTGCATACAATCTTATGGCCACAGGGCGAGAATGTAACTTCAGCCTTGTTTGATGAACACATTGCACATTTCTTTTCTTCGATTTTTACTCTATCTTTCACTTCCAACTGAAAAAGAAAAATGGCAAAGGAATGATTAGAGATGACTATCTGGAATTGATGCTTATTTAAAGTGATAAGGTTACAACAAGAAAGATGATTTGATTCCCTACTCGATAACAATGTACATTTCTTCTCCTTCATCTTTACTCTAACATTCAATCAAATCTGAAAAGAAAAACAAGGAATTTTACATTAATGTATGAATATTTGGCACTGATTTAAAGTCACATGGTTAAAATAACAAATATGAGTTGATTCCTTAATTAAAAAAAAAAAACATTGCACATTTCTTTTCCAAAAAGCCCCCCCCCTTGACATTTTTGTGATATAAAAAAAAAAAGAGAAGCTGTGGCAGCAGCGTCTTCAAAAATTCATTTTTACTATGCCCAGCGTGAAATATTAGTGACGTAAAATTTTCCACTTTTACAGTAGTTGATGATTTGAGTTGATGCTAACACAGGGCTGCTGATTCAAAGCATATGCCCCTCACCTTGCAAGTGAAGCACTTCTGGAAGAGTGCTGCACACTCCATGCAGGACACCTGGTGACCACATGGCTTGAACTGACAGTTAGCAGGTTTCTGGCACATCCTACAATCTGACATCATAGCCTCAAGATTAGCAGGGGAATCCCCAGATGGACCCTCGCCCGGTAGAGGAGGAGCACCTGAAGCTAGCCCTACAGGTGTAGAGGGGCCTCTTACATTCTGGTTGGAAGTTCCTATTTTGAAGCAAAGAGTATTTAAAGAAAGAGGATTAACCACAATGCTTTTTTTAATTTCCAACTGATGTAGTCCTACAGTCTGACATCACGGCCTCAAGATTGCCGGGGGAATCCCTGGATAGACCCTCGTCCGGTAGAGAAGGGGGGCCTGAAGCGGGCCCTGCAAGGGTGGACGGGTCTCTCACATTCTGATTGGAGGTGCCTATTAAGAAGTAAAGGTTACTTAAAGAAACCTAAATCTGAATGGTTTTATAGATTTCCAACTGACGCAGTCTTACAGACTGACATCATCGCCTCAAGGGGGGGGGGGATCTCCGGATGGTCCCTCTTCCAGTAGAGGAGGGGCACCTGAAGGGTGCGCTGCAGGGGTGGATGGGCCTCTCACGTTTTGGTTGGAGGTCCCTATTAGAAGCAAAAATATTCAAAAGAGGATAATCCAAAATCCCTTTTTTTTTTCATTTCAACTTCCACCGACATCAGTCCTGTTACTGAAAAGAGGCTAAGGGATATTTGTATAGAGTACTGAAGTGTTGACGTTATAATCGCCCGTCGTCCAAGTTACTGGTTCTAAACCAAAAAGCATGTGCATGAGGTTTAGCCTACATGCGGTCCAGCAGCAGGCTAGCTTCGGGCACATACACAGACAGGTTTTGGTGCGATAATGTTACTATTGTTCAACACAAGATTGTTTAGAACCAGCAACCATGACAACACCACCGTTATGACATCACACTTCGGTACTCTATAGAATTGATGATTACTAGAAATAAGTATTAAGGTGCCTTGATTCCTGTGAATTTTGGCAATTAGGCATACGCATAAAAAAGGTTCAATTGATTGAAGAAGCAAACATGGTAAATAAGAGGGCATGGTTAGTGAAAGTCATTAAAGCACTCACCTGCTGTAGAAGGAGGTGTAGCGGAAGCTGAAGGGGGTTTGACATGCGATTTAGGAGTGCCTAAAGTGAAAGATGTGCAAAGCAGGTGTAAAGTGAAACAGATTTTTGGAAAGGTCATGTTATCATAATAAATAAACAGTTTCTTTATGAAAACATTTGATAGGAATAGCTTATTATCTATTAAAAAAGAGGAACTTAAAAGGTACTCTGGTGCAAGAGGAGAAAATATGGGTCTCAACAAGATTTAATGAACTTTTAATTTTTGTTTCTTTCTGAATAGTATATAGTGCAACTGTTCATTTACAATGACCCCATGCCTTGTTTATGCAAGTGCAAAGTGCGAACTGAAATGTTTAAATATGTTAATACATTATAGAAATATACCAAAAAAAACCTGAGAGGGAGAAAATGATACCGAGGAATTTGAAAGAGTTGGTAAGTGAAAGTGTTTGGGAAACTCACCTATGGAAGAAGGTGTAGTGGAAGCTGAAGGGGGTTTGACATGCGGTTTAGGAGTGCCTAAAAGAGGGGCAAAGCAAGTGAAAAATAAAAGAGATATTTAGAGAGGTTATGATAGAATAAAGGAAATAAAGTGCTTCTAGATGAAAATATTTGATAGAAACTTTCTTTAAAAGATTAACTTCAAAGATGCTCTTGTGAAAGAGTGGAAAATATTGATCTCAAGAAGATTTAATGTTAATCTGTTAATTTTTGTTTCTTTCTGGATAGTGTAAACCATTAATGCTAACATAAGTTCAGACCCCACACCCCATTTAAAAAAAAAAAAAAAAATTATCATGCAAGTGCAAAGTGCCAGCTGTAATGTTTTAATATGTTAATGAATACAATACGGAAATATAGGAAGGAGGGGGCATTTAGTGAAAGTGATTGGGTAACTCACCTGTTATGGAAGGAGGTGTACTGGAAGCTGAATGGGGTTTGACATGCGGTTTAGGAGTGCCTGAAGAAAGTGCAAAGCACATGCAAATCAAAAAGGGAGAAAAGAGGAACTTAAAACATGCACTTGTGAAAGAGGAGAAATATTGGTCTCAACAAGATTTCATAAACTTCTGATTTTTGTTTCTTTCTGAATATTGTAAAATGAAACGACCATATTCTTAACTGAAGACTGAGTTCGCATGCATTGCAAGTTCGCGCAAACCTATTGTGCGATAATTTTGTCTGATGCATCAGTCAACATCAGACAAAAGGATCATACAATAGCATTGCACGAACTTGCGACTCATGCTTCACTTCCAAATACGGGCCAAACTGTTCACATAAGTTTATTTAAAACAAACCCACACCCCATTATTATCATGCAACTATTGCAAGCTCTATTGTTTTAATATGTTAATAATACAGAAATGTAGGGAGAAAACTTGAGAGGGAGGCGAAGGATATTTAACTGATGATTTTGGAGAGAGCATTTATTAAAGGGATTTAGTAACTTCCAAAAAAAAGTGCAAAAGAGATCGAAATTAATAGAATTCTATCGCTCTGACCGTAAAAATAAACTACTGCAAATTTCAGATCAAATGCAAGTCATTTACTATCTTAAAACAATAAAATTTCAAACGCAGCAGAGGATACTGCCGCGCATGATTAATTTATACCGCTCTGTTACAAGCTTAGCAGCCCAGTAGGCACAGGGACTTAACAACAGGAAATGCGGTGAAAGCCACGTACGTTGAAATGCACGCGGTTTTGTAAAGCGTCAAGGAACGGGTTAGAAAATTTGAGTATAAAATCGTAGATATCTCGAAAGTAAAGCAAGCAAGTAGACTGCAAGTTTTAAGGAATACCAGACTGACCTATTTGTTCATAATTATGTTAGCAAAATGGGCTAAATCCAATAAAGTGCAATTCGAATATCATTCAGTGTTACTGCATCCCTTTAAAAGTGCTTGGGCAACTCACCTGTGGAAGGGGGTATACTGGAAGCAGAAGGGGGTTTCACATTTTGTCTAGGGGTGCCTGAAAGAGGAGCAAAGCAAGTGCAAATAAAATAGATTTTTACAGAGGTCATGCTAGAATAAAGGACAAAAGAGCTTTTATGAGAAAGTATTTTATAGAAATTACACATAACTAACTTTTCTAAAACTGAGGATACCTACAGAAAATAATGTGCACTTGTGACAGAAATGCTAATATTGGTCTCAAATCAGGACTTTAATCTGGTAATGGATTTTGTTCTTTTTTAATGATAAATAGAGCTAAAATTTTGTTATTTATATAGCACTTCAAAGCACTTTATATTATTATATACATGTATGTAGCTGAGGGAAACATATAGTTTCAATAATAATAATAATGAATTTACAATGTACCATCAAGAAATTCCTTGAGTGCTGTAAGCACCTTATCAGGGTAGCCTAGCTAAGCCGGGTAATGATAATAATATGCGCCTTGAGCACTATACAGAGCAGATTTGCCACAATAAAAATCATGCTATTAACATCATTATCTATTAAGAATTCTATTTTCTAAAATTCACAAGGCAAAAGTAAATGGGGGAAAAGAGAAAAAATGATTCCCGTATCTATTTTTGTCAAGCATTACTAAAGAAGAAATGAACCCAGCCACACCTGGGTGGAGTGAGGATAATGCAGGTTGATGTCATGCCAAAGGACATAAATGCTGGGAAAGGGTGTTTGAAGACTTACCTGAGGGCTGGGATGGGGCACCTGAGCCAGAGGTAATGGGGTTGACATTGTGACTGGTGGAGGTGCCTGAGTAGGGTGTAAACAAGCATTTCAAGACTGATAAAGCTAAAACTATCAAATTGTGACTACCATGCATTGTGGAGAACAGAAGCCAAGCTTTGACAGGCATAAGTGGTTCAAAAGTGGTTCATGCCACTTAACTGAAACAAATATCACCATTCTTGGTTTATACATGTATCCACAGGGTCTAAAACCCATTTGATATACTAAAACCTTGGTCTCATTTCCTCTTGGTCTAATACATACTTGGTCTAATGACCACTTGGTCTAACTGGCAATTTGTCTCATAGCCAAATTGTCTAATTGCATTCTTGTCTACTTCCATAAATGAATATTTGGTCTATTGTCAGTTTGTTACTGCAATTGACTAACTGGTGTTAGACCAAGTTGAAATTAGATGAAGTAGACATTAGGAAAAATGGTAAATAGAAGAAGTGGCAATTAGACCAATCAGTAATTAAACAAACTGGATGTATACAAGACCTTGTAACGTATATTAGACCGTGTGGAGTGAGACTAAACAGGCATTAAAGACGGTGGATCTTGAGCTTCCTGGGTAATTTGACACCATGGACGTTTATCCAGTAACAGGTGTGTTCCATCACCTGATTTTTATGACCACAGCAGAACCTTGTGTAATGCTTTGTATATCCCACCCATCGCTTCATCTAGTCATTAAATCTCACTTTGATCCCTAGCCGAATGTTTCGCTGTGGTCAAGAAATTTACCTTCAAGACAGGTACCCCATGTGCTTTTCACCAAGTCTAGGGTCAGCAAATTTTGATCCACTCCCTATGAAAGCTCAAGATCCACCATCTTAAATCAAAGAGGGTTTAAATAAAGTGGCAATTTACGAATGAAAGCCTACCTGGTGCATCTCCTCTGCTAGCAAGTAATCTCTCTTGACTTGCACTCCTTCGTCTTCGACCATGCTTGGAATCTTTATCCTGCCTGGCTTTTTGTCTGTGAGTTAAATTAAAAAACATGGCGTATCAGGAACAATTACCCCCTGGATAATTACCCCCCAGGACAACTACCCCCAGAAATAGGGTATGGTGATAGTAAAGAGGTTAGATTTTTGGCGGGGGTACTTGTCCAGGGGATAGATGTTCTAGAACCAAAACATGGTTTTATAAAAGTCACTCGAACATTGATCATTCATTTCTCTACAAGTTAAAGCTTGTTCTCTTTCTGTGTAGACCTACTATGACCTGGGGGGTGTTTCATAAAGAGTTAAGTAAACTTAAAAATTGCACTTAAATCGTTAGTTTCATGAGTTATAATATGCATGACCTCATTGGATTGACCATGCTCAGGGGATGCGCGCCATTGTGAAATCTATCAATTAAATTGCGCATTATAAAACAAGATGCGCGTAGAAGTTAAGTGCGACTTTAAGTCTACTTAACTCTTTGTGAAACACTCCCCAGGACTGATATTTTCTATACAAGTACTAAATAAGAACAATCAAAAGTAATGGAGGCTTTATGTAATGCATGGCACTACATGCAAAATAATATCTTTACTGTCAACTGATGAAGTGATGTAAATTGTTAAAGCTTTATGATTAAAGACCGGGTTACACAACTTTCAAGAATAACTATAATTATAAATATATTGGTCGAAAGCAGTTGACACGTAACATACATGCAAGTATGAATATGGATAGAGTTTTATAATGTCATTTTCACTATGGTGTACAATAAAATTTTCACGAATTTCATGAGTGTGTCGAGACTCACAAATATTATGTTTTATCCAACAAAAAAAATATTTTCAGAAGTTTCATTTGACAAAATGCCTAAAAATTTGTGAAAACTTCTGGTTTCTGGCCTGAAGACTAATTTAATTTCTCACCTTCTCTGTTCATAGAGTTGGAGCAAGTAGTTCTTGATCTTAATATCTAGGACCAGGTCTAATGGAGACTTGCTTTGATGGTTTCTATGAGTTAGACTGCCTCCGGCCTGGACTAAGAAACAAACCGTTGCTATTGCCATGTTCACAACCATGCCACTCAGTATTTTGGTTCGGAACTATAGAGAGAAAGAATTAATACAGTAGTTAGTGAGACTTGGTCAACGATTCCTATGGGTTAGACAACCTCTGGCTTAAACCAGGAAAAACATCATCACTATCGCTATGTTAACCACGGTTCATGCCACTCAAGATCTTGATTTAGTACTAAAGAGAGAGAGAATAAATAAAGTAGGGGAGACTTGTTCTAATGGTTCATTTGAGTTACACTACATGTACATGTACCTCCACCTTGGACTAGGAAACACATCGTCGCTCTAGCCATGTTCACCACCATACCACTTAGAATCTTGGTTCAGTACTATGGAGAGAGAATAAATAAAGTAGGTCTAAGGAAGACTTGGTCTGCTAGTTCCTATGGGTTAGACTACCTCTGGCTTCGACTAAAAAACACAGCATCACTATCATCATGTTTCACTGCAAGTGAGTCATCTCTCTTAGCATATGCCTCTTGCCTCACCAGAGCGAGATGGAGAATTTTCAGAGCAAGCTGCACAAGATAAGGCACAGTTTGTACAAAGGTAGAACAATGTCATAGAACATATACCTTTTGGATTGCGGGTGACTCATCTCACTCTCAGCATACACCTCTTACCTGACCAGAGCGAGATGAAAACTAATTATTTTTACTGCAAGCAGCACAAGACAGGGCACAACTTATTAGAGGGTAGTACAATAACATACAACCTATTACCTGTTGGATTGCAGGTGAGTCATCTCTCTCAGCATAAACCTCTTGCCTAACAAGAGCGAGATGTAGACTGGTATCGCCATCCTCATCCTCTGCGGAGACCTCTCCTCCCTTGGTTACCAGGAGCTCTATCACATGGGTGTGGCCTTGCCCTGCTGCTAGGATCAGGGGGGTCTGACGACGGTTGTTCCGCACGTCCACATCGCCATGCCCCTGGAATGAATGGAGAATAAAAAAATTTTAATGGAAATCAGGGATACATTTCAAAGGACTTGTCAGACGTTTTATCCGACAAACTGTTGTAAGCTACTGAAATGCTTGCATTTGACTGGCTGAGAGCAAATTTGTCAGATAAAATGTTTGACAAGTCCTTTGATGAAATGCCCCCCAGAGGGTTGGAGATGATCAAATAGCATGCAGACAAAAAAAAATCAAACAGATAGATACATGTACATACACGGCAGGCATATTGGTAGATAAACAAAGAGTCATAACAAAGACAGACACCTAACAAGACAGAAAAAACATACATATATATAAGAGAAGGGAGATAAACTTACAGTCAGAAGGACAGTAAGAGATAGTTAGGCATAGGCTATAAACAGACACCCATCATTGAACTCTATACACACCTGTACAAGTAGAGTTTCTGCGACATCTCTATGACCATTGAGAGCTGCTAGATGTAGGGCTGCACAACCATCATCTTTCAGACAGACATAAAGACATATACAGACACACAGACAGATATACAAATGCAAAAACAGATATTCATGTACTCTATACACACCTGTACAAGTAGAGTTTCTGCGACATCTCTGTGGCCATTGAGAGCTGCTAGATGTAGAGCTGCATAAGCATCATCTTTCAGACAGACATACAGACATATACAGACATATACAGACACACAGACAGATATACAAATGCAAAAAACAAATTCATGTACTCTATACACACCTGTACAAGTAGAGTTTCTGCCACATCTCTGTGACCATTGAGAGCCGCTAGATGCAATGCTGCATAAGCATCATCTTTCAGACAGACATACAGACATATACAGACACACAGACAATAAAAAAATGCAAAAACAGATATCCATGTACTCTATACACACCTTGTACTAGTAGATTTCTGCCACAATCTCTGTGACCATTGAGAGCCGCTAGATGCAATGCTGCATAAGCATCATCTTTCAGACAGACATACAGACATATACAGACACACAGACAGATAAAAAAAATGCAAAAACAGATATCCATGTACTCTATACACACCTGTACTAGTAGAGTTTCTGCCACATCTCTGTGGCCATTGAGAGCTGCTAGATGTAGAGCTGCATAAGCATCATCTTTCAGACAGACATACAGACATATACAGACACACAGAGAACAAAGACCGAATGAATTTAACAAGAATTACCAAAAAAAACCTGAGAGGGAGAAAATGATACCGAGGAATTTGAAAGAGTTGGTAAGTGAAAGTGTTTGGGAAACTCACCTATGGAGAAGTGTATTTGTGGAAGCTGAAGGGGGTTACATGCGGTTTAGGAGTGCCAAAAGAGGAACGAAGTGAAAAAATATAAAGAATATAAATTGCTCTAGATGAATAATTTGATGATGAAACTTTCTTTAAAAAGATTAACTTCAAAGATGCTTCTGTGAAAGAGTGGAAATATTGATCTCAAGAAGATTTAATGTTAATCTTCTTAATTTTTGTTTCTTTCTGGATAGTGTAAACCATTAATGCTAACATAAGTTCAGACCCCACACCCCATTAAAAAAAAAAAAAAAATTATCATGCAAGTGCAAAGTGCCAGCTGTAATGTTTTAATATGTTAATGAATACAATACGGAAATATAGGAAGGAGGGGGCATTTAGTGAAAGTGATTGGGTAACTCACCTGTTAGGAAGGAGGTTACTGAAGCTGAATGGGGTTTGACATGCGGTTTAGGAGTGCCTGAAGAAAGTGCAAAGCACATGCAAATCAAAAAGGGAGAAAAGAGGAACTTAAAACATGCACTGTGAAGAGAGAAATTTGGTCTCAACAAGACATAAACTTCTGATTTTTGTTCTTTCTGAATATTGTAAAATGAAACGACCATATTCTTAACTGAAGACTGAGTTCGCATGCATTGCAAGTTCGCGCAAACCTATGTGCGATAATTTTGTCTGATGCATCAGTCCAACATCACAAAAGGATCATACAATAGCATTGCACGAACTTGCGACTCATGCTTCACTTCCAAATACGGCCAAACTGTTCACATAAGTTTATTTAAAACAAACCCACACCCCATTATTATCATGCAACTATTGCAAGCTCTATTGTGTTAATATGTTAATAATACAGAAATGTAGGAGAAAACTTGAGAGGAGGCGAAGGATATTTAACTGATGATTTTGGAGAGAGCATTTATTAAAGGGATTTAGTAACTTCCAAAAAAAGTGCAAAAGAGATCGAAATTAATAGAATTCTATCGCTCTGACCGTAAAAATAAACTACTGCAAATTTCAGATCAAATGCAAGTCATTTACTATCTTAAAACAATAAAATTTCAAACGCAGCAGAGGATACTGCCGCCATGATTAATTTATACCGCTCTGTTACAAGCTTAGCAGCCCAGTAGGCACAGGACTTAACAACAGGAAATGCGGTGAAAGCCACAGTACGTTGAAATGCACGCGGTTTTGTAAAGCGTCAAGAACGGGTTAGAAAATTTGAGTATAAAATCGTAGATATCTCGAAAGTAAAGCAAGCAATAGACTGCAAGTTAAGGAATACCAGACTGACCTATTTGTTCATAATTATGTTAGCAAAATGGCTAAATCCAATAAAGTGCAATTCGAATATCATTCAGTGTTACTGCATCCCTTTAAAAGTGCTTGGGCAACTCACCTGTGGAAGGGGTATACTGGAAGCAGAAGGGGTTTCACATTTTGTCTAGGGGTGCCTGAAAGAGGAGCAAAGCAAGTGCAAATAAAATAGATTTTTACAGAGGTCATGCTAGAATAAAGGACAAAAGAGCTTTATGAGAAAGTATTTATAGAAATTACACATAACTAACTTTCTAAAACTGAGGATACCTACAGAAAATAATGTGCACTTGTGACAGAAATGCTAATATTGGTCTCAAATCAGGACTTTAATCTGGTAATGGATTTTGTTCTTTTAATGATAAATAGAGCTAAAATTTGTTATTTATATAGCACTTCAAAGCACTTTATATTATTAATACAGTATGTAGCTGAGGGAAACATATAGTTTCAATAATAATAATAATGAATTTACAATGTACCATCAAGAAATTCCTGAGTGCTGTAAGCACCTTATCAGGGTAGCCTAGCTAAGCCGGGTTAATGATAATAATATGCGCCTTGAGCACTATACAGAGCAGATTTGCCACAATAAAAATCATGCTATTAACATCATTATCTATAAGAATTCTATTTTCTAAAATTCACAAGGCAAAAGTAAATGGGAAAAGAGAAAAAATGATTCCCGTATCTATTTTGTCAAGCATTACTAAAGAAGAAATGAACCCAGCCACACCTGGGTGGAGTAGGATAATGCAGGTTGATGTCATGCCAAAGGACATAAATGCTGGGAAAGGGTGTTGAAGACTTACCTGAGGCTGGGATGGGGCACCTGAGCCAGAGGTAATGGGGTTGACATTGTGACTGGTGGAGGTGCCTGAGTAGGGTGAAACAAGCATTTCAAGACTGATAAAGCTAAAACTATCAAATTGTACTACCATGCATGTGGAGAACAGAAGCCAAGCTTTGACAGGCAAAGTGGTTCAAAAGTGGTTCATGCCACTTAACTGAAACAAATATCACCATTCTTGGTTTATACATGTATCACACAGGGTCTAAAACCCATTTGATATACTAAAACCTTGGTCTCATTTCCCTCTTGGTCTAATACATACTTGGTCTAATGACCACTTGGTCTAACTGGCAATTTGTCTCATAGCCAAATTGTCTAATTGCATTCTTGTCTACTTCCATAAATGAATATTGGTCTATTGTCAGTTTGTTACTGCAATTGACTAACTGGTGTTAGACCAAGTTGAAATTAGATGAAGTAGACATTAGGAAAAATGGTAAATAGAAGAAGTGGCAATTAGACCAATCAGTAATTAAACAAACTGGATGTATAACAAGACCTTGTAACGTATATTAGACCGTGTGGAGTGAGACTAAACAGGCATTAAAGACGGTGGATCTTGAGCTTCCTGGGTAATTTGACACCATGGACGTTTATCCAGTAACAGGTGTGTTCCATCACCTGATTTTTATGACCACACAGCAGAACCTTGTGTAATGCTTTGTATATCCCACCCATCGCTTCATCTAGTCATTAAATCTCACTTTGATCCCTAGCCGAATGTTTCGCTGTGGTCAAGAAATTTACCTTCAAGACAGGTACCCCATGTGCTTTCACCAAGTCTAGGGTCAGCAAATTTTGATCCACTCCCAATGAAAGCTCAAGATCCACCATCTTAAATCAAAGAGGGTTAAATAAAGTGGCAATTTACGAATGAAAGCCTACCTGGTGCATCTCCTCTGCTAGCAAGTAATCTCTCTTGACTTGCACTCCTTCGTCTTCGACCATGCTTGGAATCTTTATCCTGCCTGGCTTTTTGTCTGTGAGTTAAATTAAAAAACATGGCGTATCAGGAACAATTACCCCCTGGATAATTACCCCCAGGACAACTACCCCAGAAATAGGGTATGGTGATAGTAAAGAGGTTAGATTTTTGGCGGGGGTACTTGTCCAGGGGATAGATGTTCTAGAACCAAAACATGGTTTTATAAAAGTCACTCGAACATTGATCATTCATTTCTCTACAAGTAAAGCTTGTTCTCTTTCTGTAGACCTACTATGACCTGGGGGGTGTTCATAAAGAGTTAAGTAAACTTAAAAATTGCACTTAAATCGTTAGTTCATGAGTTATAATATGCATGACCTATGGATTGACCATGCTCAGGGGATGCGCGCCATTGTGAAATCTATCAATTAAATTGCGCATTAATAAAACAAGATGCGCGTAGAAGTTAAGTGCGACTTTAAGTCTACTTAACTCTTTGTGAAACACTCCCCAGGACTGATATTTTCTATACAAGTACTAAATAAGAACAATCAAAGTAATGGAGGCTTTATGTAATGCATGGCACTACATGCAAAATAATATCTTTACTGTCAACTGATGAAGTGATGTAAATTGTTAAAGCTTTATGATTAAAGACCGGGTTACACAACTTTCAAGAAAACTATAATTAAAATATATTGGTCGAAAGCAGTTGACACGTAACATACATGCAAGTATGAATATGGATAGAGTTTTATAATGTCATTTTCACTAGGTGTACAATAAAATTTTCACGAATTTCATGAGTGTGTCGAGACTCACAAATATTATGTTTTATCCAACAAAAAAATATTTCAGAAGTTTCATTTGACAAAAGCCTAAAAATTTGTGAAAACTTCTGGTTTCGGCCTGAAGACTAATTTAATTTCTCACCTCTCTGTTCATAGAGTGGAGCAAGTAGTTCTGATCTTAATATCTAGGACCAGGTCTAATGGAGACTTGCTTTGATGGTTTCTATGAGTTAGACTGCCTCCGGCCTGGACTAAGAAACAAACCGTTGCTTATTGCCATGTTCACAACCATGCCACTCAGTATTTTGGTTCGGAACTATAGAGAGAAGAATTAATACAGTAGTTAGTGAGACTTGGTCAACGATTCCTATGGGTTAGACAACCTCTGGCTTAAACCAGGAAAAACATCATCACTATCGCTATGTTAACCACGGTTCATGCCACTCAAGATCTTGATTTAGTACTAAAAGAGAGAAGAATAATAATAAAGTAGGGGAGACTTGTTCTAATGGTCATGAGTTACACAACATGTACATGTACCTCCACCTTGGACTAGGAAACACATCGTCGCTCAGCCATGTTCACCACCATACCACACTTAGAATCTTGGTCAGTACATATGGAGAGAGAATAAATAAAGTAGGTCTAAGGAAGACTTGTCTGCTAGTTCCTATGGTTAGACTACCTCTGGCTTCGACTAAAAAACACAGCATCACTATCATCATTTTCACTGCAAGTGAGTCATCTCTCTTACATATGCCTCTTGCCTCACCAGAGCGAGATGGAGAATTTTCAGAGCAAGCTGCACAGATATAGGCACAGTTTGTACAAAGGAGAACAATGTCATAGAACATATACCTTTTGGATTGCGGGTGACTCATCTCACTCTCAGCATACACCCTCTACCGACCAGAGCAGAGATGAAAACTAATTATTTTTACTGCAAGCAGCACAAGACAGGCACAACTTATTAGAGGGTAGTACAATAACATACAACCTATTACCTGTTGGATTGCAGGTGAGTCATCTCTCTCAGCATAAACCTCTTGCCTAACAAGAGCGAGATGTAGACTGGTATCGCCATCCTCATCCTCTGCGGAGACCTCTCCTCCCTTGGTTACCAGGAGCTCTATCACAGGTGTGGCTTGCCCTGCTGCTAGATCAGGGGGTCTGACGACGGTTGTTCCGCATCGTCCACATCGCCATGCCCCTGGAATGAATGGAGAATAAAAAAATTTTAATGGAAATCAGGGATACATTTCAAAGGACTTGTCAGACGTTTTATCCGACAAGAACTGTGTAAGCTACTGAATGCTTGCATTTGACTGCTGAGAGCAAATTGTCAGATAAAATGTTTACAAGTCCTTTGATGAAATGCCCCCCAGAGGGTTGGAGATGATCAAATAGCATGCAGACAAAAAAATCAAACAGATAGATACATGTACATACACGGCAGGCAATTGGTAAGATAAACAAAGAGTCATAACAAAGACAGACACCTAACAAGACAGAAAAAACAAACATAATATAAGAGAAGGGAGATATAACTTACAGTCAGAAGGACAGTAAAGAGATAGCTTAGACATAGACATATACAACAACACCAACATCATTGACTCTATACACACCTGTACAAGTAGAGTTTCTGCGACATCTCTATGACCATTGAGAGCTGCTAGATGTAGGCTGCAAACATCATCTTTCAGACAGACATAAAGACATATACAGACACACAGAACAGATATACAAATGCAAAAACAGATATCATGTACTCTATACACACCTGTACAAGTAAGTTTCTGCACATCTCTGTGCCATTGAAGACGCTAGATCAGATGCTGCATAAGCATCATCTTAACAGAACATACAGACATATACAGACACACAGACAGATAAAAATGCAAAAACAGATATCATGTACTCAATACACACCTGTACAAGTGAGAGTTTCTGCCACATCTCTGTGACCATTGAGAGCCGCTAGATGCAATGCTGCATAAGCATCACTTTCAGACAGACATACAGACATATACAGACACACAGACAGAATAAAAAATGCAAAAACAGATATCCATGTACTCTATACACACCTGTACTAGTAGAGTTCTCTGCACATCTCTGTGACCATTGAGAGCCGCTAGATGCAATGCTGCATAACATCATCTTTCAGACAGACATACAGACATATACAGACACACAGACAGATATAAAAAAATGCAAAAACAGATATCCATGTACTCTATACACACCTGTACTAGTAGAGTTTCTGCCACATCTCTGTGAGCCATTGAGAGCGTGCTAGAATGTAGAGCTGCATAACATCATCTTTCAGACAGACATACAGACATATACAGACACACAGACAGATATACAAATGCAAAAACAGATATTCATGTA
>CALNVZ010003431.1:23169179-23214369 GCA_940671915.1 Paracentrotus lividus | reverse complement strand
ATATTCATGTACTCTATACACACCTGTACAAGTAGAGTTTCTGCCACATCTCTGTGACCATTGAGAGCCGCTAGATGCAATGCTGCATAACCATCATCTTTCAGACAGACATACAGACATATACAGACAGACATACTGATATACAAATGCAAAAACAGATATTCATGTACTCTATACACACCTGTACAAGTAGAGTTTCTGCCACATCTCTGTGACCATTGAGAGCCGCTAGATGCAATGCTGCATAAGCATCATCTTTCAGACAGACATACAGACATATACAGACACACAGACAGATATAAAAATGCAAAAACAGATATCCATGTACTCTATACACACCTGTACTAGTAGAGTTTCTGCCACATCTCTGTGACCATTGAGAGCCGCTAGATGCAATGCTGCATAACCATCATCTTTCAGACAGACATATAGACATATACAGACACACAGACAGACATACAAATGCAAAAACAGGTATCCATGTACTCTATACACACCTGTACAAGTAGAGTTTCTGCCACATCTCTGTGACCATTGAGAGCTGCTAGATGTAGAGCTGCATAACCATCATCTTTCAGACAGACATACAGACATATACAGACACACAGACAGATATACAAATGCAAAAACAGATATTCATGTACTCTATACACACCTGTACAAGTAGAGTTTCTGCCACATCTCTATGACCATTGAGAGCCGCCAGATGTAGAGCAGCATAACCATCATCTTTCTTCAAATTGACCAGCTGTCTTGCTTTGGTCACCAATTTCTCAGTAGCACTAGAAAAAAATATGATTGACAATTGGTAATAACACACAAAGCACAATGTACCCTAAGCACATAACAAACAAATCAAAAATTCTAAGCAGCACTGGAAACAAAATATATGAGAAAATCAAGTAAAAACAAACTATTGCTTCTACTACTACTAATACCAGAAGCAGACAGAGCCTGATGTCACAAAAGTATTGGCCCATGCCGAAACATAAAATAGTCGCTATTATCGCCAGACAATTGCGCCTGCAGTTTCTTTTAAAATTTTGATTCTTGGATCCGCACCTGACTACTACTACTAATATGTCGAGGTGAAAATGGTCTATTTTATTCCTAGTTATTGCCTTCTCGGGCACCACGGACGTATATCCAAGCCAGTCTATCCAGCATCACAGTTTAGAGTTAAAATCAAACAATGCACAATATATTGTTTAACTGGTAATTTTTGTGGTGTTTTTCTGTTTCTGAATTTTGCATTTAGTGTTGAACGTTTCTAAGTATTTAACAAAAAAATCAGCTGACTTTAGAGAGAAGTTCAAGTTATGCATCTTGAGTGACAGGTTGTATATTACACAAGAAATACTCTGGGTGAAACTTACACAAGGTAGTATGTAATTTACACAAACATCTCAGTGTAACAATGGCCAGTTGGTAAATTACAGAACAAAAATACATGTACAGGAAATAGTTTAAGTGTCGATCTCTTGGGTAAATTCGTAAACAAGGAGGAATGCAATTTACAATAAATTTAAGCTTTAGAAAACTTGTGAAAAGCTACTGTAGTTGATAAAAGCTACTGTCACTGATTGGTTGTGAGCAATTTGTTATTGCATTGTGGCAGCTGTCAACTCACAACTTGTGAAAAGCTACTGTAGTTGATAAAAGCTACTGTCAACCATGTATTTGATTGGTTGTGAGCAGTTTGTTATTGCATTGTGGCAGCTGTCTTCCTACAACTTGAAAAAAGCTTCTATAGTTGATAAAAGCTACTGTCATCTGTGTATTTGATTGGTTGTGAGCAGTATGTTATTGCATTGTGGCAGCTGTCAACCCACAACTTGTGAATAGCTACTATAGTTGATAAAAGCTACTGTCATTTGTGTATTTGATTGGTCGTGAGCAATTTGTTATTGCATTGTGGCATCTGTCAACCCACAACTTGAGAAAAGCTTCTATAGTTGATAAAAGCTACTGTCATTTGTGTATTTCATTGGTTGTGAGTAATTTGTTATTGCATTGTGGCAGCTGCCAACCCACAACTTGAGAAAAGCTACTGTAGTTGATAAAAGCACTGTCATTTGTGTATTTGATTGGTCGTGAGCAATTTGTTATTGCATTGTGGCAGCTGTCAACCAACAACTTGAGAAAGCTTCTATAGTTGATAAAAGCTACTGTCATTTGTGTATTTGATTGGTCGTGAGCAATTTGTTATTGCATTGTGGCAGCTGTCAACCCACAACTTGAGAAAAGCCTAAGTTGATAAAAGCACTGGTCATTTGTGTATTTGAGTGGTCGTGAGCAATTTGTTATTGCATTGTGGCAGCTGTCAACCCACAACTTGAGAAAAGCTACTATAGTTGATAAAAGCTACTGTCATTTGTGTATTTGATTGGTCGTGAGCAATTTGTTATTGCATTGTGGCAGCTGTCAACCCACAACTTGTGAATAGCTACTATAGTTGATAAAAGCTACTGTCATTTGTGTATTTGAATGGTTGTGAGCAATTTGTTATTGCATTATGGCAGCTGTCTTCCTACAACTTGTGAAAAGCTACTGAAATCCTTGTATAATTTGATTAAAAGTAAGGACCTATTTTGTGGCCATTTTTATCAATACTGAGTTGTAAGACCTATATAGACGTACACAGGTCTTCTTTTATGCTTTTAAAGTTTTCTATCAATGTAATAACTCTCATATGATTATATATTTATGTAATAAAATATCGTAAGTTTTTACTTAATTACTTGTAACTCTTATTGTACAAATGTAGCTGACAGCATAAGCCCCCAAAATATAATTGTATCTCAACTGTATAAACTCACTATTTGTTGCCCTTGAGGGCAGCATGGTGAAGAACATTGAAGCCTCTCCGATTCTTGAGGCGAAGATCGGCACCATGGGCTTCAACGAGGAGGTCAATGATGTCACGATTGTCCTTTGCGATTGCATCGTGGAGAGCAGTGTCACCATATAAGTCCTGTAAAGGAGGAATAACGTTTGCGGTTAACTACAATGTTCAGTTAACAATGTCAAATCAATGATTTTCTAATGATCTATTCTTGTCCTCCCCAAAGTTGACACCAATTACATGTACATTTTTTGCCCTTCCATCCTTAAAATGACATGAAATTGTATTAATAGATGCGGTAGTCCTATGAATGAAAATAACAAAATTTGATGTAAGAATAGGCGAAACCCATGAAAAGCATAACATACTGAAAAAGAAATACATTAAGATTTGCCAAAAAAATTGCCCTTTCTCCTCAGGTTTCATAGCAGCTCAATATGCATTATTTACATCAATCTAGACTTTTAAAAAAGAAGATATTTCAATTTGTTGTTATGACAGATGGACACGATAAACATTTTTAAAAAGAATTGAGAGTAAATTACACAACACATCATATAAAATAAAAACATTAATAACATAAAATGCAAACTTATGATTTTACCTGTAAGTTTGCATTACATCTATGCCTGAGGAGTACTCGAACACAATCAACAAAGCCTTTGTTGACTGCTACATGCAGACTACTACAATTGCCTTTGTTGACAACATTCATGTCTGCATTCTTACTGATAAGATACTCAGCAATGTCCGGTTGTTTTCTGCAAAATATTGATTGAAATTAATTAATTTTATTTCTTTGTTTTAACAAAATAAAGTAAATATATTTCACATGACAATTGCATGAAGAGGTAATTGTCATAATAAGAATAAAAGCATACACACAGGAACAAAGAAATAAAGAGATATTTCATAAAATGCAGGAGACTACCATTTAATTTTCTGCAAAATATTGATGAAATTAAATTGAATTTATTTTATTTCTGTGTTTTAATAGAATACAAAGTAAGTACATTTTACATTAGAATTGCATGAACAGGAAAAAAAAACATTAAAAGGTTACAGGAACAAAGAAATAGAGAGATATTTTATAAAATGCAGGAGACTTCCATTGTGAGCTACTAAGAATATCAGAATAAAGAAGCTATTTGGTAAGTTCCCTATGTTTGCCAGTATTTCCCTGTGCATAATAAACATTTTTTTTTTAATCCTGTTTTTCGGCACTTTAAAGGCACTTTAACTCAATAATCTGGACTTACCCAAGACCAAGAACCTTGATGACATCTAGATGTTTTTTTAGGAGGTTAAATTTCAAATTTATAATCCTAACTTACCCAAAGACAGCGTAATGAAGAGCAGTATCGCCGTCCTGATCTTGAAGTTCCATAGAAGCTTTGCCGAGGCTAAGAACCTTGATGACCTCTAGATGACCCTGGTGACTGGCAACCTGTAAGGCTGTCTTACCAGATACTCTGGCATTCACCTGGGAAACAAATGAAGCAGGGATAAAAACATATAATGTATTTAAACAAGCTACTGCATAGCAAAATATTCTCCTTCAATGACATCTGATAGTTTGTGATTGTGGTAGGCTGCAAACCACGGGGGACCTCCTCCCAATTTCCAAAATGTATCTTCGCTGGAATAGCATTTAGCAAGCCATATGTAGTATGACTAGAAGTACTACACGATTCAAGATTTGAGACTTAAAGTTTTACTGTCCATAGTAATACAGAAATTTGTTTTCAAATTACAAACCTGAAATACAATACATGTATAAACAAAACAGTGCAAATGGAATTCTCAGTCACATCAGTTAAGGCAAAACAGAAAAAAAGATCCCTCACTTCTATGAGATATCTTAACTAATACTCAGCGGCGACAACCATTTGATGTTTATGTAAAGCATTATTTTGGAGACAAAGAGACCATATAATATAGCTTTTCTATTCAAAGAGGCACTACTATAACGACGGTCATGTTTTATCTGAATCAATCCCAAAATAACATCTACTACATCATGTTGTCATTGACATAAAGAAGGAGTTGACTTGCAATTAATTTTCCTTGTATTCTTTTCACATAAACCATTTTCTTCCAGAAGACAATTTCCCCACACTTACCCAGTCTGGATGTTTGGCTATCAGCTCTGTTACTGTTCTCGTGTTCCCCTGAGCGGCTTCGCTCACCAGTTTATCTGGAGACTCATTAGGAGTCCGTAGGGTTAAGATCTCCTGTAATAACTCATGGAGATTACCTAGAGAAAAGAAAATATTATGATTAGGTAATTATTATATCAGTTGGTCCGATTCTCTGATTGTCTGATATCACACAGGCTACACCTTCTTTTGGTATAATTTTCAGTTGGTCTAACATACTAGGTCTCATTTTCACTTGGTCTAATGACCACTTGGTTTAAAAACTGATGTGTTGGCTCAGTGGATAAAGCATCCACCTCAAAATCGGAAGGTTGTTCGTTCAAACCCTGGCCGCGTCACACCGAAACACAGAGTTGCTGCTACCCTGTTTGGCGTTCAACAAGAAAGGGATGGAGTAACGTCGATCTAGAGCACTCCAGGCTGAAATTAAAATATTTTGCAAAGTAAAGTAAAATTTAAAAAGCACAACACTGAAAATTTCAGCAAAATCGGATGAGAAATAACAAAGTTATGAATTTCTTAAGTTTTTAATTTTTTAGGAAGCAGTTCTTTGCATAACCTCATGCATATTCAAATGAGCAAACTGAAGATGTCACAGTCCCACTACTTCTTGCGTATTTTATTATATGAAATCCTATTTATTGCATTTTTTCATACATTCATATAAAAAAATCCATATCTCATACTAAAATAATTTAACCCTAAAAAGACTGGGGGGGGGGCATCATGGCCCCCCCCCCTCGACATTTTCCCTATCACATTAGGGAAATCTCACCTTGCAATTCTTCTGCTCGGTCAGCTGTCATGGTGTTATTGAGATCAGGCTTACTTGACCTTTCCATAGGGGTCATACAAGCAGGATTAAAGGTCCACACCTGCTTATCAACCGAAACACGCAGGTCACCATCGGAGTAGATCTTCAGGACTTTACCATTCTTGCCAAGAGTCTGGATGAATATAATAATAATTAAAATAATAATAATGATAATAATGAGTCCAATTGCTCTTGGTTTGGCAATCGTATGTTTTATTCTTAAAAGAATATGAGAAAATGAGTCACGATACTAAGCTCTGTAGAGGTCCCAACACATGTTTATGTATGTTGTGATATATTTTGTAATTTTCATTATTAAAAATTACACTACAGTTTTTATGCAATGGATTAAAGTTGAGATATTTAGCTGCCTGACTAATCTAATAAACATGCATACCATATCAGATTTCGGTCAAGCATACATTGACTTTTAAAACCAAATATTAAACATTACGATGTTTGTGAAGGGCCCACTGGTAGAACAGTTATCAGAACTGAAGTGGCTAAACTGGGTAAATAAAACTATTATTAATTTTTAAAAAATGTTATCAAGCTTTACTTACTTCCCTCATTCCTTCACTCCATTCTCCATGCCCAGATTGTAATCTCTTAACTACAGACATGTCAGAGAGAATGGTCACTTGGTCTCCAACTGCATATGAGTTAATCTGAGAGAGACAAAAGAATCACAATTATGAGAATGGTCACTTGGTCTCCAACTGCATATGAGTAAATCTGAAAATGACATAGAAAATATTGTTTTGATTTCTCGGGTCTACAAACACAATAAATATCTAAATAATGGAATAATTATGTTATTATGCTGCATGTATCTTCAAGCACATTCTGCATGACTTAGGCATGTATTTGAAAGTCCCAAATGCCCGTTCGATCCTGATTGGTTGAAAATCAAGTTTCGTTCGATTTTTTTTTAGTTGAGTAGAATCCATAAGTTTTATGCAAGTGGGCCCAGGACACATCATGACTGCAGATTATGAGAAGTTTTAATGCTTAAACCAGCAAGCTTACAAAAACATTTCCGATGTTACTTGTTAAATCTAGCAATAATTTGCCCAGTCAAAATCGAGTGGTAAGGTGGTGTGGCAGAACATCTTTCAAATCTTCTCTGATCACTTATCAGCTACTATATTCGCTGTTATTTTCGCATGATTAATTTTTCGTGCCGAGCGTCCTCAAAACATATTCACGGGTTCTTAAATTATTGCTGCATTTACGTAAGAAGGCAATTGAACCCATATAAAACATGCATAAGAAAGCATGGTCATATATTCGCGTGTTTTTAAATTCGCACCTGCCAATCATTGCGCGAAATCCGCGAAAATTAATGTACTGCGAATATTTCCACGAGTACAGTATCAAAAATTTTCTCTGGCAATCATAAATTTATAATTAAGAAAATTCATTGGACATTTGTTTTAAATCTGTTATTATTTATTTTGGGCAACGACTAGAACGCTAGATAATAGTTAAGAGGAATCTATCTAATTTATTTAAGAGGAACCTTACCTTGCTAAGTGCAGCAGGGTGATATGTCCACCTTGTACCACAGCCTGGGTAGGTCACCCGTATATCTCCTCTATCCGTCACACGATGAACAAGACCAATCTTTCCAACGTACTGCATATGAAAAATAATGAACAATTATGGTGATGATGATGATTATGAAGATTGTGATGATGATGATAATGATGATGATGATGATGATGATGATGACACAAACAAGGAACATTTTTTGCAAACATAAAATGTATATAAATTGCACAATTCCTATACAAAATACACTAAACAGTGCATTACAGTAAATACCCTGTACTATCAAAACCTACACATTTTTACAAGGCTCTCCCTATTTCTTCTCCTCACTCATTATCATTCTTTCCAATGATTGAGATACAACAGTCTGTTAAATATTTCTTTAAATTTGTCAACTCTAATTCTGCAAAATGCATTGTTTGGAATGGTTGTCGGCACATGAGTGGGTAAAATGTGCCTCTTGTGGTGCAAACTTTAGTTGCGCATATGTGGTGAAATCTAACAACAGACTCCAGCTTATTCATCACCTTGGTGACAAGACAGAGCTGCCAACCTTTAGAAGTAGAAATTAGTAATCTTGGAGCTCAAAATTCGTAATTTTGAGAGAAAAATCGTAATTTCTTACGCGGTAAGAATTTCCTCAAAAAATTGCAAAAAAATCGGCACGCATCACAGAATTGTCTTTAGCCTTGCCCTAGGGCCTATGTACACAAAACTTGGCGATATTTTGCTTTGTTGCTAGCATCTCCGGCAGCTCAATATTTGGCTGATTTTATGCGTTTTTGGATAGGCTATCGTATGAACCACCACCATGTTCGGACGAAAGAAAAAATCCTTATTTTCTTACGCGGTAAGAATTTCCTTTGATAATGAAAAATCGGACGAACAAACCTTGCAATGATGAGCATGTTTTCACCTTTCGAAGATGGTATGATACAAGGCCATTAAGTCTATTTCTTCTTTCTTTTTTTGGAAGCTAAAGTTGCCATGTTGAGCTCAATCAAATTCCCATGCGATAGATTTCTAGATCCAGGTATAATCCAAGTTTAATCCAGCTAAAAAATCCAGGGTAGTTTGTTGTTGCTGTCGCACGCATGCCACACATTGCATTCAGGCGCGCGCGCAAGCGCCTGCATGCACCCGGCCAGCGCAGCACGATTAACCCCCGCCGAAAGCTAGGGCGCGGGCGCGTAGCCGAGCGAGGAGTCAATGGTTTCGCTCCTCCATCCAGCAATGCAAGCATGGGTGTGCGCGCGCATTCGACCCCCCGCTAGCGGTAGTGCGCCGCTTGTATGCAAAGATCATGCACGCAATGATCGTATTGCATACACAATGCTATTGTAGTATAATTCAAGGCGCCACTTGCATGCAAAGACCATGTAATCATATTGCATTATAAAAGACAAAAATTCGTAATTTTTCAATGCCTTTTCGTATTTTCGTATTCCCTTCTTATTTTCGGGACAAATACGAATTTTTCGGGACGGTTGGCAGCTCTGACAAGACATTTACTCCTGTGTCAATTGCTACTGGCTTATTTCGTCTGAGATGTAGGGTTAAGGGTTTGGGCTGCAATAGGTTTTCTGTTCGGTCTAGAGTTAAGTTTAATTTAAGGTCTGGGGTAAGGTTTAGGGTAGGGGATAGTGTTAAGCTCAGGGTTGACGTTAGTCATTCGGTTAGTGTGCGAAACTTAGAGCAAAACAATTGTCCATAGAGCAAATGTCATAAAATACTCACCTCTGCCATTTTGGGGTTCCAGCCCCCATGACCTTCCTGCATTGCCTTCAGAACATCCACTGTTAGGATGACCTTCACCTTGTCACCTACACAGTAGGTCACCGTGGGTTCATCTGTGGATGCCCTCTGTGGGTTCTGTTCTCCAACTTCACCTGTAGATGAATAGAAAGACATCCACTGAGGTTGGTTTAGAGAATTTACAATGATCAAAGATTTAGACAGAGTTAAATCCTAAAATTGGCAGAAATCCTGAAAAAGCATGCAAACCAAGGTGAATCAGAAGCCACTAAGAAAAGGGCTGAAAATACATTAAGACACAGAAATGTGAAGTAACAAATTTCTTGAAAAGCGGCATCATCATCATCATCATCATCATCATCATTTACATGTACCTCCTTATCACCATCATCACCATCACTACCATCATTATCATCCTCATCACCATTATGTCATGTTGACAACGCTCATCATCATCATCATCTTCCTCATCATTATCATCTCCATCATCATAATCATCTACCACCTAATTACCATTATCATCATCACCATCACCATCATATTTATCATCATCATCATCATCACCACCATTAGTGGGAGTGGTGTGGTCGAGTGGATAAGTCGGCGGACTTACGATCACAAGGTACACGGTTCGAATCCCGTCCATACCACTAGCATCCTTCGGCAAGGTGTCAACCTGCAAATTTGCCGTACTTGACCCAAGTGAGGTGAATGGGTACCGGTAGGAAGCAATTCCTTCAATGCTGTGAGCGCCTTTTGGGGTAGCCCAGCCGGGTAATAATTAGTTAAAACTATAAGCGCTCAGAAACACTAAGGTGGATATCGTATTAAGCGCTATATAAATGCAACTATTATTATCATTATTATTCCTCATCATTATCATCTCCATCATCATAATCATCCACCACCTAATTACCATTATCATCATCACCATCACCATCATATTCATCACCATCATCATCATCATCATCATCATCATCATCCTCATAATCACCATCATCACCATTACCAACATTATTTTACCTAGTCTTGGTAAGTGGTCCTTGTAATAGTAGCCACCCACTGCATCTTTAGTGTACTTGACGTCAACCTTTCCCTTGTGGCCTATCCGATAGACGTTGGTCAGACCCGTTCCCCATGTCACGTTGGCAACGCTCCGACCGGACTCCTGCTCCCAGCCACGGATGTTTATAATGTTTCCTGCCTTCCCATCTCCACCTGGAAATATAACAGCATTGGAGAGTTTGCTGAAACAATTTTTTTTTTTTTAGTTATGGAAACAATCACAAAATTAATTCTGATAGAATCCAACAAGATTATCACCAAGAGTTTATTTGCATTGATGAATGATATTTATATGCCAAATGATTCTGGAAGAAAGTAGTGAGCAAGTAAAATTTAGCAAATTTAGCAAGGTATTTTGTTCATGTCCCCCATGTTATTTTCGGTGTTGGCAACCTCGCAAATTTTACTAACATTTGACAAACTAGGTTTATTCAGTCTCGCTTTAACAACATTTCAAATGCCATAATAATTAGTTATAATAATTTAATTAATGAACATCAACAGAAAGACACGACAAGACAAGTACATGTACATGTAATCAAATTTAAAGAATTGACTAAGAACTTACCATCCTGGTCACCCCAATCCCAGTCGGCTCCTCTGACGACCCTAGCCCCTGGTAAAAGACCTCGAACCTGGGTCTTTCCACAGTTCTGTCGTTTCGATACACGAGCACTGTAAAATAGAACAAGGACATAATTACACTGTGTATAATATTATACCAAATATCTTGCAGAGCTTGTAGAAATCCTTCAAACCATGGTAATGATTGTACAATTGTCACCCTATTAAATGGTAATCTACATCATACTCCCCTTGTCTCTCTAAGCGCCCCCCCCCCCCCCCCCCCCGGCCCCATTTTTCTCTTGTCATTCACTTTTTCATGCTTCGTACCTTTTCCCTGCTGACAACACCCATTACCTTAATAGGATTTTGCGGATGGATTTTATTCAATATGCTTCATTGACTTTATGATGTATCACAACCCCACTAACACAGAAACAAATAAATTTGGCAATATTTTGGGGGTTTTGTTTAAGCCACTGTTAGACATGGCCATATCACATCTGCATCTACAACATCTGATCATGGACCCAATAAAAAGTAATAATCAACTTGATGCCAAAAATCGACACCCTTCCCTAAAGTTTACAACAAATATAAAAGTACCATCCGTTTCTTGAAAGTTTTCTGATCATGTAAGTTTAACAGAGATTTTTAAAGAATAGCCCTGTGCCACCATTTATTATTTTTTCCCCAATGGGATTGAGAGAAAGTGAAAAGGGCATGACAAAGGTCGAACATAGATACATAGGTCTCGGGTCATACATAGGTCACAGGTCACAACATAGGTCATACATACCCTGCAGAGCTTTGGGTGACCAGCCGGATGAATTCATGGTTGAGATCATGCTTGCCATCAAAGTAGCAGACTGAGCAGAGATCGTAATCCTCACAGGCGATACACTTCCATCGCATACCTTGGATTCCTTCTTGTTTACAACCGTTGCATGTGATGTTCTGATGCTTCACTCCTATATCAAACAAGTAAAAAGTAGAAATTGTTCATTAGTGGTAATCATTTAAAGGTACATGTAGTGGACCCCATTTGCAAAGAAGCAAAACTGAGCAAAGATCGTAATCCTCAAAAGGCGATACACATCCATCGCATGCCTTGGATTCCTTCTTGTTTACATCTGTTGCCTGTGATGTTCTGATATTTCACTCCTTTATCAAACAAGTAAGAAGTAGAGATTGTTTTGTAGAGACCCCATTTGTATATGCCCCCCTCCCCCCTCCCCCCCCCCAAAAAAAAATAAAAAAATATTACTTTACTTTGTACCTTGGTTTTAATACATGTATGTAATACATGATCAGTGTGGTATACTGTCTTAACACTCAGAAGTTTCATGTATCTGATACATGCATGTATTATAAGGTGTTTAGAGATGAGACTGTTTCATAAATAGCTACTTTTGTTATTGACAGAATTTGCAAAAGCATGAATAGATACGCAATATACATGGTCTACATGTAGTCTTCACTTCAGACTCCCAATTCTAGCTGTGGAGGTTAGCAGGTTCAACCTGTACAATGTATGAAAAAGGATAACAAGAGTAACATGATATTACCTGCAGGGGCATTGTCATAGAGGAGCAGATCAAAAGCCCCTTGGTAGCCCACTCTGTAGTTTGTCCTAGTTCCACAATCCCACTGGACGACAACAGTCTTGTCCGGTGAAGTACTGCTTCCCTGACGACCAATCTCTACGATGGTTCCAAGATGGCCATCCCCATCGTCCTGGTTACCCCACTTCCACTCCGGCCCTCGGACGACTCTGACTCCAACGTTCACGGCCATTGGCTATATCACACACGAGAGGGAGAATCGGATAAGTCACACAACCAATGGGAGATAAATGAAGAGAGTGTCAGTATGTTTATAAAGATCAGATATTACATTTTCAGGTAGTTTTGAAGTAGAAAAAAAAAAGAAAAAAAAAGGAGTCTCGCAGTAAAAAAATAAACAGAAATATTTATTACAATCTTATTTTTTTTAGTACATTCAAACTCTGATCACTGAAACTGAAACTGAATGTGTGCATGTGTAAGGATACGTAACAACTGGGTATAGTGGTACCCATTGGCGGCGATCCCGGGGGGGACGGGGGGGACGTGTCCCCCCCCCCTCGATTTTTTCTTGGGGGGATCGTCCCCCCCTCGATTTTTAAAGCTTAACATATTTTTATGTAGTGATTAACTTGTGAAGCTAATAAAGAGGTAAAACATATGTCAAATACAATGCTAAATGTTATTATAAGTCAAAATTTCGTCTCGCGCTGCGCGCTCGCAAACATTTCATAGTTTCTGCATAATGTGCGAAGTATGCGAATTTTTAGTGTATTATTTTTCATTTCAGGGTGTTTCCGTCCCCCCCCCCCCAGTCGTGACATGAAATCGCCGCGCTTGGTGGTACCCAAATTTAGACTGCAAAAGTCAATTTTGAGATCATGCTGTCTTTCCTGATCAGTGCTGTGAAAAAGTTTCTGCATGGAAAGCTGTAAGAAGCAGCAGATCATCGCACAACAGGGAAGAACAATCAAGAAGAAGAAGCTTGGTAGACCATACATGTACTCATCATCTCTGCTGGGTTCCATATAAACCCTCAAAAAAATGTCTTGCAATTCAACTTTGAGTCCTCGTATCTTTTTTGTTAATTGTCTTAATTCATTAATTTTTATACCGTTGGAAAGTTCATTTATTCCTCTTTACACTGATACCCATTTGTAAAGGTTGTGCAATGCTTGAATGCACAGTATTCCCGAATACAAATCAAAGTCAGAAGTGGAAAGTTGCCAAATGAATGGCTATTGTTGAAATGCAGAGTTTCTATTGAGTATCATTAAATGGGTCATGCATTATTCCTTCAATGTTTCACTTATTGTTTGGAAGAAGAAATGTGCCTTGCCCAAGCTTTTTGCTTGGCAGTGCTTATTTTTCATGAGTAGTCGTTTGATAAAACTAGGATGGCGCGCTTATCAAATGTTGAGATACGGTTCAAGAACAGAGAACGATTGTGTGCTGAAATGGAAAAAAAAAAAAGAAAAGTTTGTTTTGATACTGCTTGCTTTGTTTGTTGGAGATGGATGAAAAAGAGATGAGTAGCGAATTTGTTATGCTGGAAACTTGCAATAACCTGTATGTAACCAATACACAAGTAATGCTCAAACCACTCGCTGGTTATTAAAACAGTTCTTTTTACAAACAAATTAACAACAAATACTACCTTAAATTACCTGAAACATTATTTGACATTCAACCAAGAGTATCCAACATTGTATTGAGCGCCTATTAACGCACAAACCAAACAAACACAAAGAAACACAAAAACCTTTTATACAGTTAAGAACTCGATGTAAGCAATAGCCATTCATTTGGCGGCTTTCCTTTTCTGACTTTCATTCGAGTTTGCGAGTACTGTGCATTCAAGCATAACATAACCATCACAAATGGGGTATCAATGTGACAAGGAATAAATCAACTTTCCAATGATATCAAATTTAACCATCATAAACAATCAAATAAAAAGATATGAGGGCTCAAAGTTGAATTGCAAGACATT
Source organism: Paracentrotus lividus (assembly GCA_940671915.1). Classification (NCBI taxonomy): domain Eukaryota; kingdom Metazoa; phylum Echinodermata; class Echinoidea; order Camarodonta; family Echinidae; genus Paracentrotus; species Paracentrotus lividus. The sequence continues at coordinate 23,200,055 of CALNVZ010003431.1, read as the reverse complement.
TTTTGAGGGGTTTATATATATATATATATGCATGGCCAATGGATAAGTTTCAGTCGTTACTTTGCATTCTGTGAGCCATATCTATTGCAGCAACCAATGCTAAAAATAATGACTCAATTTTTTGGTCAAGTGTGCTCACAACCACTCATAGGATATACAAAGTATTGACCTAGTACTAAAGTGGGACTATGGGTGGCAGGTTTTCAATCTTGGTCCATTGGTTTTTCCCCAAGGTTTCTCCTCTTTTTGCAATAGATATCGCCTTTAACTTGAAGCCCTCCTATATTTCTATGTGGTTATATTTATCAGAGAATAGGTTTTCAATAAATTTGACTTCACTATCATGAAAATAAAAAATAAAAACCACTCCAAATTTTTTATCGATTGTGAAACACTGTATGGGAACGCATTTAGTTTACCCACTAAAATCTTGCCACAGTCCCGACATGGTTTTGCTGCTAGCGTGCTTGCAACTGAGCCTATTACGAGCCTAGGGATGAGTTCAGAATTATTTTTGCTCATCAAGTGCTGCCCTTTCCTTCCATTTATTTGTTCCGAATCCTTGCCTTATGACTATAAGGATTTATAATAATACAGGCCTCTACAAAAAAAAAAAAAATCACTTGCCCTGTTGGGCAAGTGGATTTTTTTTTGGCTTGCCCGAGAGGAAAAACCACTTGCCCAAATTTTCTTTTTATGTTCTTTGTTTTAATGACTTTTTATTTTTGTAGGAAATATAGATCCTCTAGGAGGTCTAATCTAATTACGAGTCAATAAAAAACATTTGAAGACGGCATTTATGTTAACCCTTTGAGCGCGGGCCGGTGAAACCCGATTGTTACCCCTGTGGCGGAGCGATTTCTTGTACACTGACAGTATTATAGAAATTTGTGATGTTTTGTGCTTTCATTACTCCTTTCATCTAACTCGGTCAATTTCATGATTTGTAGTAAATGTAAACATGACAGGGCAGAAATTTTTCTATCTAACACTGTAAAGCATTGTCATTAAAACCAAATATAAGACACGTTATTTGGTAAAGAAAAACAGTCATTTTGGCAGAAGTTCCGCTTTCTTCCTTTCCAATAGATTCATAATGCAAAGTGCGTAATGCATGTGCGGCACGCCCGGTTCGATCGATGAGCCTACTGAATAGCACTTGAAAAGAGGTCCTGTTTCTTTCAAATTATTTCTATAAAAAATGGATTAAAGATCATAGCGGCCGGCTTCGCACCTCCGGACAATGGCACCTTTGACTAAGCACCATTCATTAAAAGCACAGGTGTAAGTTTTGAAATAAGAGCGGACTTTTAACTTATAATAACTACAGCATTTGGCATATACTTTACATTTCATTACAAGTTTATAGTTACAACATAATAGTTCAAGCAAACTGTCAGATAACCAACCCCTCTCATTATCGTGATAAGTATATATAACCTAGCTAGAATCGGAAAACGACAGGCTAAATCTTCATGCAACTAATGTTTTATCTAATAATAATGAACATTAATTTAATCCCTTAACCTATCTATTTCTCTCTCTTCTTCTCATTCTCAATATATCTCTCGTATTTCTCCTCTCGAGCTAGCTTTATTTGATTATTTCTTCCCCCTCCGGACGCGTACGCGTACGCCAAAAGTTAAGATCGGGAATTCGTTTCTTATGTCAAAAAATATAGTAATGTTGGAATGAAGTGAATTGTTCTCGATTTTTTTCCACGTAACTAAGTTATTTCTTTAATGGATATTGAAAATGAATATATATTCGTCCTTTTCCTCAAGAATTTAGCCCCAAAAAGCTGGTGAAAAGCTAAAAGAGTTTGTCAATATATTAGGGAATTGTCTCGGCTTCTGTAGAAGCCCGTCGTAGCAGACTGAACACCTCGCTCGGCTTCTGTAGAAGCCCGTCGCATCCAAAGGGTTAAACACAAATTCGTATTTTTTTCCTCTTTTCTTTCGCCGCCGCGGCTGTTGGAGTAGGCCTTCGAGTGTTGCCTGCTCGCGGCCTTTTCTCTGCATTCGAGCTCGCTGGTATTGCTGGAGCAAGCCGCTTGTCTTTGTCCGTTGTTCAGTGTTTTTCCGTTGTCGGTGGTGAGTGTCTTTCTCTCCGCTCGTGACGTTGCGCAAAAAAAACTCCTATCTTTCTTTTGAGCCATGATCGTCTCTCGCACTCGAGTCGCCGTCATCAACAAAAACACACGAGACGGCGCACACAGCACACGGACGTAAAATGCGCGCCCCTCGGATCCCAGAACAGCCCTCGCCTGGCCTGCACATGCACAAAACAACAGCATCTTCCGCGCGCTGATGGGTTTTGATTTTGCAAGCAATCAGCGCCATCTATCGGCGAATTAGCGCTAATGTTATCGTTTTCAATCATATGGCAGCCTCCATGCAACGGAGTCCGTTGCTTAGAAATTTACTTCTTTTTAGTTGATTAACTAACAAGAAATCATGGTAATCTTTTGATATGTGTTTCTGTTTTTCGCCCGATTTGTGATTACTCGAAATACTTTGATTTTACCACCTCAGTACTGAGATAATGTCCCCTTTTTACATTTTTATTTTGAAAATCACCGCTTGCCGATCGGGCAAGTGTTATAAAATTTTGCTTGCCCGCCGTGGTTTTCACTTGCCCCGGCAAGCGGCAAGCGGGTTTGTCGCGCCCTGATAATATAATACTCACAATTAGTAAATTTAATAATTCAATCCTTGTTTTTGTCTGCAGAGAAAATATATTTTTGTAGTAGATGTCCGCCTTCATCGATTCTAAACCTACTCAAGTTTTGATAACTCATATAATCATGTCAATCAATCAAGACAGTAATGACCTTTTAGATAATTATGATATATTTGTATAAGTCTTATAGAAGTAAATATTATAAGTTATATTTCTTACTTCTTGTAATTGAGATTTTCATTATTCCCTTTCCACAATGTTTCTGGAATAATTTATAAAGTTTACACTTTCACAAGATCTCTAGTTACACAAACTTAATTTATTTTAAAGATATCAATATACAGTACATGTACTTACCAGATTTTCAATTACGTTAATGTTCGTACACCCTTCTCCATCGTTATTTAATTAAAGTATGCTCTAATATTTCTATATATAAAACCTTTTCCATTATATTATTGTATTGTAATTTTATGTATACCGTATTGAATTTTTATCATGAAAACTGTTTGTAAAAGAATCTCAATTCAGCCTTTGGCTGCGACGATTTATTGAATAAACCATATCTTATCTTATCTTATCTTATTCCTGTGACTGTGAGCCTTTCTGCCTATCAAAGTCTTTCAGAGGGATGTAGAATCAGGAGAAAAGTTGACATGGTTGAAGAAGAAGATATGAGAAGATAAGAAGGAGGAGGAGAAGGAGAATGAGAAGAAAGAGAAGGAAAATGAGAACGAGGAGGAGATTGCAGTGTTAACTGTATCCTGACTGAGTGTTGACTGTTGTTTTTTTTTTTTTTTTTAGAATTTGAATATAATTTTCAAATTCAAAGGTTAACAATTGACAGCAACATCTGTTTATTGTCATGTTTGTGATGTTCTCTTTAAATTAAGTTCTGACAAAGAAAATGATATAAAATACTGGCAAGCCAAAAAAACGTTTTAACAGCATGCCTTTCAATGGCGTCACTACGACTCAAAGTCTTATCTTACGTTCTGTGTTTGCATATGAATGAATCATCGCCATTGTTGATTTTTCAAAAGACTGGTTTCCAATAGCAAACACAATAACGAACATGCGGGACTACACAAAAAATTTACACGCAACTGTCGATACAAACAATCCATTCATTCAACAACAAACATAGACCACCTTTATTATAGTTAGATTAACAGCAACGTGTCTTTAAAATTGATGTATAATGTTCACACATCATTCTTAGAATCATAACATTCAAGTAAAATACAAAAATCAAATTACAATTATACGTATGATGACTTACAAACTGGTTTCTCGGGTCATGTTTTGATTTTCTTCCGCCTTGAAATTTACGTTGCAAGTCAATATATCGATAATCGGAGAAAGGGAATCGAATCGACGTTGGGATCGGGATCGATCGAGCTTGCTGGGTGGGGTTGTTGCACTGATCTCTACCCAAATTGTTGGGGGGGGGGGGGTCATTGTCATCGATTGACCAATTTCGAAAGGGATGGAAAGACATGAGAGGATAGACCGAAGTAATAATGCATCATAAATAATCTGAAATCACTGATACCATGCCCGTCTCACAAAAGATGTAAAAGAGAGAGAGAGAAAAAAATATATATATAGTATAATGACGTGTATCACATTATAGTACCGGTTATCTAAATTACTTGTCGTAGATATTAGTTATTTTTGGCATTAATCAAGAAAGATGAAATATGCCACTTTCCTGTTTATCGCAGAACACAACACCATTAATCGCAACTAAATAATTATCAGCCCACATGTCCAGTCATGGACAAAAATAAAATTTATGTGGCCTTTATTATTTATTATTATTATTTATTTCATCAATGCACCCCTCCAGAAGGGGGAATGGGTCATTTCAATCCTCCTTTCAATGCATTTTTTTTATCCACCCCTTTTTGTGACTCCTTCGTTGAACCATGGACTGAACCCCCCCCCACACACCCACACACACACACACACACACACACACACACACCACACACACAAACACACACAATTTTTTGTATACAACATGTAAAAAAAAATATATCATGCCATTTCATTATGTTTTTATATTTTATTTTCTGGGGATGTGAAGTTTCTCATAAAATCTTAACAGTACCCAGACAAGCTATTGCTATAGTGACTCTCCTGTTCATAATAGCCATATTCATTACATAACAGGCCCATTTATGCCTGTAGTTTTTAGCTGTAATCTTTGTAATTCTGATTTAATTATAATAAAACCTTTTGTCAGAAAACTTTTCTTTTATCAAAATAGAATGTGCATCCTCCACATATTGACTATTGTTTATTGCAACATTATAGCCAGTGACTTGACTCAAATAGGTAAATACAACTACAAGAAAGTAACATTTTTTTTAAAGATGATTTTGAAATGAATAGGCCACGAAATTACTGATAATTGGATAAAGATTATTTTATGGGTATGTTTGTGACGTATGGCGTTGTCAAATTAGAGTCTGTGCTCGCAGACTACTGCCAATCAATTATGATTCACCTGTCAGCAATACTGTCATAGGTTGTTTCATTCTAAATTAGGGGCCAGAACATTGGAAAAGATACTATTTTAACAAACAAAATGCCGATTAAGAAAGTATTGAAAAAGTATATGATAAAATAACAATTATAAAAATCAATTCAGTGATGTTAATGCACAAACATTTAACGATTTACCTTAATAAATCATACACAATTCAAGAAAACGAATCAGAACCCCTTTTTATAAGTCAATTTGGCTGCAACATGAATATTCATGAATTTGTTGGCTGAGCCGAGATCACCCACATGTGCCGTGCGTGGAGAACCGGAGCGCTGGTACGTGGAACAGAATCACTACGAAATATAATAGTCCTGCGTATTCATTTCTGTGTCAACTACTCCTCAGGAATTATTTTCACGACGTTTGCCATCTCTTTTTATAATAAAATGGATGCTCTTAAGAAAGGCTGGTTTAGTGAGCTTGGAACTCTGTGGCCAGGAGAAGCTGCTTCGCTTGAGGTGGAAGAAGTTTTGTTTCATGAGCGATCAAAGTTTCAAGACGTTCTTGTTTTCAAGAGGTACGAATTCAATTTGCTTGCTTACTGTCTCTCATTCCCTTAATAATTCCATGCTCCATTCCAGTTAACTATACACAGCCCCGTTGCCGAAGGCGACGGGGGGCTGGTCGGTTTACATTCCAGTATGTGAAGTCAGTTTCTTATTTCTTTCATTCTATTCTCTAACTAATAAACAAGTATAATACTCTGGTACTAGTGATAGCAGAACTGTAATTGCAGACGTATCACTTTTTTAGTAACTTTTAGTTTATAAAAATCCGAAACGATGGATCTGAATTTCAATTTGATTAACATGATTAAAATTTATTTCTTCATATTCATATTCATAAAACAACAAATGATCAAATCCGCTTGCAGTTGCAATTGGACATAAGCATTTGTATGAGTGGCCGGTGAATGTCTAGTGAAAGAATGAGACTTTATTTTCAGTGTTGGTTTGCTGAATGCTGAAGTTGACTCGCTGGGGGGCGTTTCACGAAACCGTCATAAGTCTAACTTCTTGACTAAATCGGAGATAGTGAGCAACTTGTCCATAGGCGGGTTCCACGAAGCCCTCTCTGCCAAGATCGAGGACAACAAGCTGACTAAATACTTATGACAGCTCCGAACCTGTCATATCTTTTGGAGAGCGCTGATACGTCAATCAAACGCAATTTATGGCAAGCCATCGATTTGGGCGAATTGTATTTGCCGCGACAATCTTGATTTTCTCATTTTTGTTCATATAAAATGTAACAACCTCATAATTTTGGTCTTATATGCAGAAAATAAATGGTTGTTAACGATCGAGTGCTTTTTATATCCAATAGAGAAATAATTTAGTAAATAATATCAAATCAAGAAATAATATCGAGTAAAATTATAATCATCATTTAGCTTACCATAAAGCTACAAAAAGAGACCCGTAGAGACTACGTTGGTAGTAAAAATTGATCTATTAGTCCCCAAATATTTTTAAGAAGTAATTTTGAATATATATTTTTTTAAAATTACAATGACTATTGATTTCTTTTTGTCAGCAAATAGAAAATTTAGGAAAAACCTTAATCTAGCTCCATTTTCAGCTGGCATAATTTTTCATAGTCTGATTTACGAAACTATCAAATTAGCGCATCCGGGGGTACCCATCTCATGTTCTGACGTGGTCTTATTACTTTCATGATTGACACCTTTTAAATATATGCAGTAAAAACAGTGTGCGTTTTAATACGCATTGTTTAAATTTAACATAATTTTATGAGTTTTCATACTGTTATTGACCGATTTTATCACTTGAATTTTCGATAATATTGAATAATAATAATTTCTAAATATCAGCGAAACCGTGATTAAGGCTAGAACTCGATGACATCATCTTCGATAATATCGATATTACAAGTTGTCTAGCTTGGCGGAAGAGCTTCGTGTAACCGACTTAGTAAGATTGGAGCTAACTCCGTGGTTGGCGGATAAAGATATGACTAACTTGTCCATGGTTTCGTGAAACGCCCCCCTGAACGATAGCCTGAGATTAATCGAGAAAGAATGAGTCATTGAAAATAATTATGAATATATAAATTCATGTGGCGAACAACTATTAATATAATAACATATTAATGTGACAATATTTTTTTTAAGTGAGGTGTTAATTCTAGTAATTCCAGATATTATTTGATATTGTCTATTTATTGAGACAAAATTCATTTAAAAGATAGGGCCTACTAAAAGTACCGTGAGTACTGGGCCACCATCTGGTGGCACAGTCTCCCGGTGCAAAATAGCATAAGCCTGCGAGCTTGGAGAAGACACAATTACTCAGTCTATTGCATTATTGACTTATATTTTAACTGTATATGTACTTGTATAAAAAAAATTTAAACAGCAAGACGTATGGCAATGTTTTGGTCTTGGACGGTGTGATTCAGTGCACAGAGAGAGATGAATTTAGCTACCAAGAAATGATCACCTTTCTCCCCTTGAACTCTCATCCTTGCCCAAAGAAGGTAACCTTCCAAATCTCACTTAATGATAATTTTAATCCTGTTTTTTATTCCAACATTTTATTGATTAATTGATTTTTCATTATACTGTTAGGAGTATTATAGGCTATTACCATGAATGAAGATTTTAGGCACATTCTTTTTTTTCATTGAAGGGTAAGCTGTACTGTTTAAGATAAATGGAATGAAGTAAAAAAAGAAAATTGACCAGGGAACAGCTATATTATACGACATTTAAGGAATTGCCTGTTTTGTTCGCCAAAAAATTAAGGCAAGAAAAATAGGCACGTTTAAACACTGCATTTCAATAGCTTTGTTTGGAACTTCTAATGACAAACTGATGGTGCCGTGATTTCTAAATGTATTCTCAAAAGAAATGATCACTGCCAGTAAGTAAAATTTAGCATTGATTTTTTTTTTTTATAATTCCTGCTTTTAGGTGTTAGTAATTGGAGGAGGTGATGGAGGGGTCATCAGAGAGGTCGTCAAACATCCTGATGTGGTATCGGTCACACAGTGTGAGATAGATGGGGTAAGGATAACTAAATCCTTCATCATGATGATGATGATAATATGGAGGAGGGCAATGATTTTAAAGCTACAGAGATACTATGCAAATTTCCTAGTCTCTGTTAAAGTGCTTTGTGCCATATAGGGTTAAGATATGGTGGTGATATTAGGATGGTGATGATAATGATGGTGATGATAATGCTGATGATGGTGAAGAGGATGATGATGGTGATGAGGATGATGATGGTAATGATGATGATGATCATCATCATCATCATCATGAGGAGGAGGAGGATGATGATGATGATGATGATCATCATCATCATCATCTTGAGCAGGATGAGGATGATGATGGTGATGAGGATGATGATGATGATGATCATCATCATCATCGTGATGAGGAGGATGATGATGGTGATGAGGATGATGATGATGGTGATGATGATGATAATGGTGATGATGATCATGAGGAGGAGGATGAGGATGGTGATGAGGATGATGATGATGATGATGATCATGATCATGTTGATGATGGCGATGAGGAGGAGGATGATGGTCGTGAGGACAATGATGTTGGTCTTGAGAATAGTGGTGATGGTGATTAGGATGAAGATGATGATGATGGTGATGATTATGATGATGGTGATGATGGTGAGGATGATGATTATGATGATGATGGTGAAGAGGATGATGATGGTGATGAGGATGGTGATGATGATGATCATGAGGAGGAGGAGGATGACGTTGATGATGGTGATGGTGAAGAGAATGATGATGATGGTGATGAGGAGGATGATGATGGTCATGAGGATAATGATGTTGGCCATGAGAAAAGTGATGATGGTGATTAGGATGAAGATGTTGATAATGGTGATGATTATGATGATGATGATGGTGCTGGTGATGAGGGTGATGATGATGATGATGAGGATAAGGATGATAATGGTGATGATGATAGGGGATGAGGGTGATATCCAGTAATGGTAGTATTGAAGATTATTATTCTAAGGATGGTGACATGTTGATATTATACAGATGATGATGATGATGATGATGTTAGTGATGTTAAGGAATGTAGGGTTTAGAGCTTGGGGATTGGGATGATGAAGATGATAAACTTGAAGATGGTGGTGGGGATGATATTGACAGTGACGATCGCTCGACACAGTATTTATTCAGCTGTCTCTGCTACATGTATGTAACAATTAATATCTCTCAACCTTTTGTTTGATTTGTTTAATTCCAGTGTGTTATAGAAGTATCTAAGAAGTTTCTCCCAAACATGTCAAAGGGTTACGACAGTCCAAAGCTCACCCAGCATATAAGAGACGGGTTTGTTTTCATGAAGGAAAACAAGAATTCATTTGATGTCATCATTACAGACTCTTCTGATCCTGTAGGTTAGTATCTTTGAGTGAAAACATGTGACTAATATGTGTACATATCAATTATCATCTAGTAATTCTACTTCCCTCAGCTTGTAGAAATCACCATTATCATGCCTCTTTTTAATGAATTACAAAATGTATGAAAAGGACTTGTAGAGTGGAACAAATTAGCATGCTAAACATAAACATAATTAGACCATTTATGTAATGTTTTCATTTGTAATCAATACTATGTACCTTGAACCACATGTTTTCAATATTATATCCACCTGTTACAATATTTTTGTTTTAATATCTAAAATGCAGTTTGTTGAATGTCTTTTATATCAGAAAAAATGTGTACTGTAGCTTAAAGTGTAAAATATTTGAATCCATTACAAAAACAATCCATTACATGTGTAACCTCATACTCATGAAGCTTCTAAAATCATCAATCAGAAAAAAAAGGGGGATAGAAAAAAAAAATCATTAAATAAGTGATTAGATCTTCTTTTTCTGAAATGCAATCGTAATAAAAATTTCTGACCCGGAATAACATCTTGAGACAATTTGTATCTAAGTTCTATAATTTTTATATGTTTAAAAAAATGTTGTCACAATAAATTGCTAGATTTGAACAAAGTTTATTAGGAATAATCTTTTAGGCAAAAGGGATAAACAATCTTTAAAACATATTACCCATCTCATAAGATAGCAAAGGGTGCAACCCTCAAAAATTCCCTTTCCCCAAATCAAACATTATTTTCAATAAGAGCTGGTAAATTATCATACCTGTTTGAACTCTTCATGCCTTGTTTTTGTTTTTATCAGGTCCAGCTGAAATGCTCTTTCAGAAGGAATATTTTGAGTTAATGAGGACTGCCCTTAAACCAGGAGGTATCATCTGCACACAAGGTAACTTAAATCATAGTAGATCTGATTCTATTGGTAATGCCGAAATACATAGTAGAGTTTGATTTTATGTTAATCTAGACAGTTTTGCTCAAAAGCGCCATGATAGTGCATTTATATTGAGCACAGCATATTGTAAGACTGTTTCACAGTTTAAACCACGATTGCATTTATTTTGAAATTCCTTGTCTTAAATGTATACATCTTTTAGATATCCATTCTTAGACAACAAAAAAATAGATGAGGTTTGAATTTTGTCAGCACAATTTTTTTAAAACAAAAATATGTGGTGTATCATTACAGTCTACTCCCATTATTACTAGCAAAGTAAAAACAATACTTTTTTTCTTCACAGCGGCCATTCTCACAGTTCTATGTATACATATACATTTATGTATACATACCCTATAGCCCACATTCTAAACTGCTATCAAACCCGAGTTCAGGACTGTGTATAGTCACGTTATTCATAAAGTTACAAATGATTTTACGAATGTCTGGGGATCAGTTCTTGTGCTGAATCGTTAAGCATGTGTAAGTATAGCACCCAAGAACACGTTCCAGTCGTTCGGAAAGCCATTCGTAACTTTACAAACAACTTGATGAAACACCCCTAGGTTTTATCGGACATTAGCGTCACATATTTACAGTTATAGTTGACAAAGCGGTTCTTTATGTACATGTATGTTGTCTGTGTATTGTGATTTCTACCAAGCTCATTGGCTTTGTATCTTGCACTTTGTTCTAATGGAACTGGGCTGTAATGTACTACAAAAACTACAAATCTATATGATTTTTATATTTTTTCTCTGCTTGTAGGAGAATCATTATGGCTTCATCTAGACTTGATCAAGTCAATGCAGACGTTCTGTCGGACGTTATATCCTGTGGTAGAGTATGCTTTCACAACGATACCTACCTATCCATCTGGTCAAATTGGTTTTACACTCTGCAGTATGAGTCCGGTAAGTTAAGGTATTGAATCCACTACTTTCATGTAGCTGGATGATTGAAAACAAAGAGTTCCCCTGGCAACCTATGAATACAAATTTGCATGTGGAGCTCCTAGCATGGACGTTATATCCAGTAGTAGAGTACACTTTCACAACAATACCTACCTATCCATCTGGTCAAATTGGTTTTACGCTCTGCTGTATGAGTCCGGGAAGTTGAGGGATTGAATCTAATGATGGGTAATAAGTGATTATTATTGCTACTGCACTCACATTTCTGGACCAGGAAAGTAAATATTAACAACAAAACATTTGCAATGAAATTACACCCTGGGTTTATGATAGCTGCCATTTTTTTTTTTTGTATATTCAATTATTGTGATAATAAAAATCATTGTTCATAGGAGACATACAGATGAATTGTGTACAATTTTTATTGGGAATATCAAGATCAATAAATTTACACAAGAATATGGAGCTTAAAAGGCAATAAAAAAGACATGGAAAATATGACATACATATGAAACATTGTGACTCTTTTGTGTTCAAATTCCCCTAGCCCTGTACAAATGCTAAATTACTGTATTTGCTGTTATTTTCGCGCGATTAATTTTTCGCACTGAGCGGCCTCAAAGAATGTTCACAGGTTCTTGAATTCGCGCTTCATTTTTAGTAAGCACGCAATTAAATGCACCCAATAAATGCATAAAAAGCACCCAATGAATGCATAAAAAGCATGCTCATATATTTGCGCCTGCCGATCTTTGCGCAAAATGTACCGTGAAAATATTTCCATGATTACAGTACTCTTATAAGATCCAAAAGACCTTTGTACCATCCTACTCTTTTTCTAGGACACCAACTTCAAAGATCCAGTGAATAAACTTTCGGATGAGCAAGTGAAAGAGATGGGGCTAAGATACTACAACTCAGACGTCCATAAAGCAGCCTTTGTGCTTCCCCAGTTTGCAAAAGTGGTAAATGAATGTTTTATTTGCACTTCCACTCATGTTGAGCCGACCGTGTAGGCTCTTTACACACAAAAACTCCAGAAAATTTGAAATGAATGTGAAAAGAATTATTGCCTTTGTGTCGTGAACATGGTATAAAAGGGGAATATTTACATGAAAACTGTATTAGGCCTGTGCTGATAGCCTTTATACCATTGTCGATGCGACCATACCACGCCTACCCCCCACCCCTAAAAAAAAGGGAAAAAATTAAAAACTCCATTTTGAAATATTGATGGGCTTACAATTGTGTTCATGCCGTTTCCCCTGATGTATTTAATTATCATTTCTTCCTAACAGATTTCACAGATTTTACTTACAAAATGTGCTAGAAGAGTAAATGTATATGGAACATAATTTCAATTAAAATTTGTTTTCATCCCTTGAACTCAGCTTTCAGAATACATGCTGAAAAACTATTATTAGCAAATTCTGACACAAAAACCAAGTCAATAACCCATGTCTCCATTAGCACAGCCCTAAACTCTATGACGTAAACGTAGCTTCATTTTAACAAAATATATTTAGGAAGAACACCTGTTAAGTCGCACTTTGTGTCGGTTCACTTTAATTCACAATTCGTTATTGTTTTGTTCTCCAAATCTTTATAAAAAGTATAAAAGGAATCTTTGAGAAAGCAAATTTTGATATATTTCCCTTTTTGAAAAACTAAATTTTATATGGACAGCGCTCAAAATTCAATAATGCCAGTAGGCCTATAAAAACATAACAATATAAAATGGTTATGAATCTATAGTTATAATATGATAGAAATTAGGCAGATTCTATTTATATGTACACACTTTGTGATAATTTTGTTGCATTCTGTTGAAAATTATTTTGCTATGTTACTAGAAATCAAATTATCTTTAACTTTTAAATGCTTTAATGATTTTTTTTGTTTGTGCGTTTTCAGGCACTTCAAGATAACAGTACAAATGGAGCTGCTGAATAACGAAACTTGCTGAAGGTATTCCAGATATGGGAGGGTATATACTTATCATACCTCTTGTCCTTGTTTCTTTTAAAGCCAATCTCCTGTCTTGTAATGAAATTAGGAATGAAGAAAAACTATGTGAAATTAATTCTGAATTTTTAATCATGCATAAGCTTGATAAGACCAAAAGGTAATAAGATGAACTGGTTGTGGGATGAGATGAGACCAATCAAGCATTATGCAAAGTGGGTTCAAACTGATAGTCAATTTACCCTTATATGTGCCACCAAAAAAAATGGTGTTTGATATAAACGAGTGTCTTTTCATAAAAAGGGTAAAATATGAGGAAAATGGTCATGGGTGTCGGAACATGTGACAGAACTTCTACCTCAATTTCTGCAGCCTTCTTTGCTCATGTCTAAGCTATTGTATCTTAAAATATTTGCAATTTTTAATTAATTTAATTAATTTGGGCGAATTTTGCACACAGATTGGCTGGAGCGCTTTTGAAAACATAAATATAATTGTAGGCATGCATATAGAGCAGATTGTAGTGGAGCATGCAGCACAAATATTTTTGAGGCCGCTTAGCGCGAAAAATAAAAAATGCAAAAATAATGGCGTTTACAGTTTTTTACAATGTCTACCAGCATTGTTTGGCAATGTAATTTCTTTGTGGTATTGATCGCCTAGTGTAAGTTTTATTTGGTTCCTCTTTTAAATGGATATTTTTTTGTCCTTGCCAGAAAATTCAAGTCTTTTGGTCAAATGCTGAACTTTATCAGTAGGCCTACATATGTAATAGGAAATTCAGGGTGTCCCATTTAAACCCAAAGTAAGGTGAGTATATTTTACCACAAATTTAGTACTGATGCTCTTCATAATTGGGGTGGGTGTTTGAAAACCATGACAACAGATACAAATTTATCATTGGATTCTCAAGTTGTTATACATTCTTACATTTTCCAATCATGAAATGTAATATCATAGTGCAAGACATGTAATTATGTGAAATATTACTTGTATTGCACAATTTGTTTTATACATTAGCATGTGGGCATTGTACATGTCAGTTGTAACAGGGTTTTACCAACATTTAATAGGGTTTATTGCCTTCAGATGCTTTTAGATTCCTTCAGTGCTGTCGGTGTGCTACGAACATTTGGGAAAATATGTAAAACTATAAACCTTCACAGTCTATGTGATTTTCCATGACTGCTGTTCTGTGGCAAGAAATTGTCTTGGAATTCAACAATTACTATTCTGTGTCAAGATTTGGTTAGAACCGATTCAAAACTTTCAAAAATTTAGTAAAGTTAAGAGAAAGATTACATATTTACATTTACGCATATATGCGGGCTGAAGAATTATAAAACATCCCTCTTGTCGACCGTTTATTTCACTCATGATTGCATAAACATATAAAGAACTTATATAATTTAAATTATCTGACATTGATCTATTTAAAGATGTCTTTCTTTTACCTTTAAATGAAAATAATTTCTTGCAAGCATGCTTGACAATCACGATTCATTCGGCTGTGTAAAAAGTTCTCAGTATACAACGGGTTAATATATTTTAGTATGTACTATAATTTAGGGTTTTTCAAGACTAATGCTGCATTATATACATTTTTATGTATATCTCTTGATATTCTTTCTTATAACATTTTAAAATTACACTTGTCTCTAAAACTTTGTAAACAAGCTTGATAGCTTTTGACATGTTTTCCTTTAGATTTTTTTTATAGAAGCGTTAGTTGATGTTATTTAAGTAATTTCTCTAGTCATATTGTCCTCAGTAACATTCCATGATTTGTATTATCAATCATTTATGAATTCATGTGTGTTATTGTAAAAAAATAAATAGTGGTCCCGTATAAGGAGACCCCTTGAGATGATGCGCAAGTACCCTTTGGTAAGGCAGTAATCTCCAAAGCCATGCCCCTAGGAAAGGACTTAACCCTATTCTGACGGGGGGTCAATTTGACCCCCTCTGTACGAAATCCGTGACTGCCGCGCAACCGCTGCAAATCGCAACCCAGCGCTTATGACCTTTTTCTTTCAAGTGTCGCCGCAACTTTTGACACCAAGTACGAAAAATCGGACACTCCGTTTCGCGTTACGCAACATATGTAATCGCATGTCAGGCCAAATGAACGAAAATCGTCATTTTGCATGCGTTTGTGTACAAAATAGTGCTTTTTCTAATTGCTTTATAACACTGATAATTGTGCTTCTGGCCTTTGATTGATTAACTTGTCTTTATATTGACAAATACATTTCTCAAGCATAAAAAATTACAAAAACAAAGAAAACATGTACTAAGAAATAAAACAATAGAAACATAAGAAATTCATGAAAACAATAGATACAAAAGGAATTCATTTGAAATTTCTGAATTTAATTCAATTACTTTTGTCTATGCTAACTCAGCAACTTTAGAAAAAATTTGGGTTCATAACTATATTATATTAATGAAATATTAACGATTCAAAATAAAAAAGCATCTAATTGCATGTGAGTATTGCATAAATTAGCATAAATAAATGTGAATTTTTTTCAAAAAACATCCAGCGACACCTTTACATGTGCAGCGACGTTCGCGAAGTTTCGCGGCGATCGGACCGTCCGCGGCCGAGATCTAGGGGGGGGGTCAAATTGACCCCTCCCCCCCCCCCCTCCTGTCAAAATCTCCCTCTTGAAAAAGCGCCAGTCAGAATAGGGTTAAAGCTGTAGGCCCCCTGTAGGCCTACTACTAAGCATTTAATTGTTCCCTGAGCAGTCAGGTGAAATAAACCAATCAATGAAAATGGTGTTGATTTTATTTAAAGATTCATGTGTATTTTAAAGTTTTATTCAATGTACCAAATCCAACCTGTTTCACAATAAATGTTTTGGTTGAAATAGAAGGAATATTATTGTTATTATTGTGCCATTTTAAATGATTCTAAGATGATTTGCCTAATGATATACACCTGGTACAAGATATTGTATGTCAGTAGCCTGAATACAAATTACATGCATAATATGTTAACAGATTGTATTAACAATATGGCTACTGAAATACAATACAGGTTGAATAAATGGTTTATCAAAAGGCATTTTTACAAAGAGGTGTGCCCCAAATTAAATTAAAACAAACACATTAGAAAATCTGTGTGTTATATACTGGATTTTTTTTAAATATAAGATAATTTTTTATTCTGTACAATTTTGTTTTCTTTAATTGAATTTTACTTTGTGTACAGTTACATGTGTGTATGAGTACTCACAAAACATTATGCCACTTAAAGTAATATCTAACGGACTTCGATTAATGCTTTTCCATACATGTAGTTCTCTCAGTGCATCAAATTTGTTTCAAATCAGAGACCTCCTTAACCATTCAGCAATAACATTTTTTCCCTTCTTATATGCTGATATGGATATTCATATTTATGCATACTATGCATATTTTTGTTATTTTAGTTTTATTATGGGAATGTGTGAGTAATAATACAGTCTACTCCCATTGTAATGAGCATAGATGCAAGATTTTGTTACAAGGCATTTCTCCAAGTTCCAATTTCAACGCCTATTAAATTGGCTCCTATGTTCAGTTTGATAACTTTTCATTACAACAAGGCCGTTGGATTGGCATCCTGTTATAACGGCATGAATTTTACTTAGACAATCTTTAATATTTCCACTGATATTGCTATTTATGTTGCCTCAGTATTTTCATAAAACGTGCTAGTGATATGAACAAGTAATACTATGTTTAGACATGTATGTTTTCTTTGTTTATTACATTCTACTTCAAAGGGAATATAATAAAAGAACATTCTTTATTTACACAATGCTTTTAACTACTCGAAATATGTGTAAATAGCATATGGAGTGAGAGGAGAGTAAGTGAGGTGGAGAGTGTAGAATCATATTCTGACAACCACTCCCCCTCCCCCATCTGGACAGCTACCTGTAACTTCTTGGGAAACTACCTCCCATGGTCAGGGAGAGATTCGGGGGTAGTTATCCTTGACTCGTGGAGAGCTAGATGTTTTGATGTGCAGTGGCGGATCCATGATATAAAAATAGGGTACATGCAGGTAATTATGGGCGCCAGCAGGGTAATATGGGACACCCTAAGCAAATCATGTCGTGAACCGTCGACCGGGTGACCGTTGGTGAGCACATTAATGTGTTTCATATGAACTGGTATAACGCAAAAAATATCGTCGTGGAGAGTATCTGATGCCCGAAAAGTTCTGAGAAAATTGCCTAAAAACCAACCAAGGTAGGTAAACTTACGGCATTTTTTTACTCTGATGTTAAAAATTAATTATTTCACAGATGTGATAGGTTGAAAGGAGTGTTTTGAGGGGGTAACTCGATTTTTTGCTAATTTAGTAAGCTTATAGTTTCAATTTTGACACACTAGCGGTGTACAGGTTTAATTTGTTTTAGTGAAGGGTGCATGTGGGCATGAATGCTTGCCTGACACAGAGCAACATTTAGTGCAGGTAATAATCGGGAATCCAAAAATGGGCGGAAAATGATTCTGGTACTTAGTTTGTGGATGAGGCATCAATCTCTTTGCTACGATTTTGGTGGGATAGAAAAGATATATATAACTAACTGTAGGCTAAAATGGACACTGCTTGGTATAATAAAAGAAAAACATAATTTTAAATACCAATTTCTTTCTTTTTGTAGCTTAATTGTTACTTGAATAATATTTAAAGAATAAAAATTTTTAAAGTAAAGATTTCTGAAGGCTATATTCAACATATCTTAATCAGAATGGATTTCAGCATTCACAGGGAGTAGACGAAGGGTTTCAGGCAATACAATCGAAGGGAGATATTAGAACTAGTTAGAATAATAAGGTCACAGCAGATGTGGTATGAAGGACTACATCACATTTATTTAACCTAGAAAAATAGATTTCCAAGCTTAACCAGAAACTTTCTACAGGAGCAGTAGCAGTCCATTGTTAGTTTTTATTAAAACATTACATTAGAAACATGTGCCCATAATTACCTGACACATGCAGGTAAATGGGCACTTGGTAATGACGTCAACATTTTTTAATATTTGCAGACAGGGGAATGGTGAAATAATTGGTATTTCTTACAATTAAAAGTTTCAAGCAGCAGTAAGTTATCGACTTCATATAAAAAAGATTTAGACTGTACTGTGTCATTTCGTTAATTTTATGCAAATTAGGCAAATAAGAGCTTAGGGTGCCCAATTACCTGCATTGTACACCTAGGGGGGGGCGGGATACAATAAAGTTTTTCTGATCTTGAATTATGGTACAGTTGGGGGGTTGTCTCTTGCGCTTCCACTGGACTAGGGTAAAGTGAAGCTAGTTAGTTTTGTTACTGAATCCTTTTTTTATTTTTTAATTCTTATTTAATTGTCCCATACATTCCTTGTTCACTGTAGGATCGACCTATTTCAGTTATGCAAAGATTCTTTATAAATACGCCACGCTCAACACAACGTGTTATTCGTAATTATGAAGAAAAAAAGTTTAGGCGAATAGAGATTTAGAAGTCGGAGAGAGGAGAGAGAAGAGAGGGGATAGATAAACAAAAAGATAGGTACATACAAGGGCTGCAGAGATTTAGTCGTGAAAGGTGGGGCCAAAGAGAATTAAAAATCATAATTTGTAAAATATTTATAAAATATTCTATTTGTGCATTATGATTGTAGTATCGCCGGAGCGCGAAGCGCGAGCCGAAAAGCTGAGGGTTTTAAAAGATATATGAAATAAATAAAGGGGCAACTTTTCTAGTATTCCAAGAGACGACTATTTTTCCCACGAGGCCCGAGGGCCCACGAGACCGAGGGTTCACGAGGCCCTCTTTTCTTTGTGAAATTTTGGAAACTTTAGTTTTAAATATTTTCTTTATTTTACTTTTCGTCATAATGTTATTTTCTTTTTCTTACAAAAAAACGCGTTGAGCAGTATATTTCAAAAATACACAAAATCGAGAAGACAATCGGCCTCGTGGACCCTCCCCACATTAAAGGCCGTTAAGTTATGGGTCGTGTTTTTGATTTAGAACCCAATTAGGCCTATTTCGCGCTTCTCATTGTGAATAAAGGTTCTGGGCGAAAAGTTGTACAAACATCGGGCCTTATCCATTCTTCCTCTTGTTTTTTTTTCTTTTTTTTTTTTTTTCTTTTCTCTCTCTCTCTCTCTTTTTTTTTTTTTTTTTTTGGTTTGGGCGGGGCGCGCCGCGGGCCCCCCCCTGGATCCGCGCCGGATCATTAAATTATTCAGTTTTTCCACAAGAAGAAGAAGAGGAAAGAAAAAATTAAAAAACGCGAAATTTATTTTTTATGGCATAATAATACGTTGAAACATATTCGTATACATGGGATTATGAAACTCGCGACCTTCTTTGATTTCTGTTCAGAATGTGTTTTACAGAATCCTTATCGATTTCAATTGTCATTTTTATTATAATGTCATATTTTTGGGGCTTTTCAACTTTTTGGCCTTGCGTGGACATTAAGGCTATTCATGTTGTAGCTACGTACGAAATGTTTTTTATATTAATTTCAATCTCAATTTGGCAATCAGTTATTTCTTGTCTTTAATGGTATAAACTTGATCTGTATGCTATTGTTTTCTAATATAATTATTATTTCTTGATATATCGTCGCACCCATAATGTTCGCGCTCGTTATTAATTGTTCCATTAAGCCGGTCTTGCATGTAAGTGAGTTTGGCGAGAGAATTTTTTTTCTTCTTCAGTTGCATGGAACTGAATTTAGTTTAGAATTGTTGTAGTAAGGGGTGTGAAGAGAGGAGAGAGAGAGAGGAGAGAGAGAGAGAGAGAGAAAAGAGAGAGGAGTATAAAGGAAGAGAGAGAGAGAGGAGAGGAAGAGAATTATAAAGGAAGAGGAAGAGAAGAGTTGCATCACAATTAGGTACAAGTGGGAAAAAAAGTTTAAAGTATGCCAATTAATCACAATCGTTGGTACAGTACCACATACACACGTCCTTAGAATATTAATCCTTTATTTATTATTCCCGAATCACCAATATGACAAGAAATTAACCCAACTCAGCTTCGTGCACATGCACTTACCAGATGGGCAACACAAAATGTTCGGGACCCAAACTTTCTTCATCTTGGCACACCTCTCCACTATAGGGCTATACACTAGATTAGCTTACATGAGCGTTTAGATTGTTATGTAAATGCGTGAAGAGAGACTTTAAAGTAAAGTTTTGAAAATCTGCAGTGCTAAGTAAGAAATTATGGAAATTTGGTATAACGAGAACTATTCAAACTTCCATAATTCTCTTGTTTAATGAAAGATTTTCATTTATATTAATTTTTTTGTTGATGTATTATGTTGTTGCTTGTACATGTGTTCGCTGGCTGTATTGTTATTAAAATTAAAGGAGAGCTAGGTCCGGGTTGAAATTCAGATGGTTTGAAATGTACCGTAAAATATATCAATCGGATGGAAAATAACGAAGTTATTCAATGAGCAAGTTGGTGATGTCATTGATCCACTTTATCTTATTATTATGAAATAACAATTATCGTGCATGGGTTTTCATTGATCCTATATCACCAAATCTAAAATTTCTTACAAGTTTAAAGAGTGTAGGTTTATACAGTGTTGTTAACTTTGTGTTAGGTGGTAAGTTTTATAGGGGTGCAATTAAACTTCTGTACCTATAGGGTGCAAGTTCCTGACGAAATATGTATATACGGGTGCAATAATTTTGGTTGCACCCGAAATGTTGCAGCTGCATGTGCGCCCCAGAACCTTGGAGGAAGAAGAGTTCTTCCTCCAAGCCAGAACTATGCTACCGGGTGCAAAGTACTTCTTATTTCTATTTGAGAATAGTATTTTAACTATAGGCTTAAACATATCAATTCCTTAGGCAATCCTATATGAGTTGTGGTAGGAAAAGTGTATAGCGCCGCCCAAGCACCCCAGTTTATACCAAAACAAATAAAACAATTTGCGTAATATGCGAGAGTATACTACGCTACTATGGAAATAATGTTTTGTTTATGTATGATATGAAATGAGTTATTAATTTTTCATCCATTTCTGATTTCTGCCTTGTCAGCGTTATTATACACGATACGTACACTCGTATACACACACCCTATCAAACGCGGCAGTTCAGTTTCGCACAGACTTCCAAACCGCAAAATGTAAACAATGACGTCATGTACGAGCTCGTTCTCTCATGAATATTCATTATGCGTTTCTGATAGGTCGTGGTGAATGATCGTTTCTACTATAAAATTTCAGATTTCTCTTATTTTCATTGACAAAATCATTGGAAATGTGCAAAATCAACAATGTAATATGCTAATAGAAGTCTGTAATGATATTTAAAGATTGTAATGATGAAAATTATTTTGTTTAGCCTCAAAATATTCTATATTTGGGGACGTGATCTCATTTTGGTAACTGTTATAGAAGCATGCATTGTAATGTATTAAATCTCTGCGAACTCATTTTCAAGCATACTTACCTGGCGCAGGGGTCGCATTGATCAAGAAGGATGCACCCCCAGGGCGAGGCTTGCCATTGCACTCCGGCTTGCTGAACCTTGCGATTCCCTCAAACGTGGGGAACTCGGGCGTATAATTTATGGTAGCGGAGATCTGCGTTCGCGCTATCTCCTACAACTCAAATGCAAAGAAAGGAATATTGTATGCTAAGTGACATGACAGCATGCACCAGATGCTTTCGGATACTTAGTAAAACGATTTGTGTAAATCTTTAAAAAATTATCTGCGTAAAATATGATATATGATATATTCTTTTCTTTCAACACGTTTCTTTTTTATTTTCTTTAGGCATGATGGGGAGGGGGGTCTGTAGAGAAAAGAGCAGCTTGCTTGAGTGCATGCCCCTGGTGCAATAAAAAAAAAAAAAGGGGGGGGGGGAATCTATATATGAAGAGCTTTTTTCCAAAAGGGACTAAATCCACTTTTGATGAACATTGAGTTATTGATATCAGGACATTGTTCAGGTACGTACCCATCTGTGAGCAAAATAACTTACTTCCAGAAATTGCAACTTTTAATTTCAATTTTCCATAGACGCCTGTACAAAATCCGGCAAAGAAAAGCCATTTACTCTGAAGTTACAAAAGTGGATTTAGTCCCTTTTGGAAACAAACTCTTCATATATAGGCCTACCGTGCGTCCCTAAAACCTACACTTTGGCTTTGAAAAGCGCTCCCCGGCACAGGAAAAAAAATTACATATGAAAACGTTGGGGCTTCTTTCTAGGAAAACCATTTTCACGCACCGATTGTCAATGGAAGGAATGCCCGAAAAACGGGAGTTTTGTTGAATATACTGGAATTAAAAAAAATCGAGAAGATCATTTACTTTAGTTACACAGGTTTTATGAGGTTAATGTATATAAAACAAGATAAAACCTTGGGAAGAATATTTTTTTACCCTAACCCTCGCGTTTTGAGCTTTAAAATCTCCCATTTAGTCATTTTTGGGGTCGTTTTTCTGTGTGAAAATGATATTTTGGTCAAACAGCAGTCACTAAAAGCTTTCTGTAAATTCAGCAGCGCATCGATTCTCCTAGTTACGCTGAGTGAAGTAAATATATAATTTCTCTTTCCAATGAATTTTAACTTCTTTGTGATTGGTCAATATTTTCCCCCGCGTTTTTGATATCATAAAAAAAATATCATGATAAAATACTTCGATCCTGACTGCACAGCTTGCACTCTCCTTTTACACGGTCTTTATTCAGGGCATTGTGTTATCGCGATATCGACGGTCAGACGTAGAGAGAGTCTATACCAGTACACACATTTTCCGTAAGATTCTTTCTGTCGTTAGTGCACTGTAGTGGAACTGTGCGTGTTTGGTATAAAATAACACTGTCCTTTTTGATTGTTCACGTTTTCATATGAAAAATTAAAAAAATCCATATATGGGCTATTCCACGGTTACTCACGTACATTTGGAGACACTCTGACTCATACTTGGAGCTGTAACTCATTATTATTGATAGGAGTAAACATCTTTTTATCACAACAAAGTACACAGTCTGACTATTCCTTGTATATAAAAACAAAACTTGAGAAATTTTATTATGCTCTGGCAAATCTTTAAATGTGTCGGTTACTCCGTAACATGATTTGGACATACTAAAATGAAAAGTCGACATCAGTGAAAAGTGTCCTCATACAAGGCTTTTATGGAAGTTGATTATATCCATTTCAAAGAAGTATATTAGGGAGACAAATTTGTATATAATTAAAAAATAAGAAAACATTGTTTTTACTAGGGGTGCAGATGAAGTGGTTACTCACGTTACTTTTGTCCATGTATGGTCAACAACATAAAGTCACTAGTTCAATAATGTGTGTAGGATGGCCTTTCTCTTTACCTCCCTGCTTTTGGATGCGCCAGTGGTAATACATGTAATCAACTTTACCCGTACACTGCTAAGGGGCAGAAAAGTGGCCATTCCATGTTTTCTTTAATTGAGACTAATTAGGGCACCTAAACTATGATGAAATGATGAAACATATTTAATTTGAAGATATAACAATTAAATTTGAAATTGGATGATATGTGAGATTTTATAACAAAATACGGCTAAAATGGCAAAATTGTGCAAAATACCGTAAATTATGCACATTTCGGACTACGCGGACATTTTGAAAATTCATGGCTTATGACGCAAATATTTTAAAAACTAAATGAGATAAACAAAGTTTCATTTTTAGGTTCCTATTATATCATTCTACAAGATTAGATCATAATTGAGATAAAATTGTTTGAATATTGAAAATATTAATAATTATATAATTTTTGGAAAATATGACTTTTCGAATGATAAATTTTCATCTGAAAGTCCAAATGTCCTCAAAATTTGCAAAAAAAACTCGTCAAAACTATTTGAAAATCAAAATTCAATACATATGAAATAATATGATTATTAATCATATATGAATATGAAAATCATATTTTTGCTGAATATTTCAAATATTATGGGCTCTAGAATTCCAAAAAAAAACTATAAAAAACCTCAGCAGTTCACGGGTTAGGGCATTCAATGTATTGTTCGAACACTCTTTAAAGTTTGGTTTATCTAAACTTTGAGTCTTACTAATGCACTCTCGCTTGTGAATACTTCTATTCAATTTGTTGTGTGATTGTATGACCCTGATATTTTGATGAAAAAAGAGTCACATCAAAGAAATAACTTCACAACTCACCATGAGACTTAAAACTTGACATCCCACAGAAAATGTTACCTAACTTACTAATTTTTACTGGTTACTCACGTTACATGATGGTTACTCACGTTACACGGTTACTCACGTTACAGTTTTTCTTTATCATTTTTATTAAAATGGGTATTTTTTTTATGATTATTGATAGTCATCACCGTGTCAAATATTGTTTGAAGGAAGAGAATTTAAAGTCCCACCAATTAACTGTGAAGAATTTCTCTCGGAAAAAAGTCAGTTTTTTGGTTACTCACGTTACATCACCTGAGCGGTTTACAATATTTCTTTTTGAATGATACTACAAATTTTCTTGAAAAACTGTTGTGTATTTTAAGTAATTTGACTCTTCTAAACTTCAGAAATATATAAAGTGGTATGATGTTGCAATAACAAAATGGTAATAAGGCATATTTCATTTTTTACTATTTTTCTTGTATTTTGGTACAGAATGGAAGACACAACTTTCGACATTTTTTCCAACGTATATTGAAAATAAACTTTTAATTTTTTGTTCCTGAACTAACATGTTATGAAGGACTAAAAGTATTTAAAAATTAAAAAAAATATTGAATTTGAATTTTTAAGCTCATGTCCACCAACCTATGGAATTGCCCATATCAAGACAAAATAGATATTTTAAAATAATTGAAAACATTAAACTATCTTACGAGAGAAATCGGCGACAATCTATGATGCACAAAATAAATATAGGCACAATAAAAATGTGTCACCGGTGAATTAGGTTCCCTTTTTTTTTTTTTTTTTTTTCGTATTATACTTTTTGAAAGGTAAGACAAAGGTAAAAATATCTAGAAAAAGGAAAGCAGGATAAAATTCAGACAAATGTGCAATAATTGAAAATGACGTATAAAGCTCACATAATGTGCTCTTAATAATCTATATTATGCAGTACTAGTACATTGCATGAAATAATAGGCCTACAGTTGCCAAATACTTTTCAATCTACTACAAAAGTTTCATCGTTTATGAATTTCACATAAAAATTAAATGATCGATCTGTCTGATTTTGTTGGTTAATTTTTATTTATCTATTTTACTGAAAAAAGGAGAAATAAAAAAGGAAAATAAAAAACAAAAAACAAAAGAGAGAGAGAGAGAGAGAGAGGAAGAAAAAAAAAAGATAATGGAATGACCATCATTGAAATTGAAGCTGCTATGTGAATATATACGAATGCTGGGTATAGATTCGCCCCTCTTACCCGGCAGCATTAAGCTCCAGCTGTTTTCGCTCGACTCGACGTCCAACGCGATGAAACCCACCCCCGTGCCCCCATCTCTCGCCTCCCCAAATACAAGAACAACCACAACAGAAAAACCACACCAAAATCAAAACGCCATAAATAAAAGGACCATCGACCCCATCCCTCGATTTGTTATGGGTGGTTGAGTTAATTAGTGAATAAACAACTTTAAACTATTGTACTAACTAATACTGCAACTACTGCTGCTACTCACTACACTACTACGTAGCTACTACTAACCCTACTACCTGACTAATACTAGACTCTATTTTAATACAGCATTAGGGGCTTACTTATGCTGGTAGCTCAAGCTCACTGGCGATAATCACTTTTGTACAAGAACAAATATTCTCAATACGCTATAAAGCACAATGAAAATTGTAAGCCACAGAACGTCAGAGTTCCGATAGCAACTTCCTCCAAATACCAAAACAATGTCTCTTTCTATCTGACGCTCTTTTTCTTTCCACGATAACGCGTAGAGATCGTTTCAAGCGTGAAATGTCTTTTTTGATATCAATACACCATAAAAATAGGAATTATGTTAGGAAATATTAAGAGGCATGATCGCCCGATTCCATCGTGATTTGATGAACGAAATAGGAAAGGACCTTGATTTACTTAGCTTGATTGAGCGAAGTTCGATATACAACTCAACTAAACCGCGATAACCAAAACATACCAAAAGAGGTTGCCCTATTTTTTGATATTATGATTGGCGTCCTTATAGCCTGTAATAATCATTGACTAAGGCATTGCGTTGAGAGATAATTTTGTAGTTGTAATTGTCTAGATAGCTGTAGAATGTCTAGATGCGGAAATGACAAACGTACGTGATCTTGTGTAGTTTTTTATCATCCGCAATGGAACACATTAGATTCCGACAGGTGAGTAGGCGTATTAAACTCTTTTTTTTTCTCTTTTTTCTCAGCACATCAGATAACATGTCAAAAGGTGCTGTGCTTGAATCATACATAATTTATACAATTCAACATGTAAAATGATTTAATATTTTGATCCTATCCAATTGAATTGTATATATAAGCTCAAATGTACTGTTATATAATCTCTGTATTTTCCATAGTTTAAACGTGTGTTAGCTTATTTTTTGGCGCATGCTGTCTTATAGGGCTATTCTTCATTGGTCATGAAAATAATATTCCATGTTCATATATGTCTCTCCTGTCTATGCCTTGGCTCCAGGGATTGTAATAATGGAAGGTCTCCTCCGTTGACCCTATATATACTTGACAATGTAACTTTTTTCTCTCCTTCTCTACTAGTCAAGTCCTTTAATATTAGGCTTCGGAAGATTTTCAGATTGGGGGGGTCTCAATTTTCTACCAAAAACTATTTGGGAGTTTTTTTTAAGTTACCACCCCCCCCCAACACACGTTTCGAGCGGAGTTTTTGAAAAATGCCGAAGTCTCTTTTAATTTTAATTTTTTATTTTTTTTATTAAAAAAAAAAAAAAATGGTATTCCTACTTTTTTGTGTGCTAGAACATAAACGAAGATACTATTCTCATCAGACGATGCGAGCGCGAAGCGCGAGCCGATTTTTTTTTTTTTTTCTACACATATCAACCTGAAACCAGTGTATTTTAAGCATTTTTTTCGCTTATGCTTTTAAAGAACATATTTATCTCATGAAACAATGAAGACGAGCGCAAGCGCGAAGCTGAAAATTTTGATATATCAACCTGAAAACAGTGCATTTTAAGCGTTTTTCGCTATGTTTACAAAGAAAGTATTTTGTCTAATATAAACAATGCAAGCGCGAAGCGTGAGCTAAAAATTTTGATATAGTATAACCTGAAAAGTGTGCTTCTAAGCGTTTTTTTGTGCAATGGTTATAAAGCAAGTATTTATCTCGAAAAATACGAGCGCGAAGCGCGAGCTGAAAAATTTAAAGGTTTACTAAATTAAGAAAACAAATTGGGCTTATTCAGCGGATAATTACCTTCTAAAAACGAAAGTGAAAATTGTTTTTCCTAATAAAGTCTCAATTTGACGAAAAATGTGAAAACTATAGGCTTTGATGACATTCCTAAACCCTGTGAGCTGATTGGTTCCTTAGCGGAATGACGTATTAAAAGTAAGACCCTAAAACACACGGAGACTGGCATAATGCGTGTATGTACACAAAACGCAATATTGGAACTCCTTTTTGCCAGAGAAAACTAACGAAAATGTGAAGAAGAATGATGTAGATTTAGTATACGAAAGTCTTAAGAACTATCTGTACACATCATCACAGTGAACAATTTTGCGCCAAAATATTTCAAATCTTGCGTAATTTCATATCATTCTTCTCATTACCAAACATCCTCGTCTGTCTTTTCTGTGCTTTGCATTATCGTAAACGCATTAACAGTCGTTTTGGGTGTCCCTGTAAGTTTAGTGCACTATTGTTGTACCTCAAATGAACATAACGACTGCTATATGGACTAGGAGTTTTATGTGTGTGTAAGACCACAAGGGGTATGTAACTCTATGGTGTAGACCGCAAAGCTATGAGCTGATACGGGCAGCTATGAGGTCGTATGTGTATTTATTTTTTTTTTTAGGTTGATATTACCGTTCACCACGCGATGTACTCCCCTGGGAATCAAAGATTATCTCTTGTGCTCGGAAGACAGACCAGGTGAGATCGTCGATTAGATAGATTTGATCTTACGAGCATACCAATAGGAGGCTAACTAAAGCGCTTAGGATGTATCTCATAATGGAATAATTGATTTTTTTTCATTCATTGCTTGGCAAGCGGGACATTATTGCGACAATTACAACACATGTTTGCTAGCTACACGAAGACTGGTATGTAACATGTAGCAGGGAGTCTGAGGATTAGGGTATGTCTCGTTTAGCGTGAGTATTTACATTGTATTATCGGGAAGTTAATTTACACTGGTACTGTTGGGATGATTTGCAAAAATATTTACACGAACGTGGTTTAAAATAAGAAAACAAGAAAACTTGTCCTGTGGCGACCTTCGCAGATCTTAGTTGGCAACTTCATCATTTAATAATTGGCTCCGCCTACACAGATTGAACTGTTTTTATTTTTCTGATATGTTTTTTTCCGATGGTGGACAAAATTTGGGGGAACTTCACTCGGCGGCATCTTGTTGATAAAGATAGTATGAAGAGATAAGTGATAGTGGTTATTATGATGCTGTCAGTGTTTGAGGGTGTGCGGATCTAACAGAACGCCACACGCGAGTAATATGATGGTTGATGTAGTAACAGGTGTATTCTCAGTGATACGTCAATCGTCTCCTTCATATCTCGAATGTAGGTAAATAACATGACTTGTTAAACGAAAGAGTCACATCTTTTCCGGCAGACATGTTGTTCAGGGACGAATACGATATAGCAGAAGTATGTATTGTAAAAGAAAGCCCCATATAAAGAACTGAAGTAAAAAAAGACTCAGTTCCTGGCTGCCAAGGCAGGGGAGGCGTAGAAGGTAAATTGCGGACATAGCGGCGCGTTTTGGCGTGGGCAGTGTGTGGGGTTGTTATTTAGTAAGGGGCCCCCCCCTTGGGACATTTACTTCGTCAAAAACGATTTTCCATTTTCGTGTGAAGACAACCTAATACCTATAGTTCGTCGACACAGAGATTGGCATCTCTCTTATTCGCAAATGATTGAAGTAAAATTAGTACGCAATATTTTGGTTCGGTCTGCTATTTTTTTTTTGGGTGAGAAAAGATAAAACAGGCGTGATGCATGAGGTTCATCGAGGTGTAAGATGTATGGTTGCAAAAGGCTAAGAAGGATTGAATAATGCGAGGAATCAAACATGATTGTGCATCATCAGGGGGGGTGTGCGCGGGGCCGCAGTGTTCCTTGTTTGGTCATCATGGTATATCCATAGTGGTCTAGTTAGCTCGTCTTTTTACTATAAGACGTCCTTGTATGTCATTTTACCGCTGAGAGACAAAACACCAGCAATCAACAGAGACACCAAGGATATGGACGTACAGTTAAAATTAATAGAAGGGCATTTTATTTGATTTGGGGGCCCGCTATGACCAATAAGACCGGATATTTCTCGGAAAGCTGAGAGTCTTCGTGTCCGTTAGCCAAGAAAGGAAAATTGAATGATTTGCGTATGGATAGACGAGGCAGAAGTATGGATAAAATGTGTGAAATAAAAACACAACAAAATAGAGAACTAGAAGTCGTAAGGCAAGAGAGTATAGTGCGTGCAAGGCGTGGAGTCATATGGAGAAAGAACCCAAGAACAGTATAAGGGAGCAGACCTACGAGTACCCAGCCAGTACAATCTGGGGCTGCAAATGGCCTCTCTAACATGCGAACATGCACCTGTGGAGTTTACTGGATGAGATGTCCACTATATACCGTGAGTCGATACCCCGTAGTGGCCGACTTTGTTAACCCCTAGCACACATCTAATTTCAGACTCTAATCGAGGTCATTCAGGTTTTGGAGAGTTACGTTGGGTTTCACAACACGGTTCAATGTGAACACTATACATCTATATTTTTGATTATCGAACGGGGAATAATTCGCTCATAGAAGACTTTTTTTAGGGTTAACGGCGGAGCGTGAATGGGAGTCTTAAGATTAAGGGCTAGGCGGAGAATTTGGGTAGCCATAGATTTTTTTTTTTAACTGTCTGATCCAGTTTTTCTGGGAGGCATCATCATGCGGCGCTTAGTGTTTTTTTTTTTTCTTTTTTTTTTTTTTTTTTTTATTTTGTTTTTTTTTTTTTTTTTTTTTTTTTTTTTTTGTTTTTTTTTTTTTTTTTTTATGTTATCTTTTTGGGTTTTCAAACAATGAAGGAAAGAAACATATAGATTTTGTCGTCCCATTTCGAGAATCTTCTTAGCCCCAAAAAAAAAATGTTTTTTTTTTGGAAAAAAATGGGTGGTTTAAAGTTTGTGACTGTAACTAAGAATTCTTACCAAA
>CALNVZ010003431.1:23125672-23169154 GCA_940671915.1 Paracentrotus lividus | reverse complement strand
TTCATATCGAATTAGGAATATTTTAAAGTCAACTCCGGCAAACTCACTGCAAGTATTTGTAAGCCAGTCTGCTCAAGTAAAGTAGGCTTGACTTACTTTTCCAAACTCCAAAAGCTTTCAATCTCTTTTGGAAACGATGTATGTATAAAAGCTAGGCCCTCATCCATAGTGGTCTTACTATAACCCTTATCTACACACAAATTAGACATTTATTGATGAAATCGTGTCCAAAATAAGATTCTAGTGACCAATGTAATGTGTGAAAGAACAGTATAGTCGTGCAACGGGAGCATGGAATATAGCAGCCCCGCCAGCTCGGGTGCTCAATGCCTCTACATGCGCATGCACTGTACTGTCCGTGCGACTGGCTTACTCACAATACGTCACAGTCACGTGACTACGATATCGCTTCATGAAGCTTTTTAGGGGCGGGGCTTATAGCAGCGGGAATGGGCATTTATGGGCTTTTCAAATGATTGTCCTTGATTACCAAAAATGTTTTGGAAAAAATGGGTGGTAAATTGTGACTTCTAATGATTCCTCCTAACGAAAAATGGACAATTATTTTTCTAATTTAGTAAACCTACCTGAAAACTGCATTTTAAGCGCCTTTTCGCTATGTTTACAAATAAGATATCTATCTCATTAAACAATGCGAGCTTGAAGCGCAAGCTGAAAATTTTTGATATATCAACCTGAAAAGTGTACATTCTAAGCGCTTTTTGTGCTATGGTTATAAAGGAGATATTAATCTCATTAAACAATGCGAGCGCGAAGCGCGAGCTGAAAATTTTTGATATATCAACCTGAAAAGTGTACATTTTAAGCGGTTTTTTGCGCTATGCTTATATAGAAGATATTAATCTCATTAAACAATGCGAGCGCGAAGCGCGAGCTGAAAATTTTTGATATATCGACCTGAAAAGTGTACATTCTAAGCGCTTTTTGTGCTATGGTTATAAAGGAGATATTAATCTCATTAAACAATGCGAGCGCGAAGCGCGAGCTGAAAATTTTTGATATATCAACCTGAAAAGTGTACATTTTAAGCGTTTTTTTGCGCTATGCTTATTATATAGAAGATATTAATCTCATTAAACAATGCGAGCGCGAAGCGCGAGCTGAAAATTTTTGATATAGCAACCTGAAAAATGTACATTTTAAGCGTTTTTTTTTGCGCTATGCTTATATAGAAGATATTAATCTCATTAAACAATGCGAGCGCAAAGCGTGAGCTTAAAATTTTTGATATATCAACCTGAAAAGTGTACATTTTAAGCGTTTTTTTCGCTATGCTTATATAGAAGATATTTAAATCTTTAAATAATGCGAGCGCGAAGCGCGAGCAGAAATTTTGTTGATATATCAACCTGAAAAGTGTGCATTCTAAGCGGTTATTGTTAAAATAACTGAAAGACATCCGAGTTAAATTTTTTTTTTTTAAAGAGAAGTCTGATACATGAAACGTTTTAAAACAAATTGGGAGCAGAGAGGGGGCTCAATGATATCGACCCACCCAAAACCACTTGGGGGGGGGGAGGGGGGGGGGCTTATTGTTTGAGCCCCAGCCATATAGGGACCCCTTGTCATTATGGGGAAAAAATCAAACAGAAAGACATGCGATCCGATCCGGCGAGCGAGCAGCAATGAGCTAAAAATTTTGTCAAGAGAAATTCGAAATATGAGCATTTCAAAACAAATTATGAGCAGAAGGGGGGAAGCTCAAACATATCGAGGCCCCTCTAAAACATCGGGGGGGGGGCCTCAATGGCTGAGCTCCAATCTAGAAAGTAGTTCCTATTAAAAAAAAACAACAAATTAACAAACAAAATAAATGATATGCGAGCGCGCAGCGCGAGCTAAAAAATTTGACAATAGAGACCTGAAATATAAACTTTTTATATAAAAAGATTGGTGGGGAGCCCAATGATCTCCTCAGTAAGATTAGGTGAGGGGCTTAATGATGTCTGAGTCCCCTCCACAAATAAAAACAAAACAATGATGATACAATATTATCTGAGTCAAATAAGATTATATTATAAGGGCGATTGCCGATATCTGTACGGCATCAAATATATTGGGGGGGCTCAACGATATCTGAGCCCCCCCAATATTTTTTTTGGGGGGGCTGCGCCCCCCCAAGCCCCCCCGGTTCCGAAGCCCATGTATATTTTCTTCCTTTCTCTCTCCGTCTGTCTTTTTCCAGTATTTATTCTTCTCTCTCTACCTCTCTCCTCCCGCCCCTCTCTCTCTCTATCTCTATTCTCTCTATCTCATATAATGTGCATATCCTAGTATCATGATTGATTTCTACAGTACTGAACGAACAGAAAATGTGATAATGCATTTTGGTCTATATATTACCGTGAACCACTTTGCCGTAAACGCATACGTTCTAATTACTAGTTAAGGTTTAATGCACTATTATAATCATGCCTACAATATGCATGCTAAATGTGTTTTTATTTCTATTTCTGTAGTATTAACTTATACATTAATAGGGAAATACGACAGACCGACTTCCCATAATATTTTCAAGATAAACATGATCAATATACAATAACTCCGCATTGAATTATACACTGAGTTATAGAGTTATAATAAAATAATGGTATATGTGTATATTATGATAAAAATGTGCTGGTAGATTTGAGTCCAAGTCATAATAACATGTAGGCCTAACTCAACGTTGGCACGTTTGCCTTGGGTCCCTTATCTTTTTTCTTTATTTTTTTGTTGTTATAGAGTATTTACTTCTCAATGACTTTTGATGATAATTATGAACAGCATGACTGCATGGTAAACTTTAGTTGCGCTTTATTGGCCTCAGTGAGAACAATATTATAGATATTAATTTATTTCGAAGTGTATAAATCCTTTACAAAACGAATTTAATTTAAAACGAACACTTCACAAATTTTGCATTTTTTATAATAAAGAATTACACAAAAACGTAAAAATTTGTATAATAGTAGCATGTATAAAGTATACCTCTAAAAATATAACGATATCACTGTATTTAGACATGATTCCTTCTTTTATTTTTTTTTATTTTTTTTTATTTTTTATTATTATAAAAAAAGTAATGTTTTATTTGTGATTTTTATTAACATCCAGGTTAAGAACCAATGGGGGCCTTTCGTGTTCAATGAACTCGCCAAAATGAAACACAAAATATCAAGACTGCCTTCAACAGCATAACATACATTTTTGTACACGCCCTGAGAATTTTGAAGACGGAGAGACTGGCATTTAAGTGAGAGAAGGACAACCTATTACAAAAACAAAATGAATTCGAGTCTTTCACCGAACCTCACTACAACTGGAGAAACCACCTTCGACGCGTCGACCACAGTTGCCACAATAAATTCGACGTCGATGACCTTGAATACGACCACAGACAATGTGACATCGGTAGCGACAACGACATGGTTGACGACGATCGACATGAACACCACCGAATGCGCCGAAGGTCTGGCATGGATACGAGATCATTTAGGAGATTGTGTCGAGACGACTACTGAACTGTTTGCCTATTCGTGTGCGATGATTGCGCTAGCTCTGTGGATCATTGGCCATTTCTTGTGAGTTTAATGATGGCATTGAAATTCGATTAGTTAGCTCCTTAAATTGCCATTGTCTAATTTCAATAATTATAATAAACTCTTAATGTAACAGAGGGCATTGGAGGGACTTCGTTTGGGGTGAAATATCCCAAATGAAATTTATTATTTTATTGTCCTGCCAAGGAATTGTCTATATCACCAGAAAAAAAAATCTGACAGTGCATGCATGCATGTTTTTGATTCATGAGCAATTTTATCTCGCTCTAATAATCATTAAAAAAAAAAAAAAATCCTTTTTCAGTTATTCAGGGAGGGTGATATTTTGTTGTTGGTTTGTGTTATGTCGTTATCCTTGAATCCCTTGGGCCATAGTAAAAATATTATTTCGCACAAAACTTTTTAATGTGTGTCTATACCTAGATTTTATTTTTCTCCAGACCGATGACGTATGAGTGGACGTGTAGCATAATTTTATTGATTGTGTAGAGATAAATTTTAATGATCCCAATGGTCACATTTATTACGTTTCTTGATATTTTTCAGCTTATTAAGATCGCGTCGAGCTGATCCTGACTTCTCTTGTTATCGCCTTGGATTTATCTTAATCGGGGGATTAGGATCAGTGTGTAATCTGGTCGGGACGACTCTTTGTGATCAATTAGGAACGCAGGTAGATATACTAATACCTATACAGATTCAAAGGGAGAAATTATATTATACATAATTCAATGGTGACAATCATTCTGTGTAAAAATGTCCTATTCATAATTCTTTTCTATGTTAAAGACATAAATAACTATCCACATGACATTTGTGTACAACAATTCAAGTGGTAATAGGCCCTAAACCGTATAAGAAATTGTGGTCGAAAGTCATTTTTTTAAAATCATTATTTATTTAAGTCATGTGTTTGTGTGCTACAAAACAAAAGTTACTATACACAAACAAAAGAAAAGAAATAGAAAAATGGAAATCGATTTTAATATCATTGCTTTTCATTTTTTGGGGTATTATTTTCG
Source organism: Paracentrotus lividus (assembly GCA_940671915.1). Lineage (NCBI taxonomy): Eukaryota > Metazoa > Echinodermata > Echinoidea > Camarodonta > Echinidae > Paracentrotus > Paracentrotus lividus. Next base: position 23,164,569 of record CALNVZ010003431.1, on the reverse strand, counting down.
GGTCCCTGAACAAATGATAACGATAATGATAATGATATTAGTCGTTGAATTGTTTATGCACGGATATTTTGTCATATTTCAATCAAACCGATTTATTCGAATGCAGTTATATATTGAAGTTAAATCAAATTAGATATTGAAATCATTTTGTCAATTTTCCAGATACTGATAGCATCGTATCTGGTTTTCAGTGACGCGGTCTTACTCATACAGTGGATCCACTGGTGGAACAGAAATAGAAAACTTAACAAGCAAGGACTTTCATATTATGGTGAGAACCCCCCCCCCCCCCAATAAAAAAAACAAAAAATAAATAAAAATAAAAATAAAATAATAATAATGATAAATGATAAAATAAAAATAAAAATAAATAATAGTAACAACAAATAAATAGATAAATAGATACGTAGATAAATAAAAATAATGCAATATATTATTTGATAAAATAAACAAAATTGATAAAATAGATAAAATTAATAAAATGAATAAATAAATAAATAAATAAATAGATAAATAAATAACGAAAACATAATCGATAAGTACATTGTAAATTGTATTTGTCCTGGTTGGTGACATTTTAAGAACTATGCAGCCTTAATGGATCTAGGATTTTGATATTGCAGAGAAAATAAATTACAGCAATTCAGTATAGTAAAGTTAGTTTTTTTAAATTTGTGACTAAAGTAAGTTATGGTAGACAAAGACTTAAGAATTATAAGAGAATGAGTGCAATAATTGATATCTATTCTAAGTATCTTCAGATAGCTGGAAGTCACCTGACAAGACACGTGACCAGAATAACATGAATGGGGGCGGGAACCTGGTGCTCTGTCTAATCTGCCCACTGCTCATGACAGCATGCTATCTACCAATCAGATTCAGCCTGGCATCATTACCATGGCAACCAAGTTACACAAGCCACGCCCCAGGCAGGAAGCTGCTCATGGTGTCCGAAGTAAGATCCTATTATGTTTTTATTTGCAATATTTTTTCTCATTCAATTATTCATTGGTAAGGGATTTCATTTAACATAAAATGGTCTTCCATTAAAAAAAAACAAAAAACAAAACAAAAATCGCAATATATTACAATAAAAAGAAGAAGAAGAAGAAGAAGAAAAAAAAACCTGTCATTATTCGTCCTGGCTACAGTAATTATATAAAATTGACAACAAATCGAATACGTGTAAATATAAGAATATTAATAACACACATACGTACATGATTAATCATTTGTGATCGGAATAAGCAACAATATCAATTACTGATATGGGGATCTTGTTTGTTAAGATGCAATTGATTTTCTATATTTTCTGTTTTATTGCAACAGGGCCTCATGGAAGACCACTTATATTGGTGATAATGTGCCACCCTGTATAAAGAACAGAAATGAATAATAAATAAATAAATAAATAAATAAATAAATAAATAAATAAATAAATAAATAAATAAATAAATAAATAAATAAATAAATAAATAAATAAATAAATAAATAAATAAATAAATAAATAAATAAATAAATAAATAAATAAATAAATTTACTTGGCTTTAGCTATAGTTTGTTCTTTAAGTTATTTTCTAAAAATTGGAAATAACAGAATAAATACTCTAATTTAAGCTCATAGGTCGTGTTATTCATTTTATTTGTCGTTCAGACTGATTATTATTCTCTTTCCACATAATTATCATTGATATATTTTATTTACTTCATTTTTTCAGTCTGCAACAGATAACTTCGGCTATGCCTTGGGATTTACAGCATTATTTCTCTATTCAATGGGTAGAATACCAACAATTGTCAACATCGTAAGTTTTTCATCAGTTTGAAAAAATATATAATTATAAATTTTCAATGGAAGCCCCCCTCGTTGATGACATTATTATATTTACCAAGTCAGTTTATGACCTTTGCACTTCCATATAATAATACAGTATTATTGCAGTCGCAATAAAGATGATAGTGATATGAAAATATGGCAGTGTAGTTTCGAAAACGATACTGTTTTTTTGTTATTTATTAATAGTATATTAAACTATATTAGTTTAGTGATACAAGCATTCTTTGCTTATTACAATATTTACCCTGCCCCCCTCTCTGCGCAAATATATATGTCTGTCCTTGGTGTCTTTTTCTCTTTTTTCCCCCTCTGTCATAAACTCTGAACATCCTATTTATTTAGACTTTTGGGTCAACCTCATTTTCGTTTTATTAATTATATTATGTGATATTTTGTATAAATATTGTAATTTTCGTATACCAATACCTTCTATTATTCTCCTGGTTCCGCATTATTTTTGTCTCTCTTTCCCTTTGTTATACATTCATATTAAATGGTAAATTTTTAATGTTGAATGAATCAAAATGTATTATATCACATTAATTCGAACTTGCATATCTACCCTGTTCCAAATATTAATAAGGATTTCTTTTTGTTTCTTCTCTTTCTTTGTTTTTTTTTTTCTTCTCAGGCAAGACACAAAATCAGCTATACTGTATCTCTGTGGTTTCACGGACTGGTTATTGCAGCGAACATCTTTTATTTCATATCTATCGTAGCTTATAACACAGACCCTTTCTTTCTCACAAATGCACTTCCATGGTTATTAATAAGGTAGGATATTTTTCATAATTTTTCCAAACTTCTTTATCTTTATATGTTCATTATTTGTTTTTCTATACGTCGCTCCCTTCCCCCGTCTCTTTTCATCTCTCTATATAATATCACTCTATCCCTCAAACCCTTTTACATCACATGATTTAAAATCAATAAAACAATCCTTTTTTTATTGTCAACGAAAAAGAAAATGTGTTACAACGTTCTCATGAAACATAAAACATGAACTTATGAAACATTGATTGACACAATATATATAATTAGAAGTAAGGGTAACCTAAAGTTATGTATCTATAAATAAATATTTCAATCCTTTTTATGAAGATTATTGCAAATTGTGCACTTACCAGTCTTACATGTAATACAGACATAGGTAACTTGATTGCAAAAAAAAATCATCTGTTTTTTTTAAAACGTGAAATGAAGATTTCTTTTTTGTTTGTTTGAATCACGTCTTACATTGCATATTATGTTTTGGATTATTTTCTCTTCTTATTTTCTTGTATTTTGCAGCTTGTTTTTTATTTGCTTCAGCTCAATTGTATCCTTTTGTGGTTAATTGGTATATTGATATTGTTGCTCGGTCTGTATTATCATTTTATGCTCCTTATTCGTGGTGTTTATAAGCTTAGCTTTCAGAAAATTCCAAAATCTATGTTGTCTGACAGTAACAAAGCTATTTATTGTCATATATTGTCATTTTTGTAGGGGTATATTTAATGTATTTATTAACTATCCCAGATATTGATTAATCTCTACGTTTTCAATTACTCCTCTGTTTTTAAAGGTGAGCTATGGGTCGGGGTAATAATGTAAATACTATTCCACATTTTCTACTCCCTCTTCGCTTTTTTTTTTTTTATAACTTTGTCTCTTTCCTCATATTTTTTTACCATAAGATTGTGTATTGCTTCTTTAAAATACCATATCATTTGTCCCCTTAGCTACATATTTTTTTTGTACATCTAATAAATGTAGTTTTGAAATGAAGAAAAAAAAGGGGAAACGACTTTAACTCGATCTTCAGATTATTTTCCTGGTGCTACGGAACCGAGGCATTGGCGCCCATACCCGGCCGGTGGGCCGGCGGAGACCCGACGGCACATTCCTGCTGTATCCAAGCGAGGAAAGTTTGAATAATTCTGACTTGGAGAGATCGGGAACGCTTCGGTTCACTGACGATACTGCTTCGGGGAAGCTTCCCAGTATTCAGGAGGAACCTCATCTTGAACACACGGAACAGATGGAAGTACGACAATTCCCTTTCATTAAAGTACACTCTAAAAAAAAAGGGTTTAAACGAGCAACTTTATTTTCCCACTATATTAGCCTCACACTTGTGGGGTCTAAACACCTTTTAGTGCCCATGTATTAGCACCTTTATCAGTGCTTATGTCCCTGAAAGGGTGCTCATATCAGCACCCAAGAAAATCCTTCTTTGTACTGACAGGTGCTAATGGGCACCTAAAAGGGTGCCGCTATCGTGACAAATCAAGCACCCTTAAAGATGCTAAAATACTTTTTCTTTCTTAGGGTGTACACTCTCAGAAAAATTTTAACCAACCGGCCAAAATTTTAACCAACCGTTGGTTCAAATATGAACTTACCAACCGTTGGTTAAACGCGTTAACCAACCCCAGTTGGTTAAAATTTAACCAATTATGTATTAAAACTTTAATAAAAAGTTGGTTAAAATATTTTAACCAACCCTAGTTGGTTAAATTTTTTAATACTTAATTGGTTAATTTCTTTTTTTAATACATCATGGTTGGTTAAAAAAAAATCAAGGGATAGACCGGTCGGGACCGGCCTTTTGACAATTTGATCAAAGTATTGGTACAAATAACATGAAGAGTTATGCCTGTATTATTAGACTACATGCATTATTTTGTTGGCCTAAATAGAGTAGGCCTACAGTTGTCTAAGTATTGGTCCAGTACAGTATCATTACTTCGGTTCAGACGTTAGGTCTACAATCTAGTCCAGTAGGAGAGTAACTGGATCTAATTATAGATCTAGAATATAGAAATGAGATGTTGGCCTAATGTTAGATTCTACATTTAGATTCCAAGGTCATCACTCTTAAACCAATCAAGTAGACTCTAGACCTATTACATAGATCTATTGGACTATATCCACATCGAGAGGTCTAAAAATATCTAGGCTAAATTTAGATGCAAGTGATGGTTCTAACGTAGTTCTAAATATTTAGCCAACTAAATCTTTAACCTCAAGACTTAGTCCGCGACCAAGCTGATTGGAGAGCGAAGTATTTAACGTTAGATTCTAAGTTAAAACGGAGTTGCATAAATTTCAAGCAAGTTTAATACCTAACGTTAGGTCTAACGTCTCAACCGAAATAAGAACCGTACTGGCCATGTAGTCCAAAACATAATGCATGTTAGTCCTATATCACAGGCCTATACTCTTCAAGTCATTTCTACCTACCAATATACTTTGATCAGATTGTCAAGATAGGTCGAGCCAGACCAGCAGTCAGCTTGTGTAACCTTGTTGTCGTCGCGATCAAGTACGTGCAATGAATAGGCGCACTATATCTTACGTGTATAAATGAAAATCGCAAGATTTCTAGCGCGAGGAGCGGAGCGCGTATCTTTGTTAAATCCGCGTTTCCCATTGGTTGTTTTTCTTCCACGTGACCAATATTTTTAACCAACTATTGGTTAAAAATGGTATTGGGCTTTTTTAACCAACCCATGCTTTTTCACGTTTAACCAACTTGTTTTTTAACCAACTTTTCTTTTTAATACATTATTGGTTAATATTTTTAACCAACTGGTTTTAATATGCATTTTTTTTACCAGCGTTCTGAGAGTGTAACAATATTTCATTTGTCAAGGATTTTTTCCCCATATCAATAGTTGATTGCCATAATATTCATATTATGTTTGGCAGCACCTCATGACCTTAAAACAACACCAACATGTCCCTGTCCCTGAAAGGGTGCCTATCAGCTCCCAAGAACATCCTTCTTTGTACTGACAGGTGCTAATGGGCGCCTAAAAGGGTGCCGCTATCGTGACAAATCAAGCACCCTTAAAGATGCTAAAATACTTTTTCTTTCTTAGGGTGTAACAATTTTTTATTTGTCATGGATTTTTTTTTTTTCATATCAATAGTTGATTGCCATAAATATTCATGTTATGTTTGACAGCACCCCATGACCTTGAAACAACAACAACAACCATTAATAATGATAATGAAGGTATTTAAATGGCGCCATCTATATATCACTCATATTTTTTGAGCTGGACTGAAAATCATGACTACCATAACTACGGTCCATATGACAGTCTTTCCAGAAATAAGAATATCTATTTCTTTTCTAGGCTGAAATCCAGCCTCCATTCGAAGACGTTGATCTCGATGATGAATACGACGCTGAGACAGCGAGCATCCATAGCCGCGCCAGCGACTTCATCCTAGACGATGAGGAGGATGTCTACGATCGCGACCAGGAAGAAAGACAGAAGATTGCCAAGCAGAGGAGGGCTGCAGATTTCGATGATGATGGCCTTGAGGTATGGAGGAAAAATGGTTTGAATGACTGTTGCCCGCGAGTCGAAGACGAGGGCAATTTAGTACTGTCAAGGGCAATATTTTCGATATCCCCTCTGCGCCCCTCCTTTTCCAAATCCTCACATCTAGAAGTTCCTAGAACAATGCTAGCCATGTTCTTATTTAACCCACCCACTCCCACAACCCAATAATGTTCTCATTCAAAAAATATATTATACAGGGTACTCATGCACGGTATGTTTCAATCATTTTGTCAATGTTAACGTTTCGTATTATAGTTAACATGATCGGGTGATGGTTAAAAAAAATCTCATTGTTTCATACTTCTTGACTTTGTTGATTTTTATGATTTATCACAGTAAGGCTTTGAACTCTCTTAGAATTACTTTACCATGAAAATGGACCTAAATGCAAGCCTTTAATATTACTATATTATTTGCGTATTTCTATTTTTCTGTTCATAGTGGGATTTCGACGACTTCCGTCCCAAATACACGGGCAGTGCCGACGACTTAGATGATGACGTCATCGGGAAGATCCCGTCATCGCCGAGTCATCTTCATAGCCTTGGCGTCCCGCATGACCAAGGAGATGACGACGATGATGAGTGGGACGAGGAGAGGGTATTGGGCGAGATCGAAAGGGAGTTACAGATGGGTGATGACATCGATGGAGATACGATCTCGATGGAGTACGATACGGCCGATGATGAGGACCGATTTGAAAGCTTGCAGTATTCATACACGTCCCAATCTCAGTAAGAAGATTGTAGTATGTTTCATTATCAGTCACCAAAACACGCAGAATCAAAATGTCTCAAGGACCTATTTCACTGACCGTGAGGCTTGTTCGTGACTCGAGTCATTTTTTTTCTCCCCGTTCATATTGGAAAAGAAAGAAGAAGAAGAAAAAAATCCAGGAAGACATACAGTGATGAGTTGCTTTAGTACGGGACTAAGATAAATCTTGCATAAAAATTGGTCGGTAAAGTGTTAGCGGGTAAAAAGGGAAATGAAATGGTAGTTCAGATATGATGATGAAATTAAATTATTTACAAATGATATCAAATGTTTGAATAATATATTAACTTCAATGCTATACATAAAACATTAAAACTCAATATGGATGTGTTCACTGTAAATAAAAATAATCAAATCTACCTGGTATAATAATTGATGTCATATTACAGAAAATAACGTTGTTGTAAATATATATTTCGCTGTGTGCCAAACAGATATGTAACCAAATTGCTATATCCGATAATTGAGCTTGAATCCTTCATTTCATCAAATAGTGTCTCGGCCACAACAGGTCGATAAGGCACCTCTCTGCGTCCTGTGTTGGTTGTCGCTGAAAACCCTTGCATGGGACGTAGGGAGGTGCACTTTTTAACTTGAAGGAGCAATTTGCTCTTTACTTTGCAAACAAAAAACAAGAAAAAACCGCATTATCAGTTGTGACCATGCAAACAAAAAAAAAGAGAGAGAGAGAAAAAGGTCGGCTATAGAATACCGGTGTAATGCTACAGTCACACAGACACTTACGTATAGATACGTTTGTGTTGTTTTAATTTTATTTCATCTTCTATTCTATCATTTCTTATGTATTTCTTTGTTTTACTGGATGAACGAAATTATCAATATTTCCACTGCTGACTATGACAGGTAGGCATCCGTGGGGATCCGCAGAAAAGAAAATAAATTTTTGGAAGTAACCGGACGTAACTCAACATAAGTGTCTGTGACAGTAGCATTATAGTGTCATTTCTTTGTTGTTGTTTTTTCACATAGTTCTCGGAGGAGCATGATGAAAAACACGTGCAGCCTAAAGTTGGTAGGAATTAATCGGTTCAACGTGGTCATGGTGGCCCGAGATTAGACCACATGAATACCTAATTAGTCCCATAGAAGTCAATGTATTATTGGCCTAGTTCTAAAAGTTTTTAGAAAGTTTAGAACCAGTCTAATAATACGTTTACTTCAATGGGGCTAATTAAGATATTCATTCGGTCTAATCCCAGGCTCAATTGAACCGATTCCTAACGAATTTAAGCTGCGGGTTTTTGCCATCATGCTACAAAATCTGGGGTTTTTTATACACACTTCAGGAGTTTATAAGATAATTGAAAATTAAATGAGATTATTACACTTTGATTGTTAATGAGATTATGCTTTCAATTAATTCACTTAATCGGAATTTCTGTTGGTTGTGATTTTTCACAATGTTAAAAAAATACAGTATTCGTATGTCGGATGAAACATGAAACAATGACCTATAAAGCGTCTAACTTTGATATCCACATCCTTCATTTCTCTTTGCTACAGGCGCGGATCAAGGGGCCCAATAAACCCCAAAATTGAAATTTAAAACCCCCCATGAAATCCTGGATCCGCACCTGACAATATATACATGTATTTAAAAATTGTCTTTAATTGGCCGGGGCCCAATATATGTATTTCACAGTACGGTCTTGACTGAAATTACAAGACCCCCCCCCCCCTTAACAAAATAATATCGTTTTTATGTGTATGTAAGACACTCTTTTGTAACAAATTAAAGGCATTCGATTGAGTTTGAGGCTAAGAGAACACTGTAATGTATTTATTCTATCCTCGTATGTTAGTATGTGACTTCCATACAGGCTTGAAAGATTCTATATGACTCCTCTGGCTAGCTATGAACAGTGATATATGGGGTTGTGTGTGAAAGTATTAGGCATTCAAATATAAAGTGCAAGACATTATCTTCAAAACAAATTAAAGAGAGATAGCAATTATACAGAGAGAGAGAGAGAGAGAGAAAGAGAGAGAGAGAGAGAAAGAAAGAGAGAGAAGTCATTGTGAAAATGATTTTCATTACTCTAAAGGTCATTTTGTGAGAAAATTATGCCATTTTCACACTTACTCCATTCTCAAAACGTTTGTACCCGGGTTTTTTTTTTTTTTTTTTTTTTATTAAAATTTTTTTTTTTTTTAATAATTTTTTTGGCAAATCTAAAATATATAAGCTTTGGGAGAAAATGAAAGATTATAATGATCTCTTTTTTCCCCCCCAAGTGATATGTTTTATAATTATAAAACATATCACTTGGGAACAAAAAAAAGAGATTTCAAAGTTATTGCAAATGTGCGTATTATCATTAATTATATGAAAAGTCGTTGTCCCCGGTAAATAGCTACATTACGTTATTTGCGATTGGATATGACTGTTATCATAATCATTAACAATGTACAATTAAAAGGTAAAAAGTAAACTGGAAAAAAAAATATGGACACATCCTTACTCGAACCCTTAACATCAGAACGCAATAGCTAATGTAATATTTCATTATATCCCAACGTAAATGCAAGATTTGAAAATTTATATATTTAGATTTTCTAAAACTATACAAGTGGCGTACCTAGCCTGATTAGACTAGGGTTGGGCAAATAATTACTTTTTTCTGAGAAGTTATTTCAAACAAGTTGTTTCTATAGTCAAATTTGATGTAGAATCCAAAAATGACAATTATTTTTGTGTACGATGATGTCTGACGTCGCTAAAGTGTAAAAAAACCGAAATAGGGCGATTCTTTAAAAAGTGAACCTTTTTTGGAAGAAAAAAAGTCTAGTCCTTTTGTGAATTATGTAAGCATTGCAAGTTCCATAGTATTTGCCAGTTGTGAACTGAAACGTGAATTTCAATGAACAATGCGATTTATTATCTAATTTACAAATTTTTCACTGCTCATTTGCATAATTAACATGCAAAAAATTGAATAGAAAATGGTACGTAAAATATCATTTGTTGACCCTGACTTAATTGTATATGCTGGTCTCCTTACTTTGATTATTGTCATTATACCCTTTCTTAACTTCATTCCTATGAATTTAATTATGAAATAAAAAAAACGGTGTTGAATTGATTGTTAAGAAATAACTAAAAAATAATTGCTATCAAATGTCACACACGTACCAAAAAACACGAAAAGTTAACGCCCCCGAAAACATGGTTTACTATAATTATTACAATTTTTCTCCGAAAGCTAGATATAATGTGCCTTGCATCTCACCAAATATGAAGCCATGATAGCTTTTAATTAGTTTAATTAACTTTGAAATTGGTCACACACGTGACCACGGTCACGTGTGTGACCAACTATGGTCATGCCTTAAAAAAAGGACCAGGGCCTATTCGGCCATTCTTTGAAAAGTGAACCTTTTGGGGACAAATAAATTTTTGCTTTTTGATTTAAAGCTGCATATTCAATAGAGCAATGTCTGAAGTTTCATGAACTGATGTTTTTCGTGATTTTTGCAAGTTCATGCTCATTTGCATAAATTAAAGGTAGTATCAGCCTTTTTCACAAATATGCGAAAACTAATGCAACTTGGCATAACGTTAGAATATGATCGACCTATACTGTCTATTCAATCTTACTGTCATAGGTTTGCCTAGATCAGTAATACGAAACGAAAATCTGACTACCAATCTTGACTAGCTCTCCATCAACATCGTTGATATTACAGCGCGTGGAGCACGGGACGTACACAGCAATATACACACGGCGCATCAGCGTGCATTATTCTCTGCGCTAACGGTCAGCGGTTCGCACCGTTCGGTATATTTTTCGAGGTTCGAAAAAATAGGAATAAATTTTGATAATCGCAATATAATGACAAACATACACATTTAAGCTTAATCATGTTGTGGGAAGATATAGTCATTGGTATACTACTATATCCTCTAAAATCTAGAAATTTAATATTTTTGCCTGCAAAAGGCTGACACTACCTTTAACATAAATGATAATTAAATGGAAAAACGGTAAATAAAATATTTTTTTTAACCCTGACTGGAATGGATATGCTGACTTCCTTACTTGGATTACTGTCATTATTATTACCTCTATTCCTTTTAATCTAACCCAAAAAAATAATGTTGTTAAATTGATTATATTAAGATAATTAATTGCCCTCAAAATGTCACACACAAGTAATCAGAAAACACAAAAAGTTTATGCCCCGTCTTAACCATGGCTCTGGTATTATTATAATTATTTCTTCAAAGCTAGATTTAATGTACCTTGCATCTCACTAAATATGAATCCATGACAAGTTTTGATTTGATTATTAATTAGCAAACAAATTGGTCACACACGTGACCCGCTGGGTGGGGGCGGTCATAAATTCTGACTATTTTCACTTTCATTGGCTCAAATCACTGGCGTAAATCCCGGGGGGATGGGGGGGGATACATCCCCCCAGATTTTGAGGAGGGGGGATGCCCTGTACAAACATCCCCCCCCCCCAGTTTTCAAGAAAGAAATGGAAAAAAAAATAACTACATAATTGTGTTATTGGTTAAAATAGCGCTTTTAATACTACAAAGTGCCTCTTTTTAACTCCAAAAACCCCAAATTTTTCTTGCTCGGTCGCTATGCGACCTCGCACTAAGTAACAATCAGTAGGCTAAATAAAAAGGTTTGAACCAATGCCCTAGTCTGGGGACAAACCTTTGAAAAGGGTGTTCTCGACAATCAAAAACATTAATTTAGTTGTGTATACGGACTAGGTTGATGGAGGGCCTGCAGTCCCAAAAATGTTCATAGCAAAGATTGTGATTTGTTTTTATCACCGGTCACAAAGCATCATCTACACGTAAAATAAAAAGTGTATCTTCAAAATAGATACTAAAAAGGGAATATCATGCACAATTAAATCAAACTTTGAACTCAAAATTTTCGGCTCGCGCTTCGCGCTCGCTGATACTTAATCAGATACAAATTATATAAATATTTCCAATTATAAGCTTAAAATTTTCGACTCGCGCTTCGCGCTCGCATTACCTTTTCAATCATTATTAAGATGAACAGTAATCAAGGCAGCCAATAAGATTCTTAAAAGCATTCAATTCAATGACAAATTTTCTTCGTACCCCCTCCCTCTCCCGAATACATTTCTCTTTAGGTATATGCCTCTGATCTAAAGTGTCCCCCTTTTCAGAAAAAAAAAATGCCATTTTCTATCGTGACCCCCACTTTCTAATCGGTTCCGCCGCCTCCGCTATATATATATTTTCTTATTTTTGCGGTCGTGGATACTATATAGGATCTATAATGCTAAAATATTTCCAATTTCAGCTTAAAATTTTTGGCTCGCGCTTCGCGCTCGCCGATACTAAATCGGATCTGTAGCCTAATGAACAAATATCTCAAATTTTTAGCTTAAAATTTTCGGCTCGCGCTTCGCGCTCGCATTACTTTTACAAGACAAATTCTATCTGCACCCTCTCTAATGCTGATATGGGTATTAAAACGTTCCTTGTATACAGATACTGCGTTGTGATTGTCACCAAAATCGCACAAGTTGGCAAAAATTTTGCTCATCCCCCCCCATACTCCTCTACAGCGGCTTATACCGCGGCTGGCTCCAATTACAGATTTATTTTTAGGCGCGTATTAATGATTGCTCCAAATGGTGTCTGCAATAATTTTTGCGAAAAAACAACAAAAACAACAGACAAACAACAAAAAGGTCGAAAAAACAAGGAAATACATAAGAAATTCATAAAACAATGAAATAACACAAGGAGTGTGTCGATATTAAATTTTTTTTCCAAGATACAATTGTTAGGAATCTAAGAGGTTATGCTAGATTAGATTCCAGACTGTAGTTTATCAATTTAGAACAAAATTATGTACGTTCAGAATGCTCTTCAATTCAAGTTGTAAACTTAAGAGGAAGAGGCGCTATCACTCTACGGCAAATCAACGCTGCCAAGACATTTTGTATTTTGCACAGTTTTTCACTTTGTTTTTTCTTGTATTATGGCGAGCAACTACTTTTCAAAAAGAAATGATCACTTGGGAATAAGTAGGCTAAGAGTCTTTTTTTTCAAAAATAGGAAATAACTTACTGCAAGGGGAAAAAAGTCCTGTCACTTGTTGTCAATTCGAAATCCTAATCAGATAATCCTGTACAATTGGCCAATTGTTGCTCAAATAGGCTCATTACGCCACATAATTATCTTCCTGGATAACGCATAATTATATTACGCTTAATGATCAAGCCGTTTTTTAAAAGCTTGAATTCTCACCTTTCCAGAGATGGTAATTTCATTCTGATTGGTTAAGAAAAAGTCCTGTCACTTTGAACATTATCACAAGAATCTTTACTCGATGGGTCGATATTTCCGCATATCACATGCATATCGCATGTGACGGCGGTCTTCGCAAAGAGGTGACAAGATCACTACTTATATCAATATAATTCGTTTGGACATCAATCTATGTGAAATAAAGATTCTGATTACAACTTCATCACAATAATGTTATAAGCTTGCCCAAATGTGTATTTCCTCCATCTGGTCTGGAGAATCTATTAACTAACAACATGATAAAAGTTCATTAATTTTTTCATTCCATGTACGAGTAGATGTGCTGAACGAACGGTATAATACTATTCCAGCTGCAGGGAAGTCTTCTTAAGCGAGTTTTTGTGAGCTAATTTATTATTGCAGCCAGCTGTATAAATTTCTACGCTTGGTCAGTCGTATTTCCAACGTCGCTTCGTTGCGCTCTGGCCTCTTAGATAATGGACGCGCCTTGTTTATGATTACGATATATTGGCACATTGGATATAGTTACTTTTACATTTACATAGAGTAGAATTGATATGAGTAATATTAGCATATTTATTAATTATATAAAATAAATTATTATTGTTATGGAAAATATAAACGTGCTTTTTGTAGTTACATCACACACTACCATCGTGCAAATTTTCTGGCGCGCTCGCGCGATCAACAGCCAAGATCTTATAGGGGGCATCATGGCCCCCTCCCTACCCGCCCCTCCCCCAGTATTGACAGCTACCAAAACACCCATTGACTGACTAGGGTTGAGTTCATAAAAATTTTTATACACAGCGGATATAGTAATTGCTCAAAATGTACATTTAATTGCATAATACATAATATATCTTTTTTTCTGTACAATTTGCCATAGGTCACAAACGTGACCCACTAAAAATGTCACACACGTGACCCGACATCACGATATAAAATATAGATAAAAAGAAATTTCAGAGATGACTCCTATATCCAGTGGTATTTTTTGGTTAACAGGTCCATAATGCTATATTTCACAGCAAATAAGAACATTTCATCATTTTAAACTCACAGGATTTTCAAAATGAAATTGAACTTTCAAAATTCATGCCGTTCTGTGAAGTCACACACGTGACCCACTTCTTTGACCTGTGACCTTGAACATGCATATTGTAAATATAAAAAAAATATTTACAAATGATAGCCAACAAAATATATTAGCATGATATAACTTAAATCAGTATATTTTTAAAATTGTTAGAGTTATAGCCAATTAAAGTCAAGATTTTGCATAATTTCGGTCACACACGTGACCGAAATGGTCCAATAGTGTATTTTGCCCATTCATCACACACGTTTTTATTTTGTTTCTTTATGGATTTTGATGGTCTAGAAGCTCAAATGTGACAATTTTATCATGACCTAATGTACCTAGTATGTGTTACAGGTGTTATTTAGTGATTTTGATATGAGGTGATTTTTGTTCGATATTGACTGAAACTAACTACCAAGGTACATTAACAGTCAACTTAGGTAGGATTAATCATGTTGGATTAATCATGTTGGGTTCTCTGACACCCACAATCCATATAAAAACGTAATAAAAGTGGTTTATACCTATAAAAAGTGTGATAATTGGGCAAAATACGCCATTTCGGCGGCCATTTTGGTTTTTTGCACTTTAGCGACGTAAGACGTCATCGTACGCAAAAATAATTGTCATTTTCATTTTCTACATCAAATTTTACTATAGAAACAACTCGTTTGAAAGAAAAAGTTGAGATTCACCCAACCCTAATTAGACACAATACTTAGGGGCGCACTATTGTTTGTGCATAATAGTGCGCCCCGCGTAAGTTTTGTTATGTGTCTAATCAGGCTAAGTACGCCACTGTATACGTTTCGATAATTTTTTGGTATGACATTATGTTAGCCCGTCCAGTACCACCCCTGGACTACATTGTATGGACATGATGCAGATACACTGAAGATGTTTCATCGCGTCAAACACAGATTAACTCAATTTCGTGGTTGCTTGAACGGCTTAAATTAATCCCTCAATAGCTCTTATTGAGACAAAAGAGTTGAATGCTTTTCAAGATTCAAGACAATACGAGATTTTGAAACTTTTACTTCACTCTGGCCCCTAACTCAGTGATGCGGTACTTATCTTTGTCAACTGTACAGTAGCAGACATTCTTTTCACGACTAAACTTATAAAGAATAATTCAAGAGTGTTAAAGAGGGCTTAACTTGCTCAAGAACTAACGGAGTTGTCACAAATTGTAGCTTGTAGACCTACTTGAATTGGTATCGAGTATAGCCTACGTACTTGTACGCAATTTGAAATGAAATGGAATTGTATTCATACGCTTGTTCGTCGAAATACATAATTTGAAAAGTTTTATTCCAAATGAATTTTTTGTAATAAAGTGATGGTAGAAAGTTAATTTTGGAATGGTTGTTTTATGTTTGTTCAAAGACAGATACCTTCCATGATGTTCTAATATCAATAACTTAATATTTCATCAAAAGTGGACCCAGTCACTTATATCATGTATATGGAGTGAATCTGTTCAGATTCCTTTGAAACCAATTTGTTTTTCTTTTTTGTTTGTTGTTGTTGTTGTTATTGGATTTTTTGTTTTTGTTTTTTGTTTTTGTTTTTGTTTTTGTTTTTGTTTGTTTGTTTGTTTTTTGTTTGTTTGTTTTGTTTTGTTTGTTTGTTTGTTTGTTGTTGTTGTTGTTGTTTTTTTTTTTTTTTTTTTTTTTTTTGGGGGGGGGGGCTCTGGGCCTATTTTGCTCTAATTGCTGTCTTTTGTACCTATTTAACCCGAATAATTGTCAAAGTATATATCCTATATATCTCTCCATGCTCACCGGCTATGATACGAATTCGAGCCTAGTTCGCGACTCTGAAAGTATATTTTCGTCGAGTCGCCAATGGTCGCTGCGACCGCAGATACGACAGATCAGTCTTTTCCTTCTTCTTAGGAATACTCCTCAACGTCCCGACAGGAACCAAACGAGGAGAATGAGGAGTCGCAGCGGTCGAGGAGACGCGCGTCTTTTCCAGTGAGAAAGCCCTTTATGGTTGATTTCAGGAAGATTCTATTGGTTTGGATAAAAGGACGATTAAGAAGTTACGAAACAGACGACCCTGAATCAAGCAGATTAGGTCAGAATTTAGGAAGGCCGAGCTGTAACTATTGTCCGTGCAGTTAAGCTCTACTGCCCCAGATAAAGAACGTTGTGATTTTGTCTTGAAATCATTCACTCAGGATTTCAGAGAGCTCAATCCCCATTTCGACTTCCTCTTCTACGCTTGTTGACTTACGTCCTTCATGAAGGTTCTCTCTGTGAGATTTTGAACATGAAATCCTGGACTATTAGGACTAAAATGTGACTAAACTCCTTCTTCGTGAATCAGAGATCAACTAGAGACGTCGAAACCCAGAAAATAGGTCATGTTTTCAGTGGAATATATTCTTCAGCAATCTATAGTGTTCACTGTTCGTCACCCATGCTGTTTACCTAAATGTTAATATTTCTTTTTCCTGCATTAACTCCTGTCTATGGAGGGATATCAAAGGAAAGTGTTGCACGTATTTCTACCCAACCAATGTACGGGATTTGACAGAATTTGATTTTAGATATAGGCCGATTATTAGGATTTTGCTATGAAAACTACGTGTTCGATTGCTACTCGTCAAGCTTCATGATCCACATGATAAGTGAGGATGTACCGCTGAGAATGTGTGCAACAAATTAGTTTCCTAAGTTGAAATGATAGACGTGCTAACCTTACCTTATTCTCAGTGCACTAATATTCTATACACTTTAAAGTGAAAAATATTATTATCATATAATATCATAATCATTATAATCCTTTAATTGGAGATTATTTTTCTCGAAAATTTTCTCGGAAAAAAGACGAATGACCAGCGATGGGGGTCGTCATCTCCAAAGCCTTCGGTGTCCCATTCACTATTACGGTGACAACTGGTCATCGTAAAGGAGCGGGAACAGACTCCAACGTCGTCATCGCACTCTATGACAAAGATGGTCGAAGATCAAACGACCTCTATCTCGATTCACTTTTCAAAAACGACTTCGAGAGCGGTGGGACGGACCGTTTTCATAAACTCTCAGGCGTCGTCAACTTCGGGATGCTGTCGCACATCGAACTATGGCGAGACTCGAAGGGACTTTTCGACGACTGGTTTTGCGATGTGATCGAAGTCGTGAATGGGAACACGGACGAGAGGCACGTGTTCCCTGTGCACCGATGGATACCAGCAAATAAGATATTTAAGCTCCGAGAGTTTGACATGATTCTTCCTCAGAAGGATGAAATGCTGCAACTGAGAAAAGAAGAGCTAACGAGCAAGAAAAGATTGTATAAACTGACACACAATATGGCCATCCCACAGGTAAGAAAATACTTCCTTACTTATGGTGGTATCTAACTTGCAATGAGACGGGATTGAGAATAGTCACGGAGACATCTCAGAGAAGTTTCATGGTATTCCGCGACGCGTCCGCGGCGTCTCATGAATCTCGGTGGCGTCTTATGAGTCGCGGAAAATCAAACATGTTCATATCTATGAGATTTTTTTTCACATCTCGTAGACGTCTTGGAGACGTCTCCAAGACTTGTTAGACGGCTCAGTCGAACCAGTCTCGGGCCGTCTACGCGACTGAAAACAATGCAATATGTGCGAAAGTGTTCGATTTTTTCCGCGACTCATGAGATGTACGTTGCGGGGACTCAGGAGACGTCAAGGAGACTCAGGAGGTTTCTCGGAGACATATCTCCGAGATGGAGTCACAATTTAGTCTCAAACCCTGTCAAACCTGTCTCATGGCAAATCATTGACATGATAATGATATAAGACTATGCTTGTTAATCGCAGGCGCGGATCCAAGGGGGGAGCGGGCTCGGCCCAGCAAAAAAATAAAAAATAAAAAAAATGAAAAAAAAAATGAAAAAAGGGAGGAAAAAATGGATTGCCGACCTGATTAACCACTCTAACTTTACCCCTATGGCTGATACATGATGACCTCCTTGATGGCCGAGGACTGAAAAAAAAATAACACCTACACCCCCCCCCCCCCCCCCCCCCCCCTCCTCTAATGAAACCCTGGATTTACCACTGAATCGATAGCTTGTCTCGGATGTTAATACATTTCTGCGTCTTTTTGTACCGAAAAGTTAGAAAAGACAAGAAAATGTACGTGCTGCTTTGTGGCATCTTTTGGCATCGAAAAGTGGGAAAGAACAGGAAAATATGGGTACAATAATATATTCAGTATTTTGAAGCACCACACTTACAATTACAGGAAGAAGACAATAATTTGTTTATTGTACATAATTACCAAGTCATTATTTCTTGATATTCCAACACCATACCATTTTGAACGAGGTTTGATGTGTATGTGTGTGAGTGTGTGTGTGTGTGTGTGTGTGTGTGTGTGTGGCAGGGGGGGGGGGGTGTCTGATAAAAATAGCTTAAAATCCTTATAATTTTACATCACTAAACCGTTTTGCCATGATGTGTAGTAAAGTATATCAGACCAATCAAAGACAGGCATTATATATGACTTGTCATACTATTTTATTGATCATTTTTTAATTAATGTTAATTTGCTGAAACCGCGATCTCTATACATAAACCTTGTACGTAAATGACGTATGTATGGTTGAAAACGAGGTATTTCAATATTTTAATTTGTTTGTTATTATGGATTTGTCTCGACTTCTTACGTATGATTGACGTAGTTGTCTGAATTTGGAATAGTAGGCCTACAGCTGATTTGTTCAGACCTTGTGACAAGTAAGTAAACAAAATGACAGAATCCAAACTTCATGAGTCTTTACAAAACATGAATAAAAGTATGTGTTAACAAATGAAATCGTGACGTTCCAAAACCCTTGATCAGATCAGATATATAAACCTCTTAGTCTTAGCAGCTTATTCCATAATCAGCTTAGTAGCACAGATTATCCCTGCTTTTTACATTAAAGAAGGAAATTTCATGGTTCGAAAATTTTTCTACAAAGGTTGCCAGATAAACAATGATAAACAATCGCAACAATACATAAGGTCTGTGCCTACCTGGAATATTCTAGGACGATACTGTTTTTAATAATTCGAGCACATACATTTCTGTGATAAAAACACGTGATAGAAAGTTCAGTCGGTAAATTGGAGGTTTCGTAATGGTGAAATCCATGGTCCGAAACGATAGGCCTATATATATATATATATATATATATATATCTCTCTCTCTCTCTTCTCTCTCTCTCTCTCTCTCTCTCTCTCTCTCTCTCTCCTTCTCACTCTCCTTTATTCATATTTTTTTTTAGGGGGGGGGAGGGTATTTCACAAGAAAGAATTTCACCCGATAGCCCGTTTCCGAACCAAATTGCACACCTTCCAAGTTCATTCGACGAAAAAGAAATGACTCGGAAAATGACTCCGAATGCGAGAGCAGTCATGTGACTCGAAAATTCAACATATCTGAGTTGCTTTGACTCAGAAAGACATGACTCGTAGTTGGCTCCATTTACATTTTTCGCAGAAAAGAAAAGTTAGGTCCCTCACCTCGGTAACCATGCAATGGACGTGCTCATGTAACCGGAACCAGTAATCAGCAAAGAATGCCATTATTGACAACACAATTCTTTTTATTTATTTATTTTTTTATTATTAAATAAGGACTTTTTGAAGCAAGTCTACAATGCGTGAGTCACATGTTACAAACGCAAGGCAGTTGTATTAAAATTAACTTATTTTGAAAATAGATCAGTGCGTTGAGGTAAACCCGTCTTTTCTAATTTTTTTTTTTTTTTTTCAAAGAGAAGCTGGCAAGTTTGACAACCCCCCTCCAATAAAAACAAAAACAAAAAATAAACAAACAAACAAACAAACGACGAATGTGCACACAAATATCCCGATTTGTCAATCAATTTGCAATTGTTGCAGGGCCAATCTTATGGGCTTAGTGTATTATGGTACATTGCTAATCCTCAAGGACATACGTCGACCCTCGTCACTCATTAAAAAGCATTAATGTTTTTTTTTTTTTTAGGAACAATAATTCATTCAATTTTATTTATTTTTTAAATCTTTGCTTCTTCTTTTATCAAGGTCAAAACGTTTCCCAAAGACGAGTCTTTCTCCAACGACTATTTGGTAAGTTTAAAGATATCACACATATTATTATGTTATTTAATAAAAATAATAATAACAATAAGATATTTATATTGCGCAAACAAATCCATCCAGAGGATGCTCGAGGCGCTTACAAAAAATTCACTATTAAAGGAAAATAAAATCATGATAACGACATCACGATATTCTTTCGGTGTATCTCTCGACAAAATTTGACAAAAAACGTGAAATGTCATCCACCCCCTCGCATGACAGAAGAAAGTTATGGAACCACAATCAAATGTCCTGTCCCATATGACGAACTATACCAGACAGTGTACTACCAAAGGTGATTTGCTTCCGTGGCGTCGATGAGAAAACGATTGGTACAATAGATATTCCATTTAATGGCATGTAGTGGGTTTTATTTTGGGAAACAGAAATGTCCTACTCCTTTTGTATAATTTGGACGCCACGGTATTGTACTCTTGATATGCTACCTTAGTGAATATTCAAGTGAACATAAGATTACTCATGCAGATCCAGCATTTACTTCGGGGCTTCCTGTTCAGACATTTGCTCCTGCGACTATTGCTCCGGGTTCTATCTCAAATATTAACCGAATAATGAACTTCAGCTCAGGACTTAATCCTGGTCCTAAACGTGACGCAATCAGATGGTAGCATTGGCCCTAGCCCTCCTAGACCAGTGGCGAGCCCAGCCTGATTAGACATAATACTTACGGGGGCGCACTATTGTTTGTGTATAATAGTGCGCCCTGTAAGTATTGTGTCTAATCAGGCTAGGTACGCCCCTGTAGACATGTTAGACGAAATAGGGTCCTGAAGGAATTTTTCACCGGAGCGAATGTTGTGTCACTATATTCCGGATGTCATGCTGCTTTGTATAGGCACTGGCCAAAAGGGCAAACTTTTATTTACGTTATCAAACAATTCAAAAGTTTAAAGGTGAAGTTCACCCTGGAAATTTATTGGTTAAAAAAAGAATGCAGAAAAATATGAATGAAAGTTTGAAGAAAATCGACCAAAAAATAGCGAAGTTATGAAATTTAAAGTTTTGATTCTGTGACGTCACGTGCGAGCAGCTCTCCCATGTGTTGTGTATGCAAATTCCATAAATTTGTCTTTTTTACATGGTTCTTGATAAGGAATAGGTCAATTTGATAGAGGCATGTATATCAACATATGTTTGATGATGTATCGACCGCACAGGTGATACAATTAATTTCCTTCTGAAAAAATGACACTTTATGGAATTTACACTACATAATACATAGGAGAACTGCTTGCATGTGACGTCAAAAAAATCGAAACTTTAAATATTCATAACTTCGTTATTTTTTGGTCGATTTTCTCCAAACCTTCATTCATATTTTTCTTTTATTTTTCTGCATTTTTAAAACAAATTTAAACCCAGGGTGAACGTTCCCTTTAAAAGATACTCCATCAAACTCTACCAAACACTGTGTAACACCCTCTTGCCCTTTGTATCTACAGTGGGACCTTGGCAAGAACATGGTCTCTCTGACGTTGAAAGCGAAGATAACGCAGGTGATGACAGGGAAATGGAAGTCACTCGAAGACATCAAGAAGGTTTACAAACCACCACTTCTTCCTCTTCCCGAGGTAGGCTTCCCCAGAATATTATGTCCTCGTTTGTCAGAGATATCATGTCCTCTTTTTTCGAAGATACCATGTCCCCTTTTGCAAAAGATGTCATGTTCCCTTTTGTCAGAGATATCACGTCCCTTTTTGTCAAAGATATAACGTCCTCCTTTATCAAAGATATCATGTCCCTTTTGTCACAGATATCATGTCCCCTTTTGTCAAGGTATCAAGTTCCTTTTTTTGTCACAGATGATCATGTCCCATTTTGTCAAAGATAGTCCCCTCTTGTTAAAGATAGTCCCCTCTTGTTAAAGATAGTCCCCTCTTGTTAAAGATATCATGTAATTCGTATATGGTTTGATCATAATATTATACAGTCATTATTTTTTGACGTTTTAGAAATACTATACTTGGAAATCGGATAAGAATTTCGGACACCAGAGACTAGGCGGCTGTAATCCTGTGATGATTCGACTGTGTACTGAGATACCGAAAGGGTATGTATAAAACAAAAGGGGAAGATGAAAAATTACAGCGGGTTTTTTCTCGGGGATGGTGGCAAAAGCCCAAAATACCCGATTTTAGGCATTTTTTTAAATTTTGTTTTTGTTTTGTGGGCCTGGATCCTCGTCTGATGCACATAATCATGTACAAAAAGCACACAATCTGGATAGAATTAAATGCTTCTATCGCAATTTTACAATATTTACAAAAAGATTTGGGGTTTATATTCTACAAAAGGAACTTTTTCGAATGCTCGTCTAAACGTCTTTCGCCGTGATTTATTTTCTCCAATTGCATTCCAAAGAACGTGTTATCTAAAAACAAAGTGTATGTAAAATGATAACAAAAATTAATGTTCAAGACATTTCTCATTGTGCACCAGGCTAGAATGCCAGGAAAGAGAAAGACCTGTGCCCTGTAACATAAAAGATGCGATCAATCTTGCGATTGATATCAGTCGTAAGTCTATAGTAAACCATATATTAAGATGTAATTACAATCGATCGTAAGATTGAGCGTAATCTGTTTTATGTCACAGCCTCACAAGGTTATACAGAAAAAGTGCCATATACAAACAAAAGTCATTGTTTATGTTTTGTTTTTTATTATACCTCCCAGATTTGCAGTAACGGACGAATCTCTGCAGCCTCTCTTGGAAAACATGACAATGGAGGAGGCATTGATATACAAACGACTGTTCATCATAGACTACTCATACTTGAGAGATCTACCATGCTCTAACGGCCGAACGGTAAAAACGACTTATAAATCTATTTAAGTATTTTCTTATGGTTAACTGATGTCGAGACGGAACCTAACAAGGGGGTATCTCATCGAAGGAAACATCGCGAAGATGTTGCCGCGACTTAAATATCTCAGAACAAGAACATATTCGATTTTCCTGCGTCTCAAGAAAACGGTGACGAGGATTACAGTTCACCATGTAGGTAGTCCTGAAAAGGACAGTTTTAGAAAGTAGAAGAGGAATTGGAGAGTTAAAGAAAGTAGAAAAATTGATAGGCGAGATAGAGAGTAGAATTAGAGGTATTCTTTTCTTGATTTTTAGTCCTGAAACGGACTGTAAACAAGATGAGAAGACGGGATGAGAGGGAGGCTTGTAGTAGTTGTAGAGACTACTATACAAACCTCCCTCTCATCTCGTCTTCTCATCTGGTTTACAGTCCGTTTCAGGACTAAATCAAGAAAAGAATACCTCTAATTCTACTCTCTATCTCGCCTATCAATTTTCTACTTTCTTTAACTCTCCAATTCCTCTTCTACTTTCTAAAACTGTCCTTTTCAGGACTATCTACATGGTGAACCGTAAACCTCGTCACCGTTTTCGAATCCATCATGCAAGCATGTACCTTCAAAGACCGTCTCAGGAAAATTTGCAGAGACTCACGTCAACGTTGCGGAGACTCATGAGACGTCAGGGCAACGTCTCTTCTTGTATTTCGTCATCTCTGCATAAATGTCGATAGTTGGCACTTATTAACTTAGGTATAATGAAAACAGTGCAGATGACATTTTTTCAGATTTAATAGAGATGGAGGATGTCTTTGGTCGCCAACACGGGATGCCTTTTCCAGTGTATCAAGCGGGGGTGTGGGACAATCAGTTACTCTTGTGTGTTTGTTGCTGTCTTGATTCTCATTATTATGTTTATGATTAAATAACATAATTGTAACGATACTTTTTTTCTCATCTGTTTATAGATTTGTGCACCGACAGCTCTCTTCTATTTAAACGACGCTAAGGAATTATTGCCGGTGGCCATCCAACTCTTCCCCGATCCAGCACCTAACAATCCAGTGAGTAGTGAACAGGAAATTAGGTCTATTGTCATCTATTCACTTATTCATTGACTCATTCTTTCCTTCTTTCATTCATTATTTCATTCATCATTTGAACTTTTTCTCCCTCCTCCTCTTCTTCTAATCCCACTCCTTCACTTCTTCTCCTCCTTCCTCACCTCCTCCTCTCTCTCTCTCGCTCTTCTTCTTCTTCTTCTTTTCCTCTTCTTATCCTCGTTCTTCTCCTCATCCTCCTTTTTCTTCTTCATCTTCTTCTTATCCTTCTCGTTCTTTTTCTGCTTCTTTTTCTGCTTCTTCTTCTGCTTATTCTTCTCCATTTCTTCTTTTTTCCTTCTCAAAATCCCACTTCCTCTTCTTCGATCTTCTTTTCTTCACCTTCACCTTCATCTTCTACTTCTCTTCTTCTATTTTTTCTTTTCTCCTCGTCCTTATTCTCCTTCTTCTTCATTTAAAAAAAAATATATTCTTTATCTTCTTCCGTCACTTCTTATTTTACTTGCAATCAATAATACAAACAGATCTTGACATTCACATACCAATAACTTCCTTCATGAATATGACTTTTTCTTCATTTTCCTATCTGTTGGTAGGTATTTTACCCGACTGACCCCGAGTATACTTGGTTACTGGCCAAGATGTACTTCAACAACGCTGATGCCTCCGTGCATGAGTCTGCATCCCATCTTGGTTTTACCCATGTCGTAGGAGAAGCGATTGTAGTCGCAACGCATCACTGTCTCTCTCCATCTCATCCAGTCTTCCGAATCCTGGCGCCTCACTTTCTCTACCTTATCGCTATCAATAAGTAAGTGATGATCATGATGATCATGATGGTGGTGGTGATGATGGTGATGATGATGATGGTGATGGTGGTGGTGGTGGTGGTGGTTGTGATGATGATAATGATAATGATGATGATGATGGTGATGATGATGATGATGATGATGGTGATAATGATGATGGTGATGATGGTGGTGGTGGTGGTGATGATGATGATGATGATGATGGTGTTGTTGTTGTTGTACACCTCTCTTTCTGTACCTTACCTCCATCAATAAATCATTGGATGCCAGCACCAAGATGGCATAAGCCTAATAATCCCCGATACTCGCTCGGTTTTTAACTGACCGATAAATGTTTTCTATTACATTTCTTTACCCTTCCAGTGAGGCAATTGGCCAACTGATAAGCCCAGGAGGCTATGTAGACAACACAATGGTGATTGGACGAACGGGAATGCTAGAAATCATCCATAGGACATGGTGTAACTGGAGATTGGACGTCCAGGGCTCCCTCGTCGATGACCTTGCGGACAGGGGTGTCTTAGACCCGGAAGTCCTTCCCAACTATCACTATCGGGACGACGCCCTATTGCTAAGGAAAGCGATAAGTGAATATGTCAGAGCGATCGTCTCCCATTATTACGGTAAGGGTCTATGTAAAATATAGTAAATGTTTTACGTCAAAGCAATTAAAAAAAAAAAAAAAAAAAAAAAAAAAAAAAAAAAAAAAAAAAAAAAAAAGAACATGCATAAAGTTTTTTTTTTTGCTCACTCTACCAGCAACACCTGACGATGAACATCAGTCCAAAGGATAAAAAAGACTTGAAACACATTTGTAACAGATGTTAAAATTGGCATGCATTCTGCATAACGGATAAACAATGATAACTTTGATACTTTTCTTGTACGTTAAACCATCCCGCCGTATGTGACATTGGCAATATCTACTACTTTCTCAAGTCCCTTTTAAGGTGCCGCCACACATGATACTTTGGAGTAAATCGTAAATAGTGGTGAACGTTAACACCAAGTTGGCGTGCGTTAGGGAAACGTTCGACAGTCGTTGTGAACGTAAGCATTTGATATGTGTACGCATACGCTAGGACCTGTTTCAATTTCAAATTTTACAATTAAAAAAAAAAAGAAAACAACCCTTGTATGACGCGTACACCAAGATGAAAAACGAATAGCTAGCGTATACAACGTATGTCAAAAGTTTCCCGAACGCACGGCAATTCATGTATTATGGGGCCTATAGGCAACCTGCACCCGATCCTCCGAGAACGTTCGGCGTAATTGTGTTGGCTCTAAATACTAATATGTAATTATGCCTTTAAAAGATACGACCTCGGAGTTTGCGACGTATAGAATGTTGTTCAACAATGTCCGTTGGCCCTATATACGTTGCCGCTTTTTCCGATCCTACGAATCACGTACGTACGCGAGCGCCAAAAACTGCGTATCGTTCTCAACGACATTGAGTACTCGATCATAATACCTTTAATGTCGTCCATCTCATTTTTTTTCCTTCCAGAATCTGATGAGCAGGTGTTGGACGATCATGAACTTCAGGAATGGGGGCGTGTCCTTGGTGGAAAAGGAAAAGACCCGGATGAAGTCACTGTTAATATGAAGGTATCACTTGATATATCATTTGCCTTAACTGTTTTATACACGACTCATTATTTTTCCTTACTGGCCTGAATAACGTTTGAAGGGACTCGGGGCCTTACCACTTTCATGACATGTTACAGTTTAATAGTTACGTCATAAATCTGCCTTTTTGTGTATGGTTCATGATAAAAGAATTCATCTGTTTCATGGAGGTATATCTACATATAAACACTTACATGATATAGGTTTGATGGGTGGCACAGGTAAAAATATTAATATTTCTGAAAATATGTCTATTTATGAAATTTCCCATAGAATGGGAGAGCAGCGAATCATAACATCAAAACGTAAAACATTCATATTCTGTGGCGGATTTTTTTCAAACCTTCACTAAGTTTTTTTTATTTTTTTTTATTTTAAGCAATTAAATTACAGTGCAAACTTCGTTTTAGACGTTACTAATCAAACCTCCGTCCCATGTAGGCCGAAGCAAGTTCTTCAGAATATAATGTATTTACATAAAATGATTATTGCTTCTATCATGTCTATATGATTCAGGGAGTGCCTAACGGTGGGAAGTTCTTGAAGGTCGAAGAGGTTGTGGACACCGTCACCAACTTCATGTTCATATGTAGCGTCGCTCACGCTAGCGTCAACTTCGGGCAGTACGACGAGTACGCCTACCCTCCGAACTACCCGGCATGGCTGCATGGAAAACCACCGACTGACAAGGTAGGAATATAGTCAAATAAAATAGGGGAAGAAAGGGTATAGATGCAGTGGCGTGCATACACTCTAAGAAAAAGGGTCTCATGAGAACCTTTAAGTGTGCTCGATTTTGCGGGTGCTCACCAGCAACTCAAGAATTTTTGGGGTGTTGGTTAGCACCTTTTCATGGACAAAAAGGTGCTAATGGACCCCAAAGTGTGCTGCTATTGTGGCAAAATAATGGTGCTCTTTATGGAACTTTTTTCTTAGCGTGTATACAAATAATAAGCCTACACTGGTGCCACCTCCCCCCCCCCCCCCGGCATTATGACCTCTAAGTAAGCACCCACGATCAGCTGATCTCTGCATTCGCCCCCAAAATGGCTCTGACCGGGAGAGATGTTAGTTATTTCATAGTTTCCTCAATCGACTTTTAAATGGTATCGTAAAAAATATGGCCCCAGTTTAGCCATTGTTCTTATTGTAAACCTTAATTTTATTTTACGGAGTCCATCTGTTAGAACCCATGCAGTTGACCAATTATTAATCTTAAATCTTCTGCAGACGCCATTGACAGAGAAGGACATCATAGCTCAACTCCCTGATAAGAAGGAAACTTTGGACGCCATCGTACTCACCAAAATCTTGAGCAGTAGGGGCACCAAAGCACTCGGAGACTTCGAAGTACAGTATATATACGATCCGGCTGGACTGAAAGCCCTCGCGCAGTAAGTACACTGTTAGAAAAAAATAAACAAGTTGTTTAAAATCTTAAACAACTGCGTGTTAACCGGTGAATCGCACAGCGTTGTTTAAACATTTAACAACCTGTAATTGTTTAAAACTTTAACACTCTTGTTGTTTAAAAGTTTATACAACCTGTTGTTTAATGGTTGTTTAAAATATCAACAGTATTGTTTAACGCTTCTCTCCAAAAATAAAAACGCTCCAACTTTTGGTTAACGCGGCCGGGTATCGAACTCACGACCCTTCGATTTTAAGGCAGACGCTCTATCCACTGAGCCAACACATCATTACATACCTGTGTGAGGTATAAGTCCTTCACCATGATTAAAAAGTTGCACCGATTTTGCCTTGCATGTATCGAGTGATGCCATTAGCTCATGACTATCGCGTGACATTTGCCTCGGCCTTTTTAAACAAAACTGTTTAATATCTAAACTCTAATCTCTAAACATGTCTTTTTTAAGGCTATAAAACCTCGCTTTTCCGGTTTTAAACAACAATGTTTAAATATCAAGCAAGAATGTTTAACTTTTAAACCAACATTTTTTTAAACAGCGAAATTTTTAAACCGCGTTCTAACAGTGTATAGTCGCGAGCAATATTTTTTAAAGCTATTTCTTCTTAAGTAAATAGTACAAGCGTGTATTTCTGCAAATATTCTTTGGAGTTTCACTGATAGTATTTAGTTTACAGCAGCCCTTGGTACACGTTTATATGAAAGGATTACAATTTAAGAGTGTGGGGTAACAATCTTGGAAAAGAAAAAAACAAAACAAAACAAAAACAAAAACCTGATCGCTATGTTCTTTGCAAAATGTCCAAGGATTTTTTTTTTTTGTGGCTTGAAAAAGTCAAAGTATGAGTACCACACCTGAAACGTCATGAAGAGCAATGTCTGAACATGAACGCTTTCCCCTTTCATATCCGACCCATTTTGGACAGGAGTAGAAAAAAAAAGCAATGGGTAAAGAAAATGGGATTCTGGTGGGACTCGAACCCAAGACCACCGGATTCCTAGACCGGTGCTCTACCGACTGAGCTATAGAAAACCCAAATTCTTCATCCCAGAAACCCCCGTTAAGTTCAATTCTCCTATGGCCGAGACCCCGTCAAAACCTGACATAAAACCAAAGGATTTTTGTTTGAAAATATATATCTTGTTATTCTTTGCAGATTCCGCAAGGATCTTGAAGAAGTCGGAAGGATCATCGACCAACGGAATGAAACACGAGAGGTCAAATACATCTATCTTCATCCGAAGGATATTCCAAACTCTATCAGCATTTAGGTCTTCGAGAGTCCTACCTTAAACACTTATTCTTGCCTTACCTTGCTTCAAATATTATTGATCGACGTGTTAATGCGTTGTTTTTATTAATAGTGATAGGATGATGATATTTTTGTTTTGTCTATCCGTGATGCTTCTGCCAGACATAGCCGGAAAAGGTAAACGGATGGGAAACTGATAGCTAGATCCAGTCCTTGTCCGATAGTTGTGCGTTTCCTCCTATATGTGTACACACTTTGTTGTTTTTCACACGTTTACGTTCGGTAGGAGTCCTTGCGTGCATATCCACCGCATATCCAAAGGACACATCCAGGATGACTACCGATCAAACTACATTATGCTAAGGTTGATAAACGGTCATAATAGTTACGTACAGCAATAATCTGTTTTTGAGCATGCACAAAGTTTCTTATTACTTTGAGACAACGTCCGACAACGAAAGTCTATCCAAGTGTGACATTCGCATAACAGATATGCAACAATACCATCCGTTTTCGAACGTTTCTGATCCGGCCATGATGCGGTTCTCATACGAAAAAAAAGGGATGTCGATTTTTAACATCAGTTGATAATCCGTTAAAATACATTTTTTGACCGGCTTATTGTTATGGTGTGCGTTCATCGTCAGGTCTTGACCGTAAAAACCACCATAAAACTTTGTGCATGTACGCCACATTCCGGTCGCTTTGATGTTAAAAACCTGACCTGATGAACATGACTGTGACAACCGCATAACGGATAAGCACCATCCGGTTTCTCTACGTTGGCCGTCCGGTCATATGTGACAATGACATAGTAGCCCATCTTTAGTTCTTTAGTGAAAAATCTGAATGTATGTAAACCCTCCTTCATGATCTCTTATTGGATGTGATGCGAAGGGTCTGTAATATCCCTATTGGAAAGAACACAGTGTCCCACAATGTGTTCAAAGTGTGTTCACATAGTCGACTTAATGTCAAAACGCTTAAATTGAATTGTGTAGTGATGATTTCATAATATGGTTTACCTCACAGTGTTTACATAGTGATGTTCGGCTTCACACTGTGATTTTATCCACTCACATTGTAAAGATGTGGCTAACGTTCGAAATTAACATAGTGTAAAGATGATTTCATACTGTGTTGACAGTGTGTTCACATTGTGGTTCTCATTGTGTTTCACACATATTATGTTCTTTCCTTAGTTCAGAGGGGTACCGGTAGTTGATGATGTACTCGGTTGCCCGTTTTACTCAATGTTTTGCTTTTTAAATGTATATATAAAGTCCAGTTTTATTTACTATGATATTATTTAAGCAATCCCCATACACGAATTACGTTCCGTATACTGTATGTATATATCACGTGTCAAATCTGTCGAACATGTACCTAAATTAGAGCAATAGTCTACCAATTCATCGTCTAATGTTAATGGACATGACATTATCACCCAAAAGTATTCATAATGTGGTTCGTTCTAAAAAAAATACAAAAAATGTCATCATTTTTAACCTAGTGTATTGTATGCCGAATTGCAGAACCGGCATTTAACTTCCGACAAAAGGAATAAGTATAATCTATATAAAACTACTTTCAGATTTACTTTGTTATGATCGTGCTATGAGACGTAATGATATTTTTTTCTAATTTTTGTCAGGTATAAGGGTTTCATTCATAAATGAGTGTATAGGTTTAGGAAATCTTGAGGCCGTCAACGAATACGCATGTCTCCATTTGAATAATTGTGATTTTTTTTCTCCGGTTATAAAACCGTGTAACATTTTGATTTTTAAGGTTTTTATCTCTTCACCAAAATGACATGGCACCTTGAAAATAAACTTTTTTTTTTAAATTTTTTTTTTTTTTATAAAATCGAAGCATGACTTGTCAACGTTATCTTAATTTCAGATTAGTTCTTTTCAGGGATTCAATCGGAAGATACAATTGCCAGCTTTTGAAAGCGTAGAGCATCGCCTTACAATGAAATTTGGGGTATATCCGAATTCTTTTTACAAGACATAATACGGTATAAATTATTATTGCCGAACAATGGTGGTAAATTTCACCTTAACTTGATAATAATTTTAATATTCAAATTATGGCGAGTAAAACCTAGATTTTGTATATAATTTTCAATTAAGGAAATATTATTACAATTAGCATTTCAAAAGCTTAAGTAGTAATAATTGTTATTTGCAAATATGATAATAACCCATTATTAGCATTTATATAATATTAATTCCCTATTTCTGTATTATACTGCCTCAAATTTGATATCTTGTGTATATTTACTGTGAGACATTATTTTGCTACCTTTAATCTTCAATTACCGCTAATTATTCATTTGAATAGTGAGTATACTTCATTAACGTAGCCTACACCACATGACAGTAGAGGCGGTTATTTTGTTTTATTCCTTTTAAACATTTCCCCCGTATGTTTTACTATATCAATGGACAGATAATCAATGCAATATTTTTTGTCATGTTATATAAATTATATTCAATTGCACCATCATGTATATATTAAAAACTGTAATCATCGTCATTACCTTTTGACTGAATCATGCCTACATAATTATTTTGATTGGAAGAAAGATTGGTTGATAGATCACGATGAATTGAAACTCGATCCGGTCTAGGCATTTTTTATTACATTATTCATTGATTGTTAATTATATTGGCTGATTGATAGCTGATCGATTGATTGATTGACTGGTTAATGGTATTTGATTTGCCGAATGGTTGATTGATTGTTTTATATTCCGGTGTATATACCCCGGAATATATTATACTGTATATTATACGGTTGTGACTAATCAGAAATGGATTAATGCTATTGACTTTAGTGGATAGACATAATGTATTGTTTGCTTGGGTTATTACTAATTGACTGATTGATTGGTTTATCGACTGTGTATTGATACTATTGTTGAATTGATTGATTGTTTGTTGATTGACTATTGATTGTTGGATATATTTTGTTATTGATCCCAGATTGGTTGATTGACGGATTGATTGATTGGTTGGTCGACTGAATAGTGATTGTAGGATAGGCATAATATATTGATCCCAGATTGGTTGCTAGGTTGATTGCTGACGGATTGATTGATTGGTTGATTGACTATTGATCGTTGGGTCAACATACATTTAGCTATAAATCTCTAATTGGGTGCTTGGTTGATTAGTGACAGATTGGTGAACTGATTGCCGTTAAATAGTTTCTTACGCCTTGAGCATCTCTTGAGATGGATATGTTGCGCTCTATAAATATTGTCACTATAATTATTATTATTACCATTTTTGACAGATTTATTCACAAATTTCCATTACGTTGGTTTTACTCAAAAGATTTCCTCATTTTCAGTTTAAGGGAAATTTGTTTTCGAATTTATTGTCTCCAAATTCTCACTCAAACAGTCAAAAAAGGAATTTCGTCGAAATATATGATCTCCCAAATAGATACCATCAGGATCACGCATGGAGGGGGGGGGGGGGGGGGGTGCCATTCTCATGATGATATGACGTACCAGGTGGACTGTTCCAATGGGCAACGCTTAAAGTATATATCATTTTAGTACTTAAATAAATCCTTGCTTTTCAGTTGAATTGAAACGAGAATTTCGGATTTTCTTTTTCATAGTAGAAATACAATTTCCTGGAAAATTAAACAATAATGTATGCAGAAAGCTTTCTGACTGTACAGGTACAATCACTAATTTCTCTCTCTCTAAAAAAAAAAAAAGAAAGAAAATCATTGGAATTAGCATTGTTATTGTTAGCATTGTTATTAGCATGTTATGGTATGTGACGTACATTTTCTAGAAAAATGACCTTTCTTGAAAATATTTGAGTGACATCTTGCAAATAAACAAATAAGAAAACACTGTCACCAGGGAACAACCTAATGAACACTGTCAGTATAAGCAAGGAGCTCTGGAATTATCCTTTAACATAACTTGTTAGGAACCTTACATATACAATAATGGTGACTTAAAAATCCTTCTAGCGATTTTAATTGTTTCCAAAATTTGTCGGATGGCGCGAGTGGAGCAGCGAGGATTCGAACCCTCACCAAAACCTGCACCACTATGAAATGCTAGTAGGTAGCAGATGTGTATGCAGACCCTATTTCATGTCCACGAATCGATGTATCCACAATGCATAGCCGACGCACCGCAGTGTATGGAAGCGGTAATATAAATGTACATCGTCAGCTAGTCTGCAGTCATCAAACCCTCAGGCTGGTATAATCATTTATTAAAGTCTTCTACTTTTTTCATTTATAATGATTGTTTTTATTACTATTTTTCCTCATTGATTAATAAAATAAAAATATTTATAATAGGATCCCCGCCTTTTTTAAAATTATATTTCTTTTTCATCGTCATAGTAGATCCAACAGGATGTGAAAAAGGGGAGGAGGGGCGGTTTTTTTTCGGACTCATTTCATTTCCCCCTCTTTCTTTGTTCCATCTTCTTTTTTTTTCTTTTTTTTTTATACATAGATTTTAAAATAAAACGGAGCATAGCTCTCAAAACTGAAAGGCGAAGTCACACTCTTCATCAGTGCCCTATATAATATATATATATATATATATATATATATATCGTAGTTCATTGATTGAAGTTTCATGTCACGATCAAGGTCATTATTTATCAAAACGTTTTTTTGTTGTTGTTGTTTGTTGTTTTTTTTTGCCTTTCCTTCTTTCTTTTTTTTTTTTTTCATCTTAAATTAACATATTAGAAACGTTTTATTGACGTTTCGAGATCAAGTGGTAACCATTCTTTCAATTTTTATTGTTGCAAAAATTTGTCGGATGGCGCCTGTGGAACTGAGGTTTGGAACCTCTCCAGAGAAATCTGCGCCAATACCCAGCTACGGGATAAAGACGCTCCCCGTAGGGAAGTAAGGTTCGGTTGAACATTGCAAGATTCGATGTACCCACAATGCATAGCCGACATATTGGGTGGTACAAAAGTGGTTATATCTGTACGCTCGCTCGTAGTCTATGGTCATCAGACCTTCATTGATTTCGCGTAATATCTATACTCATATTGTATTAAAATACACAGACCTATGTAATCGGGAATATATAGAAAATAACATGTATATACAGTAATTCGTAAGAATATTATTGATATATTTGAAATATGTATTTTTCTTCAAGATAAAACAAAACAAAACGAAACGAAACAAGAACAGAATAATTCATTTAGTTTATTGAAGTGAAAATGAAAAATGACTTCTTTTTTGTATTTTGTATTCAAGATTTTAACAAAATTCCCTTTTGTCTTTGAAAGGTATCAACATAAGGACTCATTACATGAATACAATGCTTCAAAGAACAAGGAAAAATATATTTTTTAAAATTGTCTTCATTCTACGATAATATTCGTGCCTGGAAAATTCTTCTCTACTTTCATTTCATAATTTTTTTATTCTTCAACCTGGTAAAAAAAAGTTATCAATAGGAAGAACTTACTTTTTGTTATCTTCAAGTAGCATATATGTATTATCGCTAATCTAGCATGTGTCTAGTGTTGTAGTCATGGGATTGAATTGTGGAAGAGACTTCTCAAAGTGATAGAAAATGTTGATAACAATGCAGCTAAGAATTATTTATTGATGTGAGGTTTTGGAATCAAGAAAATGATAAGAAATTTACCAAATTCTTCTGAGAGTAACATGCACTGCACACCGTGTATGGGACTACATGTATATGTGCTCACATGTTCAGGACCAGAACATATTAGCTTTTTATGTCACATTATCGCTACAGTGAAGGCATTTGAAGAGCAATCCTTTTCAGTGGAGCTCAAATACTATAAAATGCTTCCTAAATAGCTTGAAAAACTTTGAAAGCTCACACCTTTCCCACTACACTCGAGATTCTCATAAAATTAGGCCTTATACACAGTGACTGTAAAAAAAAAAGGTAACTCGCAAGAAAATGAGTAAACTAATGCTTTACTCCCAACGGAGTAAACTAATGCTTTACTCCCAACGGAGTAAATTTTGTTTACTCTTAACAGAGTCAAAAGGTAACTCGCAAGAAAATGAGTAAACTAATGGTTAATGGTTTACTCCTTTCGAAGCTAGGATTAGGAATGATTCATAGATGACTAAAAGTTACTCTTTTCTGAGTAACATTTAGCTCAACCGCATGAGTAATATTATTGACTCAGTAACATTTAGCTCAACCGCATGAGTAATATTTTTTACTCAATTTCACGCGAGTTACCTTTTTGCTCAATATTGGGTAAGATTTTACTCATTTTTTTAGAGTGTACTAACGACCCGTGAGTGTCGATAATCAAACTACATCTGCAATACAAATTCTGATAAATTTTAAAGTCTAAAATAAAAATATTCTGACTTTGCATGGATCAGAGACTTCCTCGAATTTATTAGATTTCAAATTAGGACTAAAATGTATCGATGTATATTAACGCATGCATGCGTGAAACATATAAAAACCAAAATATTGGGGGCAAAATTATCTGACATCTTGGAGAAAAGTGAATATTTAACATAACATTATCATTCAATACAAAAACAGAATGATAATAATATGGTGATTAGTGGGTTTCGTGATTTGACACAAAAAGCTCACAAGTTCATTTTTGATTTGTTTAATTGAAGAAGACATGATTGATTGATTTTTTTTTTTTTTCATGAAATGATTTAAAATTCTCTTGTTAGTCATCCAATTTTCTTCAATTATTCTTTGTTTTGTTACAAATGTAAAAAAAAAATTTAAAAAATAAATAAAAAAAAAAATCCGCTTTTTTATTAGCCTACATTAAGCATAATAGGGTACATGCAGGTAATATGGGCCCCCTAAGCTCATTTGCCTGATTTGCATAAAATTACGAAATGACACACAGTCTAATTTTTGTTTATATGAATCAATAACTACTGCTCTAACTTTTATTGTGAAGAAAAACAATTTTCACCAACCCCCCTGTCTGCAATATTCAAATGTTGACGTCATTACCAAAGTGCCCATATTACCTGCATGTGCAGGTAATATGGGCACATGTATTTAATGTATGTTTTAAAAACTACAATGACTCTACCATGTCTGGAATTTGCTTAAAATGTTGAAAATCATTAACTTTGAGACATAATTTGAAATAATAAGACCCTTCAGTAAATCCTTTGACTATATATTTCATTGTTATGTATTTTGTATATTATATATTTTTTAAATATTATTTAAATATTATTTTCATTATACAAGTCAATATAGGCCTACAATAAGTTATTTATATTAATTATATATTGTGAATATACCCAAAAAAAATCGTAGCAAAGAGATTGATGCCTCATCCCAATACTAAGTACCAGAATCATTTCCGCCATTTTGGATGTCCCATATTACCTGCACTAATGTTGTTGTGTCAGGCAAGCATTCAATGCCACATTGTATTCGGGAGGGGTGGCCTGGTTGAGGTTCGGTCATCTTTTTAATCAAATAATTTCTAGATGGACAATAAGAACGCCTTAATTTGGAATTGTTGTATTATATAGCATATTAGCTTTCGTTTTTGGCTATTTCATTTTAATACTGTCAGAATAAGTAGATTCGTACACGGGGAGCTCTGGAATTATCCTTTAACAAAACATGTTGAGAACCTTACATAATACAATAATTGTGACATGAAAAACCTTCTAGCGAGATTAATTGTTTTCAAAATTTGTCGGATGGCGCGAGTGGAGCAGCGAGGATTCGAACCCTCACCAAAATCTGCACCACTATGAAATACTAGCTAGGTAGCAGATGTGTATGCAGACCATATTTCATGTCCACGATTCGATGTATCCACAATGCATAGCCGACGCATGAATGTGTATGGAAGCGGTAATATCTGTACAGCGTCAGCTAGTCTGCAGTCATCAGACCCTCAGGCTGGTATAATAATTCAAGTCTTCTACTTTTTTTTCATACATGTATTATTATGATTGTTTTTATTACTATTTTTCCTCATTGATTAATAAAATAAATATATTTATAATAGGATCCCCGCATTTTTTTTCCATCGTCATAGTAGATTCAACAGGATGTGAAAATTGGGAGGAGGGGCGGTTTTTTCTGGACTCATTTTATTTCCCCCCTCCCTTTCTTTGTTCCATTTTTTTTGGAGGGAGGGAGGCATGTTTTGGATGGTATATTATTTTTGATTGACAATTGACAAGTATCAATAGGGAAGAACTTACTTTTTGTTATCTTCAAGTAGCATATATGTATTATCGCTAATCAGCATGTGTCTAGTGTTGTAGTCATGGGATTGAATGCTGGAAAGACTTCTCAAAGTGATAGAAAATGTTTGATAACACTGCAGCTAAGAATATTTATTGATGTGAGGTTTGGAATCAAGAAAATGATAAGAATTACAAATTCTTCTGGAGAGTAACATGCACTGCACACCGTGTATGGATATATATATATATATATATATAAATATATATAAATATACATATAGTAGTTGATTGATTGAAGTTTCATATCACGGTCAAGGTCATTATTTATCAAAGCATTTTTTTGTTTGTTAAATTTGTTTTGCCTTTCCTTCTTTTTTTTTCTTTTTTTTTCCATCTTAAATTAACATATTAGAAACGTATTATTGACGTTTCGGGATCAAGTGGTAACCATTCTTGCCATTTTTATTGTTGCAAAAATTTGTCGGATGGCGCCTGTGGTACAGTGAGGTTTGGAACCTCTCCAGAGAAATCTGCGCCAATACCCAGTTACGGGATAAGGACGCTCCCCGTAGGGAAGTCAGGCTCGGTTGAACATTGCAAGATTCGATGTATCCACAATGCATAGCCGACATATTGGGTGGTACGAAAGTGTTTATATCTGTACGCTCGCTCGTAGTATATAGTTATCAGACCTTCATTGATTTTGCGTAATATCTATACACAGACCTATGTAATTGGGAATATATAGAAATAAATAAATATAGTTATTAAGAATATTATTAATATATTTGATTTTTTTTCCTTCAAGATGAAACAAAACAAAACAAGAACAGAATAATTTATTTAGTTTACTGAAGTCAGAATGAAAAATGACTTCTTTTTTGTTTTTTGTATTAAGTTTTTAACAAAATTCTCTTTTGTCTTTGAAAGGGATCAAAATAATGATTAATTGCATGAATGCAATGCGTCAAAGAACAAGAAAAAATACATTTAAAAAATTGTCTTCATTCTACGATAATATTCATGCCTGGAAAATTCTTCTCTACCTTTATTTCATGCATGACGTATATTCATAATTTGATTCTTCAACCTGGTAAAAAAATTATTTATGATCATGAGCATATTCTGGGGGGGGGGGCTTTACGGCCCCGGGCCCCTCGGGTAGGCGCCCAATATGGCGCCAAAATGACCTCAAAGTAAAAAAAAAAACAACTGAGAAA
>CALNVZ010003431.1:23110613-23122503 GCA_940671915.1 Paracentrotus lividus | reverse complement strand
ATCCCGGGGATTGTGGGTGGGGACTCGTGTCGATGCCAGTACTTTAGATTTGATTCTGAATGAGTGAATTTTAGTTTTTTCAAGACTATTATAGCTATCGTTTAGGATTTTTGCTCTGAATTCCGGGGGCGATCGATGCGTCCCTCGTCACGTCCTGTGGCTTTTGGTTTTGGATCCCTGTAGTTTGGGATGTATTATGTATGTGTCTAAATAATACATCTATAATTATGAACATTATGATATATTATAGTAGTCGTTGATAGTATGTGTATCACTGAGCTATAATTATTTAAGCTCATTAGATTTTTGTAAATAGGATCTCTCGTATGTTCATTTTGATTATGCTCGGACTACGTACTCGGTCAATAGATTTGCTAATGATATCCATGTGTATTTTTGTTTTGATCTCTTGGTGAGATAATCCAAGGTTTGTGATTTAGCTAATAATATATTTATAGTCAGTAACTGAATTATGAATTT
Organism: Paracentrotus lividus; assembly: GCA_940671915.1. Lineage (NCBI taxonomy): Eukaryota > Metazoa > Echinodermata > Echinoidea > Camarodonta > Echinidae > Paracentrotus > Paracentrotus lividus. The sequence goes on along the minus strand of CALNVZ010003431.1, from coordinate 23,122,023 downwards.
GAATTTTGAATTTTATTTGGCTCGGACCTCCAATGAGATGGGGCTGGGGATTGCCCCCCCCGCCGCCCATGCTCTCGCCTTAGGCTTTAACGCGCCGTCCCCCCCCCCCCAAAAAAAAAAAACGTGTTTTTTTCTTTCTTTTCATCAAAAGCCGTTTTAGATTTTATAATCTCAACTTTGTTAAATCCAGCATCAACATATCAATTTGCTTTGGAATTTATATGAGAAGAATTTTAATATGTTGAATAATATTCACATCCGTGATTTGGTTTATGATGATGATGATGTTGTTATTGTTGGTGATGACGAGATGGAAATGATGATGAGGGTTATGAGGATGATGATGATGATGGTGTAGGTGATGATGAGATATAATGGTAATGGGTTGCTATGATGATGGTTGTGATTATCATGATGATCTTTAGCAGGGGCCCGCGCGGGAAGCTGTGGGGGGGTGCTGGGGGGGCGGGCTTGGGGTGGCGTGCCTTGCCTAGCCCCCCACTCTTTATTCGAGCAATGCCGTGTACAAAAACGGAAAAATGACCATACATTTGTGATTTTTAGCCTGTTCAGCCCCCCCACTTCGGCTCAGCCCCTCCACTTTCAAAAACGCTTCGCGGCCCCTGGATTGTTATGATTGTGATGGTGATTGTGGTGAGAAGGATGATGATGTCTTGATGATGATGTTGATGGCAATGCTGAAGATAATGAAAATATGGCTTAGATAGTGTATGTACTTTTTGCATTAATATTTTGCTTAAACTTTGATGAATTCATCCTTTTTGTCACCCGATTCCTTACCAATGTTAATTTTAGAAAAGTAACTTTCTTTTATTATTTTTATTTTGTTTTATTTTTGCTCTTGCTTTCCTTTGAAAAGATTTTTTGGCATTGCAGAATAAAAATGAAAAAAGAAGAAAAAAAAAAAAAACCCCAAAAAACACAAAAACTTAAAGGGGATGTTTACTGATATTTCTACTTGGGTTTTTTATTTATTTTGTTTTGTTTTGTGGCTTGTTCTGATAGTTGGTATGGTATGTCTTATCAGTCCGAAAAGGATTGTTTACTGCTATTTTCACTTTGGATTTTCATTTATGATTGTTTTGTTTTGTGACTTATTTTGATAGTTGTTACGGTATGTCTTATCGGTCTGGTGGTCTACGTTCTGTACTTTCATGTTCCAAGGTCAAACACTGCAGATGTAGTTGCCGAGGTCAAAGGTAAGGTTGAGCACTATCGTGATAAAGCAGTTCCCACCTAAAGGTACAACACTCGGTCTCAACAGCTGACAGATCACATTTTAGTCTTAAAGTTATCGAGATAGATTCCATCCTAGTTCCAATAGTTGTAAGAAGCGCATGCAATCATTTCTTTTTTGCTCAATTTATGATCAGCCAACTCATAACTTTGGGCTGAATGAGCATGATCGAATATCAAAATAAAGGAATAAATTGTTTCTTTGTAAAAAAAAAAAAAAAAAAAAGATTGAGTCACACAAAAGTTTGGGTACACCTGATGTCAGCTCTGTTTTGGATAATTTTGAGTCATTTTATGTCCAGTATTTCAGTCCAAATGATGTTTAAGTACAATAAATACATTATGCAACCAATATACTTCACGGTTACCATGCAAGGTCTCCTTGGAATTTAGAAATTACTCAAAAATATGCAAAAAGTGCAAAATTGTTAGTTTGCACCAATTCATTCTGTCAAAATCTATTATTGAAAAAGAGAAGATATCTCGACTAATAATGGTTCGATCAATGTAAAATTTTGCATGGATGTTGAGGCACATGTAAAATATAACCCTGTTGTCTTTGTTTTTATTTTGAGACAACACTTTATTAATTATGCAAATTTATGCAAATTAAAGGTCTATTTTTAGAAATTTAGCAATACTTTGTTTAATTGCTATGAAGCCCAATTTTTTGTTAAAAGTTGCTGATTATAATACTCAACAAAAATTATGATTAAAAAGTTGGACTTTCTCATGAATTCTTTGAATTCTTTTGTTTTATTACTTTCTATTGTTTTCAATTGTTTGTATTTTTTATATTTTCGCAATGTTTTGGCTCTTTTATGTTTCTGAAATGTACCTCGATTGATTTAAGATATCCAAGATGATGGCAGGTGAATGGTGCATTCAGTACACAAATTGGCAATAATTGAATTTTCCGAAGTTTTAAAACTTTCACAATTACACGTCAAACAATGGTGTCTTAACTTAATAACTATTTATATAGAGACTGAATTATGACTGTTCTGATTGGGGGAGGGGTCTCGGCCAAGTTAACCAACTATAAAACATCCATAACTGCTGCGCAACCCTGCCGACCCCAAATATGCCTTTTGGTGACTTTTACCTTTAAAGCGTAGTGCAACTATTGTTCTAAGAACACTGCCCATTGTGTTGTTTGGTGATGCATTGCATTATTGCATGTCAGAACTAAATAGATGTAAAATAACATTTTGCTTTCATTTCAGAAACAGAAAAGAGCCAAGAACATTAAGCAATATATAAAAATAAAATAATCGAAGACAATAGAAAGTGATAAAACAAAGAATACAAAGGAATTTATGATAAAGCCAACTTTTTATTTAAAATGTTGTTGACTATTATACTCAGCAACTTTTAACAAAAATTTGGGCTTCATAGCAATTAAAAAAAAATATTGATAAATTTCTAAAAATTGACCTTTAATTTGCATAAATTTGCATAATTAATAAGTGTTGTCTCAAAACACAAACAAACAGTACAGGGTTATATTTACATATGCCTCAACATCCATACATTGCATTGATCGGACAATTATTAGCCGAGATATCTTTTTTTTCAATAATTGAATAAATTAGTGCAAAATCGTTTTTGCACCTTTTGTATATTTTTTAGTAATTTCTAAATTCCAAGGAGACTTGGAATGGTAATCGTGAAGTATATGGGTTGCATAATGTATTTTTTGTACTTATACATCATTTGGACTGAAATACTGGACACAAAATGCCCAACATGATGCAAAACAGAGCTGACATCAGGTGTACCAAACTTTTGGAGGGCAGTGTACATTTATTGTTCTTTCATCGCAAGCATAATGCATGATGGAACTTAATTCTAAATATATTCAATTAGTTATCGTATTGATAGGTCTCACCTTTTCTAGAATTTTGCCTCATTCAGCATTGCTTTGAAAGAACCATAGTGTTATGGGTGGTGAGAATCATTGAGCACAATATTAGCTAATCATAGATCTTTAACATTTGGTATATGATGATATAAAATAATGTTTCAAAAGGAAAATTACACCTACATGTACATCGTTACTGCATCGCTCAGGGCGGAGATGTGGTGTTGCCGTAGCTGATATACTTTAATTGTTGGAGTTTGGTTTCAGTCCAATGATTAGTTTGTCAAGAGTATAGGCTGATCTGTCCGATCTTGAAAATACTTATGACAAGGGCAAAGCAAAATAATGTAAGATTGGAGAGCAAATGTAAACTTTATAAATCACCATGGAAAATTACTAAATATTATAATGCATAGGGACATTTTAATTTAAGTTTCCCAGGTGTTTATAAATATTTGCCCCAATTGTACATTTTTGCTGTTTGCCCTGAATATTTTCACGCACATCCCGTTTATTTTCTAACATTCAGATGTGAACCATGAAACAAGGCACAGTGTGCAGCGTGATCTGAGTAAGAACTTTACATCAAACAGCACTGTCAACGTCCTGATCTGTTCAGACGGCTCTACTCTAGGAGGGATGGTAGCTGCTATGAACAGCATATATCTCAACTCAAGGGCACACATCAAATTCTATCTGGTCGTTGATAGTGAGTCTCTGGACCATCTAAGGTAACTGTGAAGTCAAAATCCTCAGGGGTAATTGGGTGATTCCATGGGATTGGGGCAATTTTTGTGACATACCACAACTCCAAATTCATATCTTTTTCAAACCAGGCCAATATATTCCAATAATGGCATGAGCAAAAAAATGGGGTCCCATCCAGTATTATTTCTCAAAAACTATGGCATATTGCAATTTGACTCATGAAAATTTCTTGTCCATGTAAAAGCAATATGATGTCCCTGTAACGATGGTAGATTTTTTGTATGCCTGTTGCTTGAAATCCATAAAAGATTTCCAATTTCAAAGTCTATTACTGAGAAAAGAGAGCAACTTTTCATTGACAGCTCAAAACTTGGTGAACTGCAAAAGTTGATACCTCCGTTACAGGGGACATTGCATGAAAAATTGCCCCAACCCCACGGAATGACCCAATTATATTGGGAGTAAGGGGTAAATATCTGGGGCAATTATGTGGGGGTAATTGTCCTTGATCTGTTCAGACGGCTCTACTCTAGGAGATATGGTTGCTGCTATGAATAGCATTTATCTCAGCTCCAGGGCACACATCAAATTCTATCTGGTCGTGGATAGCGAGTCCCTGGACCATCTAAGGTAACTGTACTATCAAAATTGCCAAAGTCGAACTCTCATTTAAGTTGAATAATCGCTTAAGTGAAAGGTCTTTTCAAGTTATCCTCTTTATTGTTTCTAACCCAAATAAATTCATTTTTTCAAGGTTCAACTTAGCCAAGGTTGAAGGATTTCCAATTTGGAATAGACTTGTTAGGTAACATATTTTAATTTTCTGCATACTTTCATCATTAACAATATTTTTTCTGAAAATATAGAAATCTTGTCAGAGGCTTGCCAGTCATAGCAACAAGGAATGTTTGCAAGCTGGATTCCAAGTCCTGGGTGGTGTTTCACCTTGTCGTTCTTGAAATTATGAACGACTGGAACATGTTCTTTGGTCCTATACTAATCACATGTATTATAATTTAGCACAAGAACCGATCACCAGTCGTTCGTAAAGTCATACCTAAATTAAGAACAACTTGATGAAACACAGCCCTGTAGTTCTTTCTCTAAAAACACATGAATTGAATCTTGCTTAGAGGTCCCTGGGCACAAAAATACTTTATGGAATTACCCTATTATTATCATTATTTTCTTCTTTTGTTTGCAGCAAGTGGCTGAGTCAATCAAGTCTGAAGAAGATAGACTACACCATTAAGGTGTTTGATGAGTCTTGGGTCAAGAACAAAATAGTTTTGAAAGATTCAAGGACAGAGTTAGGATCACCGGTAAGTTTCGCCTCCTCTTCCCCTACTATGCTCTCAAAGATTGATTCACTTTATAGGTCTAAAAGTTATGAAAGGATCCAAAACTCAATTTTAGATCCTTTCTAAAGTCTGTATAAAAACATATGTTCATACTATAGGCCTGTATTTAGAATATGAACTTTAGTTCAGGTTTAGTCGGTTAATAGGATTGCTCTACATGATCGCATTTAAATTGTCACCCATTTTTTGTCATTTTTTGCGTAAAGATATTCTCACGGTTTTAGACTAGATTTAGGTTTATGAATTTTGTAATGTTTTCTGATCTTTAAAGAGTTATAGAAAAATTTGTGAGGAGCAACTCCCGAAATAGATGCAAATAAAACCTACCCAACAATTTCAGCTTATATGATTCCCAATAATTCAAAATAATAATTTAACTCATGAATGCATTTTCTTTCATACCCAGCTCAACTATGCTCGCCTGTACTTCCCAAAGATATTCCCTGGTCTAAAAGGGCGTGTGATCTTCGTGGACAGCGACACAATTACCCAGGGCGACATCGCTGAACTCAACAATATTGATATCAAACCTGGGCAAGTGGTGGCGTTTTCAGACGACTGCAGCGCCGTCACATCGAGATATGGTGTAATTATGGTATGTACATGTTTCTGTTCAGCAGTAATGCTGCTCTGATGACAATTTCTCTGGCTTTAGGCAGAGACGACAGAGCAATTGTTGCTTGGGCATATATGTATTGTAAACAGTGTCCATTTGCTCAAAAAACATTGTGGTACTCGGCATCGATTGTGAATCATGTCTGGGTTACAAGAGATGATTCTGAATTTACAATAACATAATGGTATTTTTGTGTTCTGCATTGATCGCTGATCAATGCACAGACTTATTGTCCCGATTAATTTGTGAAATACAGTATTTTTTCTTTTTTAGTTATTTTATGTTTTGTTTGATGGAATGTCACTTTCCTGTAAAGAATAGTCTTCTCGATTTTGCAAATTTCAGCATGATAATCATAAAACTTTCAACTTTTGAGTTGTTGATTTATATCTAGTGTGTCAAACGTTTTTTTTTTTTTTTTTTTTTTTCAAGCCTGGTACTAGGCCTACTGATACAGGTACGGTGATACTAATATTTGAACATTGTTTAATTGTAGGTAACCATAATATCTGAGTACTACTATTTTCTGATGTGTTAAACCTTTAGAATCGATATGCTAGCTTCCTGAACTTTGGTAATGAGAAACTGCAGGGACTAGGCATTAATCCAATGGAATGTTCATTCAATCCTGGTGTCTTTGTGGCTAATGTAGACGAATGGAGGAAACAGAATATCACAGCTAAACTAGACTACTGGGTAACAGTCAATTCAAAGTAAGTCCATATTCATTTTTAAATGAATTTTTTTTAAATATCATAATTTTGGAAAAAGTTTTATCTGGTCTATAGCGTACAACAATTCAAAGCTTTTTATGCCTCCGCCACCGAAGGTGGTGCCGGAGGCATCATGTTTTTGGGTTGTCCGTCCGTCCGTACGTCCCGCTTGCTCGTTATCGCGATATCTCAGGAACCATTTGAGTGATCAACTTCAAACTTGGGGATAGTATTTACCACCATAGGAAGATGATCTGATTAGATTTTGGAGTATGTAGGTCAAAGGTCAAGGTCATGGAGGTCAAAAATAGTGAAATTCTATGTTTTGAGCTCGTTATCGCGATATCTGAAGAACCATTTGAGATATGAGCTTCAAACTTAGGTGTAGTATTTACCGCTATAGGAAGATGATCTGTTTAGATTATGGATTATATTGTTCAAAGGTCAAAGGTCACAGAGGTCAAGATGTGAAAATCCATGTATTGAGTTTGTCATCGCAATATCTTGGGAACCAGTTAAGATATAAACTTCAAATTTAAGTGTAGTATCTATCACTAGAGGAATATGGTCTGATTAGGTTTGGGGTCACAAGGTCAAAGGTCAAGGTAAAAAATTATCATTCTATAATGCAAAATGAATAGATGAATGTGCGATATTTTTCTGATCTGGCAATGGCGGAGGCATATATTTCGACCGCGTGCGGTCGAGGATTCATCTTGTTTGTATCTTATTTACAACTGTATTACCTTTCAAAATGCACCCCTACCCGTAAAAATCCACAGAACATTAAAATATCTGGTAAATGTATGAAATGTCATGGATGATAGACTTTTTTTTTTTTTACTAATTTCATTTTCCATTTTGGCTTTCTCTAGCTGAAATGAAATTTATTTTGAAGTCCAATCAGAAGTACTTGTATATGCTGAAATTTTTGCGAGAGTTTTATTTTTATTTAAATTTGACTTCAATGTGAGGCTATTTATAGTAATGAAAATAACAGTAAAATTAAGCCCTCACATTCATAAATCATGACATTATCTGTATGCGAACATTTTTTGTGGCTTATACAGCTATTCAACTTGGTGGTGAGAAATATTGTGAAATTTAAAATTACAACTCTCCTTTTATAACTATTTATACAGAGAGGATGTTTACGGCAGTCAACGTGGTGGGGGCCACTCTGGTCCTCCGATGATGATTGTTTTCTACATGAAATATTCACCCATCCCTCCAGAATGGCACATCAGACATCTAGGTGAGTAATATACTGGTATCTCAGTAGTGGATCCTGCGTCAGCTCTGACAAAGGATTGTATCAGTCCATGCCCAAGTATAGGGCAAGTCCACGCTATTTGTTCCCGAGATGGTGATTTTTCGACTATTTGACCATTTTTGTGTCAAGTGTGTCAGTGGGTTTGTAAAGGTATACATAATGTGTCATATATCACCATAAAGGGTATGAAGTGAACTTAATGCAAATGAGGTCAAAAGGTCAATTCAAGGTCATATGACGTCACAAGGCTCATTAATATTCATGAAAAAAATATAAAATGCATTAAAAATGCTATTTTCAACCATTAAAAAAAAGAGGTTTGTCATAAGAGTACAACCAAAAAATATGTATTTTCTATGTTTATATTTTTTTGGCTAACTCTGGTGAAAATATCACGAACCTAGCACGTAGCTTTCCATATTTTTAGACTTAAAATATTTAGGTCTCAGAAATAATCTCACAAAAGTAACTGAGCTGATGTAAAATCATACATTTTTATTACCCATTCTCCAACCTTTAGAAATGAAACAAAATAAGTTTTTCTTACATTTGTGTTTTGTATTACATGTATTATGTTTCTTTTGTTTTATCAGAGAGATTTTTTTAAACAAAAAATGCTGCTACGCCTTGGCTACACCAATTGTTTAATAAAAAATATTACAGGGAAGAATTGTCCCGTGTGTTACTGTCCCGTTTGTTACCTGACATAGTTTTTAAAACTTGAACTTTGCCAGAAAACTCGAAGTTGTATTAACGTTAAAATATGTCCTTACAATGTTTATTACATGTTTAAGAGGATATGACTCGGCAAATTTAGATCTACCTTTTAATAGGGTTGGGCGAATCTCAACTTTTTTTTTCAAACAAGTTGTTTCTATAGTAAAATTCGACGTAGAAACTGAAAATGACAATTATTTTTGCTTACGATGACGTCTTACGTCGCTAAAGTGCAAAAAACCAAAATGGCCGCCAAAATAGCGTATTATGCCCAATTATCACACTTTTTATATGTATAAACCACTTTTATTGCGTTTTTATATGGCTTTTGGGTGTCAGGGAACCCAACATGATTAATCCAACATGATTAATCCTACCTAAGTTGACTGTAAGTGTAGTTTGGTAGTTAGTTTCAGTTAATATCGAGCAAAAATCACCTCATATCAAAATCACTAATTAACACCTATAACCATACTAGGTACATTTGGTCATGATGAAATTGTCAGATTTGAGCTTTTAAACCATCAAAATCCATAAAGAAACAAAATAAAACCGGTTTATACCTATAAAGTGTGTGATGAATGGGCAAAATACACTATTTTGGTTTTTGCACTTTAGCGACGTCAGACATCATCGTACACAAAAATCATTGTCATTTTTGGATTCTACATCAAATTTGACTATAGAAGTAACTTGTTTGAAATAACTTTTCAGAAAAAAGTCATTATTTGCCCAACCCTACCGGTACTTTTAAATTTAGAATTATATGTGAACAAAGATCAAATTTGAAAACACCAATTTTTTGCGGTCCTGTTTGTTACCGACGAATAAATGATCATAAATTAATTATGAATTGAGTTATTACTATTTTTTATGTTTTTGTTGAACATTCTTAGTACCTTCAGGAATATACCAAAGGATTGAGATTTCATTTAAGATTTTTCAAACAAGCCCTATTTTTGGCTCTGAATGTCCCGTTTGTTACCGCGCAAAATAGCTTGGACTTCCCCTATAATAGAGCCACTATTGTCCCCAAGCAATTGGGTCAACAAAATATTTTGACAGAGCTGAGTCAGATTTATAAATGATGGTGGAGGGTCATTTGTTTCAATCTGACATGTCAACGATATTTGATGCCGTCGTCACAGAAACTGGAGACAAGCGATTTATTACTATTATAGTTTCTCTCTTTATTGTTGTCGTTATGGCATTACCAGGCCTACTTGTTTTTACCTATAAGCAGACTCTGTCAAACAAGAGTTAAACGCTTAATAGGTGCTTCGTTTTAATTGCGATGTTAAATAATGATCCTATTTGATTGATATGTGGGACGCATTGGTAAATACCCAGGTTAAACAACCTTTGGGTTCAAATAATCCTCTTTAGTAATGAATTAATAAATTGTAGGTAATTAAGTCTCTAAGAATGTATCTTCTGTCTGTAGATTTCTTAATGATAGCAAATGTCTTTGTTTTGTACCCTCAGGTGTTACGACTGGAGCACGATACTCAGATGCATTCTTGAAGGCGGCTAAGCTTCTACACTGGAACGGCCGCTTCAAACCTTGGGGACATAACTCACAACATACCCTGATCTGGGAGAAATACTACGTCCATGATGCCACAGGCGATTTCAAGATTGCCCGACCTTACGGGAATGTTTAAAACTTTCACCATGTTTGAAGACAAAATCAAGCCCGTGTTCAACAGAATGTCCATATGCAGTGGAACCTTGTTGAGCACAATGTTTCAAAACAGATTTTACTGACCAAATTTTTATGCCTCCGCCACCGAAGGTGGTGCCGGAGGCATCATGTTTTCGGGTTGTCCGGCCGTCCGTACGTCCCGCTTGCTCGTTATCGCGATATCTCAAGATTCACTTGAGATATCAACTTCAAACTTGGGGATAGTAGGAACCGCCATAGGAAGATAATCTGATTAGATTTTAGAGTATGTAGGTCAAAGGTCAAGGTCACGGAGGTCAAATAGTGAAATTCTATGTATTGTGTTCGTTATCGCGATATCTTAAGAACCATTTGAGATATGAGCTTCAAACTTAGGTGTAGTATGTACGGCCATAGGAACATGATCTGATTAGATTATTGATTATATAGGTCAAAGGTCAAGGGTCACAGAGGTCAAGATGTTAAAATCCATGTATTGAGTTTGTCATCGCGATATCTTGGGAACCAATTAAGATATAAACCTCAAATTTAAGGGTAGTATCTATCACCAGAGGAATATGGTCTGATTAGGATTGGGGTCACAAGGTCATAGGTCAAGGTAAAAAATGTCATTCTATAAAGCAAAATGAATACATGAATGTGCGATATTTTTCTGATCTGGCAATGGCGGAGGCATATATTTCGACCGCGCGCTGTCGAGGATTCATCTTGTTTATACTGAGGAAACTCGATATAAATAGTGGGAGACATTTATGTACAGATTTACTGAACTAACAACTAGGCTTAAGATCCAAACAGGAATAAACAATTTTGAACAGATCTCTTTCTTGAATGCATGTGAAAAATCAAAGTTGGTCATCCTTTTAGACCAAGATAGAAACATATTTGGAAAAAATAAATTGTTACAGGGTACATTCAAAATCATGTGCATAATTATTATGCATTTTTACTTGTGTATATGTGAGTAATATTGATCATTGAGTGGAGTCTGTTAATCAGGAACAAGAAATATACTTTAGTATTTTACACATTTCTACAAAGTTGAGTAGGCCATGCGTTTTGAGGTGGGCCCTTTTCTGTTACATGATATGTTTTCAAAGAAATTGTACCGTTTTTATTTAATAGAATATTATTCTTATATTTGACACCCTATACCCATAAAACTATACATATTCTGAAAGAGAATTGTCTGAAGAATTCAAAAAATCATTCTGAAA
>CALNVZ010003431.1:23044705-23109317 GCA_940671915.1 Paracentrotus lividus | reverse complement strand
AATTTAAACTACCATCTTACTCATTTAGGTAAATTAATTAATTAGCTTAATTAGCTTAATTAGGTATCCTTAAGTTCAACTTTGATCCATATTTACTTATAAGTGGATGATATTCCAATTAAACTGTTTAATGTTTAGGTAATGTGAAGGTAAAAGCTTAATTTGTTAAAGATTAGAAATTTATGCTCATGCTCCTCATGCTCCTCCTCCTCCTCCACCGTGCAAAAATGGCTACTCAGAGTTAATGAAACGCTAATTACTCATAAACTAATTAACCATTTGCATTTCTTTTACTTTTAAATAATTGCCAGATTAATTCCCCTCAACTTAATACCAAGCATACCCATATAGCACATGTATTTAGCATTTTATATCATTATTTATTTCTGTACTTGTCGCGCACATGTAACAACACCACCTATATGGGGGCCCACTATAAAACACATGGCCAGTAGTCTAATCATACATGTATGCTTATCTTAGATAATATTGTAGATTGAATGCACTTTCCCTTGTATTTATTAAAGATGTCTTTTCAACTCATCCTTGTTGCAACTCTTTAAAAAAAAGCAAATGGGGGAAAAAAAATTTCCATGCAATCATGTATATGTATGTGAATTAGATTTTATAATTGGTGCTTGAGCAATCCGTCAAATAACAGCATTTATATTAAAGAGTTGTAGAAGTAGACGTTTCATTTGAATGTGTTTTGTAAAAGGAAATATGCACTTTTTACCTTTCCAGAAGAAATCATGATTCTGAAATCCATGTTTTTATAACTCTGGTTGTTACTTCTTGTATATAATGTTGAACATGTGTTTCTTTTATCATTAACATTATAAGAGGCTTTGTTTCTTTCCATTTTGTAACAAAAATGCATGCTAGATAGAGATAATAATAGGATTCCTACCAGGGCTCGACAGTTATGCCGAAATAACAGAAACAGTTTATATTACAGTAACCTAGCCATAAGTGTTAAATGCCATGGTAACGATGCCCAACAGCTAATAAAATCCCAGTATTTAATGAAAGTAAGCATTGATGGAAAAGTTACTATTATAATAGCAAGTGTTACACGTATGTAGCGTCACCCCAGTAGGTAGGGTAGGTCATAGCAAAGCAGTTAATAAGTTAATTTAAGTTAAAAGCATTAAATACTAGATAAGTCCCACGTGATGTTGCTTATGTTTGTGCTTCCTCCATTATAATAATTTTATTTTATTCTTTTAGAATATAGATTTATTTAAAGAAGAAAAAAAAGAAGTTTACTTTGCGTACTACATGTACCTACAATGAATTAAAATTGTACCATAATCGCAGTATGACTTGGCTAATTGTTGTATATGAACAGTAGAGAGACAAACAGTTTCATTTATTTTTTACACTATAATAATTTTTTTTTACATATTACTTTTCACCCACTGAACTCCATATATGTAGCTATGGAAGCAATCTTATCATTATTTTGTATTATCATTAACTCAATATAATCTAATCATGTGGTGTTGAATCAGTATTAGTTCCATATTCTTCAAAAAAAGAATTTAGAATCACAACTGCCATGTAAATGTCAATATATTTAGTGATGATTACCGATTATATATCCAGAACAAATAGGTGATGATTAATTTCATAAAAGACACATTATCTACAGTTGGGTGTTCAGGATTTCACAGGTTGGGGGGGGGGGGGGGTGGGGGGGTGGTATGATTTTTGCACCCCTTCTTGAAAATATCTAAACAAGAAGAAAGAAAAAAATATGGTGAGTAACTTATTTTTGCCGCTCTGATTATTTACTCATCCCTGCTCACTCCTTTATTCTGAATAAGCATCATAGAATTTATCATTAACATGTATATAAAAAAAAAAAAAATAAGAGGTGATTCTGTCTTATTTTGCCAAAGTCAGTTTTTAATTGTATTTATCTGTGTTAGGCCGAAAAAACATAAAATTATGTACTAAAGGTCATAACATTCTGTTATTGTAGCATGCATGTAGGTCTAGAATGCATGTCAATTGATACTTAATGCAGTCTTCTCTCATTTTTACAAATACAGATGCAATGAAATTGCAATCTTCTGGGCTTGGTAAGATGAAGGTTTGCGATCAATTGCAAATTTAAAAGAACATTTCTTATTGGTTTCTGGTCAGGCTTTTGAACAAAAAGTGGGTGCAACAATGATTGTCATTGGCTACTGCTACTTAGCGATCAAGCGCAAACCTATGTGTTACGGAGCCCTGGGGGGTGTTTCACAAAGAGTTAAGTAGACTTAAAGTCGCACTCAACTTCTACCCGCATCTTGTTTTATAACACGCAATTTAATTGATAGATTTCACAATGGCGCGCATCCCATGAGCATCGTAATCCAATGAGGTGATGCGTAATATAACGCACAAAACTAACGATTTAAGTGCGATTTTTAAGTCTACTTAACTCTTTGTGAAACACTCCCCTGGTCAAGCATGTACACTTATTTCTGTGTTCCCATGTGTTCAATATAACAAGATTTGTTTAGAATGTGGCCAAACCATGGGAATTTGGCTGCGTCCCTGCCACCTCATTTAGCGGGAGTGGACTGTATTATGATACTGTGTGACATCAAATACAATTAATTCAACTACTTAATCATAAAATTTGCCCATGTCTCTTGCCGTTTTGTAAAATATGCAATAACATGCTTGAAATGCAAGTTTGAATAGGATCAGTATTATAAAAATACATGCATGCATTCTCCTGCAAGCTAAAATGTTGAACTCCTATCTGTCAAAATGTTTAATTTACGTTAATTACAGTAGGTTATTCAAATATGTCATTTGATTGTATTTAACTTTTTAAGACATTGCATTTCTATATCCAAAAGTTGATAAATTAACCAATCAAAAAACAGTCTTGCAACAAATTTTTTTTAGTTTCTGATATACTTTTGAGATAATATGGTAAATATATCATTTTTGCAATTTGTTTATCTAAGGACAAGAAGACAATTCAAATGATAAAAATGTATGTATTTCAATTCACAAATTAAAAAAAACCCAAAAAACGAAGATCATGTGTATGATTAAGTGATTATCATGAGTTCCAAATAAACCATACAAATGTATTTTGCAAATGTACATGTATGACTGATAATATAATTAAATATATTCTCCATACACGTACAGTTAATTGAAACAAATGTTCTCATATCCAAGTCTAAAATCATAGTTTAATCAAACTAACAAAAATTGTATACTGTGCCATACGTTGATATATGCTCGCAGTTATTACTACTACCTATCAATTGTAAAATTGTTTGGATTATACTTGTGATACCTTTTTTATATACTACATCATGTTTTTACATATTGGTATATCTGTAAAATCCTATCTATGTTAACATTGTGTAATGCATCATTCAAACGAGACAATCGTTATCATGATCGTAGAGTTTGTAACACATCAAAATGTTTCCTTAATAAAGATAAACGTTTTGAACTGTCCAACATAACATCATATTGCTTGTTTTTCGTATTTTGTGCACGAGTGTTCAAGCGAGAGCGAACTGATCAAGTCTTTCATTGACTGCGTGTAATAAAAAGCTAGTCTTAAAATATACCTTTTGAGATAACTAATAAAGTGCATAAATTAGCCTATAATTTTATTTGAATAGGGAAACTAAAATGTTTTGATGGGAAAAGTACTTGGTTTGCTACTTGGCAACATAATTATTGCGGTATGAATGTATTAAGTAGTGAATTAGAGTGTTAGCATTCAATTGGGTCTATATTGTGAGACTATACTGTTCAGAATGTTGCATTATGGGTTAGGATTCGGGGCAGATTTAAAATAGTTGAGGACGTGAGGTGTTGCTATACAAGGCTCCAGGTTCGTATTGGCTTTAAATGAAAGGAGCAAAGTGATAACAGCTTCAGCTCTGACAAAGGATTTAGTCGGTCCAAGTATCGGGGGGGGGGGGGGCAATAGCTGCTCTATTATGCTTTGGCATGGGCCGATACAATCTTATCAGAGTTGGTGTTGGATCCGCTACTGTAGCTTGTATTAAAAACAGAAAATCAGACGACGAACACAATCGCCAAATTGGTGTTTTATGGCCCAAGATGTTTTGTTTTGTTTTGTTTGTTTGTTTTTTTTTTTTTAGAGTAATATTTTTTCCCCCTAGAATGTAAACTCAGGATTTTGGAATAGGTTGGGAATTCAGTTTTGATGGTATACAGTAGCTGTAACTGCGATAATTATATCAAAGAAGTGTGACATTTCTTTTATGAGAAAACTGATAGACAAGTATATTTGAAGGAAAACATCAAAGTGGGAGGGTTGGTTGAATCTATTTTTAGAATGTTGCTACTTTTAACAATAAATGATTATGCAGCAGTGGACATAAAGCTTTCTTGGTGGAATAAATGCGTCATATTTTTTTTTCAGTCGCCAAGTCAAAGCGAGCCAGTAAATTCAAGTATTCCCAGCCCCTCGGGGATAGGAAGATTAAATGTTCTTCAGAGGCATTCGTTTCCATTGCCACTGCGCAGCGCCAATGGTCATTTGACCGAAATTACACCAATCCCTCGTTACTGGGGGTAAAGTGATAACTTTACATCCAGTAACGAAGGATTGCCAGATGTTAAAAGTAATATTCGACAATTTTTTATTGTTAACAAATAGTAACCGGTTTTCAAACTTTGTCATGGTAAACTTGAAGAATGCAGTTTGGTTGTCTTAAATTTTTTTTTTTTTAATGACGGTCCATCTAAATAACTAATGTTTTTAACTTTTGATTAGATTTTCATTTGTTTTGCCACATCAATTCATTAAACAGATTGGTGTCCATGCATCAGGGTTTCTTTTTTTTTTCTTCTTTAATTAAAGCTACACGTATATTCACGTTAATTTCGAGTCATTTCAATCAAAAGTGTAAAATATAAGTGTTTTTCTCATAATTCATTTATTCATTCTTTTTAAAAGCGCATTTTATAATCATTTGTATTATGCTATAATTGTTTACAGTAAAATATTATTTTTAAAAAATACCAACTTGCCTTTACAGACAACGATAACTTGTAGGCCAATTGAAGTTACATAAATTACTATCTCGGGCAATGTGAACGTGATATTATAGGGGCAAGCAGCAAGAGTAACCCGCCTGTAACCATGTTACCCCTTTATCGTCCGATAATCGTTTAGACTTCATGGTGTTTCCGCCCCAGAGTGGCGAAGAGTGGGTCTGTTCCCTCGGTCATTTGTTTCCAGGATACTGCAAAAGTAGATTATTCGCGATGTGGGAATTTGGCGCTCATCAGAAGGAGTGCAAAAAAAAATGTCTCACAACCAATTTTATCAAAATTTGATGGACAGCTGCACTTCGTTTTTCAATCCCCAAGTGCGAAAATTTAACAACATGATTATATTTCATTTTTCAAGTAGGGAAAAACATTCATGACGCCATTTAATAAACGCCCACGCTTCATCAAAAGCAAATAAATGGCCCGGATAAGAATTCGAATTGCAACTTTTCACCGTTGACCTTTTTTTCAAGCGTGACATCACCGGTAAAATTTTAAGGAAGTGAAATGGTTTTGAAATGATTTATTTTTTCAAGGATATGTGAATAGATAAATAAATTAATGAATAAGTAAATAAATAAGTAAATAAATAAGTAAATAAATAAACATTAATGATAATGATGATGATGATGATGATGATGATGATGATGATGATGATGATGGTGATGGTGATGAAAATAATGATAATCATTGCAGACATTCAATGGCGCACTCATTCTATTCCTACTGAGTACCATATCATTTACACCTCGGTCGGAAGGAGGAACACAGATAAATCCCTTTTGCTCAAGGACACATTAGTACCGTGCCAGGGATCGAACCCACGACCTTCGCATCCCTTGTCATGTCACTAGACCACTCGACTTTTGCTTGACCAATCTGGAATCCTTAGCTGTGTGAACAGACCCATTGAAGAGGAATATGGAAATAAAATGTCAATTCATTCTTGACATCTGGCCTGTTGTCTGGGTACGGGTCTGGACGTACTCATCAGCCCTAGGCCGATTTCATTACCATATTATCAAACACCAAATACAACAGGATTTACTGGAAAAGAAGAGGATACTGTAGTAGGTTCGGTGAAATACGAAGAAAACGTAAACATTTACTATTTTGTGGCCCAAAACAACCATATCGAAAAAATACACCCAGGTATGATCTTTGTATATGTTTTCTTATTTTTTCCGGGGCCGGATTCTTTTAGATTGTCTTTTATTGTTGTTGTTTGTTTTGTTTTCTTCGTTGTTGTTCTTGTTGTTTTTTGCTTGATTGATATTTATGAAATAATCCACATTTTTTCTTCCTACATTAAAATCTAAATATAAACAACAAATTATCAGGAGGGGGCATTTTAGATTTGTTTTAACTGCCGTCAAACGTTTTAGATGACTACCCCCCCCCCCACTTTGATCTGCGTTTATCAGCTTTTTGAGCAGCCGATTGAGGCAAAAAGTTGTTTCTTTGCTAAAGGCAGAATATCCATGTTAATTAGTGATCTAAAGTTCTAACAGCTATTACCTTTTTAAGATTTATTGTCTGTTATTTTTTGTTTTGGAGGGGGGGGGGGGCTCTCGGGTCCCTGCGTATGGTCGGAGATTGGGGGGGGGGGACCTTTTTCGCCCCTCATTTTCAATGACGTGTATGCCCTGTCCCTACCATAGGGTCATGGGTTATTCGGGTTATTTGTATGTTTTCATTCTTATCGACTTCTCGTACAAAAATCAAAAGGATATTATTTTAACATCATAGTATTAATAGATTATGCTCCATAATATCTGAACACGAAACATTCATTTATTAATATTCTCGCTATATGGTCTGATGTGAACATTTTCTAGACTGGCAACTCTGGCCTCCTAAAATCAGAGTGCGGAATCGTAATCTAATTTAATAGCTAGGGTAATAGTGTGAAGCGATTCGATGAGTAATTGGCGAAGGCGCCAATATCATTATGAAATTAAATATTTATTACTATTATTGCTCTGATCAAATTTACCTTCTTTAAACTATTAGCCATGCGTGGTTAAGCATATTTATATACGCAATATGAATATATTGGTTTATCCAGTGTGATCGAGGCGACGGGAAAATGTTCCAAGCGGAAGCACAACCGAGAGAATGGACAAAAGTGATTCACTTATGTCCACTCATTTGAAACGAGTGATAATATCCAGCGTGCAATTGATATTGAACGGAAATCATGCTTGTCTGAGGCTTGCCCGACATAGCAACAACTAGTGTATAATGTATGCAACTGGATTTCGATTTCTGTAGTTCATCCTTTATTAACATGTTTGAATATCTCGTTACTATGTCCCGAGTAAAGAAATCAGTAGCGAATCCAGCCTTTGGTCACACAATTGAATGTATCGGCTAATGCCAAAACATGAAAATCCGTTATTGCCTCCAGACAAATGGACCTGCACAATCTTTTGCAAGAGCGAGTACTGGATTTAGACCTGAGTCTAATGAAAATAAGAAAAACCCGCATATTCTCTCAATCTGAGTGCTTTAATTACCACTCGATTTGGAGTGAAAGCTCCTTCATTCTAGATTTCACTCCTTTACAATTAGAGCAACCAGTCCAACCCGGTCTGAACGAATCTCCTTGTCTCATTTAACACCATCGAGGTATTGGATTAGTTCTCTCAGGATGACCTTATTTTTGCATCTGGTCATCACTCTCACTTAAGCTATGGTCACACCCCATAGTGCGTGTTTTAGCAAGTAGGTGTCTCGCAGTCGAGCGGCTGTCGTGCAATCGCTGTGATTCTTTGTGTTTTGACATGGCCATGTATGTAATTATAAAACGTATCGTAACGGCAATTTCCAGTTGGTCTAAACTCACTTTGACTATTTTGTTCTCATCCCACATGGTCTAATTCCATTTCGTTTACAACCAGTTCATCTCATTAACTTTTGATCTAAATGCAACTTCGCCTATTTACCATTTTGTCTGATGTCGATTTCGCCTAATGTCAATTTCGTTTAATGTCCACTTGCTGTAATACCAGTAAGTCAAATTTCCTGTAAACAAATTGGTAAAAGACCAATACTCATTTTGGAAATGAGACGAATATTGCTATTCCAATTGGCTTTTAACCAGAATTTTATGAGAGTGGGGGGGGGGGGGGGGGCGAAATTGGAATTTCAGATTTTGGTACACCCAACTTTTTTCACGTCACGGGGGGGGGGGGGTAGGTGTTAAATTTTTTCGGGCCGATCGTCCATTTTTCCCTTTGCCCCCCCCCCTCTTTTTTGGGGTCCTTTTCCCCTTTTTTTTTTCTTCTTCCTGTGGGGGGGGGGGGGTCCCGGCCGTCGCTCAGCCCCCCCCCCCTCTGGCTCCCGCGCGCGTTTATACGAATTGGCAATGGAAAGCGCTAGAACGAAGTATGTATTAGACCACAGGAAAATTAGACCAAATATACCAAAAGGGTTTAACCCATGTTGTATTAGACAATCAGATAATTTGACCAACTGCTATTAAACCCAGTGAATATATACTATCGTAAATGCCCAACTTGCTCCTCCACGTTCGTTTAGATAAAAGCACCTCTGTCCTACGCAAAGTTAAAACGGACGGTTATGACCCGGTCATCACCCATTTCTTACTTTCGCTATCCTTTTGCTAAAAAGCCGACAGGGGGAGCGGTGTGAAATAGAATAATGAGGAGGAGTTTGTGCGCGACTTCACAAAACTACTCTTCAGTCGAAAAGCTTGCATATCATCATAATTTTCTGACGGTATGCAATGACAGCGTTGAGGTCTATGTGGATACAACATCTGCGTCTATTTTTGTCATCATTGTACTTTTACACTTCCGTCAAATCTAAGACCTCCTTGAAACTTATTCTAATTTAATTTAGCGTGATTGGAAAACCACATTAATCAACATATCATTCGGGAACATAAAGGGAGATATGTTCCGTTGTTATGGTGACGAAGTAATTGCAATATAGTTTTTTGATAACCAAAAAGGGGAGTCGAAGTGATTTTCCCCTGGAAACATATATATGTTTAATTGTCTGCACCGGTGATGTACTCTCTGCTTCAATGTGCATATCATTCTCGTGGCTATTATAGACTGAATATTTTAAAGACCTACTTGGATTCATATTAACTTGGAAATCTATAACCTATTCCATGTATTCGTTGATACTTGATATTCCAAAGTAACTTTTGACTTGGACCATCTTTAATCGTCTCTGATATTATATACCTCATCTGCCCTGTTGGGTTCTTGCTGTGAAAGGATGACGGCTTAAGAGGATTAATTTTTCATCACGCTTTTGCAGAGGCGTGATTAAAACTGAAGCCAGCGGCAATTTTGATATTATAAAAACATTACCTCACACGGGAGACGCGGATTTTACATTCCCCCTTTCAAAAAACCTGATCAGAAAGGGCAATGCCATGTAGTGGTACATGCCTATAACTCGTCTGTGATGTTTCTCTGAGCCAAATCTGTGGAAAATATTATCGGACATAACCTTTAGGAGAGGGGAACATTATTGAATATTTCAATATTCGAGGTAGGTAATATATCAACATTTTCAATCTTTGAAGGAATATTTCAACATTTTCAATATTTTGTGTCTTTGTGTATTCCCTTCTCTCACAGTTTATCATCATCATAATATATATATATATATATATATATATATATATATATATATATATATATATATATATATATATATATATATATATATATATATATATATACCAAATTTATAAAGTTTCGACCATCTGGTAATGCGCAGCATTAAAAATAGTTGCGCTATGCGCTTTGGTTTCCCCATAGACTTGTGTGTTAAACATGTAGTCAAAATGCAAAAAAAGTAAAATGCCAATTACATATGCCGATTGCTCAAAAAGTGTTTGAGGTAAAAGTATGTAACTTACCAGGCTTATTTATTCTAATATACCTCAAATACAAGCTAAGTTTCAGAAAATTTGGTCAAATAGGGAGGGTGGATTCGCCCCCACCCTTGGTGGTGAGATGACCAAAATAACCATGTTCATTGAAAATTAAGACTATTTTTTTCCAATTAAAGAAGACACTCCTCGTAAATGTATATTTTTTTAAAAGGAAATTTCATGAGCAATTCAAATATGTTGAAATAGTAAGGGTCATTGGAACAGGGGACTTAAATAGGGGCACTGAATTAAAAATTAGGGGCCCTTCAAAAATAATTTAAAAATCCCCACTTAAGATGTAACTACTTCGCCCTGTGTTGTTATGAATGCCATTTTTGACATCCTCAGGAAATTTCCCTTCAGAATATATATACTTTTGTAGGGAGAAGCTTAAAAGGTTTTACGTTATGACATTTTGATCCTGAAAGGGGCAAGATTTTTAGATTTTTCAATTGGTGGTGTAACATAAAAAAGGGCAACTTGAGGGCGAATTCCCAACGCATGGCTTTGTTATTTAGTTTTTAAAGCATAAGGATGATATTCGGACACATTACAACCATTTTAAAGGTATTTAAATGGTCAACTGAGTGAAAATTACTAAAATCATTTAAATATGCTTGGTGTTCTAATAATTTTGGCCACCACTGTATATACACTTGAGGAAAAAATATATACTGAGCACCTTTAGTTTGCGACAAACGCGAGACCCTATAAAAGAGTTCCCATTTAGCACCTTTCTAAACATGATAGGGTGCTCATCGGCACCTCAGAATCCTTGAGGTGCTGGTAACATGAGTACCCTTTTTATGTACAGAAAGGTGCATATGGACTATTACTTAGGGTACGATCTTGTGGCATTAGTGGATTTCTTTGAGTTTAGGTCTACTGATCATATAGGTGTCAATTTCATTAAATTGTCAGCAGGACGAAATTCAGCAGCACATGGCCAAGTTAGTCATGTAGTAGTTGGAATCGGGATACACGTCCCCCGATTTTTTTTTTTTATTATTTTTTTTACAGCAATCTTAATATTCGCTAGAGGTTATTCATTTGTCTCAAACTACTATGGTCAACAATGAAATTCGCGATCACAGATAATTTTCGTCACTTGATAAAGAGTTGCAGCGGCACTTGAAAGCTCGTGAACTTGTAAGCTAGTGAAAACTCTTTGCGAGAGTGACCACGAAGTTCCTTGTTGACCATGATTGCGAGACAAACTTAATGAATACCCTCTAGCGATTATTTTTAATCCGTAATAATGAATATTATTAATTTAGTCTCATATTAATATTATTTTGCATCAGCCATGACACTATTTTGCTATTTCTTCGTGTGTTTTTTCTTTGTTTCAAAAAATTTCAAAAAGTATTTATAAAGACATCCGAATGTCACGGCTATGCATATTTAGCACATTAATTTCAAAGGGTATGAAAAAGGATATTTTCCTTAACATTGTGTTTGCGGAAGGATTTATACGAACATGTTTCTCATTAAAGAAACACAAACTTGCCGAAATCAAGGCCAGTGGGAAAACGTTAATGGCATAGGTTAATGGAAATGTCCCCAATGACAGCAAACAGTGATTGGAATTATTCCAAGTGCTTCATTCCCAATTCACATCAAAGGAATGGAATACTCTTTATTTTTGGAATAACATTACAGAATGCATAAGCCGACTCAGAAAACAAATTTGATTCTAAGATAAATAATTCATCCACTTTAGACAAACTTCCCTTTTTAAAACAATCCATCAAATGCTATGGTCACTACCAGACCTATCGGTCTTGCGTTTGTCGTATCCACTCTGCGTTTGGTCTGCGTCGTATTACGTAGAACTTCCTTGCTTTGGACGCGGGAAGGTCCACACGTTTGGAATCCACCCGATATAGGCTGCATGCACCGGGAAAAGCACTTCCGAAAACATGATCATTTGTGACCATGATATTACCTATTTTGTATTCATATGTATAGGCCCGTATATAGATAAGTTTTGTGAAAGTAAAATTCCCGAATACCCCCTTTTTTTTTTTCTTTTTTTTACAGAGAAACCTGACCGGGGGGGGGGGGGGGTGCTATTTAGGTGTTTTGGAATTTAAACTAATCGTATTTAATTGCATAGATTTATCTTGAAAATAGAACGGGGTGGAGTCCCACCCCCCAAAAAAAAAACAACAACAACAACAGCAACAACAACACAACAACAACAACACAACAACAACAAAAACAACAACAAACAAACAAGCAAACAAACAAAAAAAAAAAAAAAAACACGTTCTTGTTAATTTCTGGTTGACTGGTATTATAACATTCGAGTTTTAATACCAGTCAAAAGTGTGAGATTTCGATCGTTACCCACCTCCATGTACATGTAATACAATAACTATACAATATGCGTCATTTCAATAAGGGTTTTTTGTTTTGTTTTTGCAGCAGCATGCAGGCACGCTTATCTTTTCATCTATTATTTGCATTTTATTCACAAATCTAGTTTCAAGAATACAACAGCCATGAATGGTGAAGCTGCATCGAATATGACTTCAACTTCGGGGATAACGATGACCGGACCCCTACCACGTCCCGTTCAATTCGAGTTCGACTTCACAAAGACATCCACCTTCTACTTCGACATCTGGACCCTCCTCGCGACACTCGGACTCCTCGTCATCGTCGCTTTGGTCAACGCGGTTGTTTTCCTGACCTGGCGACGTCAATATCGTAACAACATGGCAGGAAACACACACGACGTCTACGGTAACAACTTTTACGTCCCCAACGTCGCGACGTCGATCAGCGTTATTGACGTCGTCGCGAAGCCTTTCCTTCCGCAAGAGGAATCTGCGATGAACTCGTCGATGATATCGGCGACGATGTCCGGTGAGAATGTCGGGGTAGGCCTACCTCATGTGGTGCCTGTTCGTTATCCCGAGTGGCAACCAGCCGCCATCAACCACCATATCGACAAGCGGATCATACTTCAATTTGTTCACGAATAATCGGGAGAATTATAGTGATCATCATATAAATTAAGAAAAATAAAGATACATGTATCTTGTTAAACACCAGGCACTATGTCATAAGCCTTTTCGTCAAATTTCAGTCAGTCTTTTAGACGTCTTCTGAAAGTTTTTAACATAAGGAACATTGGCCTACGTGATTTGATGAAAACAAAATATCATTTCACCTTCACACATTTTCGAATACTTTCCCAAATGTATGAATTGTGTCTTCATGCGTTGTGCCATTGAGAAATAAATACCTCAGAATGGTTTTATTTTTACACAAAATTTTCTCTAATTGATAAGAGTTAAACAAATATTCAGGGACTCGGAGATTATTTTACGGTTGTGTGCTCTAAAGAAAACAATGCTAAATTTGATACTGAATATTTTCCACGATTTATTGAAGGAATGGTTATTCAATATACAGTGTGTCCCACAAAAAATGCTAATGGCACTTTAGATGGATATAATATTAAAATTACAAAATTAAAATGTTTATATCTTTACACCCGTAATCGACAATTCGTTTCCTACAACTGGATGAAATTTTATGTGATATGGTACAAGAATCACAAAGATATCAGCATTTTGTCATTACACATCAGGAAACCTCTCCATCCAAGTTTGTATTGAGTAGTACCAGATGTGTCGAATAAAACAAACCCAAGTTTGATCATTAATACTTTGATAACTATTTCAGTAGTAATTATGAGATTTATATCACTGTAAAGTGCAACTCCTTACCATTTTAATGATACCTCTCTCAGCTCACCAATATCGTGTATCACTGAACCCCATTGTTTTAAATATGTTTTGCAAAATTGTGAGTGGTTCATTTTCACGCTCATTGATGATCAAAGTTTGCTTTCCTTTTAGGCACCTTTGAATAACGCATCTCAAGGAGCGTAAAAGTGAACACTCACAATTTTGCAAGACTTTTTCAGAACCATGGGGTTCAGCGATGCGTGATATTGGTGAGCTAAGGGACATATCATTAGAATGGTAATGAGATGCACTTTACAGTGATATAACTTTCATTATCACTACTGAAATATTTTCCAAAATATTAATGATCAAACTTGGGTTTCTTTTATTCGATATACCCGGTACTACTTAATACAAAACTTGGATGGAGAGATTTCCTGGTGTGTGATGAAAAAATGCTCATATCTTTGTGATTATTGGATCATATCACATAAAATTTCATCCAGTTGCAAAAAATGAATTTAATGTAGTTTACTAGTTTACGGGTGTAGAGACAGAATTAATATAATAGTGTAGTTTTAGTATTATACCCATCTAAAGTGCCATTAGCATTTTTTTTGTGGGACACACTGTATATCAAAATTGGTTGCCCCTGTGAGCAAATTACTGTTATCCACAAATCATTATTTGTTTCATTGTTATTACCGTAATCATATTCTGTTAGATTAGTTAAAATCAGGGGAAATGCAATTGTTTTATTAATTTTATTTATTTTTAATAAGGGTCTGAAAAAAACCTATGATCATGATCGAATTCATTAGCTTTAATCGTTATCGCTTTACTTTCTTAATAATATTAAAACGCCTAATTATGTTAATACTCATTACATCCAAGTATGACAAGAAAATATATGATAGACCCCACATCATTATACGTTTTCATTCGATTATAATTCAAGAGAGGATCTAGAGATGATTGCGTTATCCTCATATGAATATGACACTTCTTGAATAGAATCTAATTCAGAATTACAATTGAAATCTAAATTGCGAAACCCTCCATGGGGAGGCATGTATGTCAAAGAAATCTAGAATCGGGCAAACCTTTCGAATCAGGAATTCGAATGTGACTGTATGAATGAAAACATATTTGATGATTCGAATAACGGTAATATGAATTTATTTAGTAACAAATCTTCTTTAGTTGATGAAGATGTAATTTAATGAGAAATTGGCCTTTTTCATTTACATCAAGATAACTAACTATTCTTGATGTACGTGACACCTCTTTGACGACGTTTTTGTTTTGTTTTTTGTTTTTGTTTGTTTGTTTGTTTGTTGTTTGTGTTTTTTTTTGTGGGGGGGGATGATGGGGAAGGGGGGGGGGGGTTGCATAGCCTCAGATTTCAAAGCCTCCGCCACCAAACATGACAACGGTGGATGACGTATGTACTGTGTTTTCGGGGTTGGGTCGTCCGTCCATCCCGATATCCACATAAGATATGAACTTCTAACTTGGTGATGTATCACCATATAGGAAGACGATCTGAATAGATTCCTGAGTAATTACATCAAAGGCCAGTTTACATGCTCGCAACGAGGAAAGAATTCTGCTTGATGCATTTGTCTCGTTTTGCATTGCCTTGACAGGTATAGACAGGACCTAACGAAGATACATGTACAGCTGTAAGGTGCGATAAATACATCAAATCCTTCGGGGAGTTACCAAATACCACCCAGTATGCTTTTAGGCACGGCGGGGAAAAGATATAGGGCGCCCATTCAGGATTTCCAGTATGGTTACATACACGTAGCGAGATAATCTTTTATTCGCTCGCATCATGGTAATTGCTTTTTAATATGAGGGAATCCAGAATTGAGTGCAGGTGGATATGACCATCATCATATTGCGCGGTATATTTGCTGCACCTGCTACGTATTGTTGCTCGCTTTTGATTTGAAAATAGACGGGGCGGCATACGACAAAATTTGAAATTGAGGGGGCGCAGAAGACAATTTTCTTTGATATGATTTTATCAATATGTATGCTCAAAGTGTGTTTCTTTAAAAGATAGAGGGGTGAAAGCCCTTTGAGTGGTCGTCTGGATCCGCCATTGTGGTATTATATTGATAAAGCCTTTTCAGAGGGAGAGAGGCTGGCCATCACAATTGCATGTGCTATCATTGGCGAATAGCTACAAAATAATTATTTAGGGGGCGCCCGGGGGGGGGGTATGCCCCCATTGATCTAAATTTTCCTAATCTAAATCTCTTCAGTTGAATAGAGATCTGGAAGTTTCTTGATTTTTTTTTAATTAAGCCTAATGATTGATTATTTTTGTAAATAAATGTATGAATATGAATAATAATTTTGTGTTCAAAATTTGGAATGACAATTATTCAACCTCATCGGTCTGTATTTTCAGTGTGTATGTATATAAACATTATATTCACAGCTATATAATGATGTAAAAATAATATCGAAAACAAATGAGAAATTATTATATATGATCCAATGACCATTCTTCGGTATGTAAATAATTATGTAAATCAGTTCTTACTGTTAAAATCTGTCAATGTGCATTATCTTTATTACAATTATGATAAATTGAAATATAGCAAATTCCGAAAGATGCAGAGTAAAAGAAACTCAATAGAAATTAAACAAAAAATTAAACAAATAAATGGATTTTTAGGGGTATCTAAAGAAAAATGCACTAATTCCTATACAGTAGTATACTCCTTCCCCCAAATGTGATATGGGTGGGGTTTAAGCCAACCCTGTTCAGTTGCATTTTGCTTTTCCAAAATGTATAAAATAAACGATCCAATAATTACAAATTTTACATATGTGAATTAATTGATATGACTATAATTCATGAATATAATTTATTGTTGTAATATATTATAATTATTGTATGTAATTAGTAAATGTATTGTATGTGTCTTGTGCTTGTACAAAGTAAATATCAACAATTTGCACTTATGGGGCGAAATTATATTTTTACTTATCCCTTATTGTACGTTTTTTAAATACTTATCGAATATGTAAATGTATTAATGAACAACATTCTGTGCATTTAGTGCTCCATAAAGATAGAACTAATCTTTAAGCTCTCCATGATAAATTGACAAATTGAAAAAAAGAGAATTGCAATAAAACAATGGGCCATTTGTATAAAAGCAAGTAATAATATGCTTTCGCTAGAATTGCTAATGTGTTTTCTTATGATTATGATATTTTGCTTTAGTGTTATACGAATATTATTGTGTATTCTGTAATTTGAAATAGAATAATTAAGTATCTAATTGTAGATTGAATTAAAAAATCGAAATAATGTAAGCCTGTAATTAAACCCTAGTAAAAGCAATACTTTTTTAATGAACATACAGGACGTTATCTTCACTATATCGTACTATCAATACCCGAATCCTATATCTTTGCATATTTTTGAAAATTTTATTGTGGCTTCATTCAGGGCTTTGTAAATGTTCATGATCGGCATAAACAAAACCACAGGCGGATGGTAAAAGCAGAAGAGTAAGCTTTTTTTTACCAAAACCTATAAACTTTGGTTGAAGGCATGTGATCTGTAAGTGTTCTATCACATGCCTGAGAACTAATAAAATACTATCGCGTTTCCTCAACTCAAGCGTTGTTTCTCTTTCTGGCATTTTATTCGATTTGTGTGATTTTTCCCGCTGACATTGGCGCTGTTCTCTCGTTCTATATCTGTGACGCTTATTTCTAGTTTGAGTTTGTCGCCGAAGGCTGTTAGGGTATAAATGTTATTTTTATCGTGTGTTTTGACGACGCCGTTGTGATGTTAGTGCGCTCAATATTCAAGTGAAAATGAAACAATAGGAAAGAGGAAGAAGTGACAGAAAATATGTGACATCTATACTTCCATCAGTGGTCCTTTATAGTAATGCTACGACACATTTAACTGTATTGCTTTTCCCATCCCCTCAGCGCAACAGTAGATAACAGGAAAAAAAAAAAAAAAAAAAAAAAACGATTTGTAGGCCTATAGGGTGTGTCAGAAAACAAACACTTTGTGTGCATTGCTTAAAATACATGAAAGGTAATAACATTTTCACAGTTTCTGATAAAGATATATTTAGTCTTAAAGATTCAGTTCGAACACACACATTTTATATACCTTAATTCTTAATTAGCGGAAAAGAAAAAAGGTCAATTTAGCGGATGCAATAATAATAATTATACATGGGATTTCTATAGCGCCATTTCCATTTGAATAAAATGCTCAATGCGCTTTTACGATTATTACAAATAATATTAAACAAAAGTTTCTCGTTTCAATTCGACACCCTGAGAAATAGATATGACTCGTTAATCCAAATTGGAATATAGGGTTATAGGGTTCGTGTAATTGGTGGTTTTCGGGAAGTAGCCTTATTTCGTTTTCGGATCAACGAACCCTGTTTTACTTTCGAAATAACGGACCATATTCCATTCTCAGAGAATCACACCTAAGAACAAACGAACCTTTTGATAGAATTATAATTAATTAGCTACAATCATGACAATCAGGCATTCAACTGGGTTAAAGTTCCCTGCCAATAGGTCTCAAAATCGCAGAACTGAAAGAGTTAGTTTACCTGAAATTAAGGTTAAAAAAAATACTATTTCGTATCAAATTAAGCAATGGGCAATTTCTAAGATAGGCCTATTTCATTAATATATTTTTTTTTATGACACCCCATGTATATATTATGTTTTTTTCCTACCGTCAAACGTGCTTTCTTGGACGAAATAGAAATGTCTCTTTGAATTTCAGTTCGATAACACATGCGACAAAATGCCGTTAGGTATTCCCTTTTTTCTTGTTTTATTTCTTGTAGAAAGCTTACTGTGTATATTCCCCGATTACACTTTCATCTGTGCTAGATATTTGTCATGCATTCGATTTCGTTGTTGTTGTTGTTGTTGTTTTTTTTGCTTCATATATTCTATTCTTCTTATTGACACGTACGTATAAGTACATGAATTCATCTGCATCACCCTTGAAAAAAGACAAACAGCAGGCCTATGTTGCACAAATGATTCTGAAGTTAAACAATCAAAGTACAGGCTAAATTAAAAGCAAAAGCAAAAACAAAAACAAAACAAAACAACATTGATCTATTTTGTCACACTCGACCCAAGTGAGGATAATGCGTATATATAGGAATACCGATGGACATATCGGCATGTATTTCATCATTACATGAATAATAATTACAAGACCATTTACATCTTACGTATATAGATGTGAACATACTCTATATAAAAAGAAGAAGAAGAAGTAGAAGAAAAAGAAAAAAAAAACGAGTGAAAATTTCACTCTTGAAGGAGTGAATTTCAGAAAAAGTGATTGTATGGAGTGAAAATGTTTATTTTCACTCAAAATTTACTCGAATGATTCGTCAAAAGTGAACATTTTCACTCGTTTTTTTTTTTGTTTTTTTTTCAAGAGTACTATTTTCATACTACTGTTAATTCATTTGACAATTTTAGAAATCGTCTAACCAGGGGATGAGTCGAAAACTGTCATACAAATGTTATCCTCGATCAATGAGATAAAATCAGCCACAAGGCCTAATTAAATGTGGTGCAAAACAATGGGTAAAGTATTTTCCCAAAACTTCATGTTTCAATATCTTTACCTTTACCTTACCGCAAATACTGGAAGATTGCAGAGTAGCAGTCATGCTTCCAGGTCTATCTTCTTGTCTGCTCTACGTGTACATCAATGTATATACTTTTTACTTCAGTACTTTATTAGTTTTCAAGGAGGCAGTAGTGCAAGAGGTACATACAACTCCTTGAATCAATACAGTAAATTTATTCATTAAAGGGGAATCCAACCCAAGGAGAGAATCAACCTTACAGGAAAGAGGAAAATGAGAGGAGCAATCTAAAAAAAGTTTCATCAAAATCGGTTATAAAATAAGAAAGTTATGGAAGTTTGAAAAGTCTAGTTGTTCCTTCTATGGGGATCCTCAAATTGGCATCATCGGCTTCAAAATGGCCGATCTCATGTACAACTCTCCATTCACTTTGTACACAAATTTTCAGATTTTCCCCATTTTCTTTCGAAATATATCTTACCTCCTTCTGAGCTCAAAATATGTCATGGGAAAATATATTTCACACAACATATATTGAGCTCAGAAGGAGGTAAGATATATTTCGAAAGAAAATGGGGAAAATCTGAAAATTTGTGTACAAAGTGAATGGAGAGTTGTCCATGAGATCGGCCATTTTGAAGCCAATGATGCCAATTTGAGGATCCCCATAGAAGGAACAACTAGACTTTTCAAACTTCCATAACTCTCTTATTTTATAACCGATTTTGATGAAACTTTTTTTAGATTGCTCCTCTCATTTTCTTCTTTCTTGTAAGGTTGATTCTCTCCTTGGGTTGGATTCCCCTTTAAGCAGAGTAATGGGATATGTAGTGCTGATCTTTCCAGTGACTATCGAGCCTGATCTTGAATGTTTCCATAGTTGGTGCATCCTGATCAGCTACTTGCTCAGGAAGAGAGTTCCAGTCGTTGATCACTCCATGACTAAATGAATCTAAATGAATCTGTGAATCAGTAATTGTTTCTGGGAATAATAGCTTTTAAAAGAAATGATGTGGCAGGGGAAATATTTAGACAGAAAGAGAGACATGGATATGTCGAAGGGACGGGGTGGAGAGACACGGAGAGTGAGGTGATAGAAAAAGAGAGATAGGGTGGGGAAAGGGAAAGGGAGAGAGAGAGAGAGAGAGAGAGAGAGAGAGAGAGAGAGAGAGAGAGAGAGAGAGAGAGAGAGAGAGAGAGAGAGAGAGAGAGAGAGAGAGAGAGAGAGAGAGAGAGAGAGAGAGAGAAAGAGAGAGAGAAAAGGATTGAAAGGAATCTGCCTACATGGTTAGCAAGAAATCTCTTTCAGTTTTGTTTTTCGATATTTTGGGGGTAACGATATTTTCTAAATCGGCTGACAATAACACTTTACGTAGCGACGCCATTTGTGGTTTTTCAAGCAATACTATAACATTAGGCTAAATCGAGATCGATGCAGTAATGGAAGTTGGCCAATCTGTTTGTTTCTGCTTTATGACAATTTATTGGTCATGTTGGTAATGGATCCAGGTCGTGTTACTACCTAATCTCTCTCCCCGTTTGTCTGTCTCCCCCCCCCCCGCCCTCCCTCTAAATTTCTGTCAACTCTCTCTCTCTCTCCCTCTCTCTCCCCCTTTCTCTCTCTCTCTCTCTCTCTCTTAGTGGATGTATTTTTAGTGGATTTACATGACTATTCTTGGGAGCGCTGTTTGTGTTTCACCTCGTTTCACCTCAATCTTTCATTTTCGCCGTTAAAATGCGACAAAATACAGCACTCTGTAACGTATTTCGTTTCTTCTCCCCTTTCTTCTCAATTTTCTTAATGAACATTTTTCCTGCTTTGTATAAGATTACTTGTATGTCCAATCTCAAACTACGTTCCTTTTTCTTGTGCCGGATTAGAAAATTACTTTCTCCGCATACTAACGTTTTTCGTCCCCTTTCTTCTCCTAATGCTACAGTTACACAGACACTTGCGTTGAGTTACGTCTGGGTTGCGTCCAAAAATTCCTTTTTTCTGAGGATCCCCGCGGATGCCTTCCCGTCATAGTCAGCAGTGGAAATAGTGATAATATCGTTCATCCAATAAAACAAAGAAATACATAAGAAATGATAGAATAGAAGATGAAATAAGTTTAAAACAACAAAGTGTCTGTGTGACTGCAGCATTACGGAATACTATATATATTAATGCATTGTATTCATGTGGCGTGTGATCATGGTGATTGTGTTGTGGTAACTAGTGTGCTATATTTCCTGTGGTATTGCTGTATGGTATTTCTCCCCTTTCATTTCTAATGACCATATTTCCTTCGTTGTATAAAATTACATGTATGTCTCAAACTCTGCTTATTTTTCTTGGGCCGGATTAGTAAACAACTTCCCCAGCGTGGTTACGATTTCCCTCCCCTTTTTCTCCCAATGACCACACTTCTTTCTTTGTATGTTTCACTGATATAGTCTCCTTTTCTTTTCATCTAGGTCCCTTCTTTCTTGCCCTTTTATTTCTATTTTGCTCTGTCTACATGTATTCACGGTCTTTCTCTATGTTACTCTCTCTTTCACTCTTCTCTCCCTTTCTTTCTCCTTCTCCCTTTATCTCTCTCTTTCACCACATCTATGACACACCATGTATATATTATATCTCTATCCCTCTCTCTATATCCCTCCCTTCCTTTCTCCCTCTCCCTTTATCTCTCTCTTTCACCACATCTCCCTCTATCACTATCATTCTCTATCTCCCTCTCTTTCCACCCCTTCCATCTCTCTATTCCATCCCATCGCCCTCTATCACTCTCTCTCACTCTCTCTTTCCCATCTTTCTTTCAACTCCCTCCCTCTACCCTTTCTTTCTCTCTCTCCCACCTCTCTCACGTGAATATCAACTCAACGGGCAACTTTTTCGTTTATCATAATTTTTATTTAAATTTACATTATCAATTTTAAATCAAATAATATGTCTCAGATATACAGCAAAAAAAAAAAAAAAAAAAAAATGAATTAAATTACAAGGCAACAGAAAAAAGCAAATACAATGAAATAAATTCAAAGTGATTTGATTAGCAAGCCAAATCATAAAGTAAACAAACTCAAAGTTTAATTCTTTCAATCAATTATTCAAATATCTAAACATGTTACCTCACATTATAATCAGCGCCGATACAACAAGATTGTTACAAAACAGGTCAATTTTTCCATCCTATCTAACGAGTCCATTTTTCCCGTCCAATTTCTAGCAAACAAACTTATGTGTTCAGTATAATACGGTTTTCATAAGCCCCCTGTTATAAACAAGGTGTACTTAATTCTCATAACTTTCCATTTTGTATACCATAACAACACTACTAAATGAAAATGTCACAATAATGCATTTTAGCACACCAGCGAAACAATATAAGGACAAATATTATAATTGAAAATGGTAGTTCTTTGTACTACATGTACTATAAATAACAAACATCAGTATAGACCAAGAGAAGAGGATTTAAAATAAATAGTTTGGCCTTGCATCTCTGAAATTCTCAAATTTGACACATCATATTGCATACAAAACATTAGTATGTCATTGTAGATTAGGGGTATTTTTAGGACTACACTAATAAATAAATAAACGTTATATTTTTCAGGCAGTATCTTACCAACTAACATGGTAATAGAATTAAGGCGCCTTCTCCAAACAAAGTGCGTCAGTTTCCCGCAGCTTCCTGATCCAACGCAAGAAACAATCGGCTTTCTGCTTTTAACGTGTTTAAGCCGTATTAAGATTTCGGGATTCTTTTCAAAAGCCGATACAAAAGACGCGGGAAGCTGACGCACTTTGTTTGGTGAAGGCGCCTAAAGCTGATACCTCTTTAAAAGAAAAGGTTCCCACTTTATTAGGAGAACAAAAGTCCATGACCTTTCCCTGGTGGATTTTCAAAATTCTAGGATAACAATTTATTTTGATGTATCGCTGCAATGATGCATTGCAGCAAACTACAGACTGACAGTTTCTCTATCAAATTCCCCCTTTTTTCCCCCTGATTTCCAGGTAGAGTGGGAACCTTGCAAGAACTTTCATTTTTGTTTGTCCTTATCATTAATTATTCAAACATTGTAACTCTTCCAAAAATTGATACCATAACAGGCTCAGATTCCACATAAAATTAATGTAATTTGGGAGCTTTATTAAAATAAATAAATTTATCACTAAGTGCTGTTTTGACAGAAAGAGAGGGGAAAGGAGAATGATACATGACAGGCACATATTAAATCATGAAAATTTACATTCAGAAAACACCAATATGGCGGATATCAGCTATGGAATGTGAATTTAGCAAACTGGTTTTTATCTACATCTCTTCAAAATATCTACATTATATACATCTTTATAATAACACAGTAGGTTGGCTACCTACATGTATTATCTATTCAATAGGTTTGGTTATAGATCAATGTGAAAATAGATAATATATAGTGCATACTGATCATTCCACAAGAAACAAAAAAAAAATTATTATGTTAAAGAGAAAAATAAATAACTCTCAATTCAATTAAATTATCATTATCTAAAGATTTAGAATAAGGTGACTTATAGTCAGTCTAGTTGTTTGGGCAGTCAAATAGAAACAAAAAAATAGCTATAGAAACACTGAATAGGGTTCCACATAACAAAGCCCAACCAAAAAATGAATAAATAAATGAATAATTCAAAAATTTGCTCCTCGATCAGTCACAATTCTGTTCAATCCTAGAAAATGAGCAGAAGAACTTGTCTTCTTGCTCCATGACTTCTTTTACAGAACACTGGTGATCTCCGAAGCCATTCACTCCTCCTCATACTTGATTGATATTAAAGGGGAAGTTCACCCGTGAATTTTATTGGTTTTAAAAAATGCATAAAAATAAAAGGAAAATATGAATGAAAGTTTGAAGAAAATCTACCCAAAAATAGTGAAGTAATGAATATTTAAAGGTTTTGATTCTGTGACGTCATGAGTGAGCAGCTCTCCCATGTGTTGTGTATGTAAATTCCATAAATTTGTCTTTTTTCATGGTTCCTGATAAAGGAATGGGTCAATTTGATAGAGGCATGTATATTAACATATGTTTGATGATGTATCGACCGCACAGGTGAAATAATTAACTTTCTTCTGAAAAAATGACAATTTATGGAATTTTCACTACATAACACATGGGAGAACTGCTCGCATGTGACGTCACAAAATCAAAACTTGACATATTCATAAGTTTGTTATTTTTTGGTCAATTTTCTCCAAACCTTCACTCATATTTTTCTTTTATTTTTCTGCATTTTTAAAAACTTATTTAACCCTAATCTGCCCCGGGGGGGGGGGGGGGGGGGGGGGGGGGGGGCTAATTTAGCCCCCCCTCGACATTTTTTGCGATAAATTTTTGACGCGACAAGCTAAAGCCGCGGCGCTTCATGAGTTTTTTCTTTGAAGTCTTGCGCATCTTTTGAGAACAAATTCGCGGCCCCCAGGTACTTGGTTCACGAGTTTCGCATAATTTTGTACACATGCGTCAGACCCAAAATTGCTCAAAAACGTGATTTCATGTACAAAGCCAATACAAATTGTGTTTTCAGCTAAAATTCATAAATGAGTGATTAATTTTGCTTTTTTGATAATAATCACTTGATTTCTGCTATTTATGACCGAAATAATGTCGCGGACCAATTTTGTCGAAAAAACAATAGAAATAAAAAGGTGAAAAAAACATAGAAATACATAAGAAATTCAAAAAACAATAAAATACATAAGAAATTAATTTTGATACCGGAATTCTTTTCAAGTACAATTGATAGGAATGCTATAAAGAGAATATTCACACCAAAAATTAGCATTCTAGGAGCTATATTTAGTGAATTAGAGCAAAAAGTATGAATTCATGCATAAATAGCATAATTAGCATACATAATTAAAATGAAACATTTTTGGAAAAATTAACTATGCAGTTACGGAGATTACGCCACAGGGGGCGCGCTGCAAATTTTCGTTGCGATCGCGCGATCAACGGCCGAGATCTCAGGGGGGGGAGGGCGTAAATAACAACCCCCCCCCCCCCCGGGCTGTGCATTTTCAAAAAGAGCCCGGGCAGATTAGGGTTAAACCCAGGGTGAACTTTCCCTTTAATTATCAATATCACGTTAGTCAGTGTATGTCTAAAGTTTATCTGGTTACACTTAAATGAACAATCCAGTCTGTGTAGGGAAATATAACAATTTTCAACTTTATGTGAAGCATGTAATAATGCTTAGGAAATTATTTTTTTAGGGATTTATCTTGACACATTGTGACATACACTGATAGCATGTAGGGTCCCATACCTCAAAATTTTGCAAGCCTCCACAACTTAAAATTATTCAATCCCTAATCACAAAATCCAAACTTTAAATATTCAAAATTTCATTATTATTTGGTCGATTTTCTCCAAACCTTCACTCATATTTTTCTTTTATTTTTCTGCATTTTTTTAGAAACTAAATTAAACCTAGGGTGAACTTTCCCTTTAAGATCAGTTTTATCCAAGTTTGGATTTATTTTGACTGTTAATGTATCACCCCTCCCCCCCCCCCCTCCTGTTGATTCCTAGAAAATGGACAGAACTTCCTATTCTTGGTCCATGACTTCCTCTACAGTTACACTGGTGATTTCTGAACCCGTTGTCTCTTCCTCCTCCTGCACCACCAGCATCATCTCCTGACCATCCTCTGTCTGGATGGTACCATCAGACATCACCATGGAAACCGCCTGGGTGGTATCCACCACTGCCGCCTCATCCCCACTCGTTGCTATGGTGATCCGGTTGCCTTGCTCGTCCTGCAGCTCACCGGAGGCACTGGTGGTGATGATCATGCTCCCGTCTTCCGTAGTGAGGGTGTTTGCGTCGGCAGCGGCCTGGAGCGCCATCTGTTGGGCTTCCTCGGAAGAGATGGCAGTGACTGAGCCATCTGGCTGGGTGGCGAGGTTGACTACGACGATGCTCGTCTCTCCGTTCTCGTTCTGCAGAGTGGCCTGCATTGTAGAGATACCATCTTGACCGGAGGGATGCAAGATGACCTGAGGATAATCCAAAAATATAAAATGTTAATAGATACAAATTTCCCTTTAAAATAGACCCTAAAGAGTAGGTCTTTTCCTCCATTGAACGTTTAAATACAGTAAAAACTTACTGTAAAGAGGTCTGATATGAAGAGTTTCCTGATATATCGGTAATTTTGCTGGTCAAACCTCTTGTATTCACCCTGATATAACGATGCAATTTCAATGGTCCTGAGGACCTTGTTATGACGAGTTTCCATTATATATGTACATGTATAGGTCAGGGGATATGAATCAATTTTATCTATCGCTCAGTAAATCTTCATAAGTCTTTTCAAAGTCCGTAATTCATATCTGTCTTTTCCTTTCTTTTTTTCTTACTGAAAGGGAGCTTTTTTGAGAAAATGATTCTTCATCCATATCTTTATTCAGTGGGCTACCTTACATGGGAAAAAGTATGTGATGGTGTTTATTTCTGATGTTATAACTACAAATTCTTAACAACTGAATGATAGAAAATTTTCTGTGAAATAAACAATAATCACAAATCACATCACAATCATAAAGGAAAGTTGCAGTCAAATCCCATTATAACAAGGTGCTCCGGGCCAAGCCAATTACCTTGGAATACTGAGTGTAAAGGCACATAAACATTTGAGCATGTTTGAAATTGGTACTGGGGGAATCACCTTGTTATAATAAAAATCTTCTTATATCCATGCTCATTATAATAGGAGTAGACTGTACTTCTGCTTTAATTGGCTTGTTCTCTTTGGAACCTAGTTAAAACTGAGGATGAAATGTAGTCTGCTAGCACAGACCCAATTTCAGTCTAGAGTGGAGGCTAGCGTCCACACCCACAGTCTGTGAGAGAAGCTACAGTACAGTGAATATACATGTAGTCTTTCACTTCAGACTCTACAAAGCAAACTAGATGAAATGAATGGATTATAACCCTTACCTGAGCATTCTCTGCTGCTAGCTGCTGTAGCACCAGAGCCGCCTGTTCACTGGTAGCTTCCTTCATGGTAATCTCACCACCACCATCCATCAATGCTGTACCCTGTTCCTCAGCAGCAGCCCTCAGCAGAACCTGCGTAGCCTCTGGAATATCCTCAGGTCCTTCTTGTTGCATCTCTGATACTGCTTGGGCTTGGGCTTGGGCATGAGCTACGGCCTCCTGGATCGCAGCAGAGGCTGAGTTGGTGGCGAACGTGGTGCCGTCTGGGAATTGTAGGAGTTGGGTGCCTTGGATCTCACCGGACATAGCCTAAAAGAGGTATGATAAAAGGAATGACAAAGATTGGGATGGTTGCAAAGGTAATGTTGGTAGTAAAGGAGGCACTGCTGAATCAGATCTCAACAGACATAGCCCATAAGAGGGATGATAAAAGTAGAAATTAATAATTTGGATGTTTCTAGAGGCTGAGGGGTAGCGAAAGTGGTACCATCTGCGAACTGTAGCAGTTGGGTGCATTGGATCTCACTGGACATAACCTATAAGAGGTATCATAACTTAATTCAGCCATCAAGACAAAATAAACATGCACAGCATTTGTCCTTATTGGTGATCTTACATACTGACGAGTCAGAAAAGTCTCAAGTACTTACTTTTAATTCATTTATCTACTTTACAGACCAGAGTTGGCCTGGGTGGTGTTGCATAAAACTTTTTTTCTAACCTGAGTTTTCTTGGGTTAAAAAAAAAATCAGGGTATGTAGACCTATTTCTCAGGTTATTCAACCTGAGTTTTAAAACCCCCTAAAAATCGATTGCATAAATACTTTTGAAAACTGACTGAAACTTGAAGTGTTTATGCAATGGAAAAAAAATCCGGTAAAATATTGTAACCAGAGTTTTCAGATTTTTACAGGAAAAAACTCTGGTTAAAAGTTTTATGCAACGAGGCCCTGGTGGTGTATAATCACATCCCAGATGTGGCTGGTTCAAATCCATCCAATCCCTGGTTCCAACATACTTTCCCCCCCCCCCCCCATCTGACAAACTATACAATAACAACTTGTTTTTTAATTAGGAATCCTCCCATGAAGCTTATTGAAATTTAAACAAAAGTGCTTACTATACAGTCAGTCGAGAGCTACTGAAAAAGGTTCTTTAAAGACAGGGAATCTTCTGCTTCATGGGGAGTGGATCTAAATTTGCTGATCCCGGATTTGATGAAAAGCACTGGA
This sequence comes from Paracentrotus lividus, assembly GCA_940671915.1. Lineage (NCBI taxonomy): Eukaryota > Metazoa > Echinodermata > Echinoidea > Camarodonta > Echinidae > Paracentrotus > Paracentrotus lividus. The sequence continues at coordinate 23,080,786 of CALNVZ010003431.1, read as the reverse complement.
AATAACAGTCTTGAAGCTAAATTTCTGGACCACAGCAAAACAATCTGTCCCACCCTGGAGAGCTTCGGGCATGATCGGCCAAGGAAAGTGAGATTTAATGACTTTACCAGATGGATTGATGGGTGGAATATACAAGGCATTACTAAGGTCTGGCAGTGGTCAGGTGATGGATGACACCTGTTACTGGGTAAACATCCATGGTCTCAATTTACCCATGGAAGCTGAAGATTCCCTGTCTTTAAATATAAAATACAAAATTATTTGAGACAATTCCACAGTGGATCACACCACTGTAAGAGAATTTACTAAATTCTATTTAACTAAAGTACTGGTATAAGCTAAATATTACAAATCTCACCCCTGATCCTACTAAAAGGCTACAAAGTTTGAAAACCCCAACATGATTTAAGAAATACCTTAAAAAAGGAATAATGATGATTAAAAAATAGAAGGAATGAAATCTGACCTGTTGAGCTGCTTGCTGAACGATATCTCCTGCTTCGGACGTGTGAACCACTTGGGTTTCATCTGAGATTTCAACAGGCACCTACAGTACGATCATTGAGAGAGAGAAAATATACACACTTTAGTAGTGACAGTGATAGCATGGTTTCTAATTAGGATAAAATGTCACACCCCACCAACAAGAAGGAATCTGGGGCCCGTTTCTCATAAGTCTAAGTTCGTGGACATCCCATTGAAACACGTGTTAACCCTTTAGCACCTAGAGACTGCGTGAAAAGTGTCAGTTTACTCACTAGCGGAAATGGTTATGCTGTGTTTCAATCAGGTTTTTTCAATAAGAATTGCTCTTAAAACATACTTTTTTGTGCAGAATTGAACAGCATACATCCAATGGGTAATCTACAACAAGCATGGGCATGTTTCATAACATATTTTTGATACTATCTTGACTATAACGTGCTTAAGACATGTGACAGGGGCGGTTTGGGGCGGTTTAGTGAGTAAGCTGAGGGGCGGTCTCGGGCGGTTTAGGTGCTAAACAACACGTGTTGTGCTCTACAACACGTGTCACTATGGGTTGTTCAAGACTTATGACAGTTTCGAGAAACGGGCCCCAGAAAGAGCCATCAGACTGAAAAAAAAAATGCATCACCATGAATGAGTGGCTAGTTTGGCATCAGTTTTGAGTTGGTATGGCATTGCGAGTGAAGGGATAAGTATGTGCGGGACCCTTCTAGGTAAAGGGGAATCACATAGATCAATGTTGGACAATGTTACTATACAATCAACTTTCTACAAGCTGGTAGGACTGTGATGATGACAGAACAACATCATCTAACAAGACTTTCAGCACTTGGCTTCGGTTGTTGTTTATTGCCACAACGATGACACTGATAATATGTACACTTATTGTTTTCATTCACTGCTACCCTTTCTACTGCTTTGACTAATTATGTATGTATTTGCAATTTTTATGACTGTCCTGATTTACATAACAAAACAAAAAATATTTCAACATTCTTCACAGAATGACAGCTGCTTAAAAACGATAAGCAGTCAATTAATAACTCACGTTCTGTAGATTATCTAGAGCAATCATAGCTTCAGCCGTCACGTCCCCTTCAGCCAGGCTAGGGTCGGGTTCGATGGACACGACAACGTTCTGCCCCTGAATCTTCACGGCTCTTTCCATCGGCCATGGAACCTTGATTGTCACCATTTCCTCTATAGGGGGCGCAGAGTCAATCTGCTCCCCTCGCAGGACGTGACGTTTCTCGTGCCCCTTTAGATAGTCGCTCCGAGTAAAGCAGTTGCTGCAGTAGCGACATCTGTATAGCTTGGCACCTTTTTACATGGAGAGAGGAGTTGAACAGTTTGAATTTTAAGAAAACGAGGCGATATTTATATCAAATGTGACTCATCATATCAAAATCAGACACAAGTCGCCAGAAAAGAGTCAAAGATTGCAACAAAACAATCCATTTTTAAAGGCTTTCCCCTTATCATTTCTACTCATTTTTTTTAGAGAGCATACAAGAAACATTGAAAATTCAGAAAATAAAAAAAATAATTTCCCCCAAATAAGACAATTTTTACCAGTATTTAGCCGATTTCCTCGACACTGTGCTGAATTTCCCTAGCGACTTGTGTCTGATTTCGATGTGATGCATCACAACTGTGATTAAGTTGATCTAAACGGTCACATTGAATTAATAATTTATAAAGCTTGGCACATGCTGCATCAAGCAAGGAAATAAATATTTTCATTTAATAACTAATAATATCAGATGTGACAAAATTGATCTAATGATAACATCTGATGCATGTTCATATTAGCAGTGATTTGGTGAACCTTTAGTTAGTATGAAGCAATATATCCTTTCACTGGGCTTGAGGGTTCTAATCTAAGATGGGCAAAAGCGACCTTTGGAAAGCCATTAATTGACATTTGCAACATAACACCCATGTGTGAATGGGTTCCTGATATGCTAGATCATTAAATACATCTCGCTATAGGGATAAGCAATATACAGTGCGTCCAGAATAAAGTTAACATAAAACCCAACTTTTAGCTTTTCATGTTTAAATTTTTGTCCAATTCTTTGACCTTCATTTTTTTTCATATTGAAGAGTAATTCATACTCTGTCCAGTTATACCAAATTTATACCTGAGCTGCATGGATGACTGAGCACTTGAGAAATTACATAATCAAAAAATTGCCTGGTACCATTTTTGAGAAAAGCCAACTTGAGGCTTCTTGACTGAACATGCGTTCATTGTCTGAGGTAAACCTTCCGAATCATTCACAAGGGACAAAAGGTTTCTTGGTCTGTTGAAATGCATGGTTGTTTTTACCGAAACATGGTACAATGCAATTTTGACGTAGGTTGTTTACATTTTGACATGAATTATGAATTAAGGTTAAATAAACTAAACTTAATTACATATATTTCATATGACGCTCTCAAAGTTGGAAATCCTTTTTTGAGGATGCACTGTTTAAGCAGCTATTATGACATTTTTTTTGGTTTTTAAATTTTGATCTGCTAAGCGCCATGTTTGTCTCCTAACACCTCAACAATTTGACATACCTGTGTGATAGATTAAATGCCTCTTGTAGTCGATTACAGCAACAAAACGTTTGTTACAGCCAGGCTTCGGACAGACGTATGGTGTCTCATTACGATGCTTGCGTTCATGATACGATCGTGAGCTACGTCTGCTGAAGGTTGCTGTACAGAAACGACATTGAAGCTTCTCCTTGCCAGCTTAAAATGCGTTTGAAGATTTGATACAACAATGGTAATGAAATTTCAAAAAGATAAAACATGTATCTAAAAACAACACATGCAAAATAGAGTAAGAAAATAACGTTTACACTATACTGGTGCTTGAATTGAAATCCAGGGATCAACTGCATAATACTTTGATCGATGGTAACTTCCATGAAAGCCTTGATTATTCAATTGTATATATAGCAATGTTACCATTTATATTTTAAAAAATTCTAACAGGGGCCTGATCCATAAGAATAAAAAAAAAAAAAAAAAAAAAAAAAAAAAAAAAAAAAGGAAATAAATTCTGAAATGACCTTGAAGACACATCCTTTATGCTGATGGCAATCCTGTCTATTTGATCAACAAAATCTATGTGCTGATCCAAAGTTCTCTGGAAGCACATACTGTTGAATACATTGTACATAAAGGTAAAATAAGCTATACAAAAAGATATTGTCAAATAACTCACTGTCTGTGTGTGCTTCTAGCTTGTGGTCCTTGAGTTCTGGTCTTGTCTTGAAGGCGCGTCCACACTCGTCACAAAGCTCGTTCTTCTCAGTACTATGTGTCTTCATGTGCTCTCTTAGTCTCCCTATTTTCACCCATGTCTTGCCACATATCTCACATGCAAAAGGCCTTTAAGAAAATAAGAATTATATTCATATAGTATTAGTAAGGATAATGTTATAAACATCACCCATAATCAACATGTTTTACACAGTTTATACATGTACAATTATGGTCTTGTCTAAAAGCACAATCACACTCGTCACAAAGCTCGTTTTTCTCTGTACTGTGTGTCTTCATATGCTCTCTTAGTCTCTCTATCTTCACCTATGTCTTGCCACATATCTCACATGCAAAAGGCCTGCAAGAGAACAGTTATATTTGATTAAGCGAAAGGATATACAGCCTATAATAAATGTGTTTAAATCGAGTTCAAACAAAGCACAATGCGAAATTTATAATGCAAGAAAAAAAAAATGGTCAAGAATGTTCACATTTGTCACATATGTTCCTTCATCCAGAATGTATTATGTGTCTTCATATGCTCTCGTGGTCTCCCTATCTTCTCCCATGTCTTGCCGCATATCTCACACGCAAAAGGCCTTAAAGATAATAGGAATTATATTCATTAAGTAATGGTAATGCTTATAAATATCACCCATAATCAACACATTTAGCGCAATTTAAACATCATAGCTCCGGTCTTGTCTAAAACATTTGCAATATAAACAGCCCTTCTCTGATAATATATTTTTGTGGATTTCCAGAAATCAAGATTTATCCTCAAAATATTGATAATTGCTTACTTTTCAAGGGTGTGTCTGAGAGCATAATGGTAGTTGAGTGAGGCAACAGATGTGTAGGCCTTATTACATCCAGTGACAGGACATTTGTAGATGTGGCATGGATCTAGACCATGGTAACTTTCCAGATGTCTGGCCCGATCCTCTGAAATCAAATCAAAGAAAGCATATACATGTAGATAGATGCAAGCTTGCAGCCTCTGTTAAACAAAGATTTTGTTATATGTTTTTTTAATTAAAGCTCAACTAAAGGTAACTAAGGTAAAGAAATTCAAATCTGATTGAAACTTGCTTTACTTGTCCTCACATTGTTCCAATGTCACAGTAAATTATGGGCAGGACATTTTCAAGACCCATGCATGTCTTTCCATGATAATTTCATAGCTTGCATAAACACGAGGAGATGGTCATTAAAAAGAGCAGGGGCCAAATCATTGCAGGGGGTAGTTGTCTTGAAAGGGTAGTCATCCTAATGGTAGTTGTCCTAAGATGATATTCGTCCAGGGAGGAATTGTTCTCGAGGGGCAGTTGTATTGGCACAGTTTCCTGGGAGATAATTTAAGGGGGTAGTTGACCTTGGCGTATTTGTCCAAGAAGTAATTGAGTAACATAATTAAATCTGAGAATATAATCTGAAATATTTACCTTTAGTGCAGAATGTCTCGAGGCAGTCATCAGCAGTACATTGATATCTATTATATTCAGGATGAGCTCGCATGGTATGATTCTCTAAACCTTGTTCCATGGTGAATGTCTTCTCACAGAACTTGCATTTAACCTGCACAGGACCTTTAGGAGGAGGCTCTGAAAAAGAGAAGTTGGGAGAGAGTTAAATTAAGTATGGTGATACATACTATCCTAAAGTTTGAAGTTGATATCTCAAGTGGTTCTTGAGATATTGCGATAATGATGCTTCTGACACCACCTTCGTTGGCGGAGGCATAAGAAAGGAATTAGATCAAATCTTATCACATTAATTATATTGTAATCATACAATCAATCTTTGCAAATTCAAGTACAAACTGTTTCAATTAAAAATTTGTCTTTGGTAAAGCCTGGATCACATATAATTCCTGGGCCTGTACAGCTTGTAAAAATCAGCCTGTTTATAATCCTTACTGTACGAATAAGGGAAAAGTCTTTACTAAGAACGGTTTAATAGAGAAAAACTGAAGGGCATTATTACCAGCATTATTGGCTTTCCTAATGTGTCTCTCAAGATGAATGGGTGATCTGAAGGCGCGTTTACACACATCACATCTGAACTTCTCCGACATGGTCTGTTCCCTCTTGCTCATGCCCGAATGCACCTCGTCCATATGAGTGTTGTATGCCATCAGGTATCTGAAGGCTTCATCACAAAGATTGCAGATCAGGTACTGAAGATTAGGATCCTCGTGCTGCATGCAATGCAAATCAAACCAGGACTGCGTGGGAAAGTTATTGTTGCAGGTTTCACAGCCATAGGGATATTTCTCTGGGTTATAGGGAGTTGGTGTGCATTCCGGGGGAGGGGGCGCTGACTGGCGGATGGGACGGGTGTTGAAGTCTTCATCGTCGTTGTAACGGCGTCGCTTCTTCTTGCGCCCACGCTTCTTGCGAATGATAGGCGGTTGGCCGTCCTTTCGAGGTCGTCCACGGGGTCTCTTGACCGTGGGAACGAGCCATTCGCTTGAATGTGGATCGGCGGTCTCTTCCGTTAGCGTTGCCAATGTCTCTTCGTTTCCATCCCTCGCAACGTCCAAGATGCTGTCTCCTCCATCCTCACCAAGATTCTCTGCCAGGCCGGGCATCTCTGCACCTTCTGGAATCTGCATCCCATCCATGGAGTCTTCTGGAATACCCCCCTCTGCAACATCATCATCATCATCATCATCCCCACCCTCCGCATCTTGATCGTCGTCCAATTTCTCACCAGCGACCTCAGTGATGACCCCACATGACCTCCTATGCTTCATGAAGAGGACTGAGTTGACAAACCTCTGTCCACAGACGACACACTTCCTGCTTCGTCCTGGTGTGAGGCCACTCCCATCCACTTGTACTTCCAGCATTTGTGCCTGCATAAAGAAAGCAATATATGAAGAGTTACATTCCACATGGGATTAAATCCACTTTTGCTCTTTATTGATTTGCCATTGTAAAAGTGAATTTTCTCTTCTCTTTTAAGATGAATTGCCACTTGGTTTGATGCCAGTTTGGATGCATCCCACATGGTCTAATCCATTTTTGTCTACAACCAGTTCGCCTAAATCAGTTTGTCTTTTAGCCCATTTACCATTTTGTCTAATTTTCACTGAGACGATACAAATTTCTTCTTATACATTTTAGTCTACATGTTTAGATTAATTGCTAATGGCCCAAGTTTTCATTTGACAAAATGGGGAAAGGTATGGAGAAAAAGGGGCAATAAGACTATCTGGACATTAGACTATATGACAATAAGCCCGAGTAACGATTAGACCAAAAGGCAAATTAGGCCAAATTTATAGCAGACCGAATGGGTTTAATCAGTGTGGAATAAGAATGAGATCATTAGACCATGTGGATGTAAACCTTTTTTTTTTATAACCGGAGTTGTTTCAGAGCTTACACAAACTAACTTACTTTAAACTCTCAAGACATGTACATGTACACATGTATATTTTTCTTTACAGGGGGACAAATGGGGGTGGGGGAGTGACATACCCTCCTTGCCTTAGCTTCTTCTTGCTTCCTCTTCTTCTCTGCATCTACCTCAGCCTGCTCTGCAGGGGAAAGTTTAACCTTTCGAGGACGTCCTCTCTTCTTCTTGTTTGGATCAGGAGGGGGTGGAGGAGGGGGTTCTTCATCCTTAATTCCCAGTAATCCATGCTCCATCCCTTTCTTGACATCTTTGGTCACCTGTCGATGGCAAAAATAATACAAAATGTCATTTTGATGTTTTTTTTTCTTCAAAGAACCTTTTTACTATGATCCGACCTTCCTCATACGGCCATCATTATCCAGGACCCTTATATTAACCTGCTATGTCTTCTGGCCAGTTACCCTCTTTTACTTTTGATCAAATTCACATAAAGTGTCAATTTTTCATACCATTTTCATCTCCTTACCTACAGAAAGTTATAATTGATCATTTGCAATCATCCATCCAATACATTTTCTACCTCAAGGCTATAAATCCTCCCCTAAAAATTTTGATAGAAATGCTACATGTTTCAAACTGTACATTACTCTCACATAAGGCCATATCATCTATGGATGGGTGATGGTCCTAACATGGCCGGATAATTGAGATTAGACTGTAAGTGTTAGTAACTAATCAAGGTACTTGGAAATTTATCACCACCCCAAACATTATTGTGCACACTCTCCAGTCCCTTACAAGCATTCCAGCAATAGAAATTGTCAAAAACATGCTTATACAACCACAAAGGGCCTTAAAGAAACATAAGAAAGGTGAAAAGAAATAAATGTCTTTATCTAAATTATCCTACTGACCTCAAAGAAGTAGGTTTTGCCTTGCTGAACCAGTGTCAGGGTTTGCTCATCTTTGCTTGTTGTCGTCTTGACAAATCTCAGCCATCCCGGGATAGAGTAATCATTGCTTTCCAACTGGTGGCATTTCTTTGCATCATCAGCAAATATCTGCGAAAGAAACAAGTCAGTTCCAAATGTCAAATTCAATGAAAGCATTTTAGATCAACCATACATGTACATGGACCCAAGTTAATTTACCCACATAACCAAATTAAACCAATACCTGGAAAACAGTATTGGTACAGGAGGGTGTTACACCACACAACTAGAACAGGGTGCTCTACTAATCACCATACATATATTCAGTTAGCACAAGAACTGATCAACACTCGTTCGTAAAGTCATTCGTAACTTACGTAACTTACGAACCACTCGGTGAAACACAGCCCATGAATATCATTTCTTTGAAATTAACACAACAATGTCTGTACAAACACTGAGTAAAGATTAAATTCTCAACTGCTAGAAAATATAGTTAAGAAAATATTTCTTCTCACCTTCCACTGGCCCATTTCAACCTCTTCATCAGGTTGGATGTCTGATAACCTGGCCTTGAATGGTCCATAGCGATGTCCTTGGCTTAGATCCTGTCTGGCATAAACCTTCACACTTGCATCTGTAACGCGAACGAATGAAATCAAATGATGGAGTATGTTACTTACATTTGTGATTTCTAATATTGCACATGATAAGGTATACAAAACGAAAAATATTTTAAAAGCAAAAAATTGTGCGGTAATCATGGAAGAGAAGATGTGATAGTTCAGAAATGATAAAAACAATGAAATATATTGAACTTCAATGGGGAAATATATGCCAGAAATTTTAGTACATGAAAGAGCATAGGAATTTGTAAGGAAAAAGGTGCTCATGCACTTTATCTTTTTAAAGTAGTATCCATTCACGATCACATGGGAAGGAAAACTATTAGACAAAGAAATCTGTCTTCTCCCAAGTTCTCTGAGAAGGTCAGAGACTGAGACCGATAAGGTGGTTTCACACCTACCCGATCAGTGCCCTGAAACTCAAAGACTTACGATTGATAAAAAGATATGATTGATTTTTTTCTCGGTAGCCTCATTTTGAACGCAAGTACAGTCATGGATTAGGGTATGATTATGATTAGGGATAGGGCTAGGGTTAAGATCATCAACTTTAGAGCACCCTGTCCATGATGAGGCTACCGAGAAAAAATCAATTGTATCTTTTTATCAATCATAAGTCTTTGTGCAACAGAGCACAGGAAAAATACCCTGTAATTTACGGGAAAGTCTGTTTGATGAATCAAAATACCCATGTTTTGAGTGTTCATACTTGCCCAAACTGTCTTTTCCAGGGAAAATACCTAAAGTTAAAAGGATGCAAATGGTAAAATCAAACAACTGTAGGAAAAAAGATAAATGCATAAAGAAATGGACTAAAACAAAGAAATACATAAGGAAAGAGAGGAAAACAAAGAGATAAAGGAAAGAAAAGAAATATCCATGGAAAACAAGGGAATACATAAGGAAAAAAGAAAAAGAAGGGAAAACAAAGAAGTACATAAGGGAAGAGAAGAAAGAAGGAAAACAAAGAAATATATTTAAGGGAAGAGAAAAAAGAAAGAAAAACAAAGAAATATACATAAGAGGAGAATGAAGAAAAACAAAGAAATACACTAAGGATAGAGAAGAAAGAAATAAAAACAAAGAAATATGTAAGGAAATAGGAGAACGAAGAAAAACAAATTAGTACATAAGGAAAGAAAAGAAAGAAGGAAAACAATAAAATACACAAGGAAAGAGGAGAAAAAAGAAAAACAAAGAAATACATGTTCTTCAGGAAAGAGAAAAAAAAGAAGGAAAAAAAAAATACATGTAAATACACAAGAGAGGAAAGAAGGAAAAGCATAAGAAATACATAAGGAAAGAGAAGGAAGGAAAAAAAATGAAATATAAGGAATGAGATGAAAGAAGGAAAAACAAAGAAATACATTTAAGGAAAGAGGGAAAAGAGATAAAAAAAGAAATACACTTGTAAGGAAAGCGAAGAAAGAAAGAAAAACAAAGAAATACATGTACTTGACCACTTGGATGTGGACCGCGTAATACGTGCTTGGTGTTTGTACACTGTGCGCGGACCACGTAATAGTACGTGTTCATGCTATTGTCTGAGCTTTGTCTGTTTTAAAGCGCCAGCGCCACGCTGGTCAAACAATTGGCACCATTTCATGCAGCAGTCAATAGGTTAAGGAAAGAGAAGAAAGAAGTAAAAAACAAATAGATCTAAGTACAAAAGAGGGGAAAAAGAAGGGAAAAATACAAATAAATAGAAAAGAGGGGAAAAAGAAGGAAAAAAAAACAACAAACAAATAAATAGTAGAAAAGAGGGGGGAAAGAAGGAAAGACAAAGGAATACATAAGGAAAGGGAAGGAAGGAAATGAACAAAAAGGATAGAGATGAAAGAAGAAAAAACAAAGATATAACGTTAGATATAAGTTAGATCTAACACGTCACCAACCGTTTGGTCGCCACTACATTTGGTCGCCACACAATCGGTCTTGTCAACTTTCATTGCTCACTTTATAAATTTATGACTCACGTACCGTAGTTATCACTGGCGGGGTAGGTGAAAAGTCAAGAGATATCACTATGTTTTGGTGCTTACTCCACCCCTCTAGTGCCTGGAATATTGTTCATAGGAGACGATGTCGTCTAGACACAATACACAGACTCAATTGGCACACACACAAGGTGTCAGGCGACAGTCTGGACGACTTCCGGTCAACCCCTGACTGGAACCCCTTCTCCAGTCATGAGTACCCTATGCTTATACTGAATTGTGTGTTAATACCTATGGAATGAATATGTTGCAGTCTCAAGTGCTGATAAATCCCTTATAAGGAGAAAGTGGGAGTGGCAGAATTACAATGACATGAGGGCCGTGTGCATTTGCTATGAGTGCACGTGTTGTAGTGTATGTACTGTATGTGTATTGGCTTCCGTGTGTTGAATCAATGTCTAGTGCTCCGGGTGTGTCCCATTTTTGCAAGGGGTGTTGATGGAATATGAGGGATGTTTTAACCAGTTATTACTCCAAGGTCATAAGTCGGCTCCATGAATTATGTGAGTTCAAACATTCCTCAAATTCCATGAACACCCCTTATGAAAATGGACACTCTCGCTACTGCTTCAATATGGATATCAGAATGTTGGGAACGGCATGGCATGGTTTGGTTCAGCGAGGTGTGTCACTGTGTGTGAATCACTGCAGGTGTCTGTGTATGAGGAGAGGTGTTTTTGAAGGGGGAAGGGTGTTGTTTTAGAGAATGTGTATCGTTAGAGCAGGGCCCAGGGGTGTAGAGACCCCCCCCCCCCCCCCACCTTAACTCTAAATGACAGCTGGAGTTTACCCTGGTTTTGTGTTGTGATATGATTTATGTGCATGCATCTTACGAAGCTTGTGACGTACTATGGATCTTGTGGGGCAGAGGCAGAGGAGGGGGGGGGATGGGTAGTGGTATAGATCTACTAAAAGTATTGTTAGTGCCGAAACAAAACATTGGTGACAATTATTTTGAAGGAATAATTATTTTAAAGTGGGGATTAGAATCACAGAAGTTATAAATTATCAATATTAAAGTATAATTACTCAAGTCTTGTATTTTCTCTTTTGTACAGGACAAACAACTCCAGGATAAAAATGTTTGCAGGAAGTGAATACACATGGTTCCGATTTAAAAATCCAGGTTCCTGATTACATTTTGGTCACTTGTTTGTCTTTTATAATTGTGTTATGCATGTAATGTTGATCTTTCTTTCATGTCATCACTTGAGGACGGGGGAGGGAGCAGCTAAGGGGTTTGGGGTGGGGTGGGGCTGTTGCAGGGAGCAGCTAAGGGATTTGGGTGGGCGGGCGGGGGTGGGGCTGTTGCAGTCTCAAAGCTTCTCATCAACAGATTTGGTCTTATTCCTGTGTTTATAATGCTCCCAAAATATTTTTCTTAACCTGATTTACTTTTTGGGTGGGCGTAGCTTAGATCTTTGAGACTGGATTATTGCCCATTTATCATATTGCTCATTTTACCATATGCATGCCTTCAAATCATATATTTGCACGAGTGATTGAAATTGTAATCCAAAAATGAAAATATACATGGTACCTTACTGTACATTTATGACAATTTATTATGAAAGTTTATTTTTGCTGTACATCCTTTCGTTTTAGACAAGATGCTCAATCATATGAATGAAAATATAAGCCAGAATAAATCTTGGACCAGGAGGTATTTGAACCCACAACATCTAGCCCACTAAATTTCTAATTTATGTCATTATTGCATGAAAATGTTGGAATCTCTTACGATTCATGTGCATGCACGATATTTACATGTATCTTTTGCTGGAGGTTGGAGAACAGAGCCACGGATTATAAAGGTAAGGGGATGAAAAAGAAAAAGAAAGAAGAAAAGACAAACTGGCTTCCGTGTTTTTATTCTTACTTTAATTTGCAAATGTAAAATATATAGAGTATAACATCATATATCTTGGACAAAACAATAAAGAGTACCTCTTGAGCATACTTTTTTATACAAAATAAAACATGTAGGCCTATACACAAATATGCATTTGATCGTCATAATCATAGTATAACTTGCTCTAATTACAAAATATATCAATACCCGACTTTTATAGGGGCTGCATTTTTGGCGAGAGCCCGAGAAATGGAAAGAGAAAGAGTGGCAAACGGGGCAATAAAGGGTAGAGGCATCAAAAGTACAGAGAGGGCCCTAGGAGAGAGAGAGAGTAAGATATATTTTATAGGCCTATACAGAGAAGGATAATAGAGAGAATGGAATAAAAGTGGCCAAATTAGGAGTGAGAAACAGAATTAAAGAGAAAAACACAGAGATGGGGGACGGGAGATTGAGAAATGGATAACATAATTTCCGAAGAGATGACATTACAGTTTCTCTTTCTCGTCTTCCCCGTCCCCATCTCTGCTATCTCTCCTTTCTTTTTTCCTTCTATCTTGATCTCTTTCGTCTCCTCCCCCCCCCTCGTCCCATCTCTGCTACTTCTCTTTCTGTTTCCTTTATTCTTGACTCTTTCGTCCCCCCCCCATCTCTGCTATTTCTCTGTCTTTTCTCACTCCTTGCTTTCCTTCCCCCTTTAGCTTTCTTTGTATTCGCTATCACAGCCAGGGAAAGATAATGCGTTTACCAAATGGCAGTAGCCTATGTTGCATTCCACAAGGTCTCCGGACCTGTCAATAAAGAGGTGTTGAACACCACCTGTTACTTGGTAAGTTTCACCGTTCAAATTACCATGGAAGACTTCACATTACACTATATGAAGTAAAGAGATATTATTACAATGAACTGTAATATCTCCTTGCTAGAAGTGTCAATGTTCAATACTATACATATACAGTATAATAATAGCATGGACTAATACCCTCTTTTCTTTCAGAGCAAGAGGTTATGGTCAAAGCAAGAATGAAACAATTCTTCTTTCCTCCATGGTTAGAGAGTATTAAATCCATGACAACAGTTACCAACTTGAAAATGTTCTTACTCAAAACTCAAAACTTTGCTGCCTCATAGTTCGGTACTTGTACTTTTATGTGCACAAGCACAATGGTGAAATCTCTTTTCATGTTAGAAACAGCCTTCTCATAGCTCAGCTTATAAAACTGGGCTGACGTGTGTGGACCAGACTAAGTGTTGGTACATTACAAAATACTAAACACCAAAGTGAATAAACCATGAACGAGAGAGACTGATCAGAAGACAAAAATATGGGGAAAACATTGAAAATGAGAAGGGGAATGCAGTTAGAGAGAGAGAGAGAGGGGGGGGGCGGGGAGGGGGAGCTGGAAAGAATAAGGAGAGAGAGAGAGGGAGGGGGGGGGCTAGAAATATTAAGTGAGAATGGAAGAGAGTGTTAAAAAGGATGTGTGGGTTGTAAAAATGACATCAGTAAATACAGACCACAAACGGAGGCTGGATGGACCTTTAAGTTATGTCTAGAGCACACATTTTATTAGTGAGAGTATACTACGTATCCTATTCCATGAAAGTGATCTGTTTTCAAATCTAATATCAACAGGTCACTACAGTTATGGCACTTAGACTGTTTGTAAACATACCTGATAACATAGTCTTTGCTCGAAGTCTTCTCATCGCAAAGACTATTACATATTATTATTATACATGAGATATCGCCCAATCACCACAGAGAGCTTAGAGAAAATATTGTTATGGATAGTATAAATATTTCCATCGGGTTTGGGGAAATTTAGGGGCATCAATTTTTCACAAGGGGGGGGGGTTCAAAGGTATATTTTGTCACTTATACAGGGGATATGGTGAGGAGAGCTAGGGGAACATTTGTAATATTATCACCTTATAAAAGAATGTGGGAGACATGTCCCCCCCCCCCCCCAAGGAAAATTTGATTTTCATGATTCCTTTCATATAAAAAAAATCATGCAATCATGGCGAGAACAATTCCCTGGTTTAAGTTTATGTCTATTTTATACCCTCGCTACTATACTCTCTGAATCTCTCTCTCTCACTCATTCCCTTTTCCCCTCTCATTCTTTCACTCTTCCTTGCCCCCTGGCGTTTCCAAGTCGTCATAAATTTTGTTCTAGCCAAGATGATTAGACGTGAAACATCAAGGACATTCAAATAACTCGGTAGTTGTTTGAATGTCCTTGGCAACTTATCGTGATTGCATCGATTTCTTTCTTTGCAACCACGTGCACCCCTCAAGCTTTAGTGTCACATGGTCCACCCACTGATGCAAGTCAGTGGGCAGGGTTAGTTGACCTCCTATTGCTTGTGAATACACAAAATTATACACATCATGACATTTATGAACTGTGCATAGCCTTAGTGCATTCCCTAACACACGCAATGAGTGGTCGGCGACCAAATGATTAGTCCATCGTAAGGTCGCCAGTCGGACATGACGTCATTATGACGTGTCTTAACCATGACCTTGTCATCTCTCTGCTTCATTCTTCTGAAATGATAAAGAGAAATAGTTACATCACGAGCAGTATATAATGACAATACATCGTTCTGTATTATATTTCTGTTTTATCAATATTAAAAAAATAGGTGGCGACTATATGGTAGGTGAGACTCTAACGTTTATAAGTAGACTAAAAGTTAGTCTAGAATCTAATAGACTAGATCTAGATCTACTTGTCTTTAGCTTAACGTTAGGTGTTAATTTTTTTTGTTTTTTTGTTTGTTTGTTTGTTTGTTTGTTTGTTTGTTTTTTTTTTTTGGGGGGGGGGCACGGCCATCAAAGAAGTCATCAGGTATCATAAACCATAGCAATAGGGGTAGGGTTTGGGTCAATGCAACGCCCGCTCGTCGATATTACTTTGCTTTCTGTTTCTCTTCTTCCCCCCTTTTTTTTGCTAAACGTTAGTTAGGGGGGCCTGGACGCGCCCTGCACCCCCACCTTCAGTCACTGAGAAGCTGGCTCGAAGTTCAGAAGATTTATTAACTCACATTCTCGATCATGCCAGTACTTTCATACCACTTCCAAGCCAAAGCCTCTGCTCTGCCGCCGGGTATACCAATCAAGCCCACCTCCACCTCCTCACTACACATGGAAGGACGCCAGCGCGATCGCCACGGGGGTCAATACCGCTTGCGACCTGTGTAGGCAGCGCCAATGTCCATCAATACAGGCTGGCGTACGAGGATGGCGCTACAAAATTAACGGTCAATGGAACGAGCCTAATAAATCCCTCTTCGTCCGCATCAATCATTAAAATATGGTGCCCAAAATTCATCAATCTGAAACCTAAAATATAATACAACTCACTGATAATAAATTAAATGAAAAATAAACCCGTATTAAAAGAATACATCAACGCTTTATTTCGTCTAATATTGGAATAAAACTCACCATTCAGAATGAACGCCATTCTTCACATAAAATTTTTCCCATGATGCAGGCCCGCGCATAGCAAATGCACATCAGTTTTGATATAATATTTTTTAGATTAGATATGTCATGACTAATGAATCAATTGTTCATATTATATTGTTCCAATTATAATATTATTTCACTCTTTTTAAAGTAAAACTCAACTTTAATTTGATGTTTTGTTTAATTCTGAAAATCTAAAAGTGTCTTAGTAACTCGAATAGTTCGACCACACGGAATCGCATGAAGATAATTCGGTCCATAAAATCCAAATGTATTTTTTAATAAGATATACACTACATGTACCTACAGATAACATTACCCGCCAAAACATGACTGGATGAAATGTATTTGAAGAATAAGATACGTCGTAATTATATTCAATATCATGTCTGATGAACAGCACATGTAAATTATTCAAGACTATAATCGGAAGTTTGTGGCCTTATACCCATGCATATTTTGTTTTCTTTCTTCTTCTTCTTCTTCTTCTGGTATATAGTACAGTCCACCAACCTGGTGTATTCTGTACTAAGTTGAAACGATTAGAAATTAATAATAATAATTAATAAATAATCTTAAAGCGTCAGTTAAAAAAATAAAATAAAAATAAAAAAGTGCAAGCGACCTGAAATACTAGTTTGTAATATGTACTTATGCAGGCCTAAACGATAAATCGGAACAGTTTTAGCTCAAAGATCTCCCGACATAATGAAAGTGTATCTAATTATGATTATAAATATATATTTTTTAAATTCTAAGCGAATAATATCAATTAATCTTCAGTTTAATATACATGTAATAGTTATTTAAACCAGAAACATACTTGTATACCCGGTTGGTTCTATGTTCGGTTGATGGCAATTTTAGGAGCCTGTGAGCAATATTTCATTAATCGATTGAAAGAATATCCGACAATATAACAGAGCACAAAATTCACAAATATTTTTTCTATTACTGCACAAATTTAAGAAATCAGAGCAAAAGATGCTGTTTTTATCTGCTTTAATCTGCGGACAACGGACCCCATCCTACTTGCAATAATGCTTATCAATGCCTAAGATTTATTTTGTTTTCTTTTTTACTTTATGTTATTCACTCATATTGTATGCTGCCCAAGGATGGTGTGGTTGTTTGCTCATCTCTCCGCCCCCCCCTCCTTCTCTTCTCTCCTCTCTCTCGCTCTCTTTCGGCTCATTGAAACATGCATGGACCTTTATCATGCATGAAAAGGATGACACCCCCTCCGTCATTTAATATTGTTGTCGGAAACAGCCGCTTGTTTGTTTGTCAGTTGTTTGTTTTTTTTGACAGACCGAACCCCACTTCATCATTATATTATTGTTGAAACAGTCGAAAGATTAAAAAAAAAAAAAAAAAAAAAAAAATCACACTGGTGCTGCCAGGATCCTTTTTCATGTAAGGGGGGGGGGGAGGGGCAAAATTCCATAATATTTTTGGTAGTCTGACTGGCCAATAATCTGTGCAAGGGTTTTTTTTTGGGTCAGAATTTGGGTTGCCTTGGACATCTTGTGTTCAAAATTTTTCTGCAGGCTTCGGCCCTCAAGAACAGTACCTTATATTAGCTATAGGGGTATAGGCAAAGGTTGTTCGCTCGGCCCACAAGAAATTGATAGGCCTTTAAGAAAAAAAGAAAAAAAAAATATCCATTAATCCATTTTTTGTCGTTAAGCGGACCCCTTCCCCTGCTCGCCAGCGCGGGGGGAGGGGGGGGGGAGGGGGCAGGGGGGGAGAGGGGCGAAAGTGGGCGTCTTTCGAACCCTGCTCCCCCCCCCCAGTAGGGCCTGCTTTGTGTCGCTGAGGAAAAAGTTGACAATAACTACATAGATATACAAAACTGCCCTTCTTCAGTGTATATAGGCTGACTATGGGGGTATGGGGGGCGCGGATAATGGGATGGATGCAAAATAAGGGGGATTGGGCCAGTACTGAGTCAAATGATCAGCCGGGGCGTTGACTTGTCGGACATTTTATCCGACAAATTTCAGTAGCTTATAACTGATGTCAGTGAGAATTAGTGAATATTAATTAGTTTCATGAAATACTCCCCAGTCACAAGCCAGTATTTGAATAATGGCCTGAAGACCTCATATTTAAATAATGGCCTGAAGACCTCATTCGGGAACAAAAAGTTAATTGAGGGGGGGGGGGCCGGGCTGGGGATGAGATTTTATTTTTTTTTGTTGAAATAATGATACACTTTTTATGTGGTGTTAATGTAAAAACTAGCACGCCCCCCCCCCCCCCCCCCCCCCCCCCCTGCCCCCGCCCCTCCCCCCCCCCCCCCCCCCCCCCCCTCCCCCCCCCCCTCACCCCCCCCCCCCCCCCCCCCCGTGTGCTGCAGACTCCTTAACAACTAAAAGTCTCTACCGCAGAAAAATAAACAAATGCCAAGTTGTAATGTTTGCCAAAGAGAAGTACCGAATTACCGAATTACCGTATTTTCTTATGGACGAACCGAAGCTCAGGGCTTTGAGACCCGATCGTGAGTCGACGATATATCGGTATCAAATTCAAGATGGCGCTACCCATGAGTGACAAGAAAGTTTCTGTCTCTTCATTTTGTGAGGCAAATTCACAAATTCCAGAATGGCTAAGATCAGAACACCTTACAGGGGTAAGTGTAATAAGCTCGTGAAATCGTGCCCTCTTCCTATTTTAGCTGTTTGAGATAATTCTATAATATTTTGTTATTGTTAATATGCTAGTGTGATTGTGTGTGCATGCCAGTGCCAGTGGCAGTGGGGGTTTATGTTTGACTGAGTGACACTGACTGTGTGTGGCTGTTCCTGTGGCCTAGGAGATAGCTAGTGTACTAGTGTATTGTAGGCCTTGTTGGAGAATCCGTTAACAAGGCTCACACGTTGTTGTAATTAGGATAAGTTCTCATTTATTCAGTAGCAATCAGCATGTATCCTGTATACAGTAGTATATTCATTCAACAACCGTGTATGATTTCCTGTAAAGTAAACAAAAGATAGAGAAAATATCATAAGTCTCAATTTCTTGTAAGAACAAATAATTTGCAAGAAGTTATTCTGCTAATGAAACATTCTCTTCAAGGTATTCATTAACTTCACTTTTTCAGGTCTTTTCATTTAAACCCAACTAAAGATGCTATCACAAATGCTTTAGATAATTAAGACAGCAATGTAACATTGTCTTATCAATTGTATATGTAAAACTCAAAGTTACTGAATAATAAAGGTATGAAAGAATTTGCAATTTTCAATGTCTGGTCTTTACTTGAGTAATCTACGAAGTTTAGTTACCCTTAATAATTAATAAATCCCTTTTAGAATATTGTTAAGGTCAAAATCAATCAACAAACCTAAAGGCATAAATTCTGCAGAAACTCTGTGCGTAATTTGCAACATCTAAATAACATACAAAAGACTTTTTCAAAGCCTAAGACATGGACGAATCACCCGAGATTCTTCTAAATATCCCTCCGCGTAATACTTGATCGGCTGTTACTTTCCAGCCCTTTAACATCCCAAACAACAACGCAATAAAATAGTTCCTTTCCATTAAGCACTTTAACTCTAAATCCATCATTTTAAGCCTAGAATCCACACACAACAATCTCTGCATTAAATGCTCTTTTGAAGAAAACATGTAGGAATTAGAATCATGAGCAGAAATAAAGGTTTGTTATGTTTGCAAAGATAAACAACAAGTTTTGTATCCGACAAATGAACTAGCCTATACAGTCTACATAGTACACGCGAGCGCGACTTTTGAATCGCGGTCACAAGAGAAAATGATCTAGAATTTGACTTTAGGAAGATAATAGCCAAAAAGAAATGTCCTAAAATATTTTGTATTAAATTCCTCATAAACTAATGGTGAAATAATGATAATACTCACTCTTTGAATGACACAATTAGAGAAAATCAGAGATCAACCGCAGGTTGATGTACAAATTATTTAACCTTGAAAAGCTCTCCGCAAACCCTGCCTAGCCTTTCACCAGGCGCTTAAACAGAAAAAAAGCATTTCATGACAGGCCTAGTGTGGGTGACTGCAATTATGTGTCTGACTTGATCTGTGGATGCGTATTAACTATTGTGACTGTGTCTTTATAATGTGTGTTCGACCTCAAATTCAATACAAAGTAAAAATGTTGTTTCAAGATTCATTAACTTAAAGTTAATGATCATTTATAAGTACTCCCAGATAAAAAGCAAAAATGCTCTGACAGTCACAAATCATACATTAAAAAAAGTTTAATGTTTCATTTAGCATGTACATGACTTACAACTCACTTTAAAATCTCAGAAAGCGCAAAAAACCAGCTAAAACAGCTCACTTACCGTGTTCAAAATTTCAATGAGAAAGCCGTCTCTGCATGAGCTATCGATAGTCCAAACGATCATCATGTGTGCGTCATGCGTGCACGCACCATGGTGAGCCCTTACGATAGGGCTTCTGTACATCAGGCACGGGACATGCCGACACGTGCGGAAAAATTCACGGAAAAATCAAAGGAGGATCGTTTGACTGTTACTTTGACGAACCATTTCTATGCCTCTAAATTCTAATTGTTTGTTTATTGGGGGATGATATATCAAGGACGGATGGATAGACACATAACTAAACAGCCATAAAATGTCAAAGACTCTGATTTAAAGACATTTCTTGCCACTCAAAATTTAGGGGAAAAAACAAGACCTTAGTTTCGATAACAATGCCTCAAAATGAGTACTAGCACTTCGTTACATTTTCAGGGGAAAATTTCTGGGTTTAGGAGGTTGAAAATGACTTTTTCCGTTCTTTACACTCGTAGACATGACTTATAGATAATCAATAATTCTGGGGCAATTACAAAATCGAAAAAAACTCACGAAAACCAAGGCGCTGCATTCGCTGTTCCCAGGCGATATCGAGAGTGTCTTTTGTTCTCGAGATACCGATTTTTGTGTACATATTTGCATGCGTGCGCGAGAGCGCCATCTTGCATTTGTGGGGGTACCTATTATTTATTGATTTAAATGGAGCAATTTATATATTTTCAAGGACCTTTTTTTGTTTTAATGATTTGAAGACCAGACGGGCTTGTCACTTTGCATGCATTGCAATTTGAGTGTAGATCTAGATCTAGTTAAGAACTTAAGTTTGAGACTTTTCACTTTTTGACCACAGCTAAATTTTCAGGGTAGCAAATAAAACTTGTTGAAAATCATTTTAAAATCAATTTTTATTTTCACAGATTTTTGTATCAAAATAGCTTGTTAAGGTTAAGTTTGAAAGTTGATGTTTTTAATAATGGGTGAAAATGGTACAAAGTCTTATTTTGAATTTTCGTATGTAAATTATATAGACCTCTCTAGTTAACCACCACCAACAAATTACATAATTATTTTCTTTGTAGTAAAGCCACTGCACTTCATACGTGTACCTTATTATGCTCTCTAATTTCTAAACTATGGGGATTCAGAGATTGCAGTCCCACATGCATGACTCACAAATTTCAATGCATAAATTGCCACACTTTGCATTGAGCTCAATGCAAAGCAGAACAATAGATTTACTGTAAATATGACATTTTTCAAGCTTTTCTCTTCAAAGAGGAACACTTTTGCACTAATATATTGGGATATAATAAGCTCAACTACCATAAAATTGAAAAACATTGATAAATCTCACATTGTCACACTGTTAAAAACAAGAGTAAATTGGGATCAAAAGTTCTACACAAATTTGAGTGTATTATACCAGTTTTGCCCCTTTTTTTCACAAGTTTGGTTTTCCGCACAAGTTTAAAATTATTTTATGTTTAAAGTGAGATGTTCAAGATTATTTCACGGTTTGAGACTTTTCGAGGATTTTTAATTTTTATGTGGGAGTACCCACTATGGTACCCATATTGTTCACTTAAATCCTTTCACTTTAATGTGCCCGCTTGAGTGACGAATTCATTTGCAACTACATGTCACTCAATATGATACCAAGTAACCCCCCAATTTTTTTTTTTCAGACTACAATTATGGCAGTAGAGTTTGATGGTGGTGTGGTAGTTGGGGCTGACTCAAGGACAACAACTGGGTAAGTTGAAAACAATTTCTTTTTATAGAAATATAAATACCTTTTATTATCTAATAATAATAATAATAATTTCATTTATATAGCGCTTCATACTGGTGTTTCTAAGTGCTCTGTTGTTTGGGTTAATTTAAATAATAACAGATTTCAATCTAAACATAAATACATTTTATAAACTCAATGAAAATAATATATTACTGGTGTGCGCCTCCAGAATTATACAGTGTGTTATACATTTAAGGCCAAGATCTAGTTTGGGGGAGATCAACAAAATCTTTTGTAAAAATTATTGTTTCCTTCCTATGCTAAATTTATCTAAGTCAATGAATCCATCAAAGAAAAGAATTCTCACAAAATCCCTGAGATCTGAGCAGTCTATGTACAATGGAAACTTGGTATAATTTAGAGGTGTAACAAAATAATATTTTAACGAACTTTATAACGAACTCTTTATGAAATTAAAATCACTAAATGTTTGTTTTGCATTGTTTTATTTATTACTGCTATTACAAGATACCTGATATAAGAAGCAAAATTTTCTAACCCCAAGGAATTTGTTATTTAAAGCAAGAGCAAACTGACCAATACTCTAATTGATTGTGTGTTATAAATAGATAGTATTAAATTGTACCTTTTGAAATAACTATGAACACTATACTGCCCTACTTTGGCAAAAGAAAGCAAGTGACATACTAATCAAATTTGAGTTTTTAATGTTTCCATATTTCATTTGGTGCCATCTTTTTGCTGTCCAAATTTCATTTCTCAAAGTTCATCCATGATCTTTGAAATATTTAAGTTAAGACATTAGAAAATTACATTGACATCAGTGTAAATGACGGACACATTTTGCTCTTTTACAGGAAATGTCACTTTTGTCACTTGGTTTCCTTTTGCCAAAGTAGGGCAGTATACTGTATAAATTAACCTAACATTTTATTTGTATTGGGAAATGAAAATGGGTAAATGAATTCGGAGAGGACATTTTTGACGGATTTGGCATCCCATTTGTGGTTACTGGTCACAAAAAAAAAAAAAAAAAAAAAAAAAAAAAAAAAAAAAAAAAAAAAAAAAAAAAAAAAAAAAAAAAAATCAAAATTAACTGTTGCTTATGGGGTTTTCAGTTTTAAACAATTGCATTTCAGTAATCAATTATCATTGATAAAACAATGCCTAATGCCTAAACATTGAAGATTTGAGATTACAGTACCTATATTACTTTTTATGATGCACAGAAGGCCAATTTTTGATGGTGTACCCTGATTGTAAAACAACCCTTATTTTCATTCTATTTACTTTTCAGGTCTTACGTAGCTAACCGTGTAACAGACAAGTTGACTAAGGTTTCTGATCGAATCTACTGTTGTCGATCAGGATCTGCTGCAGACACACAAGCTATCGCAGATATCGTATCCTATCTTCTGGAGTTTCACAGGTAACACATGATTCATTCTTAAAGACAGTAGGTCGTGAGCTCCCATGGGTAATTTGAAACCATGGATGCTTTAATACCAAGTAACAGGTGTTTTTTGTCACCTGATTTTTATCACCCTATGTAATGCCTTGTATATTCCACCCATCGCTCCATCTGGTACAGTCATAAAGGAGAAGGAAACCCTAGGATTCAATTAAATTGTATAAAACAGAAAAATCAAAGAAACAGATCAATGAAAGTTTGAGAAAAATTGAATAAATAATAAAAAAGTTATGAGCATTTGAATGTTGGGATCACTAATGCTATGGAGATCCTCACACTGGCAACAGGCCCAAAATGTGTGATGTCATACATGAACAACTCTCCCATAATAGTGGACAGAAAAATACCCAAAATATTGCTTTTTCCTCTTTCTAATTGTAGTACAGATTCTTTGTCTATTATTATAATTTGTAAACCCTGTATTACATGTCCTCCCACAAAAAGAATACCAGATCTACTGACAGAATTGTTGAAAAAGACAATTTAAGTGAAATATGTACAAAAGTAATGGGGAAGTTGTTCATGTATGACATCACACATCTTGGGACTGTTGCCAGTTTGGGAATCTCCATAGCAGTAGTGATCACAACATTCAAATGCTCATAACTTTCTTATTATTTATTCATTTTTTCTCAAACCTTCATTGATTTGTTTCTTTGATTTTTCTGTTTTTATATAAAACTGATTCCTTGAGTTTCATTCCCCTTATCTCAGTTTTCGTGACTTGATCTTTGCTGTGGTCCAGAAATTTAGCTTCAAGACAGGTATTTCCAGTGTTTTTCACAAAGTCTGGGGTCAGCAAATTATGATCCACTCCCCATGAAAGCTGGAGCCACTATGTCTTTAATGTAGGTAACTCTGCCTAGGTCAATTCTCTTGGAACCATAAAATTATGTTTGAACTACAAGAAATTCAACTTAGGAGAGGTGAATAACATGTTTTGTATAATCTGGGGGGTGTTTCACAAAGAGCTACGTAGACTTAAAAATCGCACTTATATCGTTAGTTTCGTGCGTTACATTACGCATCACCTCATTGGACTGACCATGCTCAGGGGATGCTCGCCATTGTGAAATCTATCAATTAAATTGCGCTTTATAAAACAAGATGCACAAAAAAGTTGAGTGCAACCTTAAGTCTACTTAACTCTTTGTGAAACACCCCCTGGACTGAAAAATTGCTTTGACTTGGGTGTTTATTTGACTTATGCAGAGTTGACTGTTTGTTTAAGCCAGACATCACTTATTCAGCCATCTTTCTTCTGGATTCTTCCTTTAATGAGTAATGTCCCGTGTCAAGTTCCCCTTATTTATTCCTTTATTTCTCAAAGTCATATAAAAGCTTTACTATTCTCATTTTATATGGGCTCCTTATAGCAAAGAAACACATATTTTACAATCATTCACCCTATATATCCTCCCCTAAGAAATTCATAGAAATGAGTAATTTCATATCTGGCTGTACTGCTTATTGCGGATGGGTGCTGGTCCCGTGATTCGAGTTCGGACTGTACTTTATTCAGCAACACCAAAGTATTATAATGTATTGATAATGATAATGTTGTTTTTGCACACTTTGTCAATGTCATATGTCATATCCAAAGTGCAGAAATGCAAGAAACTCTCATTATGGAGAGTTCATTGAAATCTCATTGAACATGTGTTTTGTCTGTAAAGTTGGACAAAGTTGTACTTTGATGATTTCATGTAAAACTATTCTTGGCTTTTACAGCCGATATTTTTTTTTTAAATTCTGTGCATTCATCAAGAAGCAACTTCATATAACAGACAAGTACATTCTAAAGGAATTTCCCAACATAAAATCCATTTCAGTTTCTAGTGGAAGGTTTCATTGTACACCATGTAACCTTTCTCGAGGTTTTGAGTGATCCTGAAAAGGAGATGGACCACTCGTACCCTCAAGAAAGATTACATAGTTCACCATGAACCTTTCCACTGCTAATCGTTTAACCACCAGTAAAACCTTTAAATAATAAAAACGACAATCCTGTTTTGTTGATCTTTCTATGCAGTATCAATCAAAATGAAGCACCCCTCGTCCACACGGCTGCTAACCTCTTCAGGAACCGTTGCTATGACTACAGAGATCAACTCTTGGCTGGTATCATTGTGGCAGGTTGGGACAAGGAGAAGGGAGGTCAGGTAAGTGATTCCATGACATTTGCTTGGGCAACAATTCCTCCGCTGTAAATTTCATACACTTATCAAACGGCTAAATTCAAACCTCGTCTTAACACTATAAACTACCCTAAACCTAACCCTAATCCAAATACTGTATAAGTAGTTGTTTTCGCGGTGACATTATTTTCGCGAATGTCGCGAGTCAGTCATCGCGAAAATTTCCACATCAATACAAGGCTATTTATAGTAATGAAATCATCACCAAAATCGCGACATTTTGCTCTCGCAAATTTCCCCAACTAGTCCAAAATCGCGAAAATATCTGTACGCGAAAATATTGGCTTATACAGTATAAAACCTTATTGCAACCTTAACCCTGATCTTAGGAGAAATAATGCCTGGAGCAATTGTTGCAGGAGTTTAATGTTATGTCAGAGGTTAACAATAACGAAAACAATGGTCATGTGAGTTTAAAACTATTTTTGTCGGTTTCTTCATTTAGCACAAGAACTGATCACCAGTCATTCGTTAAGTCATGCATATAACTTTGAGAATGACTTGGTCATAAATATTTTATCGTCATTAATATCATCAATACCATACCAACATCATCGCCTCCCCGTTATCATCAGCATCATCTTTATTATCATCACCATCGTCGTCATCACTATAATCATCAACCACCATCATACACAACATCACCACCATCATCACTATGACCATCATCCCCATCCTCATCATCATCACCATCACCACCACCATCATCATCATCATCATCATCATCATCATCATCATTGCCATCATCGTCATCATCATCATCATCATCACCATCATTATTTTTGTTGCCATCATGATTAACCACCATCATCATTTCGATGATTATGCTTGAATCTGATAGTAGCTTGTCTTGAATTGATTTCAGGTCTATTCCGTTCCCCTTGGAGGTATGTTTGTAAGACAAGCCTGTGCTATTGGGGGATCTGGTAGTACCTACATCTATGGATATGTAGATGCTCATTACAAGGAAGGCATGAAGAAGGACGAGTGTCTCAACTTTGTGGCTAACGGTGAGTTGTTTTTTCCATAAAATACCATTTAAAGGAAAATGAAATCCTAAAACATCCTAAAGTCAAAGAAACAGATCAATGAAAGTTTGATAAATATGTAAGGAATAATAAGAAAGTTATGGTCATTTGAATGTTGAAATCACTAAATAAAGTCTATTTAGATCCTCCTACTGGCAATTTATGTGACCAAGATGTGTTATGTTACACATGAACAACTCCCCCATTTGATGGGCAAAACCTACTCAAAACACTTCTTTTTCCATCATTCTAATGAGAGCTAATGAGAGTACAGACTCATCTTCCATAGTTATATCTTGGGAAATCTGTGAGACATGTTCTCTCTTATCTACAAATAGAATCAATAAAACGGACAATTTATTTGAAATAGGAATAATAGCAAAGTTGTTCCTGTGTCACTCGACAGATCGACTTCTGGAATAATTGTATGATTATCTTAATTTTTTTCCCTCGTTCACAGCTGTCTCTCTGGCCATGTTCCGTGATGGATCAAGCGGTGGTATCGTACGTCTAGCAGTCATCACTGAAGATGGAGTGGAAAGGAAGACAATTCTAGGCAATGAATTACCTCGTTTCTATGAAGGTTGAACCGGACACGTAGTGTAAATCATTAAAAGGGAAGCCCATCCTGGTATTGGATTAGTTTCATTGAAAGTAGAGATATACGGTAAGAGAACTGAATGAGTGGACATTTTATGAAAATCTGACAGTACAAAAAAGTAGGAATTAGTAAAAAAAAAAATCATTTGGAAGACTATAGTCACAAACCTGGAGAATGCTTAATTCTCTAATCCTCTGATATCAGATTTTCATCAATTTTTCACTTATTTTTGTCCTGCTTGTAAACATGTATTGAATCTACTTTGATATCAGGGTAAGCTTTCCCTTAAACGTATGTATGCATTCATCACACCAACTGAAGATTAGAATGCAATATCTCTTCTTCTAATTTTCATAGTTATAGGTCTGGCAGTCAGTTAGCCTCCTGCAAATCTTACAGATCAAACTACTGGGAAATGTATTGGTCTTAAAAGTGCGTGGTAATGGTAACAGTCCTGGGGGGCATTTCATCAAAGGACTTGTCAGACATTTTATCTGACAAATTTGCTCTCAGCCAATCAGATGCAAGCATTTCAGTAGCTTATAACAATGTGTCGGATAAAACATCCGACATGTCCTTTCATGAAATGCACCCCAGTATTGCAAGAAATCTGTAAAATCTTGTACATCATGCCACTTCTTGAGCAATGCTAAAAAAATGTGCCACACATACATTCTGGGGAAAGAGGGCAGAGAAGGTGGGGTATTTATCATTTTCATTGGTGTTTCAACTTTGTTTTTATCTAAAGTTGGTGTGATGATGGCATTAATTATGTTATTGTATAATATTGCCTTTAAGTAATGTGTTTGGTACGTGTAGATACATGGTCTTGAATATGTTTTCCCCCTTTGTTTACTATTAACTCTAATAAAATTGAGATATATTGTGTAGGCCATATGAATTATTTCCATGCAATGGAAATTAGGAGCAGCATTTCTTAGTTTTTATCTTGGGTATGACATGCCATTTAGTTGTTATTTTCTTGGCAAACATTCCTACTTTAACAAAAAGAAAAAAAAGTATAGTAAAACCAAAAAGGTGGTATGCACATTTGTACATACCACCTAAATAATACCTTCCAACTGGAAAATATGAAGATTTTATAGTCTCTTTCTTTTGGTTCATGATCTAGTTTAAAAAGAAAATGAATAAAGGTTATCACTCTTGGCTTGGAGTAGACTCCTCAAAGAGGTTTGCCCTCCCTAAACAGGTTGAATTTGTATGGGATTACTTTGATACAATTATTTAGATAATTTCAGTGCGTAATTGAAAACAAGAGGGTCTGTCCAGATCCATTTTTGTCACCCTCAGTATAAATTTTATAAGAAATAATCAAGTCTTTATTTAATTCCATTCTTTGGTTGTCCCATTTTGGTGACATCCGAGAACAGGCTGTTAAAATTTCCAAGTTTCTGTTGCAGTCATACATTTAATGTAAAAGACTCAAATGTGCTTCTGGAGATGAAAGATTCTGTCAATAAATTCAATTGGAGATGAAAGATTCTGTCAATAAATTCAATTAGTTAAACTTAACTCTCATTTTGTTTTGGTTCTTTTTTTTTCAGTTGGATCTAATTGCATATTACAGTATACTGCCGTTTTAATGAATTGTTCAGGACCAATTACAGTGTTATAACAAAATCTTGTTGTTGGTACTTTACATATTTTTGAAATGGGAACTGGTAGGAATTCCTTATTGTAATGTTGTATCAGTGCTTGTTATAAACAAGAGTGAACTGTATTGTTTCATCATAGTATAACCATGTTATCCCTCTTTGTGCTTTGTAGCCATATGGCTACATAATTTTCATTCACCTTTTCTGAGTATAGCACAAAGAGGGTTGTACTAAAAATCCTAGGGAACAAGCAAACTACCTTGTAAAGATAGCTTGTTTTAACCAGGGCAAAAAAAAAAAAAAAAAAAAAAAAACAGTGAAACCCTCGTATACTAGGTTTGTACTAGCTAGGTACAGTCCACTTCCATTATAACGAGGTACTAGGTAACAAGCAAATTACTATTTACAAATTTGTTTTAAAAAAGAGGCATTTTCTTTTTTAATGTGCTTGCATAACAGACCAACACCCGCCATGTTGTAACCAACTCGAAATTGGTTAACCACACGGATATAAACAGCCCTGGGCTCCGTAACACAAAGGTTTGCAATCTATCGCAAAATGGCAGTAGCCAATCAAAATCGTTGTTTCATATGCTTTTTGCTCGAAAGACTGACCAGCAACCAATCACAGTAGTTCTTCCAAATTTGCAATTGATCGTAAACCTTTGTGTTACGGGGCCCTGGACATCTTGGGCAGCCTGGGCACATGCATGGAGGAAGATCAGATATAATGAGAGATTTGAAGAAGCTGTTTAAATAAAAGAGAAGAGAGAGTGAGAGAGAAGAGAGATGGTGGCGAAGTGAGAAAGAGGGGAATAGGGAGAGAAAGATAATGGTTTCATTAGCTTTTACTAATACGACTTCCAAGTTTTAAAAACTTTACGTCTGTGATTGTCGACAGAAGTCATGGAACATAAGGACGTGTGTCAACATTTATCTTAGAAATGCACATACCGGAACACTTACAAGTCAATCAATATGTACTTACTTAGGGACTTATGTCACCATTAGTGCAACTGAAGGCACAATTCCGACGAAACAACGCCTCGAATAACAGGCCTCTCATTCTGATATGACAATAAGCTGTCAGCACAAAACGCATTGGCTGGTCTAGAAATTGAAAATGGAGGGGGGGGGGGAGACAGAAAAATTGAAAATAGTTGGGGTGCTGCCAAAAATTCTCTCTTATGTACATGTACGGTCAATGAGTGTTTTGTCACTGAAACGGAACCAAAAAATGAAACTGGTTGTTTTGAAGAAAACCAACGTATATATATATATATATATATATATATATATATATATTTCAGTCCTTTTTGAGTTTCGACGAGTGTTTGACTTTTTTTTTAGTTAAGGGCAATTCCAAGCAAAACAGGACATGGAGCTGAAATTTTAATGTGGCACTGTGCCTTTGAAAATGCAAATTATGATCTGAAATTACCACAAAGGCTTCTTTACAACACAACCAATCATTTAAGTTTAAAAAAATTGCGATTCAGTATTCTTGCGTTGAATAATTGAACAAACCCAAATTTGCACATATGGGACTATGGGGCTTTAAATGCCTCTTATTCTTTTATCTAGTCACTTTTTGCCGATTTTTTTGGCTTAATGTAATTATCATGGACTACTCCAATAAACTTTGGTATTAATATTTCTTTATACTGCATTTCTCCTCACGAAAAAGACAGGGAAACCAGATGTCAGTCCGTAACCGTCACTCGGCCGAAACCGGACATGGGTTCAAGTTTTAAGTCATAATTAACAAAATATTCAACCATTTTTTTTTAATGCAAGGTGGCATATTATACCTAGAATAACATAGAATCCAAACAATTATTCAAAAGTGTGATAGCCATTTAAATTTCACAGAGTTTAAGCAAAATGTTTTCTGCTCAAATATGCATGTCCATTTTGCGTCACTCCGTAACCATGATTATGAATATTCATATCTCATTAATTAAGAGCATCACTATAAAAAAAAAAAAAATTTGGAAAGAGGGTACCATCAGCTTTTGTCATGAACCATTTCTTTGTACATAAAGATTAAAGTATGGATGATAAACTTGTTTGAATGCTGAAATGTTGCTTCTGAATGTCACTCCGTTACCTTGGAACTGCCCTTAAGCACCCTCTCAAATATTTTCTTCCCATTTAAAGGCAACGACCCCTGAGCAATCAACCCACGTATCAGGACAAGTACCCCTGTACTGGGGCATGTGCAATTTCCCTCAGGACAACTAACCCCCAGAAATCTGTTAGGTATGGCATGAGATGACAGCTTTCGGGCGGGTTAGTTGCCTGGGGTAGTTGTCCTAGAAGCGGTTTGTGCAGTTATAGGCCTACAGTCTGTGTAAAATAAAATGGTACAAGTGGAAAACATTTTTTTATATTATGAAGATTAATCACAGCCTGCTATTGTTTGGTATTTTCATAAAGCAGGTAGATCAGACTTTCACCTGCAATTTTTTTCATCACATTTGGTGTTGTAATTTTTGAACTATGACAAGTTTTCTACAATCAAGAAAAATCCACTTTTCGCACGCCGTCCCATGCCTTTGTGTATAGGTTTCGCATAATGGCCATAAAGTGCTAAATTTCGATTTGTTCCTCGTCGCACAAAATTTAGCATAACTTTTGTATTACGAAAGCAAAGTAGAACAAAGTGAATCAGCAAGGAAAATCTTTTGGCTTCATCTTGGTACCACATACACACATTATTTGAAAATATTTCACACTTAAATAATTTTTTTTCCGACTACCATTTTTTTTTGACACAGACTGTACAACCCTAACCTACAGAGGCGCCATATGAACAGTTTAAGCCATCCGTATAAACATGTGTAACAAAATTCAAAAGAAAAGTGTGTCATTATGAAACAGATACAATGATGGTTTAAGGAAAACTTAAGTTTAATCACAAAATAAAGTGTAAAACATACGATGACACATTTTTTCATAAATGTAGTGTATTACATTGGTACGGTAATATAACAAAACTGACTATGAAATAAAGTGCTAATTCATCGTCCAATAGAATGAAACGAAAGAAACAGAGTTGGAAAAATATGTATATTGGTCGTTATTGACCAATTACACAAAACGATTATGACGTCATGTTGATGGGGCTCTTCAGTTGAAAGAATGTGAACGATGCACTTACTATTCAGCCTTTATTTGACACTTGAACCCGTGTGTTAACACAGTGTCAGACATGACAACAAACCAAATAAAGTCCACACCATTTTCAGGTATAGACTTTGAAACAAATCCCCGAAATTTTGAAAGCAACCATTAGAAAAAAATACTTCTAATAATTATTCCTTAAATGCATGTACAAAATATGGTAAATAATTGCAAGTTTCTCTGAAGTAAAAAAAAAAAATGTGGATCCAGTACCCTTAATTTGAGCTATAAGCTTTTTATATCACGTATTCAGTTCTCTTTCGTTTTCAGCATATTTATACAGTATAATTTATTTGGTCCAGTGTGATATCTGTATTGTCGTTTAGGTGACAGTAAAAACGTGAAAGATTATTATTATAAATTGATTATTTTTCATTGTAGTATAATGATGGGGAGAGCACAACGGGCCATCGCCCCATCACAATAATTTGCTGATTTTTCATTTATTTTCCATACTTTTTTTCCGTATTGTTTCGTGAACAAAATACAATTTATACAAAGTATTATTTCAAGAATTTGGATAGAAATTGCAGCATCATTAATCTAAAGTTGTACATGTTGAACTTGAGCTCGATGCAAGAGGCTACGGTATAAGCAAATAGGCACGAATTCACAACGATGGTTTGAATATTTTAAATTAACACCGGGTTAATTAATCGAGGGCTGCATTAATCTGGGTTGTTGTCATTTTTAGATTTTACGGCGCTTTCATTTATAATATGAATATTTACGCCAAAGTTAGTTTGCTGTTGTGAATACGTTCCAATTGTTTGATGTGCTGTTTGAAATATCGGTATCTTTTTTTCTGAGGATCAACATTAATGTTGCAAAATTTTGCTCCTCAATCATCATGATCATGAATACCAAGGTTTTTTTTTTTTTTTTTTTTTTTTTTTCCCCCGTTTTTTACGAACCGCCCTCTATGATAAATACATGTTGCCAGTGAAATCAGTTTCGGATTAGTTTCCAATCAGACAATAGTAACAACAAAAATAGTTATATATGTCATATCAATACAATACGTTGATAAAGTTATAAGACGAATGACATCAGTTGTATAAGAAAGAAATTTAAAGGAGCCTAAGTTAAAAGCTAAGCTTGTTACATTATATAAAAATTACTCGTTTCTGTAAATGACGTGTAAATTATAATCATTAAGGCAAAAAAAAAAATAAATAATAATAATAATAATACCATCACATTCTTTTCTAACAGAAAGAAGAAAAAAAATAATAGTGTAAATTTCTAATGCGCACACACCGTCCAAGGACACTTATGGCTCTAGCTCAGCAACAGTTCTCTTAAAAGCATTTTGTTTTAATGCTACTATTTGATATTACATAATACTAATAATAAAAACTGAAATCAAATTCCATATTTGCATCGCCGATTAGCATCCTCAGCCCAACCAGACGAGGCCTGGCAGCGTAACGTATAGTAACATAGTAATGGTGATATATCACCTGCCATGTGACGGGTCTAAGATGGGTATGAGACTAGTCGCGGGGACGTCCCGGAGACGTCGCAGAGACATCTATTGAGTCTCCTCTATGTCTCATGAGTTGCGAGGAAGAGTCGAACATGTTCATATCTACAAGATTTTTCCGTTGCGGAGACGTCTCCACGACTTGAGATAACACCTTTAAACGCTTTTCTCAAAAATTGTCTTAAAACATATTAAATAATTATGTTTCTGTCGGGTGCGTATTTACTTTCATCTTATGCATTCACTTGAACGAAAATAAAAATATAACTCTCATCAAATCTTATTCAGGTGCTTTTATATGGAACACTCTTAGAAATGACATTAGAGAACGTATTAAATAACGGTAACCTTTCAGACTAGCATTTAAGACAATTCTTCTTGCAGAATATATTCATATCTAATTAATTTCATAATATTATGTAAATACTGTAAATACTGTAAAAAAGGATATATTATTTTTTATTTTTTTAATAATATAAAGCATATATGTTTGACTTTATGTGAATGCATACGCACAATAATGAAAGACTGGTGAAATTGGACGGGGCCAACCTCGATTAGCTTTAGCTACGTTGGCTCCATTGACCAATTGCATTGAATACTGTATAACTTTTTTAATGTATATTTTGAAATATTGTTAATAAATAAATACAATACAACACAATACAATAATTCGTAAACGATAATGTCCTGAATGTTATTCCCAGGGTCTTGTTTCGCCTCGCTTCTTTCTAAGCTCATTCTCACAATCAGACAACCGCACCCTGTTTCTTTTCATAGAGCACCCGTATCTATATTGACACTTCTATCGTTTTGTTTCGTCTCCGTACTCCGGTTTTTTCAATGCCTTCCGTGCCAATTGAATATGCCGGAGTTGTCGCAAAATCTTTGCCTCACTGTGTCGTTCCTTCCTGTATCCAGCCCTCGCCTATACCAGGGGGGCGGCGCTGGTGGCTCGTCGCGCTCGATTCTCGAACCGATCCACTGCCCTGCCTTGGCGATCGCTCATCATGTGTACCTCTGCGCTCTATTACAACAATACACTACAACAAACACAAATGCCCGTCTATGACACACTGTCTTTCTTTTCTTTCTTTTCTTGCTCTTATCTCAATTCCCCTCTAGGGCCGATATTCAGACCTCGACTCCGTGTTCTACCGCCTCCTTACTACACGGTCCATATCTCGCTACTCTTCTTTGAGGGCGAAATGAGCCTCAGAAATTTTTCGTATACACTCTTACCCCCCCCCCCCCCCCCTCCCCCCCCCCCCTCCCCCGCTTATCGCGCGACCAGCGTGACGTAAAAAAATTTAATGTACCTTTTTGGCTCGCCCGGGGCGTGGACGTGAAAAAATTTTGATGTACCTTTTTGTCCACTTTAACATATTTCGAACCCCCCCATAAAAATCCTAGTTACGGGCCTGGTTATGTTCATATAAAGTTAAGATGCGTTGCTTTTTGAAAAGGAATCCATACCGGTACCGAAACCAGACTGGGACATTATCATACAAACAGTCATAATACAATGATTCACCACAAAATAAGTGAGGACATTCATTTGATTCTTGACCACACGTATCGTGTTTTGTTTTGTTTTTTTATTATTCCAAAAATAGTTTTCACCATGTTCTGTTTAAGAACTTCGTGGACGGACTCGGGTGGGAATCTCAAAACGCTATTTCGTACATCATTGGCCAAAGTTAAACCCCAAAAGGACTACATTTGGATTTACTGAACATTATAGTTGTATCTTGGAAGAGAGACCTCCGTCTTTGCGGCCCCTTGTGATATAAAGAAATTTAACAGTGACACCACATTTGAAGTACAGTCTGTGTCAAATAAAATGGTACAAGTGGAAAACATTTTTTTATAGTATGAAGAGTAATCATGATCACAACCTGGTATTGTTTGATATTTTTGTAAAGCAGGAAAATCAGACTTTCTTCTGCAATTTTTTTCATCAAATTTGGTGTTTTAGTTTTTGAGATATGACTAGATTTCTACAATCAAGAACATTCATTTTTTGCACGCCGTCCCATGCCTTTGTGAAAAGGTTTCGCATAATGGCCATTAAATGCTCAATTTCGAGTTGTTCCTTGTCGCACAAAATTTAGCATAACTTTTGTTTTACGAAAGCAAATTATACAGAACAAAGCGTATCGGCAGGGAAAATCTTTTGGCTTCATTTTTGTACCACATACACACATTATTTGAAAATATTTCACACCTAAATAATTTTTTTTCGAGTGTACCATTTTTTTTTTTACACAGACTGTATAGGCCTACGAGGTCTATTTGAACAAATAACCATTAACAGTACTGCCAACCTAAAATCGTATTTTTGTCTTTTTCATTTGGATAAGGGGTAGGGGAGACCGGGGACAAATGTAACACGGGGCAATTGTAACAGAGGCTC
>CALNVZ010003431.1:23014839-23044680 GCA_940671915.1 Paracentrotus lividus | reverse complement strand
ACAAAAACGGAAAAATGAACCATACATTTGTGATTTGTCTGGTCCCCCCCCACCCTCCCCCACCCCCTCCCACTTGCCGCTCCAAGCCCTCCAACTTCCAAAAAACGCTCCCGGCCCTGATTGGTTATTAATAGCTTGGTGTTGGATTCAGCGGAAATCTGCTTTAACCGAGTCCTACGGGAGTTACTTTAAACAGAAACAGGGGAATTGTAAACAGCTTGTACATGCCCCTGGCAGAGGTGACATATTGGAGAAGATTTTTTCTAATCTCTTAGCTTCGATTCGTCGTTGAAACTTTAAAGCAAAAATTATGGGCCCCCTAAGGGAAAAAACATAATTAAATATACAAAAATGACAGCCGTAGCTCAATCCACATATTTGTCCAGAAGAAAAAAAGGTAATGTGAATAATTAGCTTTATGCTCAAAAAAACGGTTTTCCGCTGTAGAAAGTTCCACGAAACCGTTTTAAATCTGCTAACACTCATACAGCATCGTGGAGCGATTAAATGAGCATGTTCTCTAACAAATTTTAAAAGTTTAATAAGCGTGTTTCTGCTAGAATGGACCTCTGTACAATTGCCGCCGTGTGTATACATTTGTCCGCCGTCTCCCCTACTAGATCTTAGATGTCTATTGAATGCACATCAACCATCATGCCATACTACATCGCACCTGTTCTTCATTAGAAACTTAATTGTTCAATGAAAATTGTCTATGTTCCTCAAATTTACTCAGAACGAATGCCCTTTGGTGCAGGGATGACAACACTTCTGTCAATGATTGGCATATTTACCTTGTTTTAATATTGAAAAATATATTGAAAATAAAAGGTTTCAAGTCGACGTGGATGGGGATTGACTTTTTATGATCTGAATATAATTATTGGACATTTAATTCGAGTTTGGTAGGGAGACTGGGGCAATTGTAACAGTTTTATCCTAATTTGACCTTATCAGGCTTTTATTGAAGCTAAATACTTGCTTAAAACTAAATAAATGAAATATGCAAAATATTCTTAGCTCGACATATGAATAGGTTTGGGTAAAGTAAAAAGTCATTTTGAAGCCATACCATTTCAAACAAGAGGCCGTGAGTGTTCAATTGCCCCCCGTGACGAGGGGCATTGTAAGCGTGCGGGGGCAATTGTAACAATGAAACTTGTAACTTTTTCTATCACTATGCACATTGACAATTAACCACTTACACACTAAACATATTTAATAATGGAACATGACATGCTTGACCCATTGTATATTACATTTTCACTTGTTTGCATGAAATGGGACAAAAGTTATGATAGTTTTTTTTTTTTTTTTTTTTTAGGTTGTTGTGGTTCAACTTTAACTGTAGTTATAGACTTCATTTATTCATATTTTGGTTCTTTTCTATTTGTTACCTCCATATAGTCTTTTAATGCAACTGTTGTATAAACCTTTATGTTAGGCTTACGCCTTTTGACTTTACAGCATTTCTTTCAAATAACGTGATTAATTTCTGAGAGACAGTAAAGACAGCTTTTTTTTTTTCTTCTTCTTTTTTTTTTTTTTTTTTGTAAATACAATCTCAAAATTACGGCCTATTTTTTCTTCTGGCAAAATCAATATGTTTTGGGCCCTTTTAAACAAAACGTTAATTTGTGGGAACCTCATTATATTTTCAGGTATATAATTGAAATTCATATATTTTTTTTTAATGGGGGTCGCATCCCTCCCTCTCTTCCTCTGTCTTTTTGCTTTCTTTTTTTCTCTTCACCTCCCTCTTACTTTTTACTTTCTCTATCTGCCCTGCCCCCTCTGCTCTCCTTCGTACCGCCTTCTCCTTTCGTCCTTCCTATTTCTTCTTTCTCTCTTTTATTGTGCTTTTTTTTAATGAACGAAAAAAAAAAAACAGTCGGGGGGGGGTCCTATTCTCTTCCCATTTTATTTGACCCATTGTAAATAGGCCTTTTCGGTTTTCAATGGGCTAATCTGTCGGTGTTCTTTTGATGTGTTTCCTGAACCTCGCGATCTGAATAATGAAATATATGTTCACAGTTTTTTTCTCTGTTTGACTCATAGATAGAGGTTACCTTTGGTCTTGTAAAAAAAAATAACTATAATTGATTATACCATTCAAAGTTATGAAGTTCTCGAGATTTCTAGTAGTGATATAATTATTTAAAAAAACAAGATAACAATTGAGGCTCTGAATTCAGTGAAAATCTATAAACAACTAAAGCATTTTTTTCGGAAGAATATCAATTTCATTTGAATTTTCAACAAAACGTATTCAGACAGATATGTTCAAAGTTATTGATTTTATGTCTGGATTATTAGTTATGTTTACCTTTTGTTTTTGAAGCATTAATATTCGACGCGAATACATTCAAGTTATAAGTTTCTGATATTAGCTTTCACGAGGCTTTTCTTTGCTATTTTTCCTTTATATCCAAGTCTACTCTATTTACAATCTGAATTAAAAGACGTAATGGTCACTCTCTGTCAATTTTTTTACTTTTTTCTTTTCCAGTAAAGTTGTATATAAATTACTTTTTAAACAACAACACAACAGAATAAAAACTTGAGGCTCTTGGTATCTTCACTTTGCGGAGACGTCTCGCGATAGATAGAAATTTTTGTTTACGCGACGGAGAATGTATTAAACGATCTCCATATCGCGGAGACGTCTTCCGGACGTCTTCGCACAAATTTTATGAAAAATCCGTCTCGGATTTAGGAGAGTTCGAGCATTGGATATGTTTCTAATATTATTTATCATCGCGGAGACGAATTTTCTTCTGTCGTGGAGGACGTCTCCGCAAGTGAGTCCCCTATTTTCATGTCGGGAGGTTATACGATGTTGTTCTTTTGTTTTTGGTAAGCATTATAATTGAAAATACATTCAAACTTCTGGTTTGATGGACTGAGGGTTGCTAATCTCATTTCGCGGGAACGTCTCGCGACAGATGGAATTTCGTTCTCCGTGGATAAATTAGTATTTAGAGACGTCTCGAGACTCTCCTGAATTGCGGAGACGATTTTTTTTATAATTGGTCGCGGAGACACATCTTGGAGACGTCATCGAGAGTCTCTAATACTAGCTCCTGGTTCAGAGTTTCTGATTTGTTTTCATATTTTTTACAGGGAAGCCAATTCCGGGCATTGTATTATTTTTTAATGTATTTGCAGGTGGCCCACGGGAAGCCTGGGAAGGGTTCATCAGCGGTGTAAAACGGGAAATATGACCATATGTTGTGTTTTAGTCTGTTCAGCCCCCCCCTTGCCGTCGACCCTCACTTCCAAAACGTCGCGGCCTGAATTGTTTTTGTATGCTGTGTGATTCAGCGGAAATCTGTTTACCGAGTTCCTAGGGACGTTACTTTACAGAAACAGGGGCAATTGTAACGGCTTCGTTAAATTTGCCCGTGGCGAGGTGACATTTTGGGAGGATTTTTTTTATTCTTAGCTTCGGGTATTCGTCGTTTTGAAACTTTAGCAATATGGCCTAAGACTAATTTCTAATATAAAAAAATGACAGCCGTAGCTCTCCAATTTGTCCAGAGAAAACATTGGGTTGTGAATATTCTTTTTAGCCTCAATAAACGGTGTTTTTCGCTGTTATGAATTCCAACGACGTTAATCTGCGTAACATCATACAGCATGTGTGAGCGATTTATGCGCATGTTCTCTACATATTTAAGTTTATATGCGTATTTCTGCTAGGATGGGAGTTGTTACAATTGCCGTGATTATCTTGTCCCCGTCTCCCCTACCCCTTATTCAGAAAGACAAAACGATTTTAGGTGGCAGTTACTGTTATGGTTATTTTGTTCAAATGGAGACCTCGTAGGCTATACAAGTCTTGGTTAAGAAAAAAAAATGGTTAATCGAAAAAAATTATATTATGGGTGTGAATTTTTCAAATAGTGTGTATGTGGTACAAATATGAAGCCAAAGATTTTCCCTGCGATACGCTTTGTTCTGTATATTTGCTTTCGTAACACAAAAGTTATTGCTTTTTGTGCGCCCCAAGGCAATCGATTGAGTTTATGGCCATTATGCGTAAGCCTTTTCAACAATAGGCATGGGACGGCGTGCAAATGATATGTTCTTGATTGTGAATCTGTCATAGTCTCAACTAACATCAAATTTGCATGAAATAATGCAGAAGACAGTCTGATTTTCCCTTCTTTACAAAAATTCAACATTACCAGGTTGTGAATCATGTTACTCTTCTCTTAAAAATGTTTTATGTTACCCATTTTATTTGACATAGACTGTCTTCAAGATGTGGTGTCACGTTAAATTTTCTTTATATCACAAGGGCCGCAAAGACGGAGGTCTCTCTTCAAGATACAACTATAGATGTTCAGTCAATCAAATTAGCCTTTTTGGGGTTTAACTTTGGGCAATGATGTACGAAATAGCGTTTTTGAGATTCCCCACCCGAGTCGCTCACGAAGTTCTTAACAACATTGTGAAACTATTTTTTGGAATATAAACAAAACAACACAAAACACGATACGGTGTGGTCAAGAATCAAATGGAATGTCCTCACTTATTTTTGGAGTGAATCATTGTAATATGACTGTTTGTATGATATGTCCGTCTGGTTTCGGTACAGGTATGGATTCCTTTCAAACAAAGCACGCATATTAACTTTATAGAACATAAACCTAGGCCCGTAACTAGGATTGTTTATGGGAGGGGTTCGAAATATGTTAAAGTGGACAAAAGTAGCATCAAAATTTTTCACGTCCACGCCCCGGGCGAGCCAAAAAGGTACATTAAATTTTTTTACGTCACGCTGGTCGCGCGATAAGCGGGGGAGGGGGGGGGGGGAGGGGGGGGGGGGGGGGGTAAGAGTGTATACGAAAAATTTCTGAGGCTCATTTCGCCCTCAAAGAAGAGTAGCGAGATATGGACCGTGTAGTAAGGAGGCGGTAGAACACGGAGTCGAGGTCTGAATATCGGCCCTAGAGGGGAATTGAGATAAGAGCAAGAAAAGAAAGAAAAGAAAGACAGTGTGTCATAGACGGGCATTTGTGTTTGTTGTAGTGTATTGTTGTAATAGAGCGCAGAGGTACACATGATGAGCGATCGCCAAGGCAGGGCAGTGGATCGGTTCGAGAATCGAGCGCGACGAGCCACCAGCGCCGCCCCCCTGGTATAGGCGAGGGCTGGATACAGGAAGGAACGACACAGTGAGGCAAAGATTTTGCGACAACTCCGGCATATTCAA
Source organism: Paracentrotus lividus (assembly GCA_940671915.1). Classification (NCBI taxonomy): domain Eukaryota; kingdom Metazoa; phylum Echinodermata; class Echinoidea; order Camarodonta; family Echinidae; genus Paracentrotus; species Paracentrotus lividus. The sequence continues at coordinate 23,039,459 of CALNVZ010003431.1, read as the reverse complement.
TTGGCACGGAAGGCATTGAAAAAACCGGAGTACGGAGACGAAACAAAACGATAGAAGTGTCAATATAGATACGGGTGCTCTATGAAAAGAAACAGGGTGCGGTTGTCTGATTGTGAGAATGAGCTTAGAAAGAAGCGAGGCGAAACAAGACCCTGGGAATAGACATGTCAAGGAGGGGACATTAGAGCGTTTGAGCCGAAGAGAGGAGAGTGATTGAGAGGTAGGAGTGGTGTGTGATGATGGTATTTTATTTATTAACAATATTTCAAAAATACATTAAAAAAGTTAATACAGTAAATTCCAATGCAATTGGTCAATGGAGCCAAAGTAGCTAAAGCTAATCGAGGTTGGCCCCGCCAATTCACCAGTCTTTCATTATTGTGCGTATGCAATTCACAAATGTCAAACATATATCTTTAAATTATTAAAAAAATAAAAATAATATATCCCTTTTTTACAGTAATTTACAGTATTACAAATATTATGATTAATTAGGATATGAATATATGTCTGCAAAAGAATTGTCTAATGCTAGTCTGAAAGGTTAGTTATTAATAATTCTCTAATTCATTTCCTAAGAGTGTTCATATAAGCCACCTGAATAAGATTTGATGAGAGTTTATTTATTTTCGTTCCAAGTGAATGCATAAGATGAAAGTAAATACGCACCCGACAGAAACAATTATTTAATATGTTTAAGACAATTTTTTGAGAAAAACGTTTAAAGGTGTTATCTCAAGTCGTGGGAACGTCCTCCGCAACGGAAAAATCTCCCTTGTAAGATATGAACAGGGCGTAGTTCAACGACTCTTCTCGCAACTCATAGAGACATAGAGGAGACTCAATAGATGTCTCTGCGACGGGGTCTCTCGGGAGACCGTCCCCGCGCTATCTCATACCCATCTTAACCCGTCACATGGCAGGTGAGATGATGACACCATTAGACTAGTGTTATCTGGATACGGAGGAGACGCGTTACGCTGCCAGGCCTCGCTGGTTGGCGCTGAGATGAGCTAATCGGCGGGATGCAAATATGGAATTTGAATGTCAGTTTTATTATTAGTATATGTAATGACAAATGCAGGTAGCTGGAAAAGACAAATGCTTTTAAGAGAAACGTTGTTGCTGAGACTTAGAACGCCATAAGAAGATGTCCGTTGTCGACCCGGTGTAGCTGCATTAAGAAAATTTACACTTATATTTTTTTTCTTCTTCTGTTAAGAAAGAATGCTGTGGTAAATTATTATTATTGAGTTATATTTATTTTTTGTGCCTTGTAAATGAATTATAATTTAAACGTCATTTACAGAAAGGCGGAGAGTAATTGTTTGTATATAGGATGTAACAAGCTTAGCTTTAACTAGGCTCCTTTAAATTTCTTCTTATACAACTGATGTCATTCGTTCTTATAACTTTATCAACGATATATTGATTGATTATGACATATATAAGTATTTTTGTTGTTACTATTGTCCTGATTGGAACTAATGCCGAAACTGATTTCACTGGCAACATGTTAATTTATCATAGAGGGCGGTCGTAAAAAACGGGGGAAAAAAAAAAAAAAAAAAAAAAAAAACTTGGGTATTCATGATCAATGATGATTGAGGAGCAAAATTTTGCAACATTTAATGTTGATCGCCTCAGAAAAAAAGATACCGAATTTCAAACAGGCACGTCTAGAACAATTGGAACGGATTCACAACAGCAGACTAACTTGTGGCCGAAAGTATTCATATTATGGAAATGAAAGCGCCTAAATTAAAAAATGAAAAACCAAGATTAATGCCAGCCCTCGATTAAAGTTAACACCGGTGTTAATATTAAAATGAGTGTCCAAGTAAGCCACGTGTGAATTCGTCCTATAGTTGCTTATACCGGAGTAGCCTTTTGGACGAATCGAGCTCAACAGTTCAACATTGTACAACTTTAAGATAAGAATGCTTGAGCGAATTTCTAATCCAATATCTGAAACTAATACTTTGTATTAAATTGTATTGTTGTATCATCGAAACAGATACGGAAAAAAGTATGGAAAAGATAAATGAAAATAGCAATGCTATGTGAGATGGCGGCGAGGATGGCCCGTTGGGGTGCTTCACCCACTCAAATTATACTACAATGAAAAATAATCAATTTAGAAATAATTAATCTTTCACGTTTTACTGTCCAAACCGCGTCTAAACGACAATACAGGAATATCACACTGGGACAATAAATTATCTGTATGAAATTAGCTGAAAGACGAAAGAGCGAACTCGAAATACGTGATATGTGTGTGAGTTGTATGATATGTCTATAGCTGACAAATTAAAGGGTACGGACCACATTTTTTTATTGTTTACTTCAAGAAAACTTGCGAATAGATTTTACCCCATATTTCTGTACACTGCATTTAAGGAATAATATTAGCAAGTTATTTTTTTCATGGTTTTGCTATCAAAATTTCGGGGATTTGTTTCAAAGGAAGAGAAAGGTCTAGGGTAGCGGTGAGAGAGAAGGGTGGGTGGAGCTATGGATTGGTATGGGTTGTGCATGTCTGGACACTCTGTGGTGTTAACACGACATCGGCGGGTTCAAGTGTCAAATTTGAATAGGCTTGAATTGAGTAAGGTGCAGGTTCGTTCACATTCCTTTCAACTGAAGAGCCATCAACATGAGGACGTAGGCAGGTGACGGAGGAGATCGTTTGTGGTGTGTAAGTGGTCATATAACGACCATGATACACTATTTTTTCCGAACCCTGTTGTCTTTCGGTTCATTCTATTGGACGATGAAGTTGGCACTTTATTCATAGTCAGTTTTGTTAAAAGCGAGGATTTCAGCGGGGAGGGAAGATCGGAATGTAATACAGCTAAACATTTATGAAAAAATGTGTCATCGTATGTTTTACACTTTCATTTGTGATTAAACTTAAGTTTTCCTTAAACCTGATCATTGTATCTGTTTCGAATAAGACACACTTGCTTTTGAATTTTTTACACATGTTTGAACGGATGCGTTAAACTGTTCATATGCGCATCACTGAGTGAGGTTAGGGTTGTGACAGTCTGTGTCAAGAGAAAGACTGGTAGTGCGGAAAAAATATTTAAGTGTGAAAATATTTTTTCAAATAATGTGTGTATGTGGTACCAAGATGAAGGCCAAAAGATTTCCTTGCTGATTCACTTTGTTCTACTTTGCTTCGTAATACAAAAGTTAATGCGTAAGGGTGATTGTTTGCGACGGAGGGAACTAGAATCGGAAGATGTGTAGGCAGTTGAGGGGCGACGATATAGTAGCGGCAGGAACGGACCTAGTACACAAAGGCATTGGGACGCAGGAGCAGGGCGGTGCGAAAAGTGGATTTTTCTTGATTTGTAGAAAACTTGTCATAGTTCAAAATTACAACACCCAAAAATGTGAATGAAAAAAATTGCAGGTGAAAGTCTGATCTACCTGCTTTAAATGAAATACCAAACAATAGCAGGCTGTGATTAATTTCATAATATAAAAAAATGTTTTCCCACTTGTAACCATTTATTTACAGAACAGACGTAGGCCTATAACTGCACAAAACACGTTCGCTGACGAAGCCCTCCCAGGCTCCGTGGCCCCTGCAAATTACATAAAAAACATTACAATTGTCCCGGAATTTGTCGCTTCCTGTAAACATAATTAAAACATAATGAGAAACGTCTGAACCATGGAGCTAGTATTAAAGACGTCTCCGAGACGTCTCCAAGACGTCTCCGCGACAATTTATAAAAAAAAAAATCCGTCTCCGAAATTCAGGAGACGTCTCGGAGACGTCTCTAATACTATTTATCCGTCGGGAGACAAGATTCCTATTCTGTCGCGGAGACGTCTCCGCGAAGTGAGATAGCACCCTTAGCTCAAGCATCATAACTTTGAATGTATTTTCAATTATAATGCTTTACAAAAACAAAAGGTAACAACATCTATAACCTCCGACATGAAAATTAGGGTGGTATCTCACTTCGCGGAGACGTCTCCACGACAGAATAGAAATTTCGTCTCCGCGATGGATACATAATATTAGAAACGTATCCGAGATGTCTCGGAGACGTCTCCTAAATCTCGGAGACGGATTTTTTTCATAAATTGTGGCGGAGACGTCTCGGAGACATCTCCGCGATATTGGAGACGTTTTTAATACATTCTGTCCGTCGCGAAAACAAAATTAATCGCGGAGACGTCTCCGCAAAGTGAGATACCAGAGCCTCAAGTTATTATTACACTTCCGGTGTTGTTTATTAGGTTTTTTTAATAATTTATACTCATCTTATTCGGAAAGAAAAAACAGTAAAAATGTGAAAGAGAGTGACCGCAGTATACGTTCCTTTTAATTTCAAGATTGTAATAGGACGTAGAAGCTTGGATAATAAAATAGCTCAAGAAAGCCTCGTTTGGATAAGCAATAAGTATCAGGAAACTTTATAACTTCTGATGTATTGTCGATTATAAATGCTTAAGCAAAAACAATAGGTAACCATACCTATAATCTCAGACAATGAAAATCAATAACTTTGAATCATATCTGTCATATACGTTTTCGTTAGTAAAATCAATGAATATTGATAATTTCGCGATAAAAAAGTTGAGCACTTTAGTTTGTTTTTACAATTTGTTTCAGTCTGTAATACAGAACCTGCAAGTTTTGATTACTTCTTGTTTTATTTTAAATAATATATATCAACTTACTGAGAGAACTTTAGAACACGTCATCAGACTTTGGAAATGTATATACAATATACGTATTTTTTTTTTTTTTACAAAGGAACAAAGTAACTTATCTATGCAGCTCCAACATGGAGTATACTGTGACATATGGATTTTTATTTCATTATTCGTCGAGTGTTCATGGTAAACAATAATAAGAACAACTGACGGAATAGCCATGAAAACCGAAAAGGCGCTATTAGCAATGGGGTCAAATAAAGGCGGAATGGGACCCCGACCTCCATTGTTTTTTTTTTATTTCTTATTAAAAAAAGCACATAATTAAAGAGAGAAGAGAAAAGAGGAAGGGGAGAGAGGGAGGGCGGGAGTGAGGAGAGAGAGGGGGGGAGGGCGAGATAGGAAGTAAAAAAGTTAAAGAGGGATGGAAAGTGAAAGAAACAAAGAAAGAAAGAAAGAAGACAGAGCGAAGAGAGGGAGGGATTGCGCAGCCCCCAAATACAACAAAAAAATATACTATTTTTCATATGAACCTGAGATATATCGTCACAGTACGTTTGTTATAAAAGGGCACAACATATTGATCTTTGGCCAGAAGAAAAATGGCGTAAATTTTGAGATTGATTTTACAGAAAAAAAAAAAAAAAAAGAAAGAGAGAAAAAAAAAAGCTGACAATTTTTTTACCTTCTTTCTGCAGAAATGATATCACTTTATTTTGAAAGAATGCCGTTACAAGTCAAAGGCAGTACAGCTAACATAAAGTGTTATAACCGAACAGTATGTCAGTTAAAAGATATAATTGTGTAGGTACAAAGTAGATAAGAACAAATATACTGAATTACATCCGAGGGTTCTTAATCTAATCTAGCAGTTAAAAGTGGCATGAAGCCACAACAAACCTAAAAAAAAAAAAAAAAAACATCACTAACTTTTAGTCCCATTTCAGATGCATTACAGCAAGTGGAAATCGTATATAAATGGTCAAGAATTGGTCATGTTTCATTATAGATTAGTTCTATATTGTGGTTAATGATGTTTAATTTTGTCAAGTGCATAGCTTATGATAAAAGAAAAACAAAATGTTCAACAAGTTCGCTGTTACAGTCTGACCTACCGTCGACGTTCTGTTAGCATATTGCCGCGTCGTCACGCGGGCAATTGTAACACTAGCGCCTCTTGTTTTGGAAATGGTAATCGGCCGCAAAATGACTTGTTTTACACTTGTACTGATCGCACCTATTCATATGTCCCGAAGACTAAACTATAAGATAGCTTTTTCCATTTTTATTCCAGTTCTTTACAGCCAAGTATGTTTAGGGCTTCAATTAAAGCTGATAGGTCAAATTACGGAATCTAAAAAGCTGTTACAGATTGGCCCAGGTCTCGCCGTACCAAAACCATTAACATGTCAAATAATTTCAGGATCATGAAAAAATGTCAAGTCAGCACCATCCGCACCCATTGTCGATGGAAACCTTTTTATTATTACAAAAAATTATCTTTCAATAGAAAACAAGGTAAGATATCGGCCAAAACATTTTTGCACAGTGTGTCACTCCCCTGCACCAAAGGCATTCGTTCTGGTAAATGAGGGACAGTAGAAATTTCATATGAACAATAAAGTGTTTTCTATGAAAGACAGGTGGCGATGTAGTTGGCATGATGGGTGATGTGCATTCAATAGACATCTATACAGAGATTTTAGTAGCGCCGGGACGGAACCAGGACAAATGATAACCGGGGCAATTGTAACAGAGGCTCCCATTCCTAGCAGAAACACAGCTAATAAAATTTAGAAATTTTGTAGAGAACATGCCGATCTAAACATCGTCCACATGACTGTATGAGATGTTAGCAGGATTTAATCGGTTCGTGAACCTTTCCTACAGGTCGGGAAAGAATAGCGGTTTTTTGAGAGACCAATAAACGTAATATTCTCAATTACCTCCATTGTTTTTCTTTCTGGACATAATAATGGTAGGTGAAAATAAATGAGCTACGCGGACTGTCAGTTTTTTGTATATATTTACGAAAATTATCAGTTCTTTTAAAAAGGCCATATTTTGCTAAGTTTCAACGACGAACCTACGAAGCTAGAGAGTAGAAAAATCATCTCTCCAAATATGTCACCACGTCTGGCCAGGAGCGGCAAATTGGTAACAATAGCTGTATATACATAGTCTAGCCTCGCCTGTGTTCTGTTAAAGTAACGCTCCCTCGTAGGAACGTCGTAACGCCAGATTTCCAGCTAATACAACACCGAACTATTAAATAACAATGCAGCGGTGCCCGCGGAGCGTTATGTTGGAAGTGGAGGGGCTGAGCGAGCAGTGGGAGGGGGGGGGGGAGGGGGGGGGCGGCTTGACCAGACAAATCACAACAATGTACGTCATATTTTTGCCGTTTATTGTAGGCACGTCGCTGAACGAAGCCGCTCCAGGCTCCGTGGCCTGCAAATTACATAAAAACATTACATTGTCGCCGGAATTTGTCCGCTTTCCTGTAAACATAATTGAAAACCTTAATAGAAGTCTGAAGCGCATGGGGCTAGCTAATTCAAGACGGTATCTCCGAGACGTCTCCAAGAACGTCTCGCGTACAAAATTTATAACAAAAAAATCCGTCTCCGAAAATTCAGGAGACGTCTCAGGGAGACGTCATAATACTAATTTATCACCGTCGGGAGACAAGATTCCTATTCTGGTCAGCCGGAAACGTCTCCGACGAGTGCAGACATAAGAGCCTAAAGCTCAACGCATCATGAACTATTGAATATATTTCAATTATAATGCTTTAACAAAAACAAAAGGTAAACAACATCTATAACCTCCGACATGAAATATTAGGTGGTATCTCGACTTCGTCGGAGACGTCTCCACGACAGAAATAGAAATCGTCTCGCGATGGAGAATACATAAAATATTAGAAACCGTATCCGAGATGATCTCGGAGACGTCTCCTAAATCTCGGAGACGGATTTTTATTCAATAATTGCTGGCGGAGACAGCTCTGCGGAGACATCTCCGCGTATATGGAAGCGATTTTTAACAACATTCTGTCGTCGGAAGCGAAAATATCGCGGAAACACAATCTTACAAAGAAATCCGCAGAGAAGAGCAATGATTCACAGCAATAAGTGAGCATTAAATTTTAAACCACTCACAACCACGAGCCTCGTTTTCTTTCTTATTCTTTGTTGTATGATATCGTCTGTTGTGTTCTATTTTTTAATTATATAACTAAATACAACCAAACACATCACCTATAACTTGCGTCAATTACTTAACAAAAACCAACAACAAACTCGGAAACAACGAAAAAAAAGATACCAAATTATCATAAAAATCGAACAATCGAAACACAAAGGCACTGACCATATACAGACGGGGAAATTTTATACTTTTCCATATTTTACATAATATCATTAACCACATTATTACTATTATTAAAAAACATAACAACCAAAAAAAAAAAATATCATTTTTAAAACATGCAAAACCCCAATTTATCACAACGGCCACGCAAAACAAACAGTCACAGACACTGGATCTAACTAGAAAATAAAGGCAAACGAAAAGCACACACACGTCTGATAGAATCAGATACATCAGAACTTTATACCCTTTGAATGTAATTTCGTCGATAGTATTTAAATGCTTTACGAAACAAAAGTACATATACCTATCTAATCTCAATACGAATGAAAATTTTATTCAATTATCATGCTTTGAACATATATCTGTCTAATAGTTTGTTAGAAAATGGCCAATGAAAATATTAATTTCTTCTCCGAAAAAAAAGTGCCTTTATTAGTTTGTTTATTATCCATCCATTTTCCATTTGTTTTCCATAAAAACAAAAAAACTGGGGTGTAGTAATCAGTAGCCTCAAGTTTGTATTCCTTGTTTTTTTTTTTTTTTAAATAATAATTTATATCACTTACATAGAGAACTTCTCGAACTTCATAACTTTGGAATGTATTAATAATTATAGTTTCTTTTTTTATACAGGACCAAGGTAGCCTATATCTATGAGCTCAAACATAAGGATAATAAACTGTGAACATTGATTTTATTTCATTTTATTCTGTCGAGTGTTCATTGTAATTATAAAACACTACAACATAAAAGAAACACTGATCAGGAAGCTCCAAAAACCATAAAGGCCTATTTGAATGGGGTCATAAAATAATAAATATATCAAATGGGAGGATAAATAAGGGACCCCCCGACTTGTTTTTTTTTTCTTATATAAAAAAACGGGCACATATTAATTATAAGAGAGAAGAAGAAAAATAGAGGAAGGAGAGAAAGGGAGAGGCGGAGAGGTGAAGAGAGGAGAGGTGGGGGAGGGCAAAATAGAAGAAAAAAGTAAAGAGGATAAAGTGAATGAAAAGAAAAGAGAAGATAGAAAAGATACGAAATGACAGAGGAGAGAGAGAGGAGGGATGGCAGCGCCTCATAAATAAATAGAATTATTTTCAAATATGTATACCCTGAAATATATGTCCAATACCGGTTTGTTAAAAAGGGGCAAATTGACGATATTGAATTTTGCCAGAGAAAAATTGGCCGTATTTGAAGATTGATTTTACAATAAAAAAAAGAAGAAAGAAAAAAAAAAAAGCTGAATTTTTTACTTCTTCTTCTCAGAAATGTAATCACTTATTTTGACAAAGAATCGGTATATAGTTTAAAGCTAAGGCCTTAAACATTAAGTGTATCAACAGTGTCAATGTGAAAAAGTTATATATTGTTGAAGGTACAAAGTAGATAAGAAACAAATTGAATTTATGAGGTTCTATAATTCTAAATACAAGTTAGGGGATCCACAAACAACTAAAAAAAAAAAAAAAAAAAAAAACTATCATAAATATTTTTGGTTCCATTCATGCATATACAGTCAAGATTATATAATTGGTCAAAGCATTGTCATGTTCATTATATATTAGTTTATGTGGTATGATGTTTAATTTGGGATCATGTGCAATAGTCTTTGTTATATAAGAACACAAATGTTTACAAGTTCATGTTGTTTTGTTATTCAATTGCCCCGCACGTCTGTTACAAAAATTGCCCCGTCACGGTGGCAATTGTAATCACTCGACCCTCTTGAAAAAAATGGTAAGGCCTAAAATGACTTTGTTAACTTAACACCCATAACCACTAGTTCATATTCAAGCTCATGATGCATATTTACATTATTATTTAGTATTTATAGCAAGTTAGCTCCCTTCAATAAAAGTCTGTTAGGATCAATGGATAAACTTGTATAACAATTGCCCCAGGTCTCCCCATCCTCCATACCCCTTTTAAGAGCGAAAAGGGAGTACGGAATAACGATTTTTTGTTGGCAAGGTCGCATTAAAAGCCTATAATAGTTCTGTTATAGGCATATGCGTACGCATTGGGAGTCTCCTCAGAAAAATAACTTGTTTCTCTGTAATAATAAACTATTAAAGTAGAAGAAGACACAGACAAATAGTCTGTACATATCATCACCCAGCGGCTGTATCTTTCTAGGTCGCGTCGGGGGGGGGGGGGGGGTGGGGTGTAGTTTTTCCCTCTTTTTTTGATCTAGTTGCATGGGGACATTATTTTTTGCACAATGGTGGAAGTGAATTAATTAGCATTGCGAACAAATCTTTCAATGGCATATGAATTATTTATGAAATGCCAATCCTGGTGTACGAGATTGGAAAAACAGAAAAGATACAATATCATATTTTAAGGAAAAGAAAAGGAAAACGAGAGAACCAAAAAAACAAAACAAAACAAAAACACAAACAAAACAAAACCCGAAACAAAAACTGGCATACCGTAGTTTAGGGTGTGTCTCGGGTAATAATGTAAACGCAGTGCAATAACAATTCTATTTTCTCCAATTATATCATATTAAAGCTGTTAAACAGGTTAATCATAATTCTCTCAAGTCCTTATAACAATTATTAATTCGCAGTTTTTGATCATTATTGTCATGACTGCTCTCTCTCTCTCTCTCTCTCTCTCTACTTCTCTCTTAATTCAAAGATCCGGTCTCTTCCAGAAAAAAAAGTATGGATTCTGCGCAACTGAAAAAATAAAATAAATAAATAAATAAATAAATAAACACAAGTTCCAAATACGCGCATAAGAATAATATTAATGTTAGGGTAGGTGATGTCCCTTCCCCCATTCATCTTTATTGAAAGTTTCTTCCCCCAATCGTAAAAAGAAATCGCCACCCCTTGAAGGTTATAAGGGATTTCGCCTCCTTCCAACATGATATTTGTTAAATAGGAAAAAACAACACTTTATTTGAGGGTCAGCGATTACTCTGACCGTAACATGGCTCTTAAAGGTCGGGACGGGAGAGGAACTTTGCGGAAATCTCCCGTGATGATGCATCGAAACACCTTCTGAAAGTCGGGATGTTTGAGGGCATATACAAATGGGTTGATTGCAGAGTTGATCAACACAAGACATGGTCCAGCAATGTAAGAAGGTGTGTTTCCTATGAAAATCAGGACAGGCAAGGGTCCCAAACACACTAGAGAAACCACGGTGGCTAGTGCCAGATTCTTCACAATCTTGATCTCGCGTTCTTTGAATCTGTTCTGGGCCGCAACATGCCTCTTTGGTGCAGGTATAGGGATTTCGGATCCTAATTGGTCATGTTGGTGGTTTGCGGATTCCGATGGGGCTACCGGTAGGTTTGCAGATGTCGACGTGTTTGCGGATCCCTGCGGGTTTATGGACGCCAGCGGATCTGCGGATGCCGGCGGGTTTGCGGATCTCGGCGGGTATGCGTATGGCGGGTGTGCGGATTCCGTCAAGGTTTGCGGATATCGATGTGTTTGCGGAGATCGGGTAATGGCATGATATGTGCGTGTTTCTACTTTGATGTTGATGACCGTGTCGATTCTCTTACTATTATTGGCGATGCTCCTGATGATGTAGCATCAGCATTCGTTTGGTGTGTGTTTTTACATGAAGAGCGATTTTCACATAGCAATATTGTTTATCAACGTAAGACAAAAGAGCACATACAATATCCGATGGATCCTATTCAGGATAAATATGATAAAACTAAAGATGACCGACCTTTCAGGACCAAACACGTGTTTTTATGAGTACATATTCAGTCATCAAACTTAAAGTAGTTGACACACTTGCTACTGTTGCTAGACACATTGGTAAATATAATCATGAAAATTATTTTGATCCTTGAAAAAAGCATTAGAACACAAAGTCTGTTTTCTTGGTAATCTTGACCCATCGATGTAATGGCAATCAGGCTAAATATTGAAGACTGGTGAAGAGGAACTCATTCCAAATTATTCGCAACACGTGCACCAATATTCTGGCAGTGATTCTCGTTTCAAGAGAGATACGACTTCTATATAAAACGATCCGCAGATAAACAAATCACAACACTGCCAGTGTCACGACAAATACGTTAGTTTTTGTCTGTAGCTTTGTCGATATGAGCACTGAAAACGAGACCATGCTATTTCCACCAAACCAGCAGTGCTCACCAGGAGGATGCAGGATGCAAGAAGATACCGGATGGCATCACTCAGGATAGCATCCTTCTCCATCTCGTTAGTTGAACTGGTGTCTTGGAGCATGATTAGGTGAAGATGATCAAAGAGGAAAGAAATGCTTAAAGCATCAATTTGCAGTTTACCATCGTCGACGTTCAAACAGAGCTAGTACAGCGGTATCATCGCATATATGATACTTTCAAAATTTACGATGAAATATCATGAATTGAGGAAAAGAATGAATATAATGCTCACTTTCGGCTTGTTATGTGGATATTAGAGTTATTATATTTTCCAACCATCAATGACTCTAAAGTTGAATCACTGTAAAGTGAAAAAATAATCTTATTCAAACTTAGAAGATCTTGAGAAGATTTTTGTATAGATACAACTCGTGATTTGTAGAAGAATGATCGTTATAAGAAGAAAACCATGGCTTTATATAATTTTAGTTCATATTAGCTTCAGAAAAAAATGTAATGGTTAGCGGAAATTGAAAATGTATTTTTCCCCTTGAGGGCTTAGATTAATGAGAACCAAATATACTTCGAAGCACGAAAATTCGTTATCATTATAAAAAATGGCATCACACGTATACAAATCATTTATACTCAGTCAGAGGTTTCAAGGTTATCATTATATTGGATTTTCGTTATAGCTTGATCGTAAAAATTAGATGTCACTTTTACAAACTTTTCCATCATTGCAGACCTTGCAAGAAAATCGCACTAAAATACTCATATAGTGCGGTTATTGAGCCATGATTATTATATTTAAGTAAAAAGGTTATTTGTTTACATGTCATCATGATGAGCGGCAAATAACTTTGTCTCCCACTGTAGAAGGAAACTGGGCTCTCTAAGTATGATTATATCCGAAGTAATAATACATTGGCTTCTGGAACGTGGGGGAGGGGGGGGGGGGCCAATCCCTAAGTTTTTAGCCTTAGATATCATTTTAATCACTTTCCGTCTGCGCGCCTTCCCATTTGCAAATCCTGAAACGATCCATTCGTTTTGTCCTGACGAGCTTATTGCGATGTCAGAATGAGAGGCTAGCCATTATTCGGTAAGCCTACGTCGTTTTGTTTTCATTTCATTGTGCCTGCAATTGCACTAATGGTCACATAAGTCCCTAAGTAAGTACATATTTATTGACTGTAAGTGTTCAGGTATGTACATTGCTAAGGTAAATGTTGACATACGTTCCCCTTTCACTTTTAAATTGTTTCTTTTCATCGATCTTCCCCTTACCCTTTTCTTTTTTCCATCTACCCTCCCGTGTAATTACTTTGTGTTTCTCTTGCATAATTCTCTCTTCTAACACACACACACACACACCACACACACACACACCAGACACACACATACACACACAACATATACACACACACACCCACACAAAACACACACACACACACAACACACACCACACACACTCTCTCTCTCTCTCTCTCTCTCTTCTCTCTCTAGCTCTCTCTCTCCTTGCTGAATCTCTTCATTTCTCCCTGTCCTTCCCTACGTCGTATATTATTACTCTTTTTCTCTGACTAGTCTTTCTTTCTATCTCTCGCACAGAATACACACTAAAACACTCCCACACACATCAAAACACACACGCACAAACACACATCCACAGTGACACACACACACACACACACTACAACACACCAACACCTACCCACCTTCCTTTTCTTTTCTTTTAAAGTATGCATTGTTCACTCTGTAGCTATGAATACGATTATGCAATTTCATTATATTGTGGAGGTGTATAATCGCATATCAATTCTACTCCACGTGAAATGTAAATCTAACGTATGACATTAAATCTTAACATAAAGACGCGTCCATTATTTGAGAGGGGAAACGCAACATTACATTCATGAGTTTAGTGGAAATGCACGCAGCTGAAAACAAAACCCGCGCTAACGGCGGGAAGCGACGCGATTGACAACTGCATGCAATTATTACTTAGGCGCACAAAAACTCGCCTAGAAACTTCCCTGTCGGTAAAATGGAATTGTCAGTCGTCCGTTCGAGGAAATTAGTCCTGGACATGAAATAAATAATTGAACTTTTATTCATAGTTTTCGTAGGTAGATGCTTCAGACCAGATTGGGGAAAAGACACCATTGTGCTAAAGTTGTAATCAGAATCTTTATTTCACATAGATTGATGTTCCTATAACGATTATTGATATAAATAGTGATCTTGTCACATCTTGCGAAGACGCCGTCCACATTCGATATGCATGTGATATGCGGAAATATTGACCCTCGAGTAAGAGTCGTTTGTGATAATGTTCAAAGTGACAGGACTTTTTTTTTAACCAATCGACATGAATGTACCATATTTGGAAAGCTGGGAATTCAAGCTTTTAAAAACTGCTTGATCATTAAGGTGTAATATAATTATTTTTTCATAATTTTGTCTTTAATAAACAATCAAACAGAATCACAATATATACAAGTAATCATTACACAATTGGATATACAAAAAGCAAAAATAAATAAATCAGCAAAAATAATAACATAAAAGGGGGCAGAACAAAGACTCAAATCAGTATAAAAGGGGTCTTAAATACAGTCCTTTGTACAAAGAGTATAATTAATGCGTATTCGAGGAAGATGACTATGCAGCGTATGAGCTATTTTGAGAGCAAACTTGGCCATATTGTACAGGAATTTGATCTTACTAGGATTTCGAATTGACTCAAGTGACAGGACTTTTTTTTTTCCCTTTGCAATAAGTTTTCCTATTTTGAAAAATTCGGACTCTTAGCGTACTTTATTCAAGTTGATCATTTTCTTTGAAAAGATAGTTGCTCGCCATAATCAAAAAAACAAAGTGAAAAAAACTGTGCAAAATACAAAAAGTCTATGGCCGCGTTCGCTTTGCGTAGAGTGATAGCGCCCTCTTCCCCTTAAGTTTACAACTAGAATTGATATGTTCCCAGATACTGAGCAGTGCAATTATGTTCTCTCAGAGACATTCATTCAGAAGGGGTCGTGTTTCATATGTTTCTCGGTCAATTTTAAACTCTTTACAATCAAATTCGTTAATTCGCTTTAGTAAAAACAACAAGCGATATCGTTTTTGAACATTTCAATTTGTTTTTGAACGATCAAAACTATTTATTTCAAAAATTAAAATTAAAAAATTCGTGCAGTCAATTTAAGAATGACTTAAATGGTACGAATCGAAGAAATTCAAATGACGATTAACGAATACGATTGTACATCATGTAAAATTGATTGGGGCATTTGGAAGTCGGTCGCCAAGTTTCGTATTTCAAACGCTCAAAAACGAAATTGAATGCTGATTTTTTAATCGCAATCTCATTTTGTACGAAATTGATTCGAGATTCATAACGGATGACGTCATCACGCATATAAGACACAATTTAAAACAATATTTGTAATAACATAACTTTATTATTTACATGTTAATGCCTCTCATCTTCCACTGAAACCTCGATATCTTCAGCCAAATAGAAATAGAGTGCGGCACATTATATTGCGTATATATCATCTTCATGTTCTACTAACTAAGGTAATAATAACAATAATAATAATTATAATATATTCATAGAGCGCAGAACCTATCCAAGATCATACTTACTAGAAAAATGTGAAACAATAGTATTTCTTTTATTTGAATTATGCAGACATAAGGATAAAAAAAATCAAAAGAACCGATCCCACATCCTATCATGGATGTTTGCAAACATCTAACACTAATGCGGTATGAAAACAAATTAAAAACAGTACCATCTAGGCCTATAAGAATGATTTAATTAATACGTATCACTTTTTCTTTTGATACCAACATACTATTTTAGTTGTCTTATACATAGTTAGGGTACATGCAGGTAATATGGGCCAGCAGGTAATATGGGCCACCTGAAGCAAATCATGTCGTGATCGTCGACCGGTGACCGGTGACCGGTGTGAGCACCATAATGTTGTTCATATGAACTGTATACGAAAATATATCGTCGTGAGAGCATCTGATGCCGAAATTTCTCTGAGAAAATTGCTGAAAACCAACAAGGTACGTAAAACATACGGCATTTTTTTACCCTGATGTAAAATTTGATATTTCACAGAATGTGATGGCGAAAGAGTGTTTGAGGGGGTAACCTCAATTGTTTTGTATATTTAGTAAGCTTATAGCTTCATTGTGATCATACTAGCGTGTACAGGTCAATTTGTTATAGTGAAGGGGTGCAATGTGGCATTGAATGCTTGCCTGACACAGCAACATTAGTGCAGGTAATATGGGCCATCCAAAATGGCGGAAATGATTATGGTACTTAGTATTGGGATGAGGCATCAATCTCATTGCTACGATTTTTTGGGGTACATTCACAGTATATAACTAATATAAATAACTTATTGTAGGCCTATATTGACTTGTATAATGAAAACGATATTTAAATAATATTGAAAAAAAGCAATTTTGTACAAAATACAAAACAATGAAATATATAGTCAAAGTATTTACTGAAGGGTCTTATAATTTCAAATGATATCTTAAAGTTAACGATTTTCAACATTTTAAGCAAATTCCATACATGGTAGAGTCATTGTAGTTTTTAAAACATACATTAAATACATGTGCCCATATTACCTGCACATGCAGGTAATATGGGCACTTTGGTAATGACGTCAACATTTGAATATTGCAGACAGGGGGGTTGGTGATAATTGTTTTTCTTCACAATAAAAGTTAGAGCAGTAGTTATTGATTCATATGAACAAAGTTTAGACTGTGTGTCATTTTGCAATTTTATGCAAATTAGGGAAATGAGCTTAGGGGGTCCATATTACCTGCATGTACCCTATACAAAATCAACATGCACAATCAGCTTTTTGTAATAATATTCTCGATAGACATAAACATAATATCATTTCAATTGAACTGTCATCAATATAATCTGAGAAGTATTGACCGTTTAAAGATCTGAAAGTCATTTTTCAGTATCAATTGGTTAAAACTAAAGGAGATTTTTTTTAAAAGGCACTCTATATCTGTATAGAGAGAAAATACACTCCCTGAAAATTTTGTAGTATCGAGGTATTATACAGAGCTATTGAATTCATAACAGGGAAAGTTATGTAGGTCAGTCATCATAACACATTGCAAGATAAAGAAAAAGAAACCCGTATAATGATTGCATATTGAGGCACTTATGTCATAATTGATTAATAAACCATTGGGTAATATTCATCACAACAGCTCGTTAGTCAAAAGTTTAGTTCTTCAAAAATGCAATAGGGTTCGTTTTATATCCAAACACAAAATAGCGCGATTTTGTTTCGATTGATCTTTTAGCATTTTCGGATTTGACAACCATATTTTACCTTTTCATTTCAAAAGTCGAACCATCGACTATTTTATCAAAAATGTTCGGAGTAACGAACCTTATTCATTTTCGGATGAACGAACTTGCATGGATCACTTTTTTTGCGTTCGGACTAGCGAACCTTCGGAACAACGATTTTTCCTCATTAGTGTCAGATTGTACATTAATTAAAAAAAATAATAAAATAAAATAAAATAAACGGTACCGGTACGGACGTTCCGAATGTTTCATGTGTTCCAAGTCGCAGGTACTTAATCGATTCATCCCACCATTTTATCGGCGAAACAAAGTGATTTATGTTGTATCAAAAGTGTGGTCACACCGGCATGGTGGAATTACAGCTAGCATGATAAACATGGATCTTTCCATCACAATTAAAATAAGAGTCGAAGACGGATGTGTATTGGTCATAAAGTTTTCGACAAAGATGTCTGTTCCATGAACAAGGCAAAACGTAGAATAGATTTTCTCTTTCGTTTCCAATGAGCGAATAAAAGTCTTGATCCCCTAAGTTCCCTTTGAATAAATATTTTTTCGACAAAAGTCTTGCCACAAGAGGATTGAGGTAGTGATTATACAGTTGGCTGCTCCTCATTCGATCAATATCCAGCAACACAACTCCACTGTTGAATCCCGGTAGTCCGTCGGGAGCCGGCGAACCCACGCGCGTAGTGGGATTACGCGCTCTGTACGCGCTGAACGCATCGCGATACGTTGGTTGTTGATCGTGCGCGATACCGATGACGTTGCCGTCTGTGAACTGGTCGAAATGGGCGAAGAGACCTTTGATGTCGGACAGGAACTTGAGGTCGGTGTCCATCATGATGATTTGGTGGACGAAGCTTGGAAGAATGCCACGGTGGATGGCCACAGATAGGAAGAATATGGACTGATTGTAGTATCCTTGTGTGTTACCGCTGACTACCTGCTGAACCACAGACACAGAGGGCGCCAGTTTCTTCGCAATGGCCTCTTGGTCCAGGAATGTATACTGCACAAACGAACAATAAAGAAAGATTAATTAATTGATAATGAACACCATGATGAAAATCAAATTCATGACAATATTGGTATGATAACTTCAATTTTTTTTATTTATTTATTTTTATTTATTATTATTATTATTATTATTATTATTATTATTATTATTATTATTATTATTATTATTATTATTATTATTATTATTATTATTTATAAAACAGGGTAGGCCTGTATGATAGTAATCTTTTATAAACAAGAAAGTCTTCATGTAGTCATACTGCCATTTAGTTTGGGCTTAGGTAACTACATGTATTTTATGGAAAAATTGCTCCTGAAAATAATAGCATTTATTCAATAAAGCTAGAAAAAAGTGTTCAAATGCATACACCATGTTGCAATACCGACAATGCATTGGCAGATACAGGATTTCAGGTTAGGGGGGGGGGGCGCCACTGCAATTTATTTACTATGCACTCTGCATTATATTGCGTAAACGTCAATTGAGAAATTGCACATTAGAACATCAAATATATAAAGAAAATTAAATAAAGAAAAATATTGGACAAAGATAGTTTTCAATATTATAGCCGAAGGGTTTTTTTTTTTCCTTCCCAGCAGTAATTGGGTATAGGTGAGAAAAAGGGAGAAAACAATTTGGATTTACTTTGTGTAAAAACTGTACGTAAGTTTTAATCATATAATTCCCTCGTTCGTAATCCAACCCCTATGGTTCCAATGAATGCATGATCAATCAAATAACAAAAATACTGAAGATTTGCAAAACAAACGGATGAAATGATAATTCGTAAGAGAGCCTTCTGAGTGTCCAGTCGTTATCAAATATTTTTTTAGACTCCACTGGCCTAATTATAGGATTGCATGACGCACTGATCTGTTGACACAATAAGGATTGAAACTACAAGACATATTTCTTAGTAAATGAAAATAAAGTAGGTTTAATGCTTGCTCGAGGTTGATGTGGTTAAGGAGGATAAACCTTGCTACATCATGACCACAAGATCTATGATTCATCTAAAACATATAGGCTGTATTATCTTGGGAACACGAAAACAAATAATGTTCATATCATTATGTAGTGGTAAATGATCTTAGAAATGGCACGCTCGTGCGTGGTCGAATGCTGATCATGTTCAAATATTCGAACCCAACCCCAACGCTTTCTAAAAGCAGACAATCGATATACCGAGTGAGTAAAAAAAAAACTTTACACCTAGAAAAATGTTAATAAAAAGAAAACCAATTTATAAACCCTAAATTATTTGACATATTCTGAAAGAGTAACTCCTCCCGCATCTTCTGGTACCATTTTTGTGTGGTATGTCTTTACGCTTGGATGAACACGACGCATAGTTTGCGACCGTGCAAATTTCGAATTGTGCCAGGGTGGGGATGAAATTGAAACAACAAAAGCTGACAAAAAAAGCAACTCCATCATGAATAACATAGCATAACTTTTTAACGAAAATGTATTCCGCTTAATAACTTGGCAGGGGTGTTGCTACACATATTGACTACATTTTGTATGCAAATGAGATAAATCTGTAGAATCAGGCATGACTGAGCACACGTCAAAGACAAAATAATATCTTTTCAAAAGTATTAGGAGGCCTTTTTAGGTCTGTCAGTGGCAATTTACTCTTTGATGTGTACTCATTCATGCATTACTTGACAAGTCGATCTAATTTTCATACAAAATGTAGTCAATATGTGTAACAACACCCCTGCCAAGTTATTAGGCGGAATACATTTTCGTCAAAAAGTTATGATATTTTATTCATGATGGAGTTGCTTTTTTGTCAGCTTTTGTTGTTTCAATTTCATCCACACCCTGGCACAATTCGAAATTTGCATGTTCGCAAACATTGCGTCGTGTTCATCCAAGCGTAAAGACATACCACACAAAAATGGTACCAGAAGATGCGGGAGGAGTTACTCTTTCAGAATATGTCAAATAATTTAGGGTTTATAAATTGGTTTTCTTTTTATTAACATTTTTCTAGGTGTAAAGTTTTTTTTGACTCACTCGGTATATTTTGTTCAATTTTAAAAATAAGAAAGAAACGTTTTTTGAGAGATTCGTAATTTTGATGGACTAATCTATTCGCCTTATTTTGTTCACCGACACCAAATTATGTCTAAATCCCCATCAAACCATCTATGTGGATAATGACGAGGGTGTGCGTGTGGGAGTGTGCGTGTGTGTGAGTGTGTGTGTAAGGATGTACATGAGTGTGTGTGGTGTGTGTGTGTGTGTGTGTGTGTTGTGTGTGTGTGGTGTGTGTGTGAGTGTTTGTGTGTGTATGTGAGTGTGAATGAGTTTGTGTGGGTTGGTCACGGGTGTGTGCGTGTATGTGAGGGAGGGTGTGGTGTGGATGTATGTTGGGTACGTAAGCCTATGTGTGTTGGATGCAATTTCTATTTGTACAACAGTCATGTTTATGACATAACTTTAATGAATGTCAAAATTATGGCTAGCATCCCTACAATTATACACTGTCCGTCATAAAGGTGGAATATTTTTTTTTGCCGCTATAGCGACATAATTTTGCTCTGGCTTTAATTTCTTGAACATGTTTGTCCCTGATTTTACTTTTCGGGACCCTGGCTATATCTTGGACATTCTCCCAACCCTTGTCAACCCCCATGATGCCCATTTTTGTCATTTTTTCTCATTTTGGGGCCCCTTTTTGTTTTCCCAGTCGATCAAGCCCCCCTCAGTCCTACCCCCACTTAACGCGACTGAGGTGTAATACTGTTTATGTTTTTTTAAGTTAAATCTATATTTCTGGGGACAGGCTTCTCTTGTCTAGGCCGGGGAGGGGTTAAAGTAAAAAACGAGGTTGGTGAAAATTCGGAATAGTTTATTCCATCTTTATGTTGAAAACATAAGAAATGAAAACAACCTTTAACCCTTAAATATCATCATTTTCCCCTTACATTTTGTTTAACCTTGATGACAAGTCTGTAAATAGTCATTATTGATAATATTTTTTATTTTGATTTATGTTTGGTTGAGATTTTACAATACAATTTAGGGAAGATAGAAATTTCCATGGTGTAAAAATGAATAAAATAAAAAAAATGAATGTTGAACCCCAATCAAAATAAATTTCGACCCCTCCCCTAGACAAAAGAGTCGAGCCTGTAACCATGCATCTATATTTAATTCAAAGAACAATAACAAATCTACACGTCAGACGCGTTTCCATTGGGTAGGACTGAGGGGGCCTTGGTGGGTCGCTTAAACAAAAAGGGGCCCCAAAAATAAGAAAAAATATTCCACCTTTATGACGAACAGTGTAATTGGGTCACAATTGGGACCTGGTTATACTTGTGGCACAAATCATGATAATTAGGACCTAGCCGAAACGGTGCTCAGCCTATGATTGGGCGACAACAGGACCTGTTAGAAAAGGGGTGCAGCCTATATATCGGAGCCCGGGATTGGAGTTCGTCCAATATTTTTTACTTCTTAGTCACATCAAGGATCATTTTCCCTGGTCACACTCACTTGACAATCCGAAGCCTAGCATGCTAATCCCTCTCCCGTTTTTCCGGGCCTATTTCACAAACAGAAACACCAAACTAAATCCTACTTCAAAGGGTCTCTGCAGCGAAAATATTTACCCAGAGGTAGCAGGTCCAATTCATTACAAGATGTCAATAGGTAGACAGATTAGCACTTGTCAAAGGCGGAGAATACAGAGACCAGTTGGTAGGGACACCTATAAGGTCTTCCCGTCATGCAAAGAAAATCAATTCTTTGATTATATGCCGTTTGCAATCATTAAAGATCTTACCGAAAGCCATCATTTCTTTGACAAAACAACTGTTGTTGCAGCTCGGGGTCGGGTAGAATTTCAATGCATTTAAATCACTTTTGGTAAGCTTCTTGGCTTGCTTGGGGTAAATATATTTATGTAAAACGTCGTCCCTGAGAGAAAACCAGAATTATATTTGCTTTGCTCTTATTGTTACATACTTTTCTCTTTACTGTATGCAACTGCATTCCATCATGACAGTTATAATGCTACAATAAAATCACAAATTGCAAATTGCAAATTTGTTTGTTTTCATTTTGCATATCAATAGGTTGAAGGATAATGTGATGAAACATTAACAAAATTCCACAATTTTTCTATGGAAGTCCTTTAAAAGTAGTAATAGACCCGCATTATTGAAACTGCCATTAATATAAATACGTGAGTTTCTCAAGTAATTCGACTATACTTTTTTTTTTAAATCAATATAAGACAAAACATGTTTGAAATGTTTATAAAAGATATATTGTGGAAAATTTTCCTTTTGAAATCGATTTTTCTGGACAACCTCCGTGGGCGAGTCTTCATTTATTTTTGTTTTAATTAGTGTATTTTAAAACCTAAAACACCCTATAAAAGAAATCAAGTTATATTTAAAAGAACATTTTTTTTTTTCCTCACAAATTTGGACACATTTTAGTCTAAAACGCATAAACATGATAAACACACATTGCAGTAGGATTATCACTGACATATACAGTAAGAGGGTTGGTGTGTTTGGGGGCTTCAGCCCCAGAAACTATATGACAATGAACATTTCTCGACCACCACATCATATCCAAATCTAAGAATGTATGGGTCAAAAGGAAGGTAGATATGTTTAAATTCTTTCAAAACTTCTCACAAGTTGGGGGAGGGATAGGACATATTTTTCGAGGCTGTCGGCCCCAAAAAGAATATGTGCACAAGTGACCTCTGCCGAGAGGATGTTCGACCAGCAGATTTGATTACATTTTTATATTGCACCGATATTATATTTTTTTCCCGGAGAGGCCCTAAAATATTTTGTTCATTAAGCCAGAGAGGCCCGTTCTAAGATGAAAACAAACGTTGAACTTTAGTTGACTCTTCAGAGGAAATATATATTTATGGAGCTTTACAACTTTTATCTTCTTTCCTGGATCGAGCATGGAGTTTATAGTAAATTTGCGGGTATTTTGGGGCCCTTCTTAGAAGTTGTAACATTTGTTATTCCCGTCAGGGGGCCATATTACATGTATTACGTAATGAGTACTTTTATGCACAGTACTGACCAATAATGAGTTCTTTTATGTACAGTACTGACCAATAATAATCGGTATTGCTTTGTTCTACATCAAATAAGCCGATTGTTAACCAGAGCTGCTGGTAGCTTTCGAGAAAGACTTGTGACTGGTTTTATTATTGTTGTATTGAACCATTAAACATTTCTGATGGTCCACTCTTTAAGAAAAAAAAAAATTGTCCTATTTTCAGTTCACCTTTCCATACTGCAAAAAGGTGTTAAAATCACAGCACCGAGTGTTGACATTACATACCGTAAAAAACTAAAAGCCAGAATCAAAATTGGGCCCTGTTGGAATTATAATACCATTCAGCATTGTATTTGACATACATTTTGCCTCTTTATTAGCTTCACAAGCTGATCACTAAATAAAAAAATGTTAAGCTTTAAAAATCGAGAGGGGGACGATCCCCCCAGAAAAAAAATCGAGGCGGGACACGCCCCCGTCCCCCCTCCCGGGATCGCCGCCAATGCTTAAAAGAATCTCTCCAGGTCCACATTTACATCATTACCAATAGGTAATAATACTATAGAAAAATATTTTCTTGGAAATGTTAAGATAACTTTTGCAGAGTAAGATACAGGCTAAAGGGCCTATCAATTACACTTTACAGACCTTCTTTAATGTTAATACTTTTTATCTCGATACCATTGTGGAGCCCAAGACTACATGCATTTATGATATTAAATGGTTGCATATAATAATTATCTCATTCAAGGTTGCAAACATGTTGAAAGATGAACAAAGAAAATCATAAAATATCACTTAGCTTCGCTTTGTGTCTTGTCTTTTTGTTTTGTAATTCTTGCATTGTAATTAAGCGGAACTAAATCATGTATTATTTGTGTGGGCTAAGATGTCTTTAAATTTATCAACGTTTCAAACAATAATCATTCATGCATGACAATATCATAACGTATTTAGGTTCATAATTTAAAAAAAAAAAAAAAAAAAAAAAA
>CALNVZ010003431.1:22979231-23014821 GCA_940671915.1 Paracentrotus lividus | reverse complement strand
AAAAAAAAAAAAAAAAAAAAAACGAAAAAAAAAAAAACACGAAACGATCGGTGACAAGAATGAGACCTTATCCTGAGATTTTCTATAGTATTATGGGTTGCCTGTTTCGAAGAAAAATCCTGATTAGCATGATTAGCATCTCGATTTTTAAAGAAATTTCTTTATCACTCTCCTGTCTATAGGCTGTAAAAAACACTAAAACAACTACAAAGTGTCAAATTGACCGTCAGGTCGACCATGCACAGGGCCGTGTATGCGGGTCATTTGAGGCCTTACCAAATACATAATGAGTCCCTTTTGACTCTTTAATCCAAGATACTGATACATGTATGTCTTACTAGGATCAAATATGACAAATGTGTAGGCAGATATCAGGATATTAAAATCTTAGTGTCATGCGCTTATGGTACCAGTACATTGTTGGCTATTAAACTTCCCTTTCCTGTTATCTATACTGATAATACAAATTAATAGATGCATAGATCAAGGAAGCACAACATTATCTTTATCTTTTTAAAACATAAGATATTCAAGTTGGTCATATCAGACATGTCAGAGGCCACGGAAAAGTTTTTGAAAGTGCGGGGGAAGGGGTGGGGAGCTGAGCAGAGAGTGTGTAGTGTGTTTCCAGACAAAAATAGGGGCTACGGCCACCCCCCCCCCCCCCGCGAGCTCTGCGGCCCTGCGTATAATGTCACATTAAAAGTAAAACCTCATTTCTAAGGCTGAAATTTTATGACTACATGCGATCCTTTGCCACATTTAAAATCAAAATAGCGTAACCTTTTAAAGGAAGAGTTTTTGAGCAGATTTACTTGGCATGGGTATTTGGCTGCCGATCAATTTCTCTGTACAAAAATAAAATTGGTCAATGCATGCAAGAGTGAGCCCACACAGTCACTGTATTCAAAACTGTCACTTTCAAAATCACAGGGGTCATAATTGACAGCACTTGATGAAACACTTTAATGACAATATGCTTTTTAACAACTGAATAGACTTTGCAAATGTGCTCACCTAAACCGTGCGAGACACGAAAAGTGTAATGATGTTATATTATGTGTCATAATTTACCTAAAGAACCTCTATTGATCCTTGTGACTTTTGAAAAGTGGCAGTTTTACTAATGTATACTCATTTATTCATCAATATATTGGCGGATCAATTTCATATTCACACATATGACAGTCAATACGTGTAGGAACGTCCTCTGCTAAAATATGCTAAAAACCTTATTCCTTAAAAAGTTATACTCTGTTTCGCTTAGGGGAGGCTTAATTTAGTTTATCTTTTTGGCTGTTAAATGCGTCACCAGTTTATGTGTTTCAGCATGTTCAGAGAATCCTTTGATATCAGACAATCAAACTGTCATCTATCTTTTATGCTGTTTGTTTATTAGGATAGAAAAACCCCACGGGAAATAGATCTTTATCATGTTTATAGTTATTTGGAATAAAGGGTATTCGATCATATCAATAGGGAGATATTAAGGCAGTGATTTATACGATAAGACATACCATCATCTTATGCGAAACTTGAATTCACCGCATGGCACACTAATTAAAATTACTATGGGAAGGATTACGAATGTGTCCCCCCTTTTTGTTTTGGAGAGGGGGGGGGGTACATACGACATACTTTATTTCGAAAAATCCCGCTGAAGCAAAATACATATTAAAAAAAAAAAAAAAAAAAAAAAACACTCACACAAGAAAAAGTAGGGGAGATAGGGGAGAGAGAGAGAAAGAGAGAGAGGGGAGGTGGGGAGATGAGGGGAGATCGAGAGCGATCAGAATGGTCAAAAGGATTAACATACATGTCCAAAAACGCTGAGGAACTATAAATATGCACGAGAAACCATAGATAAGAATCGAGACAATATCAAGAGGACTGACTTACTTTTATTTCAACTTTAGAGCTGTATTTCCATGTGAATATCTTCATTGTGTCTTGCAAGTACAGCTTACTCGCCTCATCAACCACGAAAAAGAAGTACAAAGGAATAGAGGATTTCTCCAAAATCGACTCCATACAGACTTCAAACCGTTTCTTATGGTACGGCATGGATTGTACGCTGGTCAGCGGGATCAGGACGTAGCGAAATCGTCCGAGGCCGTCGTTGCCTGGCGGTGACGAGATCGACCTGCGTAGAACACTATCTCCGGCGCCATCGAACATCTTAGCAGCAGCGGGAAGATTTAGGTAGTCTGCGAAGCGGCTGACACGATGTTGAATGCTCGCCGTGTGGCTGGCGTGGAGGACAGGACCGACATGAGCTGTCAGGTAACCTATCCAGAAGCAAGTTAAGATGACGAAGACAGGGCGAAGAAGAGACCAGGTAATGAATGGGATCTGTTGAGTCATCGTGAGGGATTTGGGTCGGACGAGGGGTAAGGGTTCGGAACTGCGTCTACTTGTAAAACAGAACATCGCGGGAAATAAAAACGAGAATTA
This sequence comes from Paracentrotus lividus, assembly GCA_940671915.1. Lineage (NCBI taxonomy): Eukaryota > Metazoa > Echinodermata > Echinoidea > Camarodonta > Echinidae > Paracentrotus > Paracentrotus lividus. The sequence goes on along the minus strand of CALNVZ010003431.1, from coordinate 23,012,367 downwards.
TCTCTAGGAGGAGTCCTCATCAGTATCACCAAAAAATACCACTTTTCTTCTTTGCTCTTAGCCCTGTTCGTCTGTTAAAAATCAAAATTGGACAAGAAGAATTCGCCTTCGACAAAGTCATCATTAGCTTTCCAATCGGTAAAGACGAGACATGGCGCACATGATCCACTGAAGAACATCAGATCCTCTTGGTTTAATATCAGAATATACACTCTGAAAATAGCGGCAATCGATACAGTATATACTAGAAAATATTACCCGCAATCATTAGTCGAAGCCTGTTATTGCGCAACGACCAGCCGACTCTTGTCCATTCCATTGAAGACCCTTCATAGCATGTAATCGGAGCGTGCTATAACTATCTCTTTTTGTTGCAAGTAAGTTATAGATACCTGGAACTATATATATGATGGTCAGCTGCTCATCCACTGAAGATATGCCCGTTTTTATCGCCTACCCGCTGCTCAACGTCGCCGCGCGCTTTATCTTACACACCTCATCTGCCTGGCTAGTATTGAAAGGGGAAAAAGAAACCAGGGGAAGTTCACACCAATTGGGAAAGATAAGTTTTGAGAGAGTGTCAAAAGAGTTTTTAGTCTTGCTCCTTCCATATTTCATTCTTTGTTTTTTTTATTCTTTCATTTAATTTTCTTGAAAAAAATTCTTTCTTATGTAGGCTATATCTCTGTTTCCCATTCTTTTAATTTCTTCTTTTATTTATTTTTATTATTTTTTTTTAGTATATGCTCCTTAATTAGGGTTCCTCTCCTTTTTTTGTCTTACTGGATCTTTATACTTTTACGTTTACTAGTACATACTCTTCTCCTTTCACCTCCTAGAAAAATCTTTGGCCCGAATTCACAAACGTGGTTTAGTTAGTCCATGGTCTAAATCAGGTGGTTTGTGAATACCAAAATTTAGACCATGGTCTAAATCCGTGGTTTAAACAACTGATTTAGACCATGGACTAACTAAACCACGTTTGTGAATTCGGGCCAATATGTCTGTTCGTTCGTCTTGTTTTCAATCTCATTTTCCCTCGGTGTCATCTTTTCATCTTCTTTTTTTTCTTCTCCATTTAAAAATCGCAATTCATTCTTTAATGACAGGTTGTTGTCACCTGAAAAAGAATCATCACTAAATTATATTAATAATAACTTAGAGAACCGGTCTTTTTTGTCGGGTCTATAAAGGTTCTAAACATCGATCTGTAGACTTCATAATTTTACACGTAGTGTAAAAGCAACTCCGGCAGGTGATTCCACAGAAAATAGAGATAGGTGATTCCTACACGCGGGTCACTCGCGCGTTGACGACGAGATTTATTTACCCTTGATACCAGAGAGAGTGTGTTTGTGTGTGCATGAACCATCCATTTACATGGTCTAGTCTTTGCAGTTAGCAGTCATTAGTGGTATGTGATCCTTATGACGTCACATTTTGTGGCTGTATGTAAATATGTACGGGATTCAAAGCGCGGGTCACTCTGAGGGCGGGTTTATACCAAAAGAAAGGAAAAGCCCGTCTATTTAATCAACTATCATTGTCATCGATTTGTTGTACTCTTTGAGCCTGTGGCCACCCGCAAGACCCTGTATTAAGCTGTATATAGATTTCCCTTTAAATAGGAAAGTTAAGATGTGGTGAATTTATCGACCGTCTTATTATTGGCCTCTTAAAAAGCTCTTTAGTAGGATTACAATGAGATTTCGTTGCACCAATGACCCAAGAGGTTGTAAATTTATTTATAGCACAAATAGAGGTAGACGTAGATAGAGAGGTATATCGATGAATAAAGGAAATAGAAGTGTTCACTCGCGAGTCTCGGGTCAAGTTAATAAAAAGGTTCCAAAATATGTTTCACCAAATTATAGTCATTATAACTTTTGCTTTCCAGGGCGAGTTGGTAGTATTGGCAATTGCTTTTATTACAATGTCATCAAATACTGGAATTCTCTTCCCAATCATATTAAAGCAATAGAAAACTACGCACATTTCAAGAGAGTGCTTAAGGAGTTTCTTTCAATCGAGACTAAAACAATTGAAGCAAGCGACGTAGTAACGACACTATGATGCGCCTTGAATTTTTTTTCCTCAATGTTCTACTATGATTTTTTATGTGTTTATGTTTTGAACTAGTTTTTATGTGTTAATTAACCGCTTAAAAGTTTGCTGTAAATACGTTCCATGTATATATACAATTTATAATTTTGTACTTGTATCAACTTTTATCTAATATGTTGGGACCCCGTTGTAAATAAGCTCTAGGGCTTTCATGGGTCATCCCGCAAGCTTATGTGAATGTTGTTATACTTGACAAATAAATCAAATCAAATCAAAGTTATTCGAATATTACGAATGACGTGCAGTATGAACAGCCAAACGGGATGCAAAATATCATTAGCTGAAGTTGCAAAATGCAGATTTTGATCATCATCGTCATCATCACCATCATCATCATCATCATCATCATCCTCATCCTCATCCTCATCCTCATCATTATCATTAAAGTCCGTGTGGATATGCAAATTATTTTTTTTTGATCGAAACATATTCAATTTAGGTCTTCATATTTTTTCTTGGGGGGGGGGGGTGAGATGGCTTAACAGTTTTTGGCAGATGGGATACATTTCCCCCTTTATACTGACCTTTTTATAAAAATTCTCTCTGACTTTATATAAATTATATTTGTTCACGGCAAGAAATACCACAACAATACCACAACAAACAAGACATTGCACAAATGGCGGATTCTAAATGCGCCTCCCCATTGTGCCAAAGTATCGTTACAATGAAAGCTTTGACAACTAATTAAATATAATTATGGTAGCTTCTTTTAAAATCCGATGTCCGTCTCACATGTCCTCATAACAAAATAGCAAAGTCGACCCTATAGCTGAATCAAGAACGCGTAAACAAGGATTTTCCATCTTCGCTGAAGGGCTGAACCGTCAAAAAGCATGGTTACAGGCGTTACGCGTGACAAACTCCGAAGCTGCCATTGATATTTCTATAATTAGCTGTGAAAGCTTGCATTCTCTGCATCTAGATCACTTAATCTTAAGTTTGGTATCACACCCAAGGAGACGTCTCCAAGACACCGAGATGTCTCAGAGACGGAAGAAAATATCATAAATGCAGTGGCGTATGCACGATTTCAGGATATGGGGGGGGGGGGGCGCCGCCGAAATTTTCGGATTTTAACATATATGGTCAATGAGCGGTTTTCAAATTATAGGGGGGCGCGCATCCCCTGCGCCCCCGCCTGGATCCGCCACTGTAAATGTCATATAATTATGTTGCGTTTCCGTCACGTCGCGACGTCTTCACGACGCGTCGTGAAGACTCTTGAGACGTCGCGGAGACTTATAAAACGTCGGGGAGAAACATGAGACGTCGCGGGGAGTCATGAGATGTCGCGGAGACCAATGAGACATCGTAAGGGCTCAGGAGACTTCTCTGCGACTCGTCGCAAATCCATCTCATGGTAGGTGACCTACAACAATTACCAAGAAAAAAATAAGCACTTACAATACATGCTATCCAGTATTATGTTTAACCATCTTTTATAAACCAAAATAAAGATTTCAATTAAGATTTCATAACTATTACAGCATAAGTATGATTTTTATTCCAAGATCGAATAAAAATGTTAGTGAATAATGAAAATATATAATTCAACCTACATGTATAATAATAAGAAAGAACATCTACAAATCCAAACTGCCTGCGTTGTGTAAACATTAAAGCATTTAAACTGACTAAACAAATAAAACAATTGTGTGACTATTACTAAATAAATACAACAATACATATAGAGCTTTAGCGATTAACATATACATTCCCACGAACTTCATCTTGTGACGTAAAAAATTTGCAACATGAAATTATTATGATGCATCAAAAAACCTTTATCTTTAAAAGTACAAATTTTGATTTTCGTTATTCTTTAGTCTAATATGGATGGTGTCCATTTTAATTAAATATTATGAAATACACAAACATTTTTTTTTAAATAATTTCATGTTTCAATAAGATTACAGTTAAAATTAATCTACCTCATTTTACATTAACAGCGAACGTATATGTGAATAATAAGCTACACTAACTGGTCAATTCGAATTGGTCTCAATCTAGTTACTGATTTTAAACTACTAGTAATACTCGATATCACGATATTATATAAGTCATAATGCGAAGATTTGCTAGATTGTCGACCACGCTTACAGCGTTGAAAAGGCATTGCATCTATTTACTGCTCAAGTCCTTGGTAACCAAGTGATGCCATTTAGAATGCTTTCTCATTGCTATGACGACGTCGGAAATGCCTCCTATCCTCCAAAACCGTAGAGTGTTCTTCCTTGTCGCTTGAGGGCGTAAACCACGTCCATTGCCGTGACAGTTTTGCGTTTGGCATGTTCACAGTATGTCACAGCATCTCTGATAACATTCTCCAGGAAAACCTGAAATAAATGAAATAAAATATATTGCAATAATTTTCATAATTTCATTTCTCAAGGATAGTTATAGAACTAAGCAAATTATATATGCACACGTAAGTTTTCAGCCGGTTTATGAACCAATTTGGCTGATTTGTGAAGCCAAATCCAAATTTTCATTTTAAATTTTAAAGATAATTACAGAACTAAGAAAACTTATACAAATTCGCATACTTAAGTTATCACCATGCAGGTCCATGAATCAATTAGTCAGATTTGAAAAGCCAAATCCAAATACGAGACAGGAAGAGAGGATTATGCAAAATATTACTGTGATTAAGTATAATGGGTAATAACACTATTTTAAGTAAAACATTTGGAATCAAAGGTTAAACAAATTCTTCAAAGGTATGGGTTTATTAAATTTTTTTTCTTAAAAGATGCTCCAACGTATCAAATTTAAGAAATTGTTCTGTTTGTGTTTTTTACATTATGAAAAAAATAAAATCGTGGAAACGTCTGCATTAGCTTAAAAAGTTAAAGGAAACCAATACCCAATGGAATAATCACTTTTATAGGAAAGAGCATAATGAGAGGAGCAATTTAAAAAAAGTTTCATCAAAATCGGTTATGAAATAAGAAAGTTATGGAAGTTTGAAAAGTACCTTCCAAGGGGATCCTCAAATTGGCAATATCGGCTTCAAAATGGCCGATTTTATGGACCGTGACTCTCCATTTGTTTTGTACACAATTTATATATCTTACCTCCTACTGAGCTCAACATATGTTGTTTGAAACATATTTTCCCATGACATATTTTGAGTTCAGAAATAAATAAGATACATTTTGTATAGAAAATGGGGATAATCTGAAAAACTGTGTACAAAACAAACAGAGTTGTCCATAAAATCGGCCATTTTGAAACTGATGTTGCAAACTTGAGGATCCCCATAAAAGGTACAACGAGACTTTTCAAACTTCCATAACTCTCTTATTTTATAACCGATTTCGATGAAACTTTCTTTAAATAATTTTCTACTCTCAATGTGCTCTTTCATATAAAAGTGATTATTTCCTTGGGTATTGGTCCCCTTTAATGCTAGTATCTTGATTGCCATTAGACGGGTTTGAGACCAGGGCCCGCGGAGCCGGGGGGGGGGGGGCTGCAGCCCCCCCCCCCCCACTTTTTTCAGCCAACGTGTACAAAAACGCAAAAATGACCATACATTTGTGATTTTCAGCCTGTTCAGCCCCCCACTTTCGGCTCAGCCCCTCCACTTTCAAAAACGCTCCGCGGCCCCTGGAGACGGTTTTGAAATTAGTCGTGGATACGACTTGAGGACGTCCCTGCGAATCTCCGCGATGTGGTTTAATCGCAAAATATTTAAATACGGAAGGTTTTGGTTTCGTCGCGGAGACGTCTCCGCGAAGTGAGATACCACTTAAGATCTCTAAAAGATGCTTGTGCTTTACAACATTTATCCATTTCTCTCTCCTCCTTCATGTCTTTTTAATGTTCTCCCTTTACTTCTCTCAATTTTCTTCAACTCTTCCCCTTTCTCTTCCTCCTCCTTGTCCTCCTACTTTCCGTATTCATTTTTCCTGCTCTTTACTCTTTTTTTTGGGGGGGGGGGGTTTGGGTGCTGATGATGCCAAAATGATACCATCCACTCTGACAACGCACGTGAGTGCAAATTAAGCAGCAGCATTGTTGGCAATGCATTATTTCAAATAAATTAACCAAACTGTATTTTTACCTTCAAGACGCCCCTTGTTTCCTCGTAGATTAATCCAGAGATTCGCTTGACACCGCCCCGCCTGGCCAGGCGACGGATCGCTGGCTTGGTGATGCCCTGGATGTTATCACGCAACACTTTCCTATGTCGCTTAGCACCTCCCTTCCCTAGTCCTTTCCCGCCTTTTCCTCGTCCAGACATGGTGGTTTATCGAAGATCGGGAGGTGTCGTCTCCTGGGAGTTAAGCTAAGTCCGCAGAAAGGCCTAGTTTATAATCACAAGTTTCCCTTTAAATATTGAGAATATACAAGTTTTGTGGTTCTTTAGTGTTGTCTGATCACATGAAAAGTGATAGGCCAGATGTTTCCCACAGAAAACAAGCTCTTTTAGAGATAAATATCGCCACGTCACCAAAAATGTTGATCGATCACCGTAACTTTTCTGAAGGGTGTTTTCCCGCTGCATAAATTTACATCTTATTAAAACGCACCGTAACAGCTGTTCTATACACACCGAATGTGGTATAGGGGAGACCGGGGACAATTGTAACACAGGTCAATTGTAACAGAGGCTCCCATCCCTAGCAGAAACACGCTACAATCTTAACCTATGTACAGAGCACTTCATCACTCCACATGATGTTTGAGTGTAAACAGATTTAACGGTTCCTCGAACTTTTTACAGAAAAAAACAAGAAAAAACAAGAAAAAAAAAAAAAAAAAAAAAAAAAAAAAAAAAAAAAAAAAAAAAAAAAAAAAAAAAAAATCGTTTTTTGACAAATATGTGTTTGAGCTATGGCTGTCATTTTTATTTATTTAGAAATTATATTATTAGGTCTGTATTTTTCTGAAGTTTCAACGATGAAAACCTGAGCTAAGATAGAAAAAAAAATCTCTCCAAATAACCCAGGGGCAATAGTAACAGTGCTGTTAACTAAGTACTTTTGCCCCGTGCCTAGCCCCCGGACAATGCAGCGCGCTGTCATCGCCCGTAAAGAGCACGTAAACTGCAGCAATAATCCCATGCCATGCACACAGCAAGTGGAAAATATAATGTAACTTGAGTCAAGCATTGTCATGTTTATTATAATGAGCTTAGGTGGTTAAATTAAGTTGCTTAAATCTTGGATCTGTCAAGTGCATAGCTTTGATAAAGAAAAGCAAAATGTTACAATTTCATGTGTTACAATTGCCCCATTGCGTGTTACAAGTGAAATTTATTTTCGTTATCGTACGCATACTTGACATGCTTGGCATGCTTGCTTGATCATCCGTATGACAAAATCTTTTGTTACGGTAACTCAAGCAAAGTGAATCTAGAGCTTAATGTTCACTCTCGGCAAAGCAGTCAAAGCTCCCATCCCATAATTTTAATTGCCCCGTTTAAACAATATTTATTTTATATCGAAACCATTTAAACAATTTCCTCACATCACAGCTCGTATCGAAACATTTATATTTATGTCATAATTAATACTTATGATCGGCGAAGATTTCAACCTCAGGGGTGGCATGAAAAGTTCCACTTTTGCTGGTGTTTCTCTCTTCATCATTCTTTCGGCAGGATAACAAAAAACGGGTAACTGAAATCTTCCCTTCGGACCCATCTCTTGAAGTCGTACCGAAAACAGTTATCCTTACTAGCGACAGCAGGAGCAGTCTTTGTACTTCCTGAAAGACAGGATCTCTGCGTTTTTCATGTTTGTTTTTTCTTTGATAGAAAATAGTTCTCAAAAGCGATTGAGTATATATATATATACTTTATTTTTTATTCCGTTAAAGTTATAATTTATTTGAACTAGTAATATCATGAAGTTTTTAGTAACGAAAAGTGTTTATTAATTCTCTAGTTTACACACTCGACGATATTTTATGGGAGATTGCTGTAAAAAACTGATCGTTAATCTGATGAAGTAAACTTTTACTTAGAGAAAATCTTTATTTTGTTCACAAATTAAGTATTTTAGATCACACCAATTGCCCTTTTAATTGTAAAGCAAGGAGCCGGGAGTGGCCCCCGTCTAGTATCCTTGGACGCAACCACGTTTCCTCCAACAAAAATCAAATTGGGGTTGTTCGTGGCCTCCCGTAATTAGTGTCTTGTTATACTTGCTAGGTGGCTGGACACCTTGCTCTCCCTCCCCCCTTTTTTTGTTTGATGTTTAAAAATCTTACATAAACATCAAACAGCCTTTTTGAATTAATCTAATTCTTATTTGAAATAGTTTTAAATTTCTGTATGTGTCGGGGAAGGGGGGTTGGGAACAGGAATAGCATTTATCTCATATGCACCTGACGAGTTTTAATTAATGGAAGTATTTTCCAGGTTCCATTTAACCGACCCGCGCATGTCAATGATTCAGAAATCTTAAATGTCAAATCATTGTGAATGATTGTAATCGTTGAATTTTGAAATATCAATTGTAAAATTATTTCATCGATTAAAGAGAGCCAGTACTGCGCCGTATACCAATCTGTACACAATTTTGTTCTTTTCATTTCTTTCTTTAATTTGTCTTTTGTTTTTATGTATAAAGGAGATATAGAAAATAAATTAACTTTCTCACGGAACGTATGTGGAGGAAAAATTGCCCCGGGTTTTGGGGCAATAGTAACACTCGACCTCTTGTTTTGAAATGACAATGGCTTCAAATAAATAGTTTTACTAACCCAAACTATTCATAAGTCGAGCTAAGATATGAAATTTCGTTGTACTTAGTTTTAAGAAGTATTTAGCTATAATACAAGTTGAGAAGTCAAATTTGGGGGGAAATGTTACAATTGTCCCCGGTCTCCCCTTCTGTATCCAAATTTGATTCCAAGTAGGCTATTTAGTTCATTCTAGAATAAAAGTTGAATTGAATACCTCGTCTAGGTTCCCATAAAAGAAACATCCATACATTTGAATAACTTAAGACCGCGTGCATTGAGCGCAGCATTAATACCTGCCATACCAGCGGGACTGGTTCAGATACATTACACATCGACAAGCTTATTCTCCGTACGTATGTATTCAATCAAATGCTGCTTTTTGAGCCGGTTTTATTGGTGCGACTGAGGCATCACGTGACTTTACAATGCAGGCCAGCTCGAGCGGCACGTGCATGCACATGGAACGGCGCCACTGATGCAACACGTCAACCTGTATTGTGTAGTTACATGTTCCCGCCATTTCCACCTTGCCTCCATTTCCACATACATGCTTTGTGACCACGCCCTGCCTCTTCTGTTTTCTTCCAGTTTAATCTCTGCATCTCTAATCACACTCCATTACTCCGGTTTACGTTTTAGAGTCAGTCGGCCTTTTATCATAGTAAAGCAGAAGTTGAGCAGCGCTAGTTTGAAAAGTAACTTTGTGCTTTATTAAAGTGACTTTAGACCTTCTCAAACATGAGTGGACGCGGAAAAGGAGCGAAGGCAAAATCTGGCAAGTCTGTCCACCCGAACTCCAGGCGGGACTGCAGTTCCCTGTCGGTAGAATTCCACGCGCTTTCTAAGGAAAGGTAAGGAAAAAACAATCCAAGTCTAAATATACCTAAAAAATGTATAGGATTCCGACCTCAAAGCATCCATTTTCCCCCTCTTTTAACAGACAATTCAGCAATTGCTCCTTTTACTACTAATTTTGTCATTTAAAAAATACGAAACATACTTGACAAAATGAGGAACTTCATTCAAAATTCTAAAATATGTTTTGAAGAATGAGGGAGAACTTGGTTGGTTGGTGTTTTATTTATTAGCTATTTTTCATCAGTAGGATGATTTAGCCAGTCAGTTCCATTGTGACGTTCGTACTATTTAATTTATTGAATTGGGGAGGAAGAGAAAATGAAGAGAAGAAGACGAAAGGAGGAAAGAGGGGGGGGGGGGGGGGCGGGGGGGGGGGGGGGGGGGGGAGAAGAGAAGGGAGAAGGGGAGGGGAGAGAAACTTGGAAGGGCGGTGCCAAAGTGAACCATTCCATTTTCGCCTAATTTCACACATATTTCTTTTCAATTTTGATTCGAGAATGGGTATTTTATCGTCAAATCACATTTACGGACAAAAATGACAATATGAGGGGTTATTAGCCAAAACGATTTTTTTTTTTTCTTCTTTCATGAAAAACCATGTTGAGCAGATAGAACTACAAGATTTTGATAGACAGGAGTGAAATGAAAAAAAAAAAAAAAAAAAAGCAAAGACAAAAACAGAACACAAATTTACTATTATAGTTGTCCTTTAAAAAATTGAAAATAAATTATTACATGTATGTTGATTTTGTCGACGGCGCTGTTGGAACTAAATCCTTTTTTTTACACTTATAACCCCTCACAAAAAGTTTCGCAAATCGACTTTGGCCATGATAACTTTTCAGGTACGCTTTAGTTATTCCTAATATTCATACCTTGGAAAGATAATTTATTCCCCTTTTTATTGATATCCTATTTGTAATGATTGTATCATGCTTCAATGCCAAAATATCAGAATATGGAGAAAGTAAAAAGTAAATGTTGTAAAATGCTTTTTTATTGATCACACTGAAGTTCCGCAACTTGACTTTAGGTCCTGATAACTTTGGGGATATTTCTAATTTTTATTGAATTTATAGCTTGTCAACTTAATTTATTCCTCTCTTGATTGATACCTTATTTGTCATGGTGATGTCATGCCTGGGTCCCCAGAACCCTGAATACCACCTGAATACATGACAAAGCGAAAGATATTTTCAGTTTAAATTTCTGTAACACAACTCTGAACCTTGATACATTTTAATGTGGGGATTTAATCATTGTCAATTTTTAATAGCATTAAAAAGTTCATTTATTCTTCTTTTTACTGATACCCTATTTGCGATAGTAACATCATGTTTGAATGCACATAACTGACGAATATAATGCAAAGTAAAAAGTGAAAAGTTGCAAAATGCATTGTTATTACCCGCAACATACAATAATACTCAAAATAGGCATTCAATTTGCAACATTTAACTTCTAACTTGTCCTAACATTCAGGTGTTCTGTCCATGCAGGAAAAACACTATCGTTACAATTAGGGTGTCATTGAAGAGAGGAATAAATTATCTTGACAATGGTCTAAAGCTCAATAAAAATTAGAAAATACCCCATAAGTTATCAGAGCCTTAAGTCGAGTTGCGGAACTTCGCTTTGATAAATGCATTTTGCAACATTTGACTTTTTACTTTTCTCCATATTCTGATATTCTGTGCATTGAAGCATGACATAATAATTACAAGTAGGATATCAATAAAAAGGGGAATAAATTATCTTTCCAATGGTATGAACATCAGGAATAACAAAAGCGTACCTGAAAAGTTATCATGGCCCAAAGTCTACTTGCGAAACTTTTTGTGAGGGGTTTACTTATGTATGGTCAATTCATAATTGACCTTGCACTGGGAACTACTTGACTGTGGCAGTCTTCCCCCAATGGAAAGTCAATGCAGAAAGATTAAAATGTGTTTTGTCAAGCTCGAGCTTGTTAGAAAAAAAGTTTTAAAAATTCTACTAAAGAAATTTAAAAATATCTAAAGAATTATATTTCAATAATACTATAGATTATCTTAATTTATTTTGAGGTAGGTTTAAAGCTGGTTGCACTAATTATTATTGAGAAGTTTCCTCAGCAACCAAGAGGGTGACAGGCAGCCATTTTTCAGTACAGCCTGATGTTGGTTTGCAGCTGTATGTGGTCTTTTGAGAGACGTTTCAAAATAAAATATTTCTAGATTTCGCAGAAGTGTACCACAACTTTAAAATTCCTTCACGTTCTTCCTGTATCCTTCAGGTCAGTATGCCTCACGTATCGGTGGTGGTGCCGCAGTATACTTGGCTGCTATATTGGAATACCTCTCAGCTGAAATATTGGAGCTTGCCGGGAATGCAGCTCGGGACAATAAGAAGTCCCGAATAGTCCCGAGACATCTACAGTTGGCGGTCAGGAACGATGAAGAACTTAACAAACTATTGAACAACGTCACCATCGCATCGGTATGTAAGACCAAAAAAGGAAAAAAAAAAAAAATCTTAAAAGACTTACAAATTGCACAATCGCCTTTTTATAAATTATTAAACGTAACAACATTACAAAACATTTTCTAGAGGTTTATTTATTTGTTTATATTTTATAAAAAAAAGTATATCATATACGGTACTGTTTTTTTTTTTCAATTCAAAATATAAACTTTTTTATTCTCTGATATTGCTTGAAAAAATATAACTCTGTGTTGGAAACGTTGGCGTAGATGCAAGCTGATCTATTGTTTCGGAGAGAGAGAAAGAGAGAGAGAGAGAGGAGAGGGGGGAGGGGGGGGGGGGGAGATGGGGGTGATCTATTTATTAAACCTTCTCCAATGTGTTCATTTCTACACCAATACGAAAGTCGAATCGTATACAGGGAGTGAATGTGTTGTTTGCGAGAGATCAGCGGTTTTTACGTCGCAAGCTCAACGACCCTATCCTATAATGTACCTCCATTAACATCAAATGCTAGAAATACAATCAATAATTTTTTCTTTTAATTCCAGGGTGGTGTGATGCCTAACATCCAATCAGTCCTACTTCCAAAGAAGAGCGGAAAGTCAACGAAGCAGACGGGACAGAGTATGGAGTATTAGATCATCATATTTCGCCATCCTCTCGACTCTCCTCCCCGTCACCATCTCGTCATTCCTTCGTCACCCTAGAAGACGCGCTCTTTGCATGCCGGAGATTGCGCTCATTTCGTCCATTTTAAAGAACAGCGGATAGTCAACGAAACAGACGCGGCAGAGAACTAAACCATTTGCTACCCTCTTGACTCTTTTCGTCACCATCTCATCCTTTCGCCACCTTAGCAGGACGCGCTCCTCGTATGCCGAACTTGCGCTAATCTCGTCATTTCAAAGAAGAGTAGAAAGTCAACGAATTAGACCGGGCAGAGTTTGGAGTATTAAACCATTTGCTACCCTCTCGACTCTTCTCGTCACTACCTCGTATCCTTTCGTCATCCTAGCAGGACGCGCTCCTCATATGCCGAACATCACCCTCATTTTGCCCCATTTCAAAAGTAGAGCGGAAAGTCATCAATGGGACGAGGTAGAGTATGGAGTACTAGACTATCCTATTTCGCTACCCTCTTCTTGGCACCATCAAATAATCTTTCTGTCACCCTACAATGACGCGCTCCTCGTATGCCGAACATCGTGCTTGTTTTTATTCATTTAGCATTGAGGGTATCCTCATTGACTACAATCACGTCAATTTCATATGTCATCTCATGTCTTGAAATGATCGCATAGAGTGGTAGCCTACTTTAAAAGGTAACCAAATTATCTTTGTGGGAGCAAGTAGTAATTTTGAGATGGGTGACCTTATTACCTCTTTTAATCCAAACTGGAAGACAGAGCTCCTCGCATTCAGAATATAATTTTGGGATCGGTCTGTCGTATAAGTGACGCTGTCAACCAGCGTAACATCCGAGTTGCCTCTTGTAGTCCGTATTGAACAGTGTCTTAAGATATTTGAGGGTTTGTTAAATTATTGCTCTATGTGGGAGCAAGTTGTGAAGTAGAAATCTTGAATCAACTACCTCTTTTGATGCGTCGGATTAATTTCCATCCACATAATGTTCTACATTACATAATATAGTTATAATATTTTGAAAACAAACTGTTACCGGGTAATTTTTTTAAAGTTCTAAAGAAAGAAAATTTACAGAAATATTATACACTATTTTGCATAACTATTCCCTAGCTTTATTTGATTTTCAGTGATATCGAAATATACTTCAGTGGTTTCCTTCTCCAAAAAGAAAGGTAAAGAACTATATACAGCAACAGTATTTAACTTTTCTTTAAATCCATATCCTAATTATAAAACGGTTCATTTCACTATTTATTCATCAAAAACAAATGAGATAAATGATGATAAAACTATTATATTTGTGCAGTAAGTTCCAGAAAACATTTTCATATGCCTCTGTCAAAACTTCCATCCTTGTCCATTAACTAGTTTCTTTTTAAAAAGTGTGTTTTGACTAAAATGAACATTACTGCCCTGACGAGTAAGTTGTGTCAAATCATTTGAGCATAGTTGAATAATGTACACCTTAGCTTTTCGCTTACAAAGTATATATAAAAAAACAACACTTTTCCAAGACTTGTAATTTTGGGTTTCCTAACTTTGGTTTCTTGTCTAGCCATATACAATATCATAATTAGGCCTTTATTTATCTATCATAGAAAATTACTAATTTAAAGCATTGTATACTAAAGGTAGTGACGATTATGATACTGAGGAATGCTAAAGGGTAATCCTCCCCGCGTGGGAGACCGTGTATTTCGAAATCATCTGAAATTATTCCTTCCTCGTTTTGTTTGTTGAGTGAAAGAGTGTATTAAACAAACTAGAAAGCAGCAAAACTGAAAAAGTATGTACATTACTCAGGGATATATACCTGCTCTTTTCAGTAAACCGTTGTTTGCCTTTTAATAGTTGGTTTACACACAGACTGGAGCTTAAATTTTAAATCATTCCTTTGAATTCGATTTGGAAAGATATCGCCAAAGCGCTTCTATATGTATAAAGTTCTCCGTTTTCTTATTGTAAATAGCTCATGTGCATAGTGTAATCGTATCGAGTTTAATTTTCTTTTTGTATAATCTTCCTATGTTTGTAATTTGTATGTTAATATTGTTATGTGTGTTGATCGAGTTTAATAAAGTTTTATAAGTAAAATTTTTGGTGTATTTGTCAATTCGTTCCCAATTAATGCGTTTGATCGACCTGGAATACGAACCTAGGGAAATTTGGAGTCATGCAGTAAAACAAAAACAAAAACAAAAAAAATAAAAAAATAAAAATAAAAAATCCCCTCTCCCGGTATGAATTTTCTGAGATAAATAATGTAATTGTGAACAGGAAATTCAGAGATAACCTAATAATCATTTCCAGCCAATTTTTTTTTTCAAACAAGAATGATTTCCCTCTTTGGGTGTGGATGAATATTATTGTGGATGGTAAAAGTCCTGTTGCATCAATTCACTTGAAACAATTATCATTCTTAAAGAAAAGGCTTGTATGATCGTTCAGATAACGCTGAAGAGATTCACAGTTTATCGTGTGGTTAGTCCTGAAAATACCATACCGTTGAGAAGGGGAGATCGAGTTACAGGAGAGAAGAAATGATATAGTCGAGAAATGAAGAGGTGAGATAGAGCGTAGAAAAAAAAGATCTTGCTAAATCCTGAAAAGGTCTGAAAACCAGATGAGAAGGCTAGAGGCTGGGAATGCTCGTACAGGGGGCACTCTCCATTTCTTCTCTCCTCAAATTGGACACTCTTGATCTCCTCTCACAGATGTCATTTTGAGGCTCGAACCTCGGTGTTAAATATCAATTGTCTTTAAGTAAAGTGTGAAAGAAGGGTTGATGTGGGTGTGCTGATCCACACCTCGGGTT
The DNA here is from genome assembly GCA_940671915.1 of Paracentrotus lividus. NCBI lineage: Eukaryota > Metazoa > Echinodermata > Echinoidea > Camarodonta > Echinidae > Paracentrotus > Paracentrotus lividus. The sequence goes on along the minus strand of CALNVZ010003431.1, from coordinate 22,996,757 downwards.
TGTATAGTAAGTTTCCCCTTGAAGAAAAGACGTTCAATAATTTTCTTGTACAAAATGTTCCTTTTCTTCCCATGTGGTATAACGCTTCTCTCTCTTTCATCTAATTTATGTATAAATAATCCTCTCCACATCACTCCTTACTGTCCGGTACTCTTCATAAACAAAACAAAATAAAATATATAAATATATATATATCTTAACCCACGTAAAAAAAAATCAAATGTATATGATCGAATGTTTATATAAATATATATATATATATATATATATATATATATATAGATATTAAATATATATATATATATATATAAATTGTAAATATTTCTCCTGAGGAAGACGGAGGCAATACCGTCGAAAATTTGAGACAAATCTAATAAAAATTGGCGAAAATGCATTACAACATTTTGTTTTATACATATATATATATATATATATATATATATATATATATATATATATATATATATATATATATATATATATAAATGAAGGAAAAGTGGTCCACAGGCAACTCTATATTCATGATATTTGCACTAATATATCTCCCCATCTTCACATTTCGTTTCATATTCCGCCCTACTACCCGTAACACTTTCAAAACTCTTTCGCATGTAATAATATAATTTCAAATGGCAAAAGTTAGGCGCTTTCTCCAATCAAAAGGTGTCAGTTTATCGTGTCTTTTGTTCCAAAAGACGATTTATCTGCTTTTGAATAGAATCTTAATGCGGCTTAAACACGTTAAAAATTTTAAAAGCTGAAAGCAGAATGTTTCCCAGGAAGCCGCGGGAAACTGACGCCTTTTAATTGGAGAAGACGCCTTTGGTATCTCACTTCTTTGAGGCATCTCCGCGACTCCTGAGCCGTCGCGGAGACTTAGGAGGCGTCTTTCAGACGTCTCCGTGACGTTTCCGCGACTAGCATCAAACCCATCTCAAATCCGTCTGAAACTAGTCTCACATCCATCTCATGGCAAGTGAGATACCACCATAAGTCAACTTTCCCTTCTGATTATTCTTTTCCCTCTCTCTCTCTCTCTCTTTCTCTCTCTTCCTTCTCGTCTCCTAAGATTTCTCTTCAATTAACTGTACAAAAATCTTTCTGCATCCGCTTCTCATTTTCTACTCCCTTATTTACTTCAAAAGAATGATATATTTGCCTACTTTGCTATTCGTCCTCGAATCGCCCAACCAACCGATACTTTAACCCCGAAACTTTTGCTCTATTGTCTCCTATCTTCCCCTCCCCTGTGAGAAGGGCGCCCTCTCGTGATGAGGGCACTCAGCCAAAACATACCAACAAAACTTCCTCTTTCTCATCGGCTGCCGCCGAGCGAGTAACCTCGAGAACTTGCTCCCGCAAATGGGTTTGTTTTTCACTTTTTGTGAACCTTTTTGATGCCTAATTTGTGGGGTCTTGCTCTTAGTTGTCCTAGCCAATGTCTAGGTCGTGGTTCCTATTTATTGGAGTATTTTGAGGGCCGTTTTTAGTAATTCTGTTGGAATTACGGCGCCTTCTCCCTAGCTTTTTGACATTCATTACGTACGTGTTTTTATATTACACTCTTGTGGTGCGGGCCTTTGTTCTCCCGTTCCGCGCTTCATTTCACACAGTTCAGTGTAGCCTTTTGTTGGGTGGGAGAGGCCTTTTGTGACCCTTCCTGTCCCAGGGCAGAGTCTAAACTCCTTTGTATAAGTGTCTTTCTTTTCATATATTGCAGAGTGTTTTCTTATTCAGAAGGAAGAGACTTTCATCCTTTTTTGTATCTCGGAGACTTCAAAACATCGCCGACTCATCGGAGAGTCTCATCTACCAGGAAGACACGAAGTCTGGATCTCTGCATATTTTATAGAGGCGCAAAGCAGTTAGACGGAGAAGAAGCAGTTAGACGGGAACGAAAGCTGTTACATCTGTTTTCAACGAAAGTAAGTCGGGAGTTCACAACCCCGCCCGGGGCGAGTATGGCCCGGTGGCAGTTGGTAAGTCCACAACTACAGGTACCGCGGAGCCCCCGGAAATCGTCGTATGGGAGTCACGTTAGTGAACTCCCGGGGAAGTTCAGTCGCGTCGTCGTCGCCTATCCCCAGCGACGCACCCCAAATCGATCTTGGTGAGGGATCGAGGAGGGCAACTTCGTTTACGATCATCTTGACATTGATCTAGTGAAGTTGTAGGATCGATCGTGAGATCTTTCCAACATGATCGAGATCGATCGAAGGTCGGATTACCACCTGAGATCGCGTCTAGGATCGATAAGCCAGTATCGTATCGTTATCGATATCGTTAGGTAAATCGATCACATCAATCGATCATGAACATTATCGATCGATCGATCACTTCCATAATCGATCACAGCTTGAATCGATCACAAACATAATCGATTACAACTTGAATCGATTACAACATAATCGATCACGATGAATCGATTACAACATAATCGATCACGATTGAATCGATCACAGCATAATCGATTACAGTTTGAATCGATCACAACACAATCGATCACGATTGAATCGATTACAACATAATCGATCACAGATGAATCGATCACGCCAAATCGATCAATTTTGAATCGATCCCGCCCAAATCGATCTCGGAGGAATCGATCATGACAACAATCGATTATAATAAATCGATCTCACCTAAATCGATCTCTGTTGAATATATCACGTCAGAACGATTACAGTCATGTTGTTCTCTACATCTCGATTTCCCATGGTTCCTGCCCTGGTAAATCAATCCGACAGATTCATTTGTAGACAGAATGATCATGTTGGTTGGTTATGGGAAATAATCAAGTCAGATACCAATCGTAGTTATTTCATCTACCACTCACAAGATCAGAAGTGGGACTTTTCGTCGAGTCCACGTCCACGTCCCACTTCCTCCGGTGAAATTATTACGAGAACTCATATCACTTTTCCTTAAGGGAAGGATCATTCTACAGCTATCATGTCATATCGCTCACCACAATTTGATTGCGATATGAACGGCTTGGATGGGATGGTTCTCCTATTCCTTTGACTAGTCACCTTGACTTGACTTCGTTCCAGAAGTTAATGAGTCCAGGAGGGTGGTCAATCTACCATGATTGTCGGAATATCTTCCTTCACGGAACATTATGGTGTTTAGAAATTTATTTCTCTCAAGCTTTCGATATTCCCTTCTCGTCATTTCTTCAATATCGACCTATTTTTAAATATGGTAGATACCTATTAGTAGACTTGATGGTTCGAGTTCTTCCCCGAGGAGATCGACTTCGCAAGTTTAGGGCGGAAAATAGAAGCTCTCCTTGCGAGTTCGGAAGCGATTTCGAGACCCACCGAAGGGACTCAGGATTGGTACCGGAGTCGCTCGGAATGGGTTAATTCCTACAATGTCGTAATTACCGGACGATAATTGTTCGGAGCAGACGTCGCAGCATTCTTCCTTCAGAGTCGTGTCACTCCGACCACTCCTGTGGTAGGATTTCCATCGGAGACTAAGAAGACTACGCACTAGATGAGAGGAGTTACCTCTTCCTCCTCGGAGTTCGGTTCTCACGAATCCGCATTGAGAAAACTTTAGATTTATCTATCTTAAAGAAAAAAGGGGGGGGTGTTTGATACCAGATCATCGCTCCACCCTTGCAAGGATTTCAGTTCACGCTTCGATGATGTTGATTATCGTAACTGCGACGTTTTAGGCCCGTCTATCTGATAGAGGTCCGTTTTGTTCTTCGAAGAAGAAGTTCACTACTCAGTTCAGACTCAACGGAGTTTGTCCGAGAAAAATACGAGCTTTTAGCCTATATACGATCTGTATGTAGGATTCAAACCGGAAGAATCTCAGGATTTCAGCGATTCCGAAATTAGATTTTATGAGATACAGAGCCTTAAGTTTTCTACCTAAACTCATTAGGAAGAATGAAGGAAAGGTTTAAGGCGAGATTTATTCTTCACTCAGGAGAACTAGGACCCCTCCTTTCAGACATTATCGTTAATAATGTTGGAGATAACAGACGAAATACGGGTCACTAATTGAATCTCATGATTAGAGAAGTTTCTCTGTAACTGGGCTGATCGCTCTCCGTAGTTAATGAAGGGAGTTTAGATCAAACTGGAGTTCGAGTTCAGACAAGGAAAAATTTTTTACCTTGAAAATCTTCATCACGGTCGATCTTTCGCTCCGCCCTTGTTCCCACCAGAAGGAACAGTGTCTACAAGAAAAGAGATTCTGAGACATCTTGGAGTCATGGTGGTTTATCCCCAGTTTCACTGGACTGGCTTTCCGGTGGACCCAAAATCCCGGTGGGGTCGAAAATTTCAGAGGCCGAGAATTCGGCCAAAGAACTTTAGGTAGTTTAGAAAAGCTTGATATCAACCTCCAAGTCTGTTATTACTTTTTGACGTGTAATTACAATCCTCACGTCAACTTTTCTACGAACTGGATAACCGTCTGACAAGAAGTCAGACATAACACCTTCATCACAACAGTCGGTCGAGAAATCATACTGGTCAGTGGGGTAGAAGTCAGGATAGAGTAGCTCAGATCCGCTTCGAACTCTCATCCTTTTAGTATGGAGGAAAGCGCCTGAGGTGACCTCCCACCTACGTTTGGAAAAATTTAGGTCCGATGGAACGACTATTTGTTTTCCGATCTCAAACGATTATTATCGTTTCGGCAATCAGATGCGGTCTCATTTTAGACTTTGAGAAACCTCGATCCAGGGATGTCTTCAGGAGTCATCCACCCAAACCACTTAACATGTCCCTTGTCCGGAACATAGCTCAAAGGAGAAATCGAGAAAGTCACAATCTACCCTAAATTGTGTCTAATTTCTACATTCCTTTCCCCAAAAGCGGAGACTCGATACACGTAGTCTCAGTTGGGAGGACCAGCAGCAGACTTTAAGTTCTAAACTGCATCATGTTTGATTGAGTTAAGAGTTGATTCCCATGTATTAGGGACTCAACCGGACACCGCGAATCATCTGACGAGACCCAGTTTGGAGATAGTAGAACTTCCGATCTACTTAGAGAGTCTTGGATCGCGTTGAGGAGGTTTTAAGTGTTATTACATTAAGGATGTCATGTTGACTATCGAAGTTGTTGGTCCAGTTCCCAATTTGGCAGACTTTTAACGTGACCTCTCAATGTTCGACTCTTGAGATTTTCCAGCCTGAAATTCAGTCCGCCTCCGTCTAGAATTCTTTCTACTGAAATAAACCTCATATTCCTTTTGGCGAAGAGTTCCTTGGAACATGGAGGCCTCGTTTCAATGCCGCATATGTCACAGTTAGAGAGAGTCATTATCGACCCGACTTCGTTGATCTCCCTTAAATGAATGGGCCATAGACGCCGGGAGACCTTCTTTCTCAACGACGTTTGAGAGCCTGAAGGTGAGAAAGTTCTTCCTCACCTCAAGGACCTTTACAGATAGCGGACAGTTTAGGTTGAAACAGACATCGGAGGATGATGTCTTATTTCATTCGCATAGAGGATTTACTCTCACTGCTAGAGCAGAGTAGCTTTTCAACTCTAGTTCTGATGCAACAACGAGAACATCGGTCCAGTCGCTTCGCACATACCGATTTTGGGAAAAATAATTGGTTTGAACCTTTTCCTTTTCCACGACGTATAAGATGACTCACTTCAGAGTGTCGCCTGTTTTCATAGATTTCACACGACTGAGTCGCAAGGCCGACCTTAGTTTGACTTCTCCTCAGTTTGGCTTCCTCAAGTCAGTAAAGATCTTCTGTTTTCTGAGGTTAGGATTTATATAAAGGAGATATTTTGGGTTTACCCAGGTTGTCGTTTCAATTTCCGGAACTGACCGGAAATCCCTTGGTTCTTCCGGGAGTATTCTCCTGTTTCACTAGGAAGTATTAACCTGTTGGAGACGAGCGGATTTGCTACTACACCAATTCTTAACCCGAGACCGACCATATATTCGGGCTCAACGTCCCAAGGGGTAAGGGCAGAGATCTCGACTGTATCATCACTCCTCTCTAACATAGCCGCGGATTTGGTTGCGATAGTTTCTCCCTCTGATTAACGGAGAAACCATAACACTTGCCGTGTGTGAGTCTTTAGCATAACAGCAGAGGTTAGAGCTAACTCTCGAACACCTGAACGTCTTCCTTTTATATTCAGCCGTTATCAAGAAGTCAATTTCGAGCTACAGGATGTGACGAATGTGCTCCTCTCGACCTTATGGGAATAGTGTGTATCCACTAGTAAAACCCTTCTTCCGAACGGTAATATTCTGTGGGTTCCGAGAAAAACTTTTCTCCGTTCATACCGTTTTTCATCATCTTTCACTCGACGGGGGTAATGTCTGCTTACCCCAGAGGGAATTGGATCAGCTATTCAGCTATCCCAGCTTTTTCACTATCCAGCTATTTCAAATTCTTATCGATGGATAGTCATTTTCAGCGGTTCTTCTGTCATCACTTCCTTATTTTTCTAATCTTAAGAGTCCCTACTCAAACCTTGGGTCTCTAAATTGGTAGGTCGCAGGAAATGCGTCTAGGACTTCTTCACACCCACCTCATCCTCACGGTTTTCTACCTGGGAGATCATTCAAGTTTCTCCTCTGAAGTTAGTTATATCGTGACGCTGAACGCTCTAGTCTCTCATCTTCGCTCCTCTACTACTATAACGTATCGCCACTTAGGTTGGAATTATAGAGATATTCATCTTTTCTCTTTCGACATGCTTTTGAACGAAAATCAACAGATTATTCCGGTCTGTTAAAAATTTTCCTACGTCCCTTTAATCAATTTTCATCGTTGCGCACTGACAGAATGTGGCGCCGTTGAAGACATCTTTGATTCCTGAAAAATGTCCAAATGGTTATATCATGGAATCTTTCGCGACCAGTAACTGGAGAGTACTATCTCGAGATAGATGCGGACCCGAGGACCAAGGTACCTAGTTATCCTAGGGACCTCGATGTGAGCGGTACCGGCCTTTCGGGGACATTTTTTAAGGGAATTTCCCGTGGAAATGTATGTTATCAAATAATGGGTGAACGTTTCTGCGATGGAAGGAACTTTTCTCCTTGTTCCATCATTGCTACGGCGTCATCCTTCTATCTAAAACTTTAGAGTGTTGTACCTCCCCAGTACAAATCGTGCTGGTCGTTATAGCAAAGTAGGCAAATATATCATCTTTTGAAGTAAATCATAAAAATTATCACTATTTTATTATTTACAATAAAGAATTATATATTTGCCTACAATCCCTCCTCCGTCCCCCGTTCATCACTACTTAAAGTTTTAGGGTGGTATGAGACAAGAGGAAGTTTGTGGTATGTTTTGGCTGAGTGCCCTCATCACCAGAGCGGCGCCCTTCTCACCAGGGAGGGAAGATAGGAGACAATAGAGCAAAAGTTTTCGGGTAAAGTATCGGATTGCGTTGTTGGCATTCGAGGACGAATACAGCAAAGTAGGCAACAATATAATTCTTTATTGTAATATAATAAAAATTAGTGATAATTTTTTTATGGTTGATGTCTCTCTTGTACATGATAAATAATTCAAATCGGTATTTACGGGTCTAAATCAAAAAACAAAAGCAAAAAAAAAAAAAAAAAAAGGAAAAAAAAGAAGAAAAAGTAACAACAAATCAAATGAAAAATACATGAATTAGCTATATTAATTTATTTATAATTGATTTAAAGAGATTACAGAAACGTCTGCATAAAAAGTACATTAGTATAATGTAGAAAATAGTAGAATTATATACACACTAAATTTATTTTGGCAAAGCATTAAATTTCTTTATCTATAAAGTTTAAGGATTATCAAGACCATGATTTTCTTACATACTATATTCGTAATCAAAGCATGATTTTGTAAGTATGTGGTTTTGAAGACAGTACCCTTAATTCAATTTGCACTTATTACGTGTCAAGAAAATAGAATTTAAAGTAATCTGACAGGTCTGTCGAGGCAAATTTGGTGTGAATTTAATTCCCTTTGACGCTTTACCCATGCCAATATGATTCAATCCCAACGTATGTATGATTTGCAACAAATATTGATGCATATTTCAATTGTTTCTACATGTATGTGTTGCGTTTTACCCTTATACAAAATTTAGAAAAGCAAAGAATGTATTCTTCAAATATATACAATTTAAGTACGGATTTAATGTAATGAAAGACTAGAATGAATGTGAAGCTCAGTGCTCACAACAGGGTACCAATTTTAAATGCTAGGTACAAGTATTTACAAACAGAATTGCACAGGAATATAGAATTTTCCAATGAGATTGTGCTTTTAGCTACCAATGTTTCTCCTCTGGGAAATTCTACATTCCTGTACTAGCATTATGCATACACACATAAATCATATACACAAATATACACTGTGACATACTAGCCATTAAATTTTCCCTCATCAACATCAGATGTACTAAAAACAAGATATATCACCAATGTCAGCAAAACTAAATATGCAGCAGTAATGTACAAAAATACCTACATGGACGCTCCTTATCTAATTTACACCAAGCACAAAGGTGCATTTCAAAGAAAAAATAACAGAATTTTGACTATAAAGGGGGAGGGTATACATGTCGTGATATTAATCCGGAGCCTGTACAGTGTGTAAAAAACAGCCGTTTGGGCCATTTTTGTACGTAACCACACTATACGATGATGGCTAAAAAAGCATTTTTAGGAGTGTGATTGAAGATTCACAACTTAGACTTTTCCCCAGCAATAATAAAAACCTTTAACAAATGTATAGTAAAAACTTCAGTGGTACACACGGAAGGGCCATGAACCACTGAGCAATATATCTCAGATTATATTGTGCAGAATTGCAGTTGGTTTAAATATACATGTAATGCATTTAAATAACCTAAATTATGGCAAACCAAGTGCAATTCGTTCACAATTTTTTGTTTATAAAATGTGTTCAGTGGTACTGACCAGTGAAGCATATATCCAATGTATCATGGATAAAAAAGTATGTAAGAAAATAGTTATGACAGAGTCTTATACACCAGCTCTACACTAACAGGAGTGAGGTGCTAATTGACAAACCAAACCAATTGCCAATCTTGAACTTGACAAAGGGCCTAACAAATATTGTAAGAACCCAAAGGTTTCAATTGGGTCCCTTAGTGGAAACAAATCCAAGAGTGAAACCCTGTGCCCTGTAACAGAGTTATTATCAATTGAAAATTGATAGCAACCCATTAGGATGCTTGCTGCGAAAAGTTCAATTGCATAAAATTTTCACTGTGAACCATTGGTAATGTCAAATTTGCAATTGAATGTAAACCTTTATGTTAACCCGTTGTATACTAAGCCTGCATATATGCGGGCTGAAGAAACATAGAACATCCCTCTTGTCGACCGTTTATTTTACTCATGATTGCATAAACATATAAAGACCTTATATAATTTAAATTATCTGACATTGATCTATTTAAAGATGTCTTTGTTTCACCTTTAACTGAAAAGAATTTCTTACAAGCATGCTTGACAATCATGATTCATTCTGCTTTGTAAAAAGTTCTCAGTATACAACGGGTGAGGGGAACTGCTTATATTTTCAAATACTATCTAAACTTTTCCCATGTTTGAAATGAATGTTAAAATTTGATCACCCTTTTACTGAAATACCCTGTACACAATCAGAAGAACCCTCTTTATTTCAGGTGATAATCAAACAAATCATAACCACTACAAATAACCAATTTCTTGATACCTTTACCACTGAAGAGAGACCAAGAATACTGAACGGCTGAAAAAAAAAATATGAAAGGCACATACAATGAAAGACTGTTTTACTTACTGATACAGAAAGCTGAGCAGAATCCTGCTTACATGGAATGGATACAATCATGACGTTTGCAACATACACATAGATAAAGTTATTTAATTTCTTTTCCCTTCACCTATTACTTTTAAGAAAATATCAAATCTACATGATTGTAAATTAGTGAAATTTAGCAAAATACATGATTGGTCAATGGGTCTTGCAATGCATACATCGATCAATTGTACCTCATTGCTTCAAAATAATGTTTCAGATATCAATGCATGACTACATACATGTATGAAATAAAAAGCATGTATGCTACAAGATTCATAGAAAACATAGTTTCATTATCTATATTCCATCACCATATATACATACTGTTGTACTATTTACATGAGAAAGAATAGCCATCAAAATGAGGTACATACATTGTTTTTAAAAGAAAAAAAAATTGCATCAAGTCCATTTCCAATTGTTTCTTTCAATAAAGTCCTTTTAACATTTCCTGTTTTTGATTCCTGTCTGTGAGAAATAACCCTAATTAAAGAGAAACACATTCAGTGTAATGTACAATGTATTTCACACAGTATTTCATTCTGCTCATAAGTTCCTGAAAACGTAAATGGCCATGTGTTTTATAGTGGGCCCCCATATAGGTGGTGTTGTTACATGTGCGCGACAAGTACAGAAATAAATAATGATATAAAATGCTAAATACATGTGCTATATGGGTATGCTTGGTATTAAATTGAAGGGAATTAATCTGGCAATTACTTAAAAGTAAAAGAAATGCAAACGGTTAATTAGTTTATGAGTAAATAGCGTTTAATTAACTCTGAGTAGCCATTTTTGCACGGTGGAGGAGGAGGAGCATGAGGAGGAGCATAAATTTCTATTTTTTAACAAATTAAGCTTTTACCTTCACATTACCTAAACATTAAAGAGTTTAATTGGAATATCATCCATTTATGAGTAAAAATGGATCAAAGTTGAACTTAAGGATACATGTACCTAATTAAGCTAATTAAGCTAATTAATTAATTTACCTAAATGAGTAAGATGGTAGTTTAAATTGAAAATTGGTGTCAAACTTTAAATATGGATGCTATATGGGTAAATTGGGTATTAGTTTGAAGGGAATTAATCTAAAAGGGTAAAGAAAATACCTGTGGTTAAGTTATTTATGAGTAATTAATGATTAATTAACTTCAAGTACTCATTTTTGTACAGCAGATGATGGAGGGGAACATAAATTTCTATTTCGCAGTTAAACAAATGAGTTATAAGTATCATTGAACATACATGAAACTGTTTGATTGGATTGTTATTTATGAGAATTAATAGTGGGTCAAATTTACACTCATCAATAGTTACTTAATTAAGCTAATTAATGGTATAACCTCATATGTGTAACTCTCACAGATACACATGTATACCTGTTCACATGTCTTTGAACCAAGAAAAGTCAAATCCCTCGCTATAAGCCAGATCGCATCATTTGTATCAACAATAAGAACAGTAAATAACAAGTTATATATTGTTGGAAAGGTCTGACTTTGAAGAGTTCAAATATGCATGTTATTTTCTTGTAGGATCCTTAGTTTTTTCTCTGCCAAGATTTTCTGGAAGTATTTTTTTCTCACCTTTTTTCACATATTTTGATCAGTAACTTCTTATGACTTAACCCTATCTCTTTTCAGAATGATTTTTTGAATTCTTCAGACAATTCTCTTTCAGAATATGTATACTTTTATGGGTACAGAGAGTCAAATATAAGAATAATACTCTATTAAATAAAAACGGTATGATTTCTTTGAAAACATATAATGTAACAGAAAAGGGCCCACCTCAAAACGCATGGCCAAATAACTTAAAACCAATTATTCAAAGACCCTGTAAAATATAAGTCGCACATTATACAATGTATAACTTCAAATTAGCTTGGTAATCTGAATATTATAAAAGTTAACAGTTTTCCTCCTGATTTTACTTTACAAAAAGTACAAGAAAGAAGAAGAACAATCCTACATTCACACATTTCAAGGTAGCAACTGTATTAATAATATTATTGTATGCTTTCTTAACACCATGAATTCCTTGTATTGCTAAAGAATATTACACAAAATAAAGTTAATGATAACTAAGTTCAATAAAAAACATGTTTATATACAATATTGTACGATTTAACTTATGGATCAGCAGCTCCTCTTAAAAAAAAAAGGAAACACAGCAGGAAAAGAATCATACTTTTTAGAACTGAATTAATATTTCAGGTTTCTTGAATAACTTTTGCAATTCATCATATTTATAAGACACAAGTTGCCAGCAAAGAATCAAGGAGATCAGCAAAATACTTTCCCCTACTCGTTTTCACTCATTTTTTTTCTTTACAGGGCACGCATGAAACTTTGAAGTTTCAGGAAAAAAAAGAAAAAAAATATACCCCTGAATTCGACATATTTGTATTATTTTGCCAATTTTCTTCATTCTGTACTCGGCGACCGCGGCGACTTGTACACATCTCATTTTTTTAAATGATGTTTGAGCCTTCTCCTCTTAAAAGGGTATAGGTGTGTTACAGTTACCGTGGTAGATATTGATTTTCTCATTGCAAACATAATACTGGTCCCAAATGTTGGCATAACCCTTATCCTTCCACCACTGGCATAGCTGTTTATTCCACGAACAAGGCAGGTTGTAAAACAAGTCCTCCTTCTCCATGGACAGCAGTGTGTAGAAATCCTGATCACCCAAGTGGCCTTTGAAGTGAAACTTATCCCGGAGCTCCACAACCTTCTCCGCCCGGATATAGTCCTCAAAGTGGGCGCTGTTCCGCATTCGGTCCAGATCAAGGAGTAACACTCCGCTGTTGAACCCTGTGAGACCGTCTGGGGGTGGGTTGCCGACGCGAGTCCCTGGGTTCTGCGAGCGATAGAGAGAGAAGATGTGGCGATAAACCGGCTGCTGTTCGTGGACGATGCCCATGATGTTGTCGCCTCGGAAGCGGTCAAAGTGGTTGAAGAGCTCCTTGATGTCGGACATGAACTTGAGATCGGTATCGAGCATGATGACCTGATGAACGTACTCAGGGAGGAGATCCTTGTGTAGCATGGTAGATAGAAAGAAGATGGAGTCCATGTAGTATGGATGACCGCTTTGTATCTTCTCCTGCCCTTCACTTGGACCAAAAGGAGCTAGGTCCTGCCAGCTATCTCGATGTTTTATGGAGAAAACTAGAGAGATGAAAACAGAGAAAAAAAGAAAACATTGTATATAAAAATGCAGCAGTATTTTCATATGTAATTCATTCAGATAAACAGATCTACCCCATTCTTTTCAATGTATGGTGAAATGAATCTATAAAAAAAAAAAAAAAGACAAAAAAAAAAAAAATATTCTTTAAACCCCAAAATATTCCACTCAATAATCATCCTGAAGTAAAATCAAATTGTAACACATTTCTCGTAACCCAGTTCGTCAGAAAAGAATCCTACCCATTTTTATCATGAGGCTTGAATATTGGAAAATGAAATTCGTTTTGTAAATTACAGAGGAAAAAAATTTCTCAAATCTAAGATAATGATTCATTCTAAGACTAAAGTAAAATTAAATTTAGCTAATTTCTCTTCCAGAGAAAATTGTCAAAATATTAAGCCCACATTTTTCAAGATATTTTAATGATTTCTTTATTAAGAACTTCTATCCATTAATGCTTTTAGCTTGAAAAGAAGCTTACATGTAGCGCATTGCATAGAAATCATTTATACCTTGTGTTTAGTTCATATTATTTCTTGTTACGGTAACCATTACCTGAAACTTTGATTTTGAAATCTGCTGGTTTGTGATGTCTTGCAATGCTGTTTCCAGATAAGTTTTACTCGGTCCATCAACAACAAAAAAGAAGAGAAGATCGACAGAAGATTTCTCAAGAATCGATTTGAGACACACTTCAAATCTTTTCTTTAGATGTGGCATGCGATCTGTGTTTGTCAAAGTCTGCAGGACATGATACTTGAAAATATGGTCATAATTCTTTTCAGGTTGTACATTTTCTACTTGTCTGTCAATTTCTTCATCATAATCTTCTTCAGCCTCGGACTCTCCTTCGTCTTCAACATCACTAAAACTGTCTTCAGGTTCATCATCGTCCTCGGCATCATCATCATCATCATCAGCGACAAAATCTAGCTTGTCCTTGCTTTGACCTTGGCCTAAAATGATGTCTTTTCCCTCCAGGTCCTTTTGAATGTTCTGGTAATTGTGAACCTTATCTACTTTATTGTCTCCATCGAAATACCCATGGCTCGAAGCAAAAGAGTAGATAGCAAAACCCACTGCAATGAGAATCAATAGTTTTGTTGTCCTTCCCGAGAGGCAAGCCCCGAACACACCTCTCCGCCTGCCAGAGCTTCGGCCCATGCGATCTCTCTCTCTCGCTCGTGATGCGCTGGCGTAATGCATGTCTTTTTGAGATTTTATCGATTTCTTGGATTGATTTCCCCTTTCGGGAGAACTCTTTCCTCGTCGCATTTGTTCACACGTTTCACAGATTGATGTTGATCCAATAAATATGATCTAAAATTATGGGAAGTACACTAAATGAGGTAAAATAAAGCAATCCTCCAAATATAAGATGACTCTTTGCCACATCAAAATATACGTCAACACGCCCATTTATTTTACATGTGTAAAATATGAGACTAATCCAAATTTATTTGAGAAGCCATACATTGACTCTTAAGTTTTTAATCAATTCAATTTCAAAGATTGTAATAAATAATCTTCAATGGCCCTTTAATTTCATAAATATTCTATTAATTTTCGATAAATGTTTTAAATGAATCGAGTAGCTTCAAATTTATTTCATTGTAATCATTTTTCAATGTTACCATTATACAATCACCCCTCGATAAAACTTGGAAAATTCCACCTGTTCTTACGTCCAATCAGATCGAAGAACATGGCAAGTGCATCTTCCGTAAACAAAGCGGTGAAATCAAGCAAAAGAGCTGCTGAAAACGTGGGTAAGTATTCTTAAAAGTTTAATCAACGTTTAAAAACATATTGAAAGTGCTACAAATATACACACATATCTCATTTTCTATTCTTGAAATTCTAACTTGATCAGAAATGTGAATATTTGATTGACTTTTAGCAAATTCAATTTAATGTAGTCCGATATGTTGATAAATATGTTAGCAAACCCAGGTCCTCCAAGCTCAAATCTGTGTCGTTGGGTCAGCAAAATGTCAGTTCCTGACACATCATCACGCTAACTTGTGAACAGCAACGCTACGTGTGGAGTGGCTCGTAGCATTAATTAAGGTTTAATTTGTTTTTGAAAGAGTCTAAAGATTGAGGGTTTAGTCTACTGTGTCAGCAGGTAGATCTAGCTAACTTTAACGTTAGACAATAACTTAACGTTACGTTAGTAATACTAGGATGGGGGGTGCGATGTCCGGACACTTAACAAAAATTAAGCCTGGTTTTTCGTCTAAGGATTAAGCCAGAAATGTATGTTGAATACTTCTTATCACCATCAATATTTGTTCTCCACAATATTTTCTGACATTTTGTGCTGAAAAACTTCAAAGATATTGATTTTAAACCCTTTCAAATGGCTGGTTAAAATTGAGTGTCCGGACATCCAACCTGTCCGGACATACAACAACTGGGTATACTAGTAGTTTGTTCCAGTTGATTAATCGACTGGAACAAACTACCTGCTGCATGCTGACAGTACAGTTGTCACAAAGAAGGAGTCCTGGATTCTGGAAAGCTCTAGCTTTGTGACGTATCTGTTTAAATTTCGTTGGGTTATGTCGCGTGGATCTCTCATTCGGTTGAACATAGTCGTTGATAGGGATTGAGACTAGTCCATTCACCATCTTATAGTTATAGGATGGGGGGTCCGTTATCCGGACACATCAGCCGATAAAAACATCATCGTATGCTCTGGATTTATCCGAAATTGGTGCAGTAAATAGCAAAAATATTTGTGAATATTTGTGCTTTGTTATATTGTCTGATATTACTTTCATTCGATTGATGAAATATTGATCACAAAGGTCCTAAAATTGCCGTCTTGTCCGGACAAACAACCCGTCCGGACATACAACAACCGGGTATACTGGAAAAAATATAGATCTAGAGCAAAAGAAGATGTTTTTATCTGTTTTAAGTGTCCGGACAACGGACCCCCCATCCATGATGTACATGGAAAGCCTTTGCTTGGTTCTTCTGCTTTTAAGTGTAACCCATCCTTCCTTCCCATCCTTCCTTCCTTCTTCTTCTTCTTCTTCCTTTGCTTCTTCCGGAGATCATCAGCAGGGTTCTGTTGGTATGTTTTGGGGTGGGCCGGTGGGCATGGCATGATTGGTGGGCTCGGGGCGGGGGATGCTTTTAAAACTACAAAGACCTAACTAACTTAGAACTCAAACTACATTACGATTAGCTCTAGATTCTATTGGATCGTACTAAGTTTTTTAGATCTAAAAAAAAAAAGATCTAGCGTTGAATCTAACATTTTCGTTACACAAACAACGAACAACTTATTCTGCATCACCCATCTGTCGCCATCCTTGCGTCTGTTTTCTGTGAGTCAGTGTGAGCACGTCGTCAGTCTGGAACTTGGCAAAACTTTTGATTTTAAATAAATAATATGAAATAGGCCTGGACTCTAATATATCATTATTATTAAATTTCATTACAGAAATTACATTCAGAATAGATCTAGATCTTGGTGTTTTATGATACCAAATTAAAATTTGTGTTTTGCGACAGATCTGACGACACTACAGTCTGCATATTTGCGACTTGACTCAAACTCTGTTTTAGGGGGTTTTTAGGACTAGTTGGTCTATGTTGTTGGGTGTCTGAACAGATGATGTCAAAGTAGACAACTGGAGAGTCAAAACTGCTTTTAATTGCAACCAAACTCATACCACTGCAATGAAAAATCTTTACTGATTCAGAATATCTAAACCCCTTGTCAATATCTGTTTTAGATTGGGAGTTATCACCTTTCAAAGAAGGGCCCCCATTTTCAGGCTTCAGCGGTACCCCGCAAGGGCGTCGAGATTAAGACGTCACAGCATGGGCATCCGCACTGTGTCCACTGTATGCACATATCTTGTATTGTATTGTATTGTATTGTATTTATTTATTCACGGTAAAAACTCACAATCAGCCAAACAGACTGCTTTTCAGCGAGTCCGTGCTGGTACAAATATACAGGTGTAAAATAAACAATATTACAGAAAATTAACATACTTAAGTTAACATTCAACTAAATTACATACAAATTAAAATTAAACACAAGAAAAATACTACATATATACAGAAAACGATTAAAAAAAACAAAAAACTTACTATTACAGAGAGAGAAAAAAAGTAACATCATGAGGCCCAAAAATAGTTTATTGAAGAATATCGATCCCCTCCCCTCCCACGGAACGCGCGCATTAAAAATCAATACAGTTCACTGACTTTGAAAATAATGTAAGCTTATCTATTGCACGAATTTGACAGGAAAAAATTGACCCCCCCTTTTTCTTTTTTTTTTTTTTTTGTTTTGGTTTGGATTTGCTGGAAAAAAAAATATTGGGCCCTCAAAAAAAATGCCTCCCTCCCCCCACAAAAAAAAATTTGCTACCTGCACACCCCCCTCAAAAACAAGAGCCCCCTAATATGCTTGATTCTGGGGAAAAATAAATAAATAATCGCCCCCCTCTCCCCAAAAAAAAATAAAAAAAACAACAAAAAAA
>CALNVZ010003431.1:22945722-22976614 GCA_940671915.1 Paracentrotus lividus | reverse complement strand
GTTCACCAATATAACGTAACTGAAAAACTAAGGAGCTAATCCATCCGAAAGTTTGGATGAATTATTGTTATAGCTAACCTGATGAAGTATCTCGGGATTCTCTGCACATAATATAAAGACTTACAAAACCAATTGAACAATATCAAGATTTATGATAACCTTACATATAGATATTATGGATTATTATCCATCAGAGGGTTTTGAGAGGCCAAATACAATGTTTATTTTGTTGATGCATCTTCATAAACTTGACCTACTTTACAAAGTTCGTTGACTCGCCCAATATCGTGGCCTCAACTGCTGCCCAATATCAGAAAATCTATATCCATACAGAGGGTTTTGAGAGCCAAATACAAGTGTTTTTGTTGATCACTTCATAAACTTGACCTACTTACAAAGTTCGTTGACTCGCCATCATAGTTATCGTGCTTCACTGCCCAATACAGAAAAATATTGGCAGCAAGAGGGGGAATCCAAATTGAAAGTGAGATAACCACAGAAGATTAATGTTTTGTATTGTTTTTTTTGAGAGACCAAATAATTTTTAGGGGATTGGGCGGTTTTTATGGGGGGGCCAATTTTTTTTTTTGGCGGGGGGGGGGGGGCCCAATTTTTTTTTTTTGGGGGAGCCGAATTTGTATTCATTTTTTCTCAAAGAATCAAGCAAAATTAGGGGCTCTTTTTTGGGCGGGGCCAATTTTTTTTGTGGGGCCAATTTTTATTTATTTATTTTTATTTTTTATTTCAGATTGCAGAATATAGAATCGTAATCCAGAAAAAATGTGGGGTTCAGGGTTACTGAATCCTAAATGATAAAAAATTATGATAAAAGGGGGGGGGGGCTATCGTTAAAATCCTCTGTAATACGATAATAATGATAATATTAGATGTCCTAATTTTTCGGTTCAATACAGATATATTTGAACCGCTTTTCAAAATTGGACTCGTCTTTCAGATCTCGTCCCAATATTTGTGCAAAAGCTCGTCCAATATTCTTGTAATCAAGACATCATGTCTTAGACAGTATATACGAAGCATATATTAAACACTAATCATAACAACACTGTAAAAGATCACATGGATAGGTATATCGACGACAAGTACATCGAAACCTTAGAAACTTAAGAAGAAAAGATAACAATTGGATGATTGCGCTAGGGCTTTACGCGTACGCTAATTGGCATGTAAACAACATAACATATCTAGAGTTAAAAAACATCAAACCGAATGTAACCATTCATACTCTAGCCCAATCATACTGAACTAGTAAATTTCTATTTACTGATAGATACTCACCAATCAAATTCAGTCGTATTGTGTGACCTAGATCCTACGTAGTAGTTAAAAACCACCCCAACCATAAGGCTTAGACCTAGCAAGACATAAAACATAATAAAAGTTATGAAGATCCACGTGAAATAGCATTTATCCGATATGCTTAACCTATCAAAATTAGATGCATCAAAGCACATTGATCATAAAAAAAACGCTAATACATGCCATGTTATGAGGCTCATTCCCAAGCCAATATGATCCTTCGTACTTAATTAAGATATGATAAGCTTACATAGGTTCCAACTGTAAGTCCCCTGTACAAATCGGTTACGATAATTAACCATATTCGGCACCAGCCGTCTTTTGTTTACAGTAGAATATACTAGGAACTAGCTGAAATTTGATCAGGAAAGTAATTTTAATTACCTATTACAAATACATATTAAAAAACAAATGAAGATCAATTTCATCAATGATTTAATCTACAAAAAGTGTTATAAATATCTTTGAATTATGCAAATTGGGCATTAGTGGCACTCAAAAAAATTGGAGTGCTCAACAAGGTTTATAGAAAACATAAAACATTTACTGAACAATTTTAGAATCAAAACCCTATATCCAAATAGAAATGCATTTTATGCGAGAGCACCACCGAATACACAAGTAAGACAAAAATATTATGATCATAAAATGTACATGTAACTGCCAAATAAGTTTTATGACACTGCTTCCAAACAAGATGTTATGAGAATACCAAGAGGGAAAGGTGTAAATTTGGTCAACGTTAACAGTGAATATTGGCAGAGCGAGTAAGTGAACGTGAGTATATACCCGGTGAATGTATTTATATAGTCACTGATGAATTAAGCACAAGAATGCTATAGTCTTGGATTACTATAAATAATGATGCGAATACAGTAATATCTCTAGTCATAGGATGTGTAGTAATTTCAATTCTTCAGCAGGTACGAAAAAATAAATGCATGATTGTGTATGATAAGACCTGAAAATTATAAATGTATTATTGAATACCATAATTTTTTCATGGTTTTAGATATTGTTCAGAATGAAATAACATTATTTTGTAGATTCTACCTTGTTGCAATGGATTTGATAGATCTTGCATTTGTGATAAAAGCAGCAGTCTTGCGAGACGACTGCATATTCCATCCGCTCCTGTTGCGTGGGTAAGAATTAAGCCAAACTAAATTAGTAGACCGTAACTATTGCAAACAAATCAATGCTTATATAATTGATTCTTAAATATTCTGTCTCTTCAATATGCATTGATTTTATTTTAAGGACGTTTCTGGTCTTTTAGCCATTGAATTTCGATAAATAAGGAATTTTGGAGGAAGTGTGACATGACCACTTGGACAAACTATGATGGTAGTGTTCATCCGTGTAAGTTAGTCGGGAAAGTCATGACGGTGGCATGATTATATTTTGTTCTAAAACCTTATTTGGAGGGATTCAGATTAAAAAGAAAAAAAATCATATTAAAATCAATATCGATTCAACACAGAATAAGTCTTCTTAAGAATGAAGTCACTATAAATTTACGTGGAATTCTAAGCATTATATCTCCGAATGTCAATGTGCAAATTAAACGCTTCACCAACAACCAACGGGCCGCACCGTTCACGACCCCTCGGTGAGAGATGAGCAAAGCAATTCGTGCTTTTACCATGATTGCAAACTCTTCAAAAATCTATCGCAGCAAGTTCAAATCTACAAAATAATCACAATCGTTAACAATATCTCAAAACACGATATTCTAAGGATATACAACCCTGTATTATTTGTCCAATGGTGTAATCAGTTGTGATGAAAGAGCCATATTAATCCGAGACACAGCAGCTAAAGCATGCAAGTTAGTACAGTGCGAGCAATATGCATATGCATTGCATGTGCATCAAGCTGCGCGCGCAAGCTCAGATCAGCTGGCTAGCTGTTGTTCGAGCTGTCCAAAGTGTGACGTCACAAGCCAGGAGCTCCTCCGCACGCCGAGCGGCCCATTTGGGGGCGGATTAAACAAAAATGCTTAAAACTACTTACAGCTATTTCTGAGAGATTCAAGTCATTTTCAGCATGTCAATCGTATAAACGAAGGAAAATCTATTCAGCAACATGCAATTTGGCCATTGTTAGCAAATATTGTGTATTTTCTCCGTGTGTATACTTTAACCAGCTTTTTGAAATTTGCTAGCAATTTCTTTGTACTGTAGTTTTTCTGTTTTTTGTTTTTGCATGAAATGTTAGAATATATTATAGACAACGATTGATGATGATAAACACTAAACCTATTCATTTTTGGCTTAATCCTAAGAAAAACAAAATCTTCATTTTTGTTAAGTCTCCAGATAACAAATTTCCCATCCTACAGCTCTGTCACTGATAGAGCTGTGTACATGTATATCTTAGACCGAGGCTGCTCTGTCTTCATTGTATCCCTCTGAAGACAGAGAGCTACCATTGCGCGAGCTGTTTAGACTGCAGTGTACATAGCCGAGTGTGTTTTTCGGTGATCATATTTGATTGACCCAAGATTTGCTATAGATCTAACATGAAAGTTATTCCACTTACCGCATCTAGAAGTAGATTTTCTCTGGATCTATCTGTTTCTTGTCCTTGATGCCCAACTGTCTTGTTGAATTTTGTTTTTGGGGGTTTCTGTAAGTTTTTCCCATGAAATTTGGGGAAATTTAACAGAGAATCACGGCACTGCAGTTTGAACAGCTCGCGCAGTGGTAGCTCTCTGTCTTCAGAGGGGTAAGCACTAGGATGAAGACAGAGCAGCCTCGGTCTATGTATATCTATGAAATGAAGCAATGTCAGTCATGACTAGTAAAAAGACAATCATCAATTACTAGCTATAGTGATAATCATCTGTTTGTTTTAAAGTTTAGTGAATATTAAATGACTTTCATTTCATTACTCTCCTTCCAGGACAAGGTTATATCTTCTAAACTTCACTGCTTTGTATGAACCCATTCATGGATGACTTGACCAACCTGAGAAGGCAGTACAGTGATCTACACAGGGAGCTTACGAACAGACAGCATGTCCTAAATGCATACCTCAAGGGCAAGCTACCAACTGAGAGAGAACTAAGAGAGCAGAATGACCGTGTTAGGTAGGTGCCAAACCGTGCCAAACTTTGCAAATTTTTGTCTACTGAACTGGGAGTCGGAAAGGCAATACATGCATGACTTTGTCATTTCATCCAAAAGTTTAAACTTGAAAGCCTTCTTGTTCTCTGTTACATTACACTTTTACGTCCTTGGGGAATGCATTTTATCTACATTGCTTCTATCCACCCTGGTGATAATGGGTACCTGCCTGGTAGGAATAGATTGATTACGTGGTACATGTACTAGCGCTGGCTGCCATGATGATTTCCTTGGGATTGGACGGATGTCCAGGAAGACTTACAGCCACCGATGAATGGAATGATATATATATAGCTATTAAAGATGAAACTATTTCACACTGAAGTAGATAAATTGAAGCACTGTTCATTTCTCTCTTCTAACCTTTGTGTTTGTGTTTTTGTATAATTATGTCATGCGTTTACATTGTATGTCATATCTTGTGTAAAACATGTATTCTTTTTGGTCAAATAAATAATAATAATGCTGGAAATCTTCTCCATTGAAAAATCACAACTGTTTTCCTTATATTTTATTTGGGTCATGAGTTTTCTCTTTCCTCTCAATATCTTTTGACTTAAATAAGTAACATTATTTGTTGCACTAAGACTATTTTTGTTTTATCAACTGAAATGTTCATTATTCATACAGTAACATTCAAAGACGTGTTAATGATGGGAGCACACAATGGACCAGCACACCAATGAGGCACCAATCCAGGTCACCACACACCCATAGACACCAGACATCTCACCATGGTACTAGAACGGACAGTCGGACACCAGGCAAACGCAAATCTGATGCTGATACACCTCGCCAGATCGGAAGGGGCTCAAGCCTAACACATCACGGATCTGAATCTAAGCGGCTGAAAAGCATGGAGAATGGGTTTCTAAGGTCCCAGACTAAGCAAGCTGGGTCAAGACCAAACCATTCGTCCAGGAGGCATTCCAGTCAGCACAGACAGGACTCGAGAGAAAGGTCACCACACACATCGTGCCACACGAGGGAGACAGACATAACCAGTCGGCGCAGACATGACTCTCGGAACTGGTCTCCCCGTAGCTCATGTCACAGGGAGACAGACCTAACTAGCACTGAGAGACAAGATGAAGATCTAGATGAAGAGAATGTACGTGGAGCAGACGGGAGTTATGTTGAACAATTATTGTCTCAAGGAAACAATCGATTAGCAGCTGCAAGGTCAAGAGAGGTCACTCCAAACCCAAGGTCTATTCTACTGACACCCGGGGATAGACCAAAGAAGGTAGGGCCCTCTGCATTTCATCAACTCCGTGGTGACGGAATAATACTCATTTTTTCGTTGTGTACATTGGTCTTACTCTGTAACCATGGAATTGCGCATCTGATTTGAAAGTCTATGATTTGTTCATTTGTGAGACATTGAAATATCTAGTTGTAATGTAAGTCTTGAGGTATCAGAAAAATTGTATTCTTTAGTAGGATTCAGAAATAATCTACATTTAGTTCTCGTCATCCTTTATGACATAGTGTTACATCCCAGTCAAGGAGAGTATGCATTATCCAACCAGTGTCCTAATCTATTGATTTCTGTTATGAGAGTTTTTCTCTTTCTTAAAGTGGAATATAATCCATTAAATTATTTTTATGAAATGACTAAATTTCTCCTCCTTATCTCTCTACCTCTCTCTGTTCTCCCCATCTCTTTCTCTGACACCATTTCTTCTAGACTCCAATGAGAGTTAGTTTTCTCAATAGACTGAACAGGGGTCATCAGAATTCTCCCATCAGACCTCTACCTCGCTCGCTGCGTGATGATGGCTTATCACACAGTGTAGCAGCCCTCCAGGGGAGTGTCCATGACCGTAGCTATGGCAACACGACCCAGCCCCTCCTTGGTTATGATTGGATAGCGGGTCTCATGGATACGAATGCCACGGCTGAAGAGAAGTCGGATGCCTATCTGGAAGAGATAAAGCAGTTCCGTCAGATGAACAGAGACGAGTGTGTGCACGACAGGGTCGTGAATGAGTAAGTATGATGTTATATTCTTAACCTGTTGGAGACGAGCTGATTTGGCTAGAACACGCTTTTCCCATAGACCTCAGCCCAAGTATACTCGTGCTCAGTCCTCAACAGGTTAAACTTGCTCAGCAAATACAAAGAAATGAATAGCTGAAGAGATTAATCTGTTCTGTCAGATGAATGGAGAGAAATGTATGCATAACATAGTCATGAAGGAGTAATCATAATGTCATATTTTAATCTTGCTAAATTAAAAGACTGCTATACTGGTATTGTATGAACAGGTGAAGAGGTACAGATAGTTCCATCAGATGAACTGGGATAAGTGGGTGCATGATACGGTCATAGAGGTTTAAGTTTTCTAAGTTCCAAAGAAAGGAATAAAATAATCATATTTCAATACTTTTTACCTATAGCATATCCGTAAAAAATTGCCATTTGTACTAAGCCAGATATCTGTCTCATCTAATGTTATACTAGTATTCAAGAGGACAAAACGATTATAAATGGCTTTGTTGTTGTTTTTTAATTTTTTTTTATTCCAGGAGTGCTCATGATTCGATGAATGTAACCCAGAGTGTACAAGTTGTTCAGGAGCCACACCTTCAAGCTAAAGAACACAAATGTGAGTTTTAAGAAATTTAGTTTTTGCTAATGTATTAGGATGACTAAATCCTCCATATTTTAGGTTGTAGATATCATTAACCCATATACTCAGAGGATGAGTGTAACAGAGGTGCTTACTCCGATGAGCTACTTGCCAAAATGATGTGACATGTGGAGAAAAAACCCAGACATTTAAACTATTTACACTTTGAAATACTATGGCACGCTGAAAATATGGGTGTTTACAGGCGGTTTGATGAGACAGGATGAGAGGCAGGTTTCAATAAACTTACGTCGTAAGGAGACACGGTCACACCAGAGTTATATAAACATTTAATAGCCCTTCTCTTGTAGAATACAACTCAACGGTCAGGAGATCCATATATATCTACAATCCACATCTATCATGTCTATGAACACTACTTTATCATATACTAAGAAAGAACCTTGCACAGCACAAGAGTGAGAGGCCAAGGCAGACACGTGGAGTGTATGCCTTGGTCGAATGGCGCGAAAATATAATTTATGAGCGCCCTTCTGGTGTGGGCGTGTCTCCAAGACTACAGTTTCGGGCTGTTAAAGAGGCAAGGGTGAGCAAATCTCGGAAGGGCGGTTAGGCCAACGAAAAAAGAAACCATTTGTTTGCCCTTCCCTTCCCGACCGGAAAATTAAGAAAATGGACAGTAGCTTTTTTTTTTTTTATGAGAACACAAGTTCTCATATTTTCTATTAATTTCTCCATTACAACATTTTGAAGATTTTGATTCCAAAATGGAGCGATTTTCAGCTAAAGTTAGGGAAAGTTGATAAAAATGTTGACTCATCTCTCATTTTCAGCTGACATCGAATGATGTGCTTTGAATCTGTACATAAACTTTCTGTATGCACATACTCGTGCAGCTCAATAGTGCAGGCTACAGCTTAGGCCAGGTGCATACATAATGCAGGATGGCGGCGCGGCCATGCCAGGGGGGCTCGGCGACGTGTCATGTACATATATACGTGTTTCAATATCTAGCGAGTTGACTGTTCATGTGTTGGGCAAAAAAACATATAAACTCGACCGACCAACCTTCTTTTTGATTTTTGTCAAGGAAGGGCAAACAAACAATTTTTTTTTGGGGGGGGGGAGGGGGCCTTATGGTTGATTTGAGGAGTTTACCAGCTGAATGTTCCGGCTGTTTGAGAACCTATGGTGATCAAAAATTAAATGTGTGGTTTTAAAGTTGGTTTGAGGGCTAAAGGGTTTACAGGTGAATAGATGGTATTATTCAGTGTCTTACTCTTTGATTGTGTGCCCCCATTAGCCAAACACAAAATGACCATTCAAACAAATGAGGATTTCAAGCAGCAAAAAAATAAACTGTCAGCACATATAAAATATGTTACACAATTTCCTCAACCGATTGTTTGTATTTTTCGCCTTCATAGCTAAATAATATCTCCTTCCTTCTAGGTATTCATAACTATGTGTTGAATGATAGGCTGTTTGCTGCACCTCTGCATGAAAACGATGATGGAGAGAGCTTGTGTGCTATCTGTGAGCATAGAAGGAGCAGCGAAAAGAAATCTTCATCCTCACCTTCCTATATCAGGTAGGTCTTAGCATACAGGGGCCCGTTTCTTGAAACCGTCATAAGTCTAAGTTCGTGGACATCCCATTGAAACGTGTGTTAACTCTACCACACATATCCCTATGAGTTGTCCAAGAAGTTAGACTTGTGACGGTTTCGAGAAACAGGCCCCAAGAGTTTAGTGGTCAACAGCAGGGTCAATATAATATTGTTTAATTTAAAAATGTTCAACAGGAAACTGTCCTCCTTTAGACTAAATTGAAAGAAATGGCCCCCAAATGTTTGCCACTTGGTTTACACCCACTTTGCATACTGCCCGTTGGGTCTCATCCCACGTGGTCTAATTCAATTTTGTCTACAACCAGTTTGTCTAATTACCTTTTGCCACTTCACCTAATTACCTTTTTGGCTAATTCCCGATTTGATGTCCACTTGGCATTACGTAAAACTCTCGTTTGAGAGTCGACCGCATTTCGTTGGATGAACTGCGGTGTTAGACCCCCATGTCAAAAATCCTCGTTTGAAAATAAAAAAAAAAAAAAATTTCCAAGCACTTTCACCCTGCATGGCCAGGTAATCCCTGTTATCTAACGTTTCACCTCCGCCCGCCAGCCTGAGCGTTGAGCTAGGGTTAAAAGATAAACAGCAGCTGTGATATTACGTAAGAGCAGCTCTGCCTGCAGTAGACCATTCGGAATGAAATGACTGTATTTGATATTTTTCGGGTTTTCAAAGACATATTATATTTAGAAATCTAAGGAAAGAATAAGGAAAGTAAGAGAATAATAAATAAATAAAAATGTATCTATACATACATCCAGATCGTATGATGTAAACAATATTGCCACCGCGTGTGGCCCCCTGCTGGACCTTGGGTGGCCCCTGTTCGGATCGAGGTCAAGAAACAGATGTTTAGATACTTAATAGCTTGCTTGAAGTGATTTAAGGTTTGACACACTTGGAAAAGAGATTAAATAGAATTGCAAGCAGGGGTATAATATTCTCAAACAAGGTTTTTCGTCATGGTCTAAAACCACTTAGTTAATTACCTGTGACAAACTGGTCATAGACCAAATATTCATTTGGGAATTAGACAAATGCGAGTAGATAATTTTGTTCTTAGACAATTTGGCAATTAGACCAAGTATGTATAAGACCACACGGGAACTAGACCAAATTGTTATTAGACTAAATAAATTCATCCGATGTGGTATTAGAAAATCAGAGAATGGGACCAACGGCTGGTAGACCAAGTGGATATAAACCTTTCAATCTTTCCTAAATGTGTAGTTTGGGAGGTCAAAAATGCTGTAGGGGTAAAGTACATGTCAACATACAATTTGTCAAATCAAAACATGGAAAATAATGTCTTTTCAGAGCTACCAAGACTTTAGTTGGTATGAATAGCCCTGAAGTTAACAATCTGAGTCATGCTCCCTTTGAGCTTTTCAGAATACTACATCAAGATCCAGTTCCAGATGCAGTAAAAATATGTATGGAATCCCAGATTTATTTAGCTCCAAAAAATTCTTATATGTACAGTAATTTGTATCTTGTAATTTCAAGTACTGTTTACCTTTAAAATGGCAAATGCCAATTGTAGTTCAGTTTTTGTAAACAAGATTTTTGTTAAAACATGTGATTTTTCTTTTAAATTTGAATTTATTTTGCAGGGTAAGCATACCCAGGTCCACCTTGCAGTCACCATATCATGTGCGCCCTCATCGGAGGCAGAGCTTTGATCCAACAGACTCCATGGGCTTGTCACAGGTAAGTAATCAATTTATACTTTAAGGGTTATTCCTTTCAGACTGATGTGTTGGCTCAGTGGATAGAGCGTCTGCCTCATAATCGAGGGGTCGTGGGTTCGATTCCCATCGCGTCATACCAAAATACTTTAAAAAACAAGAAAGGGATCTAGAGCAACATCGATCTGGGGCTGCTCAGTGGGGCTGTAGCCAGGCTACAGATCAATTGGGCAAAAATATTTTCAGTTCCACCTTTGTTTCGGACAATGAAATTTAGAGCAGAGCTTTCATTGCTTTGCATGATGGGACAGAATTCTAGTACAATCCGCTGATTGCAGCTGTGCAATGGTGTTGTGAAACAATGCAAGTTTAAAATTTTATTTTCAACAATGTCTTGCAATACAAAAGGCCTCATCAGCTTTTAAAGCCAACTTGAACCTGCAGCCTTGATTGAATTGCATCACCTTAAAGTCTTCAACTTGTCCTGTTTCTAAACCCAGAGTGCAACAATCTGAGTGTAGTCTGAAATGTTTCAAAATCTCAAAATGCATATTTTTATAAGACTAGCTTTTATATCATATGACCTATAAGAGCCTGCACACATTAGTGGTCATCTCAATATCACTTTAATTTCTCTATTCCTATATTCTAGCACTGTCTTGCTGGTTGGCAGAACTCCCGTCCGTCCATGATGCCCCCGGCATCTACCATCGATCTCAAAGCCTCGTTGGATAAAACAATGGTAGCTGCTACCTCTCTGGTAAGTTCCATGGCATGAACAGTAAATTGCTACTTAGTCAACAACCAATTCTGCCCTACTTTAGCAAAAGGACGCAAGTGACAAAAGTGACATTTCCTGTAAAAGAGCAATATGTGTCCGTCTTTTACCCTGATGTCAATGTAATTGCCTAATGTCTTACCTTAAATATTTCAAAGATGGATAAATTTTGAGACAAGAAATTTGGGCTGCAAAAAGATGGTACCACATGAAATATGTAAACATTAAAAACTCAAATTTGATTAGTATGTCACTTGCTTCCTTTTGCCAAAGTAGGGCAGAATTTTTCTAATGTCTGTCTGTTCCCATCCCTCGCGGTCTAATTGCCACTTGGCGCATTCACCCCTTTGTTTTATTTTCTGTTAGGCTATACCTATTTTGTCCAATTTCCCCTTGGTCTAACACCACTTAGTCTATTTTTATGAATTTCTAATGACTCGAATATTTATTTGACAATATTGGACAAGGTAAAGGGGATACTAGAGCATCTAGACATTAGACTAAATGAAAATTAACCTGAGTTTAGACCAAATGATAATTAGACCAAACAGCAATAACAGCAAATTAATTGTAGACAAAATGGGTTTAGCCGATGTGGTATTTGACGATAAGATAATCAGACCATCTTTTAGTAGACCGCGATGATATAGACCCCTGCTTCTTATCAAGGGATAAACTCTCAAATTTTCAAGGATGTACTCAGATGACAAAGACTTTTGGTCTAGATATCAAATATCCCTTAAAATACGTCACCAACCTTGTGTAAAATGGTTTTCTCTATACATCGCCCTGCAAACCAGTGTGTAGGTTTTTATGCTGATACAGTCCACACTTGTTATAATGAGCATAGATACAGCGTGATTTCATCAAGAAGCAATCCTCCCGATCCCAATATTTGTAATCTGATTTGTTCATTGTTTACTTAAACGAGAGTTGACCGTATCCAAAGAGGGAATTAAAGAGATAATCTGAAGTGGTAATGGCAAAGAAATTCTCTGAAAGTAGTCTCATATTACTAGTACTCTGTATAAATTGTACTTGAATTGTACTTTGGAAAAAAAAAAAGAAGAACAAAAATTTCCCCTTGAAAACCGTTGATGCTTTAAATGTTTGTTTTCTTCAGATATTGTCTGTCTGCTCTCTTTCAGTTTGACCCGACACCAGACCAGGTCCGAGACACAGTGGGAGAGCGCCCTCTGGGTCCATCTCGTCACACTCGGGAACTTCTCAATCGATCACATGCGTTGAGAGTAGATCTACAGCGTTTAGAACGAGCAGGACTATCTATGGGGGCATCACGTAATGTCTCACGAGACTACCCTCTCTTATGATGGGGTTCGATGACCTCACAAATTTTCTAGAACAAAATTGTAGACAACCTTGCCTAATGCTAGGTTCCCACTGCTGGTTTATGTTATTTGTAGTTGCTTGTGTTTGGCACATTTCATGAATGTCAAAGAGTATAGGGAAGATAATCTTGAATCTTGATGACAATAATAACATTTCATTTCATAGATCTTAAAGGATTATCCTGGTTTATCTCACTATTTTTCAATCAGTTACAGCTTGTAAGTACGAAGTTTGTTTGTCCAAAGTTTTGATTCTCAAAAAATGAAATTGGGTTTGCTAACCTGATAAAGAAATAAGGTTCGTTAATTTAAAAGTGAAATAGAGCTTGGTTCTCTTGATTTTAAAATAGTAGTCATTAATATGAAAATTAAATAAGCTTCATTAATCGGATAGTGAAATGGGGTTTAAAGATATAAAATTAATTAAATAAGAGTTATTGATCTCAAAATGAAATAGGGTTTGTTAATCTGATAGTGAAATAGGGTTTGATGATCCAAAAATGACAATAAGAATTAATGTTCCAAAAATGATGCAGGGTTTGTTAATTCGCCAATGAAACAGTGTCCGATACTTCCATTATCTGAAAATGAAATGACCTCAATACTAGAAAACCTAATTCCAGTTTAGATGAATGAACTTTATTTCAATTTTTGCATTAATAGAAATTTCATGCATTTCATCAACAAAAAAAAAAGGTCTGTAAATTAAAAGAAATTCAGAACTTAGACAGACACCTTTCTCTTTAAATCTGTGCAAAACAGCATGATCATGTTTAAAAAAACACAATCTTACCTGTGACGGACAGGAAAAACAAAGTAGTAAAATCATATTAGACATTATTGTAATTCAATCCTTCAATTAAAGATTGCAACATAGGTAAAATGTATAATTAATCATGGATTTCACCACTGGAGTTTGGAAATGGCTGGAATTGCAGAATTGTAACAAAAAATGCTTTTATGATGCAAAATTAATTCTGACAGTCACCCAGACTTGTTATGTAGAATCAGGATTCTATATCCAATTATTCACATTTTTAATCACATGGTATATTTCATTCATCCATTTGATGATACCTGTAGTTGTCATTACCAGAACTGAAAATAATCTTCACAATTTAAAAATTTTGAAATTATCAGATCATCAAATATATATAAGTCTTTCTTTGTATGGTTTTGTGGTTATTAGAATGAGGACAAATTAGAGATTTTTGTTGAACTAATTCATTGTGACTTCAATTCTTTTACTCATGTGTCATGAACTGTGATGGAGCTTTAAAAAATGTGGAATGTGGAAGAGGGAGAATGACTTGAAGGGCAGATGAAGTTTAGGCACGGAGAAGGACATCAAGAGAAAGGTAGAGGGAGAGAGAGAAAAAAAAAAGAGAAAAAGAGAGTGAGAAAAAGAGAGAGAGAGAGAGAGGGAGAAAGAAAGAGAGAGAGAGAGAGAGAGAGAGAGAGAGAAGGTTGGGGGGGGGGGCAGGGGCTAAGTAGGTATTTGTTTCTCTAACAGCATGTACAAGCTAGTTGTAAAATATAGAACTCTTAAAATAACAAACAAATGCTTTTTTCTTTCATATAATGTGAAACCAAATATATATCAAAAGTTAATCTCAGTTATTTTGTTCATAACGAAAAATGAAATAGGGTTTGTTAATTTGTCAATAAAACAGTGTTTGATATTTCCATTATCTGAAAATGAAATTGACTTTAATACTAGAAAACCCTATTCCAGTTTAGATGATTGAACCTGAATTTAATTTTTTGCATTAACAACAATTTCATGCAAAAAATAAGAACTTAACCACCGTTTACTTTGATTCTGTGCAAAACAGCATGATCGTGTTTAATATGTATTGATTATAATGTCTATTTAAGATATACTAGTATAAAAAATAATACAGGAGCCCCCGAACATTTTTCAAATATAAGGTAGAGGGATAATGATTGTGGTTTTTGTAATGTCTACTAAAAATAGTGGGTAATTATCATACTTAAACTAAAAGTGTTCCATCTTTGGAAATAAGTGTGAGTATTGAAGTAATGGTACACAAAATTAACAACATTATTGGGGCCCCTTGCTGCTTAATCTTACCATATATTATCAGGAACATGGTAAATCATGCAAGTTTCAGTGGCGGATCCAGGGGAGGGATGAAGGGAACACCCCCCCCCCCCTTGGCCCCACTCCTCATAATTTGAAAACCACTCTTTGACTGGACATGTTAAAGTCTGAGAATTTTGTTAGCACCACCCCCCTCCGTCGGGCCTGGCATTCTGCCCCCTATTTGGTAGTCCTATTAAAATCCGTAGTTAGCGACCCATATGGTACTGGAACATGAATAAAATCTCTCGCAAATTGGCCTATGGATATATTGCCTAGCAGACGACGCTCGAACAAACCTCTTTTCCTGCACTGCGTGCCTTCACTTCACGTTGGAAAACTGTCTTGTTAAAATACGATTTCGAGGGGGGAAGAGCTAATCTCTACCAAGAAATTATCATTATGGCTGTTCAATTGAGGTACCTCGGTGGAACAGGAGTGAAAGTTTCCAACATCTGCCTTGGAACCATGACATTTGGACAGAGTCAGGTAGGTAACAGATAAAACAGATTTTTGTTTCCTCAGTCCGTCGTGTTTGTTCTTGTGTAATGTGTATTGTTGTAAACCCTACAATGTTGTGAATCGCGAATCAAATGCTGCAAATTAAAATAAAGTGTACGCAAATCATTACAAAATGATTAGTCATGAGTTCCTCTAGATCGACTAGATCTAGGCCTTACTTGATATTTGTTTATTGTTTCATAGATTACAACCTTGATAGCATTAACACACTTCCGAGCGTGCATTAGAGCCGGTCACCGCGACACATAGAAATTTTTACTCCATAATTTAATAATTTAAGCACGACGCTCGAATGATCAGGTTTAACATATGAAGTACACTACCATTGTGCCTTCCAATGAACAATAGTCATGATAAAATTTAGATTCGTCATTTATTTTTTTGGTAAGTCCTCATTTCTTTATACGTTTTCAAATGTTTGGCGAAGTCCGACAGTGGATTCGTTGAAGTTCCTTTTTATATTTCTCTTCTTTA
The DNA here is from genome assembly GCA_940671915.1 of Paracentrotus lividus. Classification (NCBI taxonomy): domain Eukaryota; kingdom Metazoa; phylum Echinodermata; class Echinoidea; order Camarodonta; family Echinidae; genus Paracentrotus; species Paracentrotus lividus. The sequence goes on along the minus strand of CALNVZ010003431.1, from coordinate 22,961,025 downwards.
TTCTAAAAAATATTGAAAGAGTGGTTTTGCGGAAAACGTTTTGTGAAGTCGAGTCTTGCAGTTTTTCTTGCGAAATGGGTCCACTTTGGTTATGATTGACGGCGCGCACGACAAAGCGGTCTTTATCGGGAACAGCTGAATCGCGTTGTTCAGTTATGGTCAACGCACTTCAGTCATCGCAACCAGGAGGCGGAGCTCCGTGCGATAGCTAATCAGAGCGCCCAACAATCAAAATGCATTGTTCTCTAGCTCTGTAAAAATGAACTTGTAGATTTTTCTACGTGCGCGAGATAGCTTTAGATAGGGTTCGCGCTGCAACGAGCTCCATTTGAAGCATCGAGCGATCACTGCATTTACGTTTAATCGCACAATACAGGGAAGTGTGTTAACGCTTTCGTAAAATTGCGACATTTTGCTAGCTCTACTAGTAGATCTTGAGTTGCTTACCAAAAAATTACAAGGGTTTATCCCTTGGAATTTTGGTAAGTAGCTCAAGATCTACATCACCAGTGATCATCATCCACCAAGAAATTAAAAAAGACCCGGATGAGAGTGTGTTATCACTTTTTTTTGTGCAGAAATATGCACGCTGGTGCTTTGCATCGAAAAATACAGCATCATGTAGAATTCAATGCTTCCCCAAAGTCATGAAACATTAAAAAATTTAATTGTTTCAATTCATAGTCACTTTACATGTACTCTCCAAGCTGTTGGGAATTCTTAAGGTCGTGTGTTATGAACTCGCCAACCAAATAGGGTGGTGCTGTTATGCTTTTTACTATTTATCAGCGTTAATTTTTCAATATTTTCAAGTAAGAAAGTTTGTATAACAAATTTGATCTAATTTTGAAGCTATGTTACTGTGCTAGCTCCCTGTGAAGTTTCATTGTTTTAGGTAACATTCTGGTGGAGTTACAACAGTTTAAGTTGGGGGGGGGGGTAGGGGTGGTGCCGGAAGCGGAGACGCCTGCACAAAGTCAATGGGAAATTTTGCATTTTGTGGTTGATTTGGGGAAAACTTGAATATCTGCCAAATTTTGGCTTATGATTATAAATTTGGTACCAAACTAAAGCTTATAAACTGCTTTATACCAGTAAATCACTGAACAATAGGTTTGATGTTATAATAGTACCCAGGAAGACTCAACAATCATTATTTGACCTAAAAATGCGATGCCTCCTGTAAAAAGTCATTAGGAATTAGAGGTATTGTAGTACCGTTGGGAAAACTGCAATATCTCTGCCAAATTTTAATCTATTGTAAATTTAGCACCAAATTAAAGCTTATAAACTACATACCATCATATCACTTAAACCATATGTTTGATGGTGCAACAGTACTCGACAGGACCACCCCCTCATGAATTTGAAAAAAAAAGCTATTTTTTCAGGGCTAAATTTCGGATCATTATATTTTTCTTTCTAAAATTGTAAACCATAATGAATTATACCTTGTTTGAAAGGTCTGAATATCATCTACCAGAATGTAATGATATTAATTATATTTGGGTGATTATAGATGACTTGATGATAAAAACAAAGAGAATTAAAAAAAAATCTAAATTTCTTGAAATTTTCGTAATAAATTTTTTATCTTACACCTGGTATAATTTTTCAATGCAGATTTAGATTCCTTGAGGAATTTTTTTTCGGAAAATGTATAGTTTTGATATCATAGGGGGTATACTTTTCGATATATGTACAGGCCCTTGAAGAGAAAAAAGAGCCATTTGTAGTCAAATTGGCATGTAACACAAAAGGCGGTAAACTTATAACACATGGCCTTAACAAGAGAGCGTAAATTAACAGTTTTGGGGTTTTTCTCGTAGCAGCCGGTGATGAAAATATAGCAAGCACGTACGGGGCTGTGTATAGTTACAGTGGATGTTGTGATATGGTGGACATTGATATTAAATTTCATTCTTCTTATTGAACTTTGGCTTGCCCTGCCCCCATACCGTCTAAACTGATCTTGCCCTTTGTACTCATTAGAATAAAACGAATCAACATGAATTTATGTGATATTGATCCTGATCGTAGGGCCTGATAAAAATATGTAATCCTTATGTCAGACAGTGAACTCTGACATTCTAAAGAGGAATATTCTTACATGTAACATGGTGTCTTGGTTATCATGACTAATAATGCCTACTGACTGTTATTTGGCTCATGAAACAAAAAATCAACCCTTGTTCTTAATTCACCTTCAGGGCCATTCCACGGTAACTCACGTTACAAATAACCGGTACCATTCACGATTAAAGTCCTGTATCTTTCAAACTGCTAGGATTTACAAGTTACTTTTTGCACCATATGTAAAGGAGACATAGACAAATCAAATGGATTAAAAAAGAAAAATATTTGTCAAGCTCGTTCAGATTCTCGGGTCGTTAAACTTTGGTAACTCGCGTTACGCAAAAAGGACATGGTCAAAATCATGATGCAGATTAGAGTGAAATGTTCCAAAACTATACCATGTTGGCAAAAAAAAATCCTATCATAAGCTGAACTTAGCATATTTCTAACCGATCAACTGCATCAAAGTGAAGAAAAAATGATCAGGGAAAATACAGTGAGCGTTAATGTCGGTAACTTGCGTTACAGTTTGTCCGTCAAGATATATTTTGAATTTTCATAGCTTTTCTGTGTCTTCAGATTGAATTTCATTGTTAATTTAGGTGGGACTTAATATTCTTCAGATTATCCAGTTGGAAAAATTGCAAAAGGAATTATAGTTCTCTGTCAAAGTCTAAAAAACTTTAAAAAATTGCATGAAGTCCCACATGCTTCAAACTATGTACAGTTCTGATTCTCCTACAAGGACATACAATCTGAAGGTAAAATCAAACTTAATCTGTGTCCCCCAATGTAATAATAATTTCAGGGAAGTTTAAAGCCCAAAGAACTACCTGAATTTGAGATAAAGCAAAAAGAAGAAAACAACAAATGTCCTCCAGACCGTGGAATGGCCCTTCATTATTTGTTAGCTCATGTTATTAAACATATAAAGTCTACATGAATCTGGACTCTTGTTCCTTTTTAATTAAATTGCAGTGCTTTTATAAATTGATACTTAACTTAACTTTTATAAATTCAATAATATGGTTTTGGTTCTGATGAGCTTGCTACTTCATAATCTCTGCAACACGAGTAGCAAGTGCAAGTCGACTAAAAACAGTATGTTTGAATTTTGAGATGTCTTTGCTAATTACATTTCCAACAATTTATCTTCTGCAATTTGGTTTTTGAATTAAAGTTTTAAGGGTTTGGGCATCTCTTATGTATTTTGGAAGACAATTCCATTCTGCAAAAAATTTGGGGAATGTAAAAAAAGTAATAGTTTAACAATCTTCACTAGGTGGGGTTTTATGAAATGAGATTGCCGAGTGCTTCCTATTTAAAAAAAACTGTATATTTCTCTATTTGTTTATGAATAATTACAATTATCATGATTAATGAGTTGGGAAAGTGATCCAAAGATTATGTAAGTAATTGGATACATGAAATGAGCTATACAATATGATCACTCCATTGTACAGAATTCATTGAGACCATGGATAATGATTCAAAGATCTTTGTAAGCAAAATTTGTGACATTTCTATACATGTGAAATGAGCTGAATTTTTAAAAACATTTGATGCTTACTACATATGGATTAATTCTGCAGAATTCCTTGAGACCAGGGCAGTGTGACGAGGCAGCATCACATAAGATCATGGACCGCTTTGAAGAGCTGGGTGGTAACTTCATCGACACTGCCAATGTCTATGTGATGGGCGTATCGGAATCCATTGTAGGAAACTGGTTGGCAAAGTAAGGACAATCTAGGGACTTATTTGAAGCAAAAATCCTAGTTTATGTAATGTAGATTTTGTAAATTCATAAATAGCAGTATAGTCCTACTAAATAACTCTAAATTGGTGAGGGATATTTTCCTCCTCATGTGGAACATCTGCATTATTTTGCAACAAATAAGGGGTCAAAACTAATTTCAGTCTATGGCCATTGAAAAGAGAGACCAAAACGCAATGACCATGAAAAAGAAATGTTTATGCATTGTGCAAGGAGAGAAGGTTTGGAACTTTTTGGACGTCATGCAGTTGAAAATTTTATAATAGAAACCATGCTATTTGTATACCTCTTTCTGTCCAGAGTACACTTACGACATTTCCTTTTTTGTTAAAATTTCATTGAACTTTATTAAAATGGGCCATTATCAATCCTTCATTTATGCATGTAGGTGAATAGTGTGTGTTCCAGACATTGGCTATCAATGTTGTTCATAATTTACTTTAATTTGAATTGTGATAATACATGTACTTTTGTCACCACACCAGCAATTTTGTTTTTATGAAAGTGGTAAATAAAATGTCAATTTCAGTATCAATTTGAAATTTGAAATTTGAAAATTAAAATTTAAAATTTGAAATCAGAAATTCAGAATTTAAATAAGATTTAAAATGTAAAATTTCAAAATTCAAATATACATTTAAAAATACAGGAGGAATCGAGAAGACTTTGTGTTAGCAACCAAAGTTCGTTTTCAAATGGATGCAAACAACCAGAACTCCGGAGGACTTAGCCGTAAGAACATCGTTCGGAGCCTAGAAGATAGTTTGAAAAGACTCAAGACTGATTACATCGATTTATACCAGGTGATATTTACATGTATTTATTTATTTATTATATTTATTTATTTATTTTTTTTTTTTGGGGGGGGGGTGATATTTCAATATATCATTCTTTCAATCTTTACACCTTGTCTTTCCATCTTTATTTGCAGAGCTTAATTGAGATTTCTCAGAGGTTCGTTTTTTTTTTGTTGTAAATGTTTAATTTTCTCTTATACATGTACACACTCAGTTTTCACCTATGGTTTTAGTTTACTGACCTATTATTTTCAATTGTAAAGCCCGCCTCTTATTCAAATGTGCAAGACATTTTTTATATTTTTTTTTAGTGGATACTGGGATATGGTCCAGGACTATAGATCATTAAATCATAGAATTTGAGATAAATCAAGGAGGCTGATGCATTAGGTGGCAAGCAGTGGTCTCGTAACCATGAGATAAAGGCATGAGCTGCGTAGGCTATTCCAGATCCGTATCTTGGATAAAAGGAGCACTGTTATTTTCGTGCGATTAATTTTTCGCGCTGTGCGGCCTCAAACATGATTCACTGGTTCTTAAATTCACACTGCGTATCATTAAGAATGCAATTGAACCCATTCAAAACATGAGTAAGAAAGCATGCTGATATATTCGCATGTTTTTAAATTCGCACCTACCGATCTTTGCGAGAAATCCGCGAAAATTAATGTACCACGAATATTTCCACAATTACAGTACTTGAATGAGTCAATCTACACTTTTGGGATGACATACCGGTACTTCAAAGTGTGGTCAAGTATTTCAAAGTAGGTAGCAGGGATGACAGTGTGGGGGAAAAGGCATCCTCTTGATTTGCATTCTAGAATCTAGATGACCATTACCATAACAATTAACATTTCCATGTGTTATGATTATCATTGTTCTTTTCCATCATCCAGATCCATGCCTGGGACCCTGCCACACCAATTGAGGAGACCGTACGTACCCTTGATGACCTTGTGAGGGCCGGTAAGATCCGCTACGTGGGAGCAAGCAATGTGACTGGATGGCAGATGCAGAAGATAATGGATCTGTGTGAATACAAGGGTTTTAACAGGTGGATTACTCTCCAGGTAATTAGTGGTATCATTATTTTTTAACAGTGAACAGTTTGTTTTTAACAGTCTCTCTTTCTCTCTCTCTCTCTCTCTCTCTCTCACACACACACACACACACACACACACCCTCATACACACACACACACACACACACACACACACACACACACTCTTTGGGCACAGTACAATCTTTTTAAATGATAGTTAGAATATGACTTAGTTGAATGCTGTAATTTTTTAGACCTTTATGATCCACTCTCCCTCTCTCTTTCTCTCTCGTATAGGCCTAGTAGTTTATCTCTCTCTCTCTCTTCCTCTGTCTGTTATAGGCCCAGTACAGTCTTCTAAACTGAGAGTTTAAATGGGAACTGGTTGCTGTAATATTAAAGACTTTTACAACATTCTCTCTCTCATATAAGCCGAGTGAAGTGTTTGAAACTAAGAGAAGGAAAGGGAGCTGGTTGGCTGATGTACTATTAACCCATTGAGGACTGAGCCCGAATATATTTGGGCTGAGGTCTATAGGAAATGTGTGTTATAGCTAAATCTGCTAGTCTCCAACTGGTTAAAGACCATTACAACATTTTTTCTCTGATATAGGTCCAGTGAAGTGTTGTAAACCACGCGCTTGAATGGAAAATGGTTGGTTACTGTAAGAATAAAGACCTTTACCATGTTCTCTCTCTGTGTCTCTCCCACAGGCCCAGTATAGTCTTCTAAACCGAGAGTTAGAATGGGAGCTGGTAGATTGCTGTAAGAACGAGGGTCTTGGAATTCTCCCATGGAGTCCTTTGAAAGGGTAAGATTACATTTATACCCTAGTCACATTATAGGAGGAATTAGCCCGAATGACGTTAGAATAATATTTTCTGTACATTGCTGGATATTGGAAGTGCGTTTTAAAAGTTCTTACTGCATTCTGTATGCATTCCAAATAGTCGGGGCCCTTTTTGTGGTGCGGTTAATCATTTTCACTATTTGAATGACTAACTTTAGCCCTGGGCACTCATTACTTTTACCTGTCTCTTGACTGTGGTAGCTGCCATAGAGGGACCAGTGAAGACATGGCAACATCCTCCTCCAACACTATACTTAACCCAAATCTTACCTTAAAACTAATATAAAAAAAGCTCAAAATTTTATCATCTGATATGGAAATTCTTTTTGCTCAATTGATCATGGGCCCGGCTGATACTGAGCAATGCTAAATTGACATTGCTCTATCACTTTCTTTAATTGTTGAAAGCCAAACAGGGTAGCAGGAACTCTCATCTTGTTGCATCTTTTGATATGCCATGGCCAGAGTTCGAACCCACAACCTCCTAATTATGAAGCGGACTCTCTATCCACTGAGCCAATACATCGCTCTTAGAGCCTTATTGCCACCCTAACCCTGAGGGCTTGAGCAAATGTTGGCATACTGAGAAGAAGTTGTGAACCCTTTTTTTTTTTATCATTACAGCTCATATTTCACACATGCCATCTTGTGTAATGAACATGTTTTTGTTTTGTTAAATACACCTTTAATACAATTATGAGCTGAAGACAGAAGCTGTATTCAAAGCTCTTTGGAACTGCATTTTATGTTATGTTATATCACAATGCCATTTATGTACTTAAGTGTTTTCTGGCCGTTTTCTCTTTCTTTTGTCACTCTTTTTGGAGATGTCCGAGTGAATGGCGTGGGCGAAAAGACTCGCCGTTTTGTACCTGAAAAGTCTCCCTTCTATCGCCGTTTCATAGACCTGGAAAGCAGCGAATTTATCGCTTAAAATTTTCCCCATGTAGGATTTTGTACACAAAATGGCTAGAAACTGCAAATTTTGTCACTTCTGCACAGCTTGCTCACTTTGACTTGTCACTAGAACATCATGATTTTATGATCATATATTATCTAAACAGTGGTTGGTTGACGGGGAAGATTAAACGTGACTCGGCCCCAGAGGGCAGCAGAGTAGCATTCATGGAAACCAAACCTGAGATTAAGATGGACAGTCATCCTAATCATTCTAAGTTTGCTCAAGAAGAAAAGGTTTGGAACCTCTTGGACATCATGCAGTCGATTGCTGATGAAACTGGTACGTAAATCTAGTTTGTATCCACTTGGTCTAACTGCAGTTGGTCCAACTTTCTGTTTGTCTAATATCACATGGGCTAAAAAACTTTTGGTCTAATTCTCACTTGGTCTAATTCTCACTTAATCTATTTGCCCATTTGTCTAATAGCCAAATTGTCTAATTGCATTTTTGTCAAATTCCCAAATGAATATTTGGTCTATTATCGGTTTGTTACTGGAAGTGGCCAAGTGGTGTTAGACCAAATGGACATTAGATGAAATCAACATTAGACGAGATGGAAATCAGACAAAATACTTTGTAGCCGAGGTGGCAATTAGACCAAAAGGTAATTAGACGTACTGGTTGTAGATGAAATGAAATTAGACCATGTGGGATGAAACCATACTGGAATTAGTCAAAAGTGGGTTTAGACCAATTGGCAATTTACCCGCAAACCCAGCCAGTGTATACATGTGCCGTATATCATAAATACTGTCCGCTTCTGTTATAATGAGATCAAATACTAGATTTCATTATATCAAGGCAATACTCCCGGTCCAAACATGTGCTTTATATGTTTGTGCCTTGTTCAAGAAGAGAAGGTTTGGAACCTCTTGGACGTCATACACTCGATAGTGGATGACACTGGTAAATGTACATAAATCTTTTAAATAGAGTTATTAGGGTTGGGCGAATCTCAACTTTTTTTTTCAAACAAGTTGTTTCTATAGTAAAATTCGACGTAGAAACTGAAAATGACAATTATTTTTGCATACGATGACGTCTTACGTCGCTAAAGTGCAAAAAACCAAAATGGCCGCCAAAATAGCGTATTATGCCCAATTATCATACTTTTTATACGTATAAACCACTTTTATTGCGTTTTTATATGTCTTTTGGGTGTCAGGGAACCCAACATGATTAATCCAACATGATTAATCCTACCTAAGTTGACTGTTAGTGTAGTTTGGTAGTTAGTTTCAGTCAATATCGAGCAAAAATCACCTCATATCAAAATCACTAATTAACACCTATAACCATACTAGGTACATTTGGTCATGATAAAATTGTCAGATTTGAGCTTTTAAACCATCAAAATCCATAAAGAAACAAAATAAAACTGGTTTATACCTATAAAGTGTGTGATGAATGGGCAAAATACACTATTTTGGTTTTTTGCACTTTAGCGACGTCAGACTTCATCGTACACAAAAATCATTGTCATTTTTGGATTCTACATCAAATTTGACTATAGAAATAACTTGTTTGACATAACTTTTCAGAAAAAAGTCATTATTTGCCCAACCCTACTGTTATCATAACAAAATCAAATACGAGATTTCATTATAATGAGGTAATTTTTCCAGTCTAAATATGAAACATGTAGGCTACGTGTTGGTGTGCCTGTTTGTTCATGTGTATAGTCATAATGATAAGAACATTATAATCAATGTAAACAAATGAGATTATTATATATATATATATATATATGCAAACAAGAGAGAGGGGGTGATTGACATTCAAACGAAATGAAACAAGCATCTTGATAATAAATGTTATCTGGAGGTTTTTATGGTATTATTCATGATTGAAATCTTTTGCTAACACCATAAGTGGTAAGCTTTAATGAAAAGGCTGTTGGTACATGTACATCAAGAAACTGGCAGTTTTTTCAGTATAGTGACACATTTTATTACCGGACACTATTACGATTCCGGACGCACAAATTACTGCGCACTAAAGCAATTTTGTGCTCGTCAGTTGGCGCAGTTGAATTCCACACACCAATACATAGAACAAGATTGCTAAGAAGAGGAGAAAAAATCTAAGTTTTACCTTATTTTTCTCTAAGATGATAGAAAATGGTTAAAATTTCATATTGAATACCTTTCCATTAACAATTGATGTTTTCTGATGAAAAAAAGAGCGTTGTTTTCCAAATTTCAATCTCTCGGCGTCTGCTTCGAATGTTGACGTGCTGTGTAACGTTAAACCTTTATCGTGCACGTGGTGATTGACTCTATTCATGGTTTTTCCAATCATAACGATCTCGCGAGCGCGAGAGCAATAGATCTCGAACACGACAAAAAGGTCGATAAACAAACATAGTGAACGATCTAATCATGATTATGCGAAGTTGATAAGTTGAAGCAATTATCTTTCACAAGGCTTAAATCACACAAAAAGATAAAGATTAAGAAATAGGAATAAAGGATAAAGCTAAAAGGATATGTTTTAAAAAACAAAAACCCCAAATAAATCCTAGATTAACTGCAATGACAGTCTACTCGAGATAGCATATTCATGATGATGATCGAAAACAAAACAAAACGCAATTATAATGTTTTGTATCCCATAGAGGGTGTGCGTCCGGAATCATAATGTTATTTGTCACGCTAAAAAATAATTGTTTTTCATAGAGGGGTATGCGGCAAGCGCGATACAAAGAAAACTGTTGGTAAATATTAAATAATTTTACCATATTTATAATTTTCATAATATTTGGAATAGCTAGTGCGAATTTTCCTTGACTTTATTTCCTCTTATTGTCCTTTTTAAAGCACTGAAATAAAGGTGTCCGGTAATACAATTACATTACATTACATTACAATAAACATTTTGTGCGCTAATTCCCTTAAGGCTCAGAGCGCTTACATAAAAAGTTACTATTTGTCTTAACTACATAGTACATTAAGGGTGTTATTAATTATTCATATTGAATAATCAAAAACAAATTAATTAACATACATAAATTAAATCAATATGACACAGAATTTATATGAAAAGATGGGTTTTTAGAGCCTTCTTAAATATTTGAAGAGAAGAAGACTGTCTAATGTGCAAGGGTATGTTATTCCATTCTTTGGATGCTGCAACTGTGAAAGTCCTATCTCCTGCTTGGGTACGTGTAATCGGATATGTGAGGCGTAAGTTATCATTTGAAGACCTCAGATTTCTGCTTGGAGTATGAACAGATAAACAGGAGCTTGGTGATGCAATGATTTATAGACATGTACAAGTAATTTAAATGTTATTCGCTGTTGGATTGGAAGCCAGTGGAGGGATTTGATTAGTGGCGGTGCAGAGTGACTTCTACCAACTTCAAACACAAGACGTGCTGCCCAGTTTTGTAGGCGCTGGAGACGGTTTATATGAATCTTGGAAGAGAGGAAAGAAGTCCGTTACAATAGTCAAGGCGGGAAAGAATTAAGGACCTTACAGCATGGTGACAAGTGGGCTGATCGATATACCTGCGAATTCTTGAGATGTTTCTTAAGTGAAATGTGACAGTTTTACTAACATTATTGATATGTGAATTCATACTCATATGAACATCAAAGAATGCGCCTAAGTTTCTAATTGTGTCTGTGGGTTTGATTGAAGTATTTCCTATGGTAAGAGTAATATCTGGCAATTTTCTGAAATTATGAGGCGAACAAGCAATAAAAAACTCTGTCTTACTATCATTCAACTTCAACTTGTTAATGGACATCCAATGCTTTATATCAAAGATACAGTTTTGCAGTGACAACAATGCATTATCTAATTCACCGCGTACGTTGGGATCAAGAGAAATATATAATTGTATATCATCCGCATATACATGGTATGATACATTATGATACTTAGTAATATCACTAACCGGGAGGGTGTAAAGGGTAAAACCAACAGGGCCTACCACGGAACCCTGTGGCAAACCAAACTTGGATGTAACAGGTTCAGACAATTCCCCTGCAATGTCAACTTGTGTTGACCAGCTTCAAGATAAGACTGAAACCATTCTAGTGCAATACCTTTGATACCAATCCTCGTTGACAAACGAGAGACTAAGATGTTATGGTCGATGGTATCAAAGGCAGCAGACAGGTCTTATAAATACAAGAATTACTTTGTTTGAATTAAGTGAAAACATGATGTCATTCTTAACCTTAATCAAAGCAGTTTTCTGTACTGTGTCGGGGTCTATAGGCAGATTGAAATGGGTCAGCAAGATTATTTGCTTCTACATGCTCCATCAGTCTTGAGCAAGCTACCTTCTCAATGAGTTTTCCTATATAGGTTAAATTAGCCACAGGTCTATAATTCTTGATATTATCCTTATCCATTGATGTATTTTTCAAGAGAGGTTTAATAACTGCACGGTGGGCTCCTTTAGAAAAGATACCAGATGACAAGGAGGTATTTACAATGTTAGTGAGTACAGGTAGAAGGCCATCAATATTCTCTTTCAAGAACCATGTTGGTATGGGGTCTAAAACGACTAGATTTACTGGGGATCTTGTAATGATTTTCAATAGCTCTTTCTCAGTAACTGCTCTTAGGATTTCAAGCGATGGTACATCATCCGAATTATAATTGAAATCAGGCAGTGGTTTCAGGAATGGTAATCGAGTTGATCACGGATAACATTAATTTTGTCAACAAAATATTTAGAAAATTGACAACTAAAGACGAGCAGCAGAATCGTAGAATGGAAGGTGATTGGACTTCTTATTCAAAAAGAGAGTTGATAGTACGATACACATCTTTGTTACTACAAGAAGCTAGTTTGTCTTTAAAATAGCTTTCTTTGCAGTTATAGTGAGTTCACAGACATATCTTTTTTCCTTCCAGTACAATTCATGATGGCGATATCAGATTTTGATTTCCGCCACTTTCGTTCTACTCGTCGTCGTTCTAGACGAGCAGCATGAATCGTGTCATTAAACCAAGGCATTCGATTCTTTACAGGTCGAGTCTTAGTTGTTGCTGGTGCATGTGTGTCAAGTAATTTTTCCATTCCAGATTCATACCATTCAAACAAAGAGTCACACATTCACAGTGTTTGGTCAAGATGATAAAAATTCAGTTAGTGATTTCACAAATTGATTTTTATCGATGTTACGATAGTTACGAAGAGTTGATACAGTTTTGCATTGGTACAGGTTTTGGTAATTGCAAAGTGAAACATACTATATGAATGATCTGACATACATGCTTCATCAATGTAGTAACAATCTTCAAGTAAAGGCTTATCAGATTCACCAGAGCGAATAAACACCAAGTCTAAGGTGTGCCCAAGATTGTGTGTCGGGCTATTCACACACTGAACAAAACCAGCAGCAGTTGTTGCTGTAGAGAAATGAATTACCTCATTTTTAGAGGGGTTATCCCAGTGGACATTGAAGTCTCCCAATAAAATTAGCTTTCCTGGGAGAAGAGATACCTCATTTACAAAATCATCAAATTCACTAAGAAAATCTGCAATAGTGAATCCATTTATTGGTGACCGGTGGTGGCCTGTATACAACACGAAATTGACTGAGTAGGAACTATTAGTGATATGTATGCATTCAAATGTTGAGTAAACTAAATCATCATTTCTTCTAATACGCATCTTAAGTGGAGTTTTAAACAACATAGCAATTCCACCTCCACGAGTATTGGAGTCACGAGGCTGATTCAAGAAAGTATAACCAGGAGGGGTACATTCACCTATGACAACATTATCATTATCGTTTAGCCATGTCTCGGTTAAAATCATTACATCAGTGTCATGTTCACAAATATATATCAACCAGATCAACTGTCTTATTTCTTATAGAATGAGCATTCCAAAGAGAACATATCAAACCAGACTTAACATTAGAATTACATTGAGAAGGATATATCAAGTTATTATGATTGGATCCTTGTGACCGACCTTCGTTGCTGGTATGTCTTGATTCTTCTTCCAGACGTTAGGACAGGTATCGGTGAAGTTGCTGAACAGAGCTGAGGTGTGGATGATGAACTTGACAGTTTCTTGTGTTGATGGAGGTTTTTCTGCAGCCACCTCGCTTCCCTCTGCGTGTTTTCTTTCGTAGAATTCCATAAGACTGAATTGTGTCACAGACATCCCTCGGAAGCTGAGCCTTGGAGTGTCTCCATTTCAAAAGTTCAGCTGGGGTGTAGTGGATACAACGTTGAACTTTGATGGGTATGCACGATGAATGGCGGACGTAGGAGAAACACATCCTTCTTGCAGGTTGGGCCCTGGGTTCGGATGAACGTCGCCGGCATGCAAGAGTTCTAACTGATAGGAGGCCAGTGCAGTTAGAGCTGTATATAGATTCTCCTTTTTAGAAAGTGCTTTCGAATGAATGGTCCATGATGAAAAGAGTTCACAAAAGGCTGATCTTTACAAAGCACACACTCAGTCAGAGAAATGTACAAGCACAGTACAACAAAGACTCTATAGATGAATAGGTCCCATTGTGCTTAGGTTGTAATCCAGATGTTCAGGTTCATCCAGGCAGCCAGTATACAATAGCTGATGCTACTTACACAGTAATACATAGGAAGAACATGGTACATTGGATACTACAAAATCAAATTGATCCAAATATTGTAACACTAAAATATGAATAAATATATAACTTTACCAACTGATACTTTGTCTAGTGGTTCCTATGTACTATTACAAATCAAGTAGTCACAATACAATTGTATAAAACCTCCAAATAACAAGATAATTAAAAAACAGTAACTTTCAAAAACAAGAGCAATTAGATCAAGATGAATAAAATTATATTGCTCTAATAGTAAAAACAAACTACTGAAAATTTCAGATCAAATGGAAGTCATTTACTACCACAAAACAGTGTAACAGCCAAACGCGAGTGAATTTTCAACCCCTTTGCAGCAAACCCTCCAGCCCGCTAGGGTCGGGGGGAACACGACAGGAAGTGGGGTGTCTTGAAAAGCACATGGCAATTTGTTTTCCACCACGAGATGGTTTACTAAATTTGAGTATGAAATCATTGATATCTCGAAAGTAAAGCAAGCAATTAACTTGTAATTTTGAAGAGATACCAGACTGACCTATAAGTTTATAATTATGTTGACAAAATGAGCTAAATCAAGAAATTGTGATTTGAATATCATTCAATGTTACTGCATCCCTTTAATGGAGAGCAAGCAAAAAGCATGTGCAACATGCTTGTGCGCTCATCTCTTGTCAAATACACTGCCATACTTTTATTTTTTTCAACTATTTGTAGAGTTTTAACACTAAAACACTAGACTAAAAACAAAAAGTAGTCTTTTGTATTTGTTCTAATTAGATATCCATTTCAGTCATCCTCTATTTTTGTATTCCTTTCATTTATTCGTCTGCACCCCTATCAGTAGGTTTTGCTGAAGAAAGGTATGCCGATGGCCTTCAAATTTATGCTTACCATATGGTGTTACCAAAAGTAGCTTCCAGTGGTGGATCCAGAATTTGAATAGAGAGTGGGGGGGGGGGGGGATCAGTGTTGAAATTTTTCAGATTGCAACATGTGCAGTCACAATGAGTGGTTTATAAATTATGGGGGGGGGAAGATAGTGCCCTTGCATGTATCTGCAACATTCACTTTCAATTGTTGGATCATGATATCTCATTTGCTCCCATTTTATTTTCTCTACTCTCTTTGTGTCATCATGTAGGTAAGGCGGTTTAGTCAGGTAGGCTATCCGATGTGCTACTTCAGAAAGAAAGGCTGTATGCTCTGTCTGTCATACGAATACACAATACC
>CALNVZ010003431.1:22897862-22944212 GCA_940671915.1 Paracentrotus lividus | reverse complement strand
GGCCTATGTAATCATTGTGTAATCATTGATGACTGTGCAAATGGTCGAAAACCCTAACCTCCAGAAACAACATTCTGATTCTCCATTTTGGATGTCTTTGGCTAGGACCTGAGGCATTGTTCTTCCAAAAGAACCTCCTCACCATGCTTTGAATGAAATCATATGGAATTTGGAAAAGTGTTGTCCATTTGAAGATTATAACCTGTCCATCAGGGGAGCCTGTTGGACTATTTGTGATAAAGTTCAGACAGCAGAATTTTAAGGCATGCACTCTTGTTTTTTTTTTAATGCGACCTAACAATAGATGGAGCAATTGGATGATGCCAGTGCAGTAGTAGTGCCTTACCCATACAGCATGATAACAAGAACAAGTCAGAACCGTCAGAGGAGTGATTGGACACAGTAGAATCATAGTTTGGACCCCTCATAAGCCATCATAAACTCTAGGTGAATTGCAAATACAGAGAAAATTACTAAGAGTTTGGACACCTTAGTTCACTCAAATGTATCAAATTAAATGAGACGTATTTGATTGTGTTTCTGTAACCTCTTTTGTAAGAGATAGATCGCTCGAGTGAGATCAGTTCAGGAATGACTGGACCTCACTACTAAAGACATATTTTTAGCCAATTGAGTGCATAAAATCATAATAACAAGAACAAGCCAGGGGGGCATTTCATGAAAGGACTTGTCGGACGTTTTATCCGACAAACTGTTATAAGCTACTGAAATGCTTGCATCTGATTGGCCGACAGCAAATTTGTCGGATAAAACGTCCGACAAGTCCTTTGATGAAATGCCCCCCAGGACTGTATCAGGATCAATGGACCCAGTAAAGACATAGATTGGACCCCTAAAATCCATCATGAGCATAAGCTTGCAAATAGAGTGAAACTTAGTCCAATCAAGTATAATGAAACTACATGTAGCTTTTGTTTGTGTTTCTGTGACCTTTTGATTGCTAGATGGAACGGTTGAATGAGGCCAGCGTCCCACCACTGCCTTATCCATACAGTCAGATTACCAGAACTTGCAAGGACCGTATAAGGACAGACTGGACCCAATAGACAAGAGTTTGGAGTACGCAGTACTTAAAACTCAGTTCTTGTTTGGGAGAACAGGAAAATGATCGAATTTGATTGTATATTTACCCATATCATATTTCACATTATATTCACATTTTCATTTTATAGAATGTGTACAAAAATAAAATTTCAAATTATTTCAGAAAATGTAGCATATCACAAGGTTAAACTTTTCGCTTTCATCGCATCAACTCCTGTTTACAAAAAGGCTTGCCACAAAATTATAAAACCAGACTTTGTCAATAAACGAGTGAAATGATTTCTGTCCTGTGGCCCTTGGACTGTCATTATGTCACACCACCAGGGCCCCGTAACACAAAGGTTTGCAATCAATCGCAAAATGGCAATAGCCAATCAAGATCGCTGTTACACACACTTTTGGTTCAAAAGACTGACCAGCAGCCAATCAGAGTTGTTCTTACAAATTTGCAATCAATTGCAAACTTTTGTGTTACCGGGCCCTGGACTTGCACAAAGGGTGAGCAATCTTAAACATTGCAATATCATTGCAGGCCAAATTTTATGGTCCCTTTTGGTAAGTGCACCAAAATTAATCAGAATTTGTGCATGGAACATAAACATTGTGTAAACGGCACAATATAAAGGGAAGTTTAACAACTTTAAATCAAGCTTACTTTTCACTACCAGATCAGTGCCTGGTAATAATATTAATAATTAATTATGATTAATATGAAATTTGACACAACCAGTCTGATTGGTTTAGAGTGAGACTTTTCTGCAAGAAGTGCATGCATCAAGGATTCTGATTGGTTAATCAATTTGCAATTGATCACAAACTTTAATGTGACAATACTTGGCTGCAATTGGGATTGAAAACCTATCTTGAGCTGTAGTAATTGAATTTCAAATTGAAAGAAACTTGTTAAAGTTCATTCAGAAATATTTTTTTCCTGCGTTAGACTGGTTGTTAAAACCAACAAAAACAAAGAAATATGGAACATAGAATGTATAAAGCACAGCTGTCATCACATATACATTGTGTAGAGAACATGTTTTGAGTGTATGTGTTTTTGTTTTTTTATTCTTTTGTTTTATTTTACTGCTCATTTTCCATCAGAATACTAGTATATTTAATTCATAACCTCTTCAAAAAAATCAAATGCAGCATTATTCATTGCATGTGCCTCAAATTCCATGTAAAATTTAAGTTTGTGGCCAAGATTTTCTATTGGCCATGGTTTTGATATATATTGAATATCTTATTTTAATGTCCTGTTTGTTTGTTTGTTTTTTTTTTCTTACGTTATGTATGTTTAGATAATTTGTTTAAATTAAAAGGACACTTGCTATTATACACATTGCATATAGTGGTTGCAAAATGTGTGTTTTTAAAGACCATGTAGCAGTGTTTAAACCAAAAATAATTGACATACAATGCTTTAATGATCCTATATATAGCTGATGTACTTATCGAAACACTTGATAATAATTCATGTGGATTCTGTTAGATATTTTTACTTGCTTATACCTGACGTCAAGTTTATCTTTAAAATAGAACATGGTGTGTACAAATTAATTGAAATTTTAAAGAGCAGATGCCTAAGAGCTATTAAAACAAGGATGCCCACTTCATACAATTAGATGTCCTTTAGAAACCTAAGTTAAGTTGTTTTGAGAGAAGTTTATATGTAAAGAATCAAGTACTAGTAATTAATTGAATTAATGATTAATTGGTCAATGTACAAGAGCCATAACATGAGGTAGGATTTGTATGTATAATTGTGCTTATATTATAATCTTCTCTTGGTAATTAAGTCTACTCTGTATTTGCATAAATATTGTCGTTCTTCTTGAGTAGTTTAAACTTTTCCAATAAGCTTTTCCTCAGCTAATCGGGGTTGGCTTCTATTTCATGCATCATTTGGACATTTCAAGTATTTTATTTTTTATTCTATTTTTATTTGTTTATCTTTTTAGTATATCATGGTTTATACTTTGTAATCATTCACCCATGTCTTCATTTCCTATCTTCTATCCTCCTTTCTCTATCTTTCTCTCTCTCTCTCTCTCTCTCCCTCTCGCCCTCTGTCTCTTTCAATCCCCTCTCCTTTGTCTCTCTGTGTATCTGTCTGTGCCTCTTTGTCTATCTGTCTTTCTTTCTATCTCTATTTCTGTTTCTCTTATTCTATTTATCTCTCTACTCTCCTTTGCTCTCTCCTGTCTCTGTCAATCTGTCATTCTCTTTATCTCTCTCTCTTCCTCATCTTGTGCCATATCAAATCATGTATCCAAGATACAGTCATGTTTATATGTATTCACGTTTGTTCATTGTACCTGATTTGTATAATTTTATCAAGAAAATATTAAATTGTTATTTTCTAGTACTAATAATTTGCATTATCACAGTTTCTCCTTTCAGTTGATTACTAGGAAACGACTGTTGTGTGTGTGTTTGTTTGTTTGTTTGTTTGTTTTTTGTAACAGAGACAGTAGATCATATAAATATTGTAGGAGAGAGAGGAAGACAAGGAGACAGGTGGAAAGGAAGTGAGAAGTAAAAGGAGAGATTGGAAATTAATCAAACATATAGCCATATCGGTTCTAGGACAAGTACCACAGCAAGAATGCTTCCATATAAGCTAAACCTAACCCATACCCTGTTTTGGAGGGCTATTTGTTTAGGGGTAGTTATCCTAATACGAGTCATATATCAATGCAGAGAGGAAGAAAGAGGGATTTTTTTGATTTTTTTTTGATTTTTTTTTTTGGGGGGGGGGGGGGGGGGTAAAGAGAGAGATGAAAAAAGAGGGCGATAGAAAAGAAGACGTTATAGAAAAATTGGTCAAAAGAAGGGAGAGAGAGAGACAAGATGAGACAAAGATAACCTTGCAAGTGACCATTTTAGTAGTTTTAGAAGATCAATATCAAAGATTTATAAGTAGAAATGTCCTAAAATTCCCCACCCCATCCTTGCCTGTAAAGTTGTTTTTATATTGGTTGGAGGAGGGGAAATGGAACCAATTTTCCGGGACCCCGACTGTGAAAGACATGTCTATAGTAATATTATGCACAATTTAAATGATTTTTAGATCTTATTTTCAAGTGATATATGTTAGATTATTATCTTCCATTATATGTGCTACATATTTTGGGTTTTTGCGATCGAAATTTGAGTCATCATTTGCACGCGTTAATGCACTTTTCCTTTACTGGCCAGTCATAAACACGTGTCATCTTTGCATATTTGGCCATTGAGATTGCAATGGCACGTGAACACAACATTATGACCATTGAAAAAATAGCGTACTTCGAGACTTGAGATGCCGCATAATGGGGTCCAACGCTGAAGGTGTGGGATGGGGGCGGGGGTCATGGGGCACGCGAACGAATGATGCGAAATCCAATTTAAACGGCTAACAAAACTTTTCCCATAAAAAAAAATAAAATTCGCTGCATAAAAATGACAACACTTACTGTTGGTTTTGAGTTCCAGGACAACTGCCCCACGTACAATTACCCCACGTACAGGTACCGGCCCCCACTAACCCCGCCAAAACTCTCCATTCCCAATTCTACACTTAACCCTTACCCTATATTTCGGGGGTAGTAGTCCTGGGGGTAATAGTCCAGGGGGTAATTGTCGTGATACGTTGGTCTTGACATTCGCATCCTTTGCAAATTGTTCACGTGCCTCGTGAAATCCCCATGAAAAACCTATTTTCCTAAATATTGCTTATTTCATAATATAGCCCTGCTCATTATCATGCAAATTGTCACGGATGTGCAGTGAAGCTACATTCAAACATCATCATTATGTATGCATTACCATAAAAACTATCCGATATGTTTGAATCTCCGAGTTATCTTAGTAAATGGTTCCCATGCCATTTTCACAGATCGTGCAGCTGATACAGTAAATAGTCCTTCTTGGAAATCTCTTCAACGAAGCTGACTAATGTTCCAAACCTAGTGAACTACGATGGACCTTGAATATTAATAATGGAGAATTAAAACAACGGATTTCTAAGCTAGTATTTGCTAACATCAAAACAGCTTCTTAGAGTTATATACGTGGTATCAAATTAAAGCCAAAAGATTTTTCTTGCTGTACACTTTAAACAATTCGCTTTTGTAAAACAAAAGTTATGCTAAATGCTGTACGAGGAACAAATCGAAATTTCACAACCCCTTTGTGCTTTTCACGGTCATATTGGCTTATTGCACTAAATGCCCCGTATTAACAAATGTGGCCTAAAGTAAAGCCTAGCTTAAATCTGTGGTTTAAATATGGCTAGCGAAATGGGGCACAATCTGTATATGTTGCATGTTCCTTAAAATATTATTAAATTCTGGAATTGTGTTTTAATTGTAAAGAAAAATTCTAGTAAATCAAACATCATTTGTGTCCCATTCTGCTAGCCATACTTAAACCACAGATTTAAGCTAGGCTTAACTTTAGGCCACCGATGAAAATACTGCAGAAGAAGGTCGGTTATTGAAATAACAAACAATGCCAGGTTGTGATCAATCTTCATACTATATTTAAAAAAAGAAGAAGAAATGTTTCCCCACTTGTTCCACGATACAGAGTGTATACTCTAGTTTGGTAAAATAGTATGCTGCTGTATTGATAGCACGTTTATTTGAAATCGTCTGGAGACGGTATCACTGATTGATTGTTCTTCAATTCTCCATAGACCTAACCCTAGACTAGAATTCTGGATGAATGAAAGAACATGACGACATTCTCAATCGCAAGTTTCCAATGCACACGATTAAAGTTGTTTTCTATGGGGAAACATAAAGAAAATTTAAGAATACAAACATGCTTGAATAAAACAACACTGGAATGAACAAATCTGTACAAAATGCATTTATGTCAATAAAAGAATTGAAACTATAAAACACACTCGTCTACCTTATGGATTGAAATGATTTTCTTCTTTTTCCCAACTTTATTTTCTTCAAATCTATGGGAAGCAACTCAATTACTTACAAGTATTTAAAAAATGAGTTATATATCAGATCACCATAATTAAATCAGTCATATAATATGAAAATGAAATAATTGATGCAGTTAATCTAATAATCACCAGTAAGTCGCTCTTTACAACATACTTGGCAGGAGAAGCAAGTTGTTACGTTTAGGTTATCTGGATGGGATTTCACCAAGTTGTTCACAAAGTTACGCATGACTTTACGAACGACTAATGATCAGTTCTTGTGCTAAATGATTGAGAATGTGATTCGTATAATAGCACCCAAGAATATGTTACAGTCCTTCGTTGGTCATTCGTAACCGTATGAACGACATGGTAAAAAAACCTCCATTAACCAGTCTTTATGAATACTACGCTGGCTGATTTCTGCCACTTTTTTTATTTTTTCCCACGCCCTATTTACGGCGTTATATTGCCGTAAATTGCGGCGTTATAACGCCATCAATAGATTACTGCGTTATAATGCCCTATTACAGTGATAATAACGCCCTTACGGCAATATAATGACCTACGGCGTTATAACTCCCTATTACGGCGATATCACGCCCTAAATAAATTATGGCGTTATAACGCCCTATTACGGCGATATTACGCCCTAAATTACGGCGTTATAACGCCCTATTATAGGCCGGGGCCCAGATGATTTATTTAGTTTTGAAGAGACATCGGTGCATATTCTGCTACGGAGTTTAGAGTTGTGCTGTCGCACCAAAATAGTACGGATTTTGAAACGAGAATGCAACACTGGGTTGTACGCTTCGCTATGAAGCGTCAGTGAAACATGTGTCTAATCGTACTAATGTAAACTCGGATGACGTCATTCGAGATAAAATCTGTACAAACATTAAATTTTGTAAAGAATTCTAAACTAGGGGTATAGGTGGTTTAGAATTTGATATGGCTTTGCGAGTTTTATGTCAGAGGAAGCTAATTTATCTATTTTCTCGTGAAGTTAAATGTTGTTAAAACTTTGCTTAAAATGAGGTGCATTATGGGACTGTCGATAACGATTGATTAATTGCATATTAATCATCAAAAATGACATTTTCCGACACGATTGAAGTGTTAGTTTGACCTGACATATTCAAGAAAGGACATTTGACGAGAAAACCAACAATAAACTAATGGTAGAAAGTCACTTGTCATTACACGAGGTAAAACGGATTTGGAACTAGTTTGAGACTAATTAGAGACTGGTTTGAAATGATTTTGAATGTTTTTAGTCGCGCAGACGTCTCAGAGACGTCCCCGAGCTATTCCCGCGACAGAAAAAAAAAATAATAAAAATAGTAATAAGAAAAAGATTGATGCGCATGCACCTAACGTGATAAAATTTTGCGCATGCATGTAGCGTGATGTCGGAATCAAATTCAACATTTCAATGCTTTTGGCTAAATATGGACACTTCACATTTGTGAAATAAAAAAAATCCGTGGAGCTATTTAGGAGATTACTTCAAAAGAATAAAACTACGAACAGATAATTTATTATACATTATATATTTAATATATAGGGCGATATAACGCCGTATAGTTATAACGCCATAATTTATTTAGGGCGTTATAACGCCGTACTTTAGAAAGGAAAAAAAGTGGCGGAAATCAGCCAGCGTAGAATACGTATAAAAATAAACAGTACACATATTCATGAATAATAATGACTTCATTGTTGGAAAATTATGTGTGATGGTTATAAAATTTTAACTACATTTCCTTTAAATCAGAATTATGACAGTACAACGACACTATACCAATCTCAAATCACGCACATGTATAGAATACATGTTATTTGTATTCAAATCAGGTAGACCGACCCATGTTAAAGAGCCACTTGTCTAGTAGTTTACTCGGGAGTATGATCATCCTCTTCGCACAGCCGTGACTGGCATGCCCTTTTCCCCTTTTTTTAAGGAGGGGTGGGGGGTGCACTATTATCTTCGTCAAATCGTCTGGGTGTAATGCCTCAGTCACACGAACAAATCAACCTCAGAAACTTACCATTGATTCGGGGCAAGTAAAAACTTTATAGGTTTGTAGATAAAAATAAGTAGATAGATCTATAGATAGATAGATACATACATACATCAGATGCATCTGAAGCTCGTTCGACTCTCAGCAAATCAGACGATTCTATAGATTTCTCATGATGATAAAATTCTAATATGGCATCGGTTTCATAAGGGATTGCAGTTATTCTCTCGTCACTTAAAACGAGAAAAAACAAATAAACCCCCCAAACACACATTTAAAAACAAATAAATTAAAAAAAAACCTAGAAAAAAAAAGCCAGCCTTGGGAATGTTCAGCATTCACAGACCTATTAAGCTGTAATGTTTGTATAAACAAGGGAAGGGTAGGCTACCAAGGGGATACAAATTTGTTAGGCCTAGTCCTACCTCTTTTTCTTTCTTTCTTTGTTTCTTTGTTTGTTTTTATAAATGTTCTAGCGAATCTGCGTCTCATTACTCCCAGATCCAATTGATAATAAATGAGCCTAGTTTCCACAAAGCAATTTAAAATCCTCTAAAATCTATCCAATCAAATTGCTTTCATTTGCCGATTATTATTATTATTATTGAACATACTTTATATTATGTATTTTCATCGTTCCTATTTTGTCACATGGGTTGTCGTCTGATTACAAATCATGTGTAAGATGAGTGACGTAAGCACCGGTTGCTGAAATGCTTTCGTAATTACATCTATAATTAAGTCTGTGGTGATGTGAATATAGCTCCGCCTGTTCAATTTGATTGCAAAACATTTGGTCTCGAATGGGCAATTACTGAATATTGAAAACTATAGATTCCATAATGTTTTCAAGGAAAATCTCTTAAGACCAATTTGACATAATTTGTTTTTCGCAGTTTGCTCTCCGAGGATGGCAAGAACGGAATAAACAGAAAAAGGGGTAAATGGGAGGTGAAAATAGATGGTTTGAGATACTAAAAAGTACGTCATGCCATAATAATCAAAATGTCAACTTATGAGTATATTTTAAGGGGGAAAGCAATTTTTCCTGTGTAATAATATTTTTAGACATTTGTATTTTAATTATGTCTGCACCTTCTTCTTTCTTTCGTATTGTCTCGATGTATTCACCTTCCCTCTTTCCATTTACCAATACTATTTACCTTTCATGCTGTGCGCCCTGTTTCTCTCCCTCTGACAACACTGTCTAATGTAGCCTCTTTATACCACGATTCGAATTATTGAAAATATCATATCGTTTCCAAAAGCTAGTCAAAACGAACAGTGTTTTACAGTTTTATTTTGCTCATTAAAGGGATTAAGTAGCTTTCAAAAACAAGAGCAATTATATCAAGATTAATAAAATTATATTGATCCAACAGTAAAAACAAACTACTGAAAGTTTCAGATCAAATGGAAGTCATTTACTACCTTAAAACAGTGTAACAAACAATGCCAAGCATACAGCCGAACACCAGTACCCCCTGCTGATAGGCGCACCAGGCCGCTAGAGACGGGGGACTTTACAACAGGAAATGGGTGTGTGGAAAAGCACATGGTTTTATAAACCATTTTGAGTATGAAATCATTGATATCTCGAAGGTAAAGCAAGCAATTAGCTTGCAATTTTGAAGAGATACCAGACTGACCTAAGTGTTTATAATTATGTTGGCAAAATAAGCTAAATCGAATAAATGTGATTTGAATATCATTCAATGTTACTGCATCCCTTTAATTGCCGTCAACGAAAAAGGAGACATTAATAATGATTGAGCAGAGTGATTTATCAGCTTTGGGGAAAAGAAATATAAATGTGGCACGCTATACATTTCATGTCGTACAAGACGCATACTCTAGGACTCATATAGTCCAATAAATATTTTTTGTTTTGTTGTGGGTCCTATTATAGTTCTCTAGCTAAAAAATTATTTGCCCTTTCCCTGTACCGAATCGCACCAATCATGCAAATTGGCGTAACCATGATAACATTTGCACTTCTACAATTTCACATCGATAGGCCTACAGTGTAAAAAAAAAAAAAACGGGAAAGTTACAAGCGGGAAAGAATAGTTTAGGGCTGGCATATAATCTTTTCAGATGATATGTATTCGTGGTAGGCCTATCAGTTAAAGCCGAAATATTTCCCTTCCAGAGCGCACCTCAATTTTGCATATTCGCATCCTTCCCCCTCCTCTCTCTCTTTACCTTACGCCCACAAAATCTCTCACACACATGCATGCATGCATACACCCATACCCACACTGCATGCTCCAAAATTATACCCACATTCTCTGTCTCTCCCTCTTATTTTTCTCTCCGTTATAGCCTCTTGCTCCATCCCCCCTTTTTTTTCTTCCCCACGTTCTCACTCTCACTCCCACTCTCTTCCGCTTTCTCTCCCTTAAAACCTTTTACGGAGCGAAAAATTGATCAATCGGAAGCTCTCCTATAAGTTACATGATACAACAATACCAAATCTGAACGTTTTCATTGACTATACCCATTATTTCCTTCCTAAACACTTGAAATCGAAAGTCTCGAAGATGGCATTGCCCCTTCTAAACGGACCTGATTTTATTCGTTGGTAGATGTCTAGATGACTTAAGATTGTGTCAGGAATACCAGAGTCGTCCGTGCTTTTGGGAGTGACATTAAAACGGTTCGATTATACAACAATACGTTAAATTGTTTTGCCAATTTATTTTAATTCGTGGTAGATTTTTTTTTCTTCAGTTTGCCTCAATTTACCTTTTTTTTTTTTTTTTTTTTTTTTTTTTTTTTTAAAAGCGTCAGGCCTATGAACTGCAGTACCTTTTTAAAACACAGTCAATACGGCATCCACCATTCACAAAATAAAGTGCTTTCGAGTATGGGTAGGGGAACTTGGTGAGTTTGATCACTTTAGGAAGACTGTAAAATACTATTCAACCTGCTTAGGATCCCATCGATGTATGTTGAATCGCACATCGACTGGCCTTTAAGATAAGATTTCTATTTCCTAACCATCACACATCCCCACACAACGTACATACGCTCACAACACACACACAACACACACACACACCACACATAGACATACACACACACTCGATCTTACATTCACACAACACACACACACACACACACACACACACACACACTCTCTCTCTCTCTCTCTTTTTTACCCTCTACATACTTTCCCTAAATAGAGGCGTTTCATTAAAAATCTTTTCATTCTTTCTCCCCGCCATCTTTCCCACCTTCACATACGTTTACCGCACATTATCTCAACTCTTGTATGCCCCCAAAAGGAACAAAATAAGTCGTACCCACCACGAACGTGAACTTAAAACGGGTTTATGCTTTGGTCTTTTTATTATGACGTAATAGAAAGGGACAGCAACATTGGTCATATCAAAATCATTAGATTTACAAATTTTGTCACGCCTTTAGATTTTTCTTTCATGAAAGGAGTAATTATAATTGATAGACGGTACTGTACAGAGCGTCCCCAAAAAAGTAAACCCAACTTTGAGAGCCTCGTATTGAAATTGTAAAACGTATGAGTCATTTTTTTTTTTTCATCACAACAAAGAGTAACTCATATTCAATCCAGTGATGCCAAAATTATACCTGTGCTGTCATGGATGACTGAGCACTCAAATTCTTTGGTCAAAAACATAATGTACAAAGTTTTTCAGAAGCAACACAGTCTGTCTGATCATTAATTCTTTGTGTGAGGTCAGCCTTCCTAAGTCCATTCATAAGGGACAAAGGATTACTTGGACTATTGAAAATCAATGGCTGTTTTTCGAAACTTGGAACATCTTAATTTCTACGCTTGTTTTTTAAAGCACAAGTGCTCAGTCATCAGTCACAACACAGGTTTAAGTTTGGTATAATTGAATAGGATATGAGTTACCCTTTATCATAAAATAAATATAAAGGTCACAGAAGTTATAAAATTTTACTATGAGGCTCTCAAAGTTGGGTCTACTTTTGTTTCTGGGACGCACTGTATAAATCCGTTGTTATCATTATTATTATTGTCATGATTATTATCATCGTTATTATTATTCTTATTAAATAGGAGTAGTATGACTCTTGAAGTATATTAACTGACGGATGATTTTAAATAATAATATTTGTCAATGTTCTAAGGTATTCTATTCAAATAGAGCTTGATTCCATGTGCACAACTAATGCACATTATGTTGGTATTTTACTCATTCCATATCAGTTTGTAACCATGATGTACTTTGAACAAAAACATAAACCACACTGGGCATAATCCAAAATTGACAAAGGCGGTTTAAAACATGTAGTAAAATCAACTCTGTTACATTTTGTGTACCTTTGAAATCTTAATTAGGTTGTCAAATGAATGGATTCTAACGATCCCATTAGACTCGTTTTATTCATAAAAAGTTGACAATCGTAAATAATGACAAAGTTGAAAAATAGATACAGGGGAAGGGTGAAATAATATTGTTTCAATTGTTATGGACGTATGATCATAATATTGACAAACTTGATTTTATTAACATAACTATTGGTTCAGCTTCATAGCTTAAATAGTTATTCAATAGCTTGAAACATTATTACGTCACCGATAATTAATGACAATACGTACTTATTAGAAAAATTATTATCAAATTTGATTTTCTTCCTGTATTTTATTAGAGAACATTTTTGAGGAGGAATTTACATTATGGACGTTCGTTTCTCTACGCCTGGTCAGCATGAAGATATTACTTCATGGATTTGTATAATGAATTGATAATCAAAGCGTCTTATAAGTGCTGAAACAGGGTCATGCGGCACTAATGAACGCATAATCATCTTACCATCTACGGGTGCAAACATACCTATGTAACTTTTTAAACACAAAACATGTTTCTAGCATTAAAATCTTTTCCGCGTGAATAAAACCGCTATAGATATTTGATTGAAAATAGAAAATTATTTATTCCATTTGTCAAATGTATATAGCATGCGAAAAGTCGTCTAACTTAAAGCTCTGGTTCTCAAACAGATTAGACGACAGCGAGAATCGTGGCATTGTTTAGCGCAACGCACAAGGAGATTAAATTTCTTGCGTTAAAAAGTTTCAGGTATATTTCAAGGCAAAACTTAAGCTGGGAACATGCATTCTCTTCGGACTACAAAAGTTTGAAATTATCTAAATGATTTATTGAAGTTTTTCAGAACATAGCTTTGGACTAAAGCGAGGTCGTCTACCAATCTTTGGATAGGACTTTATCCCTTTCTAGCCTCTCAATTACCAAAACGTCATCATCCCTGTTTTATTCTCATGCACTGGAAAACTGTCCGGACTTTTACGAAAGATGTTAAATCCTTACACTTTCTCTTCAAGACCATATGCTCTTTTCCATGAAGTTTGTGTTATTGGCGAGTTGTATGCCTATTAAATTATTCAAACCAAGAGAGAAGACTTAGATTTATGTACGTGAGAGTATTACGAAATGAAATATGATGTAATTCTAAATCATTCCACTCTCAGTAGAAATCTAGAGTTTACTGGACGCAACACTTTACTGATAATTATTGCACTTGAATTTTACATCGCTTGTATTTTGATATAAACATAAGCATGAATATGAGTGGATTTTCGAAATAAATGGTAACCGTATAATTATTTTTTTTAAAAATCCTTCCTTTTGTTTAATTGTTGCTGTTGAATGTAATCTGAGTTTCTCTGGTCTTGCTTAACCTGTTAACTCGCTCGTCCCTTACCCCTACCGTATGAAAACAATAACTTGAAAATGGGTACAGAATTGGAAACACTTTTTTGCAAACGTAATAATGAAAATAAATAGTGGACAGATATTTATTGTGTTACTTAATATTTGTCTCTAATATTGCCCTAGATTCAGTCCGTTTCTTCTTGCGATCTCTTAAGAATCCACTTTCATTGGTTCCATGTTGCCGCCTCGAACCTCTTAAAGAATCCGCTTTGCATGGGTTCCATGTTTCCTCCGCCAAACCGCTTAAAGAATCCACTTTGCATTGGCTCCATGTTCAAACCGCCACCGAAACTCTTCTTGAAGAATCCGCTTTGCATCGGTTCCATGTTCATAGCACCTCCGAATCGCTTGAAAAATCCGCTTGCATCGGTTCCATGTTTCCGCCTCCGAATCGCTTAAAGAATCCGCTTTGCATTGGCTCCATATTCAAACTCCTCCGAAACTCTTCTTAAAGAATCCGGATTGCATCGGTTCCATGTTCAATCCGCCGCCGAAGCTCTTCTTAAAGAACCCGCTTTGCATGGGCTCCATGTTCATACCGCCGCCGAACCGCTTGTAGAAGCCGGATACTAGGGTTCCATATTTAGATTACCAAATCTCTTTTCTTGCCTTCTGCACTTCATGGTCTAGTCCGTCCTGCAGATCAGAAGAAAGAAAAAGAATAACAAAAACATCGTCAATGACACCAGGAAAAATAGCTCTAAAAAATGGATAATACAAGGTTAACGATAATTGGTCAGATTTACGGTACAAGAAAAGAGGAATGGAATTCCAATGATGGCACTTTCAGGAAGTTTCCTCAATTTTTCTCAAAACCCCACGTTCTTTTAAGGATTTTTTTGGCCAATTTCATGATTGTGGGGCTTGTTCTGAGTGGCATCTCTGGAATTTATAGAAACGACACGAAATGAATGTTAAACTGTATCGGGCAAAGAGAGTTCACAAGAGGTAACCGATGCTGTATAGGGGAGGAAGCTTCAATAATGTAGTCAATGCATCAATAATTAAATGTCCAGACATGGATAGAAAGGACATCGACCTCCATGTTGTGACTTCATTTAAGCAGAGACAGTTTTGTTTTGGTTGCACGATGACGCCTTAGTCCCACCGGCACGACCGACTACAGACTAAGTCAAAGATAACATTACACTGAAAATGCTGAATCGCAATAAATTTAGGATTTGTAGTCAGTGGGGCCATGAGGAGGAAGATAAAAGAACAAATTAAAAATAAATAAGTGAATGAATAATGAAAATAAGAGGTGAGGATTATCGTTTAATGAAATCTTGAGACTGTTTCATGTTTCTCCCAAAACTTGTTACATGTTTCGTTTATCCTTCTTGCAATTGAGACCTTTATCAAAGGTATAATGCGCTATATAAGAATTGTTATATTATTATATTGCAATGTTATACTGACCACATGGTACCAAAACAAGGGCAGAGTAAAACGCCAAAGCCCATATAGAAAATATTTACGCTTTTGATTAGGAGGATGCGTTCCCCAAATCAGATGTCGTGATTCTCCAGCAAAATATTATAGATGTACAGTGTTGAAGTACAACAATAAATTTCATGATATTTTATATACGACATTGACTATAGTTTCAGATAATTAGTGGAATAAAGTTGCTTTTTTTAAACGTCTCTTTAATGCAATACTAATTTTTCTTGGTAATGGAACAAATATAACAGTAATACAGAGAGGCTTGTAAAAATTGCTAAGATGTTCGCAATCTAGCTGTGGCTGTAATACTATAAACAGGAAGGGTACATTCACTATTTTTTCTATTACCAGGGCTTGTAACATAATAAGTTAGAGACATTATTGTAAATAAATATTAACTAATCAGGACAAATGTTGCACGAACTTATTGGAAAGTCTCACTGTGAACCAATCAAAACGGTAGTTTCAAATTTGCAATTGATCGTATTTCTTTATGTTACGGGTACGGACGATGTACTGGTGTAAACCCTGACATTTGATTGTGTGAGCTGGGCTAATATTTTGATAGCAACTTGGTCCGGGGCAAGAAATATGTTTTTAGGTCGAAGGATTTGCTAGAGATTTGTATCAACTCTGGTGTATATAAAATGAGCGTTTGTTATTCGAAAAAGTGCAGTTACAGCTAGTTCGTTGTTGATACATTCCGTCATGATTTAGATCATCTATGTAATTCTTCTGTTTTAATGTTCAAATCAAGTTCATGCAGGTATAACGAAATCAGACATTATGAATGAATAAAAAGGAATTCATCATTATTTTAACTAGAATTTGCAACCGATGGGTAGAATTTCACAACCTAATTTGTTTTATGTTGACCAGGAATACAGTTGAAATTGGAGACAGATTGTCCCCTTTCGCCGTATCTCTCTCTTACTCTCTTCCTCACTCTTTCCATCTCTGTTTCCCCCTTTATCTATCTCAGGGTAGGTCAGTAAGCATCAGACATTGGTTTTGATAAGTAGTCATTCGATAGTTTCGTGAATAAAATATGATATCGACAAAGTTTCAAAACCAGCATTACGAAAGAACAAGAAATTGTCGCCTCTTCCAAAAGTACATGTTGATTTTTTTTTTTTTTTTTTTTTGCTGACTATACCTGACTATACCTGTCGATATAAACGAACACGGTAGTTCAAGGATATAGATTGCTAGCTACTCATCAGACTTTGTAATTTATGTCACTGCCCGGGCATGAATGGAATCAATACGAGACTTGAACCGCTGGCAAGGGGCTGACACTTCGCTCCTAGACCCCGCCAACCAATTCGATTTGCACTCTCGCGACGCGTTTCAAGTGCGCTTCAGATTGCGCGTATAAATCGCCAACTAAAATGCACGAAATCCTCCGTAAGTGCTGCATGCGATTTGTATGCACCTATCAATGAAGTTAAGGGCTCTATCCCGAACTGTCCAACACTAAAGTTTCCTTGAATCTGGTCAGTTTTTTACTCGCCTCTCATGTCAAATAAGAGACAGGTCTTATAACATGTGGAATACTGATGATAGCGGGTAAGACACACAATGGCTCATTAATATTTAAACTTTAAGGATATCTGTCTCTTCTAGCCATTCTCCTAAAAATAAAAATCCCATCCACCAACTGCGTGGCAAAGTGCAATTCAGGGGCGGCTAAGTAACATTGTGACGTCATAGCCTAGCACCCTGGCGTAATCGATCCACAGTTTAAAAGTGACCTCGACCCGTCATATACCTTCGTTTGGAATCCGATCCTCATTCGGAGTTTACTCACTAAACTCCGTCCGGTATTAAATGCGCCGTTCGAGGCGGGCTTCGACCATAGAGGAACGTTTACGAGCCTGTTGCCCATAAATTTAATTTGATTTATTAACCTAGCTTTAAGCTTTCCTTTTCATCCCCTACATTTTTAGCCGTTTTTTGAGTGGTTTAGGGGGGGGGGGGTTCTTTACAGTTTGGAAGAAGATCGCCTTATACTTTCGAAAATAGAAAAGAAAGGATAGTTGTTAAGATTCTCTTTTGTTTCTTTACTTCATTGTTTCTTTTCTCGGGAGGGGATTGCTGTGCAGTCACGAGCACGACTCCAGCCATAGAGAAATCCTCTGAGTAGTCGTTTGTGGCCGCGATTGAATTCTTATCTTTTTAAATCTCATAAAATAGCAATATCTACAGTAGATCGTAAACTATTATATTAACAGCCTACATTGTATAGGCAATCAACGTGCAAATTTTGAAGAACATTGTTTTTAAAGACATATATAAAGCTAAAAAAAAATTTTGTAACACCTTTAAAAAACCCTCAAACAGAACCAGGTGAATCCATTTAGTTGATCACAATATTCCATGCACGTTTGTAAAAGCAAGAATTAATAAAGTTTACCTAAAAATTGTACATTACAAACGTTGAAAAAAAAAACCCAATGAAATAAAAAATGCCGATCCTCAACCTTATTCAAATACCTTAATATAGTTTTCATTTTCAATAAAGGGATAATTTTTGCTTTTGATAATAAGCAAATTTTGATTGTCAAAATAAATATCCAAGAGTCATGGGTTGGCAGTCTCCTAGATCGACGATAGACACGGACCCCCCCTCCCCCGCTGTATCCCCAGCGTAATACAAAATCATTTGTCTGAATAGTTTAGATAAAGCTTTTTAAAGAAGTTATACCTCTTAACTATAAGGACATTAACGTAATATTATTGAATTCCTTGTTTATCACTATCCTGAATGAGCACTATCTATAGTAGATCGTAAACTACTACATTGGCGAACTACAATTAAATTGACACGTTCAAATCTATGTTTGATTTGCCTACGCATACCGTTTCCCGCTTCGTGAAGGCAGCGGAGTGACCTAATTTTCTGGCCTATTAGTCACTTAAAATAAGTCCACTATAGTGCTTTCTGCGTCGCAAAATCTTCGTCCGTGTCCCGTTCACGAGTGTGATAATTAAAGCAAATTTATTAAAATAGAGACTTTGAAATCTTTTAAACAATACTGTGCAAATTCAGATGAAGAATGGAAATTGTGGTTTGGCGGAAAATCTGCCGGACTACTGTCTGCCAATTGAATAACGTCCCTGGGCAAGATTTGAATCTACGTTTGTACTCTCTCTCTCTCTCTCTCTCTACAAAAAAACAAAGAGGGGGAAAGGTCACTCGTTACGGAGTGAATTTTGATTTTTCACTCATTTCAGAGTGACCTCAGGGGAGTGAAAATGTATTGAAAATTTGCATTTACATTTCAAATTCCCTCGAATTTCACTGTAAATTCTCTCTTTTCTGATATTAACTCCTTCAAGAGTGGACATTTTCACTCGCTTTTTTTAAAAGGGTTACTCTTACCGAGGAAGAGAAAATATCTAAGTACATAGTTTGCTACTGACGTACGAGCTGAACTTAAGATTGGAATACATGGACACGAAGATATAATAATATTTCATATACTTAATATACATGCTGCCTATTAAGTTACATTTTGTTAACGGTCACTTTTCCTTTCAAAATAACGAATAACTCTTGACCGTTGATAGGGATATTATTGTCCAGCAATTTCTCGTTGGTATCAACGTGCTTTAAAAGCCATTCACATTTAGGTATGAAAGCGAAAGATGTCATTGAAGCGCCCTTGGCATGCTAAACGTTGGCTGATTTTTCCCCTTTTAAATCCTTTTTCAAATTACATGGTGAATGTCCCGTATCCATTAAAGGATTTGAGTTTGACTGAAATTTGATTGCAAACTGATCAGAATAAATCCAGTCCCATTCATATCTCCTCCGAATGACATTTGTGAATAGAAAAATGCGCAAATATAATATGTCCTTTAAAAAGTGCACGATAGATTT
Organism: Paracentrotus lividus; assembly: GCA_940671915.1. NCBI lineage: Eukaryota > Metazoa > Echinodermata > Echinoidea > Camarodonta > Echinidae > Paracentrotus > Paracentrotus lividus. Next base: position 22,925,117 of record CALNVZ010003431.1, on the reverse strand, counting down.
ACCCAAGGAAACATTCGCTTAGCTTACGTGCAAAAAATTATTGTTTGTGCTTTTGGGGTAGGAGTAGTTGGTTTCATCTAAGAGCAACATGCGTATTATAAAAAAAAATTAAACTTAAGTGACGTCATACCGATGTGGGATTGAAGTGTTTTTGTTTTTGTTTTTTAAATTAGGCTGTGTCGCTTTATAGGTCAGAAGTATCTGAATAGATTAAAGAAATGCGAGTTTAAAAAAATATATATCCTAGAGATAGTTTTTTTTCGTGGCCCTAAATATGACATACATCGCTAATCTTTAGAATGGTCCACAAATTTGTTCAAACTATTACAACACCTTGAGTAATTATTACTGTTCAACTTTCATATATTTCATTTTATCTGAGTAGTTTCTACCTGCCGTGTTGGTGTATAAGGTATCTGCCCGTTAACTTTAAATTAAGGTAAGGGTAAGTGAAATTTTGTCGGAGACAAACATCCCTAAAATAAAAAATCCCACGCGGGTGAATTCCACAGGAAGCCTCTTTCCGCTCCTACACCTGAGAATAGGGGCATTTTATAAGAGCTTCAAATGTCATTATGAATCTCAGACCATGTTTTACGGAATTTGGGGAACTTTGAAAATATATTATAAAGGTGACCTTCGCTTTCTCTTATAATGTATGAAAAGCATTATCCTACGTTTATTGTTGTAGCGTATTTACCGACACCTCTCGACGCATGTGACAGTGCATCGCATTATGTAATTATTGGTCATAAATTGTGCGCGGTTCATACCTATATCCAGCGAAAATTTGATAACGTTATTTATCTTGTTTTCTCAATATAGCTCCTCCCAAACGTTAATCGTATTACTCTGGACTGAATCTACAGCGAAATCCAGCGTGTAAGACATGTATGACTTACTTTCAAACGTGCGAGTAACTGAGCATAGATACTTAGGAATCACATGTTTGTATAGCCTAGGTGAAATAGGTAAATATTTAGGAGGGTAAAGGAGGGATTTTCTCTTGTTTCCATGTCATCTTTAAAGTTGTAATCCCACATGGTATTGTAATTTTGTAGATTTTTTTGGACAATAAGAGATGGCAGCATTTCGGAGAAAAAGTGAGACATCTATTACCCCTCGGTGTAAATAGATATCCCTCACCTTCTCCATCACAATGAAAATGATGTGTGACAACCTGGTACCTGGCAAAGTATAGGGAAGCTTGAGGGAGAAGGGGGGGGGGGGCTACCACCATGCAAACTTCCCGCCATTTGGAGAATGATGATTGCATGCTTTCCTATGTGTCAGAATATAAGTGTCAGAAAAATATCCATTCATATCCACAAACCATCTTGACCCGTGTAAACATGCCTCTTTGATTGTTAAGCCTATGAATGTATTATTATGTTGAATAAAACTATTTTGATTTTTTCTTAAGTAGATTATAAAGGACACGTTACACGCGATTTCTCTTCTTGCAAAATTAAACCATAAAACAGATTTCTTGAAGAAACAGCGCGCATTCAGAATAGGGAATATGGAGGGCGGGCGGGGGTGTTTATGACGTAAATATTGTTTAGCATGGAGGCCTATTCTTTGAGAAACTGTATGAGAGAAATACAGGACTTTGTCATTTATAACATTAAGAACGGAAAATAGATCATTATTGACGATTTACATTCTAATATCATTCATAAACACGCTGTAAAATTATGATACTTATTTACCTTGGCCCTCTGTGTGGGGGACCGACATTCACGATCTTAACCATTGGTAATGGAAGATAAATACTGGTGTTGTTAAGGACTAGAAGTCTCCCCGATAGGATTGATAACTATTATTGTATTAATCCATTCAAAGTGACGTGAGGTATACGGATGTGCCTTAAGTCTCTCCCAAGATCATTTCCTATACATCACTATCTTCTTATATCACCTATCACTGATTATTTCATCAAATAAACACACCCCCTCATCGTCGCCTTCGTCCATCTGTTTCCCCTCATACGATCAGGACAACCAAGCGGACTTTGATTTGATTAACACGTCCGCATGAATAGTCCCACTGTAATTGTATATTTGTCTCTGAGATCGACCCAAAGAACGACGTGAATTTTGAAAGTACTTTGTATTTGTTTTGGGTGATGTCGTTCGGCCGCGCTCCCTCGGTAATTTTTGTGCGTGCCGCTGTATGCAAGTGAGCGCAAAAAGAAAATGAATAAGAAATATAAGAGCACGTATTTTAATTGTTCATTAATGTTGTGTCGTTTTCTTTCTCGCATGGCCTTTGCAATTTTGATCGCGTGCAAGTTTAAAAATGGAAGATGCACTTTAATTTGTAATGAGCAAATTGATATTTACTGACGTGACTTTCAATTCTGTTTAGAATTAGGACAAACTATTTGCGGTAATGGATATCAAATATACAGGTGGAGTTTTTTTGCTTTTGTTTTGTATTGTACATGGGTTTGATTTATATTTAATAGTTTAAAGTTTCTGATAATTTCTTTCGTGCAAGTTCTTTCTTTTCTATAATTTATTTTGTTTTTGCTTTTATGTATTTCCAGCAGTGATATTACGAGTAATGTACACTGTAAAAGCGCTGTTTAAAAATGTTTTAAACAACTAAAAGTGTTTTTTAAGCCGGTCAGAAATTTTAGACAATATTGGTGAAATTTTAAACACCACCGTTGAAAATCGGACTTCGGTTGATTAAAATCTTAACGTTTTAAATTTTTTTAACAACGTTGTTTAAAATTTTAAACAGAAGTTGTTAGAGTGACCGACTTAAACAACACTTTTAGTTGTTTAAAATTTTTAAACAACATGTTTACAGTGTATTTTAATATTATCTGTACCATCAGAAAACAGCACCACCACTTAAATTCGATATTTATATCAAACCATATCTTATATTTCTCTCTCTTCTTACATTTTCATTTTTTCACTTCTGTTCCATGTATAATTATTATCAATTTTATCTTTACCACAAAGGCAGTGAGTAATCACATAATATGTCGACAAGTTTACATCTACGGTGCGCCTTTAGGATGAATATTTAAACCTTAACTGGATTATATTCATTCAAATTAAAGAAGATAAATTCTGTTCAATAATCCATTATGCAACTTATAGCATTGTAGGACACTGACTTTTAGAAGTAAACATTATTATTGCGTCCTGAATTTGAATGTCATATTTTAAGGCTGAATATTGGTTATAATGTTCAATAAAAGGTCAATATTATTCGGACTGTAACTTGAGCAGGTACTTTTGGACGTTCTCAATATAGCGTTCTACCCCCGGCTAAGTAATAACAATGACCTATGCATGACAAAGTACTGGCAACTATATATAATATGTGTCTGGGTATATCCCTTCGTTTGAAAAATCTTCAATGTATGCACTCTGCACAATGCTGCAACTGGAAGAAATTCGTCTAGCCATCCCTTGTCAATGCAATGCAGCGGTACTGCATAGAATAAAAGGCGGTAAGTAAATGTGAAATAAGTCCTCATGAAGTAAAGAATATTAAGACAAACTTATTACTTCAGACCTATCGGATGCAATGATGTATGACCCTAGTGAACCTGGATGGCGGTCATTTTGACCCTTTATTTTTAAAAAGTGTAGGTCCTTGAATGAGCGAACGAAGGTGCTTGCTATCTTTTTTGTTATCCCCCTCTCTCGCTCTCTCTTTCATAACCCAATTGAATTACAGCTAGTCTAAAGGGATGCTCTTCTTGAACCCCGAGTAAGTCATTTTTACATTCTAGGGTCATACAATCCGGGTCCATTGGGGGTCATACCCCATTCAAGGCCAATTAGGGAGGGTAGTCACTGCCCCAATTGACCCGGAATCTGCATATGGCCAAATGAACCTTTTTTTTTCTGAAGAATCAAAGTAACGCAGGGCCTCATTATAAACAGAAACTTTAAATCAACTGCAGGGTTCTAATTTTGCAAATTTCATTTCTTCCAGTCTGGTTAACCGTCTAACATCGGGTAGAAACCTCGACTGAAATAAGAGCCACCTGTTTTATCGAGCTCATAGAGATAATATACATCTCTGTGATCGATCTTGTCTTAGTCTTCCATTCAAACCGTACATTAAAAAAGAAGAAATTATTCTGTCATACAGACGTACAGACGTACATCATACACATCATACATATCCTTTGGTAGATATATGCTAATCGTATAAAAAGATATATATTGGATTATTTAAATGATATAAACTTTCATCAAAAGACAGTGAGAAAAATAAAAATTGTTTTTGACTCTGAAGCTTAGCAAGTCACGCCGACCAAAAACTCGCTATAGAATACCTTGAGCTAACATAATTAATAAGATTTGTAGTTGTTCTTAATTGTTAGTTTCAGGGGGTATTTTTCCTTTCGGAAGTCTATAGGATACCTTGAGCTAATACATTATCATTGTTTTTATTGTAACAGAATAATTAATTATCAAGATTGAAATTTATACCCCCATTTTTGTTAGTCTTGGGCATACTTTTTTTTTGTTTAATTTCGAAAGACTACAAATCATTCATCCGCAGTGAATTTCGTGGATCACTTAAGTTCTGAAGCGAGACTAATTTCAAATTCAATCTTCGTCTCCTCCCAAGTGAGAAGAAACAATGAATAGCGAAAAGTAATAGAAATAAGTACAAAGATAGAAATAATAAGAAACAGGGAGAGAGAAAGAGAGAGAGAGAATGAATGATAGATTGAGAGACGAAAAGATAGCTAGATATGTAGAGAAAGAGCGGGAAACAGGGAGAAAGAAATGAATAAACACAATTAATGGAATAGTAGCATTTTAGTAACTGCCCTTAAGGGAAAAGAAAATAATATATAGGTGGAATAATGTAACTTTTCGCCCTTTATCATTCGGTTACTTTTCCTCAATTACTTTCCATATATTTTTAGAAATATACGTGGTAAAAAGAGCCCCCCAAAATAATGATAAAAATAATAAAATAAATAGATAAAGTATATAAATAAATGGATAAACTTAAAATTACAAGTTCAATTTCATGTAATGTCCTCTCCTTTGAAAAAAAAAAAAAAAAATGAAAGTGACTTTAACCACTTGGCTGCGGACCACGTAATATTACGTGATGATGCTATTTTCTGAGCTTTGTCTGTCGGGTATCACCAGCGCCACGCTGGTCATACCCGTACTGTGCAATTAGCACCATGCAGCAGTCAAGTGGTTAAGTTGATTCACTATGGATGCAACCTATAAGTCTGCCAATCGATTGACGTCTGAACATGTCTTTGTGCACAGTCCTAGTTTTTAAGGAAAGAAATTAATGAAATTGGAACAAGGTATTAAATGTAGGTTATCAGAAAAGCACCATCCGCATTTTGATTGCAATTTCATCATAGGTGAACTTGAACTCCAACCTTGCAGAAGCCTTTAAAATAATGTACATGCAACTTCACCTTAAAAAGAGACTAGATTTTCATGATGATTGAAATGAATGTTACATAAAAATAATAATTAAAAAACCCAAACAAAGCAAAATAAAAAAGTAAAGAGACTGTTATACATTTAGCTTTTTCCTGTAATATTGATTTTCTCATTTGGTTTTGGTTTTCTTTAAATCCAAATGATTCGGGGGAAAACATTAATAACTGTAAGTTATTAAAAGGAGACTGTTATATTTCCATAACTCACTAATTCTATAACCGCTTCATACAAAACGTTTCTTTTATATGCTACTGTAATTTAGCTTTTTCCGGTAATATTGATTTTCTCATTTGGTTTTGGTTTTCTTTAAATCCAAATGATTCGGGGGAAAACATCAATAACTGTAATTTATTAAAAGGAGACTGTTATATTTCCATAACTCTCTTATGCTATAACCGATTCCTATAAAACTTTTCTTTTAAATGCTACTCTCATTTAGCTTTTTTCCTGTTATATTGATTTTCTTATTTGGTTTTGGTTTTCTTTGAATTCAAATGATTCGGGGGAGAACATCAATAACTGCAGGTTATTTTAAGGAGACTGTTATACTTTCATAAGTCTCTAACCGATTCCGATAAACCTTTTTTTTTTTTTTTTGGAATTGCTACACTTATTTTGCTTTTTTTCTTTTGGTTTTGGTTTTCCGGGGGAAAACATCAATAACTGTAGGTTTACCTCAGGATCAAATCTGTCTTAAGCTTTGTGGGTAATATGTTATATAACACCAAAGATTTATATTAATTACTTGAGTTGTCATACTGGTGACAACTTCACGCTGGTAGGCAATAGTAAGGGAAATTGTAACGAACGTGCTCAATATTATTTAGAATGCAGGTGGATTTTTGTTTATATTGGGTTTTCATTGCTATCCCTTCCCAGGTTCGCTTGATTAAAAATTTCTTTAATACATTTTTGTTCATATAAATGTTTCATACAGACGTTCACTCCATCCGGTTGTTAAAGTTGTGAACAGGAATGGCCTTAAACATGTTAAATAAATACCGAACGATTTTCATATCATTATTGGATTATTGCACTACATTGATACGAATGTGTGTCCTTTATGGTGGAACAGAGAAATAGCCTCAAAATGAATACAATATAGGCTTACTGCCCCCATAAGCCTTCGGGTCGTAGGGGCACTGCTTGATGGAACAATGCACCGTATTCCTTCAATTACCTCGGTTAGGGCCGGAACCTGGCTTCGGGAAATGCCAAATTAAGTCCACTCTTCAATGTTGTCAGTCCATCGTTTTCTTCTTCTTCCTCTTCTCATCTTTTCTTGAATAGTTGCTTATGAGATGGTCTTGGAAAGGCCACATGGATCTTGATATATGACCGTACTATCAAAGCTTCTTCTTTGGATACGGGAAACCTCAATACCACACGATAAATTGACACCCGTTCATGAACACCACTATCGGGAAGCTATCCCCAAAATAGCAGCAACATTAACGGAAATCCTTAGGATAGGCGGTGCATATGAACCGGGCTTATGAGATGACGAATTTTTCCATGGAGGTTTAAATTTCAAAATAAAAGACAGGGAGTTAAACGAATAAACGAGAAGGAAGTATCGAAAGAGTGTTTTGTGTGGAGTGAGAGGCGCATGGTGACAAGGGGGAAAAGAGATGATGATATCGAGCAAATGTCTTGAAAATCCTCCTTCATTCAATACCACAAGTGAGATAATACATTTAGAAATCTCTTAGCTTACCACTCCTTAGTATTTACACTTCCAATCCACCTACATACGTGAAAAGAAAGCCACATGTCAGTATAATCTCCTCCCATCGACTTATTCTAACTCTATTCCCCCTTGGTATTCCTGACGAATCTAGCGCTTTAACCTCATTGCATATCGTCAGTCGCTCTAGAAAACGAGGAAATTATAATTGAAATGGGTTACATAGTGACGATTTCACCGACTTGATTCTAATTCAAAATGGCCATGAAGATTCTCTTTAATGGTTGTGTTTTTCTATATTTTGTCTATATTTTGAACGGCCTCGTGTCCTAGATTTTAACCATTGATACACTTCGCAATCGGAACACCTCTCTTCTGTTCCACTCAAAAACATTTAGTAATGGTATTGATCACGTTCTGCCATCTCTGCGTGCGCTGGATTCTAGGCAGTTACCAAGTCATCTTGAGCGAGCTATATGGTACACAAAGCATATACTTTTAGAGTTCACAACTCCTTTAAAGGAGGAGTGTATTGATACCACTACTGTGAGGGGAATGCCATTTCCGGACCTTGTCCGTATCAAACCATGTTACACCAGCAGTGTTGGTGCCCACAAAACTTAAGTGCGTGTCCCATAAGAGGCGACCGTCGGTGCGACAACATCCGCCAGTCAGAAACTGTCAAAATCGTAGGAGATCGCCTAAAAAACGGCGGTCATAATACGACAATCTACGATAACACCTTGTCATGACAAGATAAGACAGGCCCCGGTCAATGACGTTACCCAGACTGACGCCGGCTATTGTTTAACTCGTTGAAGATCTATCGGCGAAAGGAATATTGCTACATACGTCTCTTTTGGCGATAGACGCGAAAACTAACGAACTAAACGGCGATAGAACTTGCTCCTGGTGGCGACTAGGCTTGCGCTTGTGCCTGATGGCGACAGCCAGTTCGTAGGTTATCGCCACAACGATCCCTCCTGTGGGACTACCCCTTATTAAGAAATCCCCTTTTGGGGAAACCGCAGCAGTGGAATTCGCAACCTAAACATCTCTCATGAGTGTAATATCGATGAATGGTGCCAATATCAATATTTATTTTGTTCAGTGCCAAATATAAATTTTGAGGGGGAAAAACATTAACTCTTCCTCAACGGTAAAAAGATTGCTATAGAAAGCTTACCCTTGAAATGTCTTACACGTAAATAATATGTTTGTCTTTTGCTTTTATGCTGCAACATTCACGCTTTGTGCATCTCATTTACCAAATGCATATTTATATTGAATTCTGTTTATGTATATTTTTTGCAATATTGGTAATAAATAAATACAATACAATACAATACAATACATTACAATGTTATACCTGAAGTGTCTTAAAAATTATGTAATGTGCCCTTTTATAAATTCGTTAAATATTACTTTTACAGCGGGTAAAAAATGTTTTATAAGAATAAATAGTCGCATAGTTCAAAGCAAAGACAAAAGCATAAATTTTCCATAAAACGCTAGAAGGATCCTTTCATTTATGAATAAAATTAGTAGTAAAAGTTCGAGATGGAAGGCGCCATAATGATAAAACAGGCCTGCTATTATTAACCGCATAATGGAAAGTTGGAGAGGGTTGTAGGGTGGTGTCATCTTTGCCCTCGAGTCTTGAAGGGTGTAAACATACACCCCTACTCGCATCCTGGAGTGTCTTGCCCCAGGGATAAAGTCAGGTTAAACAGAAACATCGATCGGCTCCTAGCAGATACGTAGCAGTATACTAACCTAAAGCTTTAGTCACATATCTACTCCGGGGCTTGCGCTGCGTGCAAATGTCCAAAACGTATGTTTTTGCACGCCACCCGGGCCCTAAAGGAGATGACTTATGCTTTATCTGTACCAGGATAACTTTACAACTCCAGACGATTTTTGTGGAGTGGTTAGGTAGTGGGACTGTTCATCATAAGGTACAAGGTTCGTATCCTTACCAAGGCATGCAGTTATTTAGCACGGTTCGACTGAGGTGGGGTAACTATATTATTTTTAATTGTCAATACCTGGCCGCCGTAGCACAAATCTTTTCGATTGATCGCAACTTGACTTAGGAGAGATATAACGTCGAGTTCTTTATTGTACAAACCTTTGAGGTCACATCGAAAAATGATCGTTGATGCTAACCTGAATCAGAATATTAAACTGAAATGGCCAAAAGAACAGAACTTTAAACATCCTTATATATTTGAACTCCAGTGGTCAAAAGAGATGTCTCTTAATATCAATTCAAGCAGGTTAGTACTTGGTCAGTCCGAAGAAACTGGGTACATGGGTGCACTTAGAACATTTTAGGGTTTGAAAGGGAGGTGTACCGCTAATTGACTCCCTTTTTGGAATAATTGGTCATATAGGCCTTCGTCTAGAAAATATGAACTAAGGGCCTTCTTCATTAATAAAAGACTATTACTAGGGATGTCCACTAAAATTTTAAGTTATTTTAAAGTTGTTTTTGCTAGGCTTATTTGATGGAGCATTTTGATAGAAGCATTTTGGTAACTACTTGAATTATCACAATTGGATGTTCCGTTTCAAAGATATGACCCAAAGAGTGTCTCAGATTACCAATGAGCTGCTAGAACACTTTTACAAGTTTCAGACAAAGCCAGAAAATGCAATAAAGCTCAAGTTTATGGTTCTTTTGGCTTTGATTTATTAAACCAAATCATACCAAACATTTTCTATGTGTGTATCAACATGAAATGAGATTATAGTAACACAATTGAGTAGATTATACAAAGATACAATTTATGGCAGTACAAAACTGATGGTTTGACATGTATGTTACCGTATGTGATCCAATATGACCACCGTGGAAAAATACTCCATAGGGCATGTTTCAATAGGAACAGCCTAGACAATGGGCTATTTCATGGTGGTGTGGGTCAGAGCCGAGGGTTAGAATGGGTAGAGTAATTTTAAAACTTAAATGGCCAGTGGTAAACATTGTTCTTTGGTTTTCACCGCAATACATTTTTTGTTCAAAAATAGTGAAATTTTATAGATATCCACTTCTCCTTATCTGAATCTATTCCAATCATGAGAAATTCCAGTCATAACACACATCACACAGAAGTATCACTTTGAACACGCTGTAGTTTTTATTATATCAATTATTCCAACAGGAGAAGTTGATCTTCTGGTGAGGTATTTGCTAAGGAAGAAACTGACCAATTAGGAATAAAAATGATTGATATTTACCACTGGCCAAAAGACAATTTCGAAAGCTGTTTTTTATTGAAAATTTTGCTGTTTCTCTGCCTGTGTATTATTGAGTAGGCAGTGCATGGGTTATTGTTTGCATTGTAAATGCATGGGTGACTACATCCATACAGTGAAGTGGAAACCGTTCTAGTGGCTTTTTGCTTTTGTTTGGCCATCCCTACTATTACCTAGTAAAGTGCTCGAAGTCCATCGACCCTTTTTACTTTTATTTTGCCTTATCTCTTTATAGCTGTTGAAATTCACGTGTATAATATATTATAATATTTTGTTTGTATTTTAATTAATAAAAATTAAGGCAATACACCAACATGCGGTCGTATACTCACGAAACAGTCATAAAAAACTTAAAGGCCCTGGTGCCCAAGGGTCATTCTGTTTGGAAAGTTTGTAGGTAGTTCCGTTGTAAAAACAAATACGTACCTGCATGAAAGATAAAAGAAAAAAGGAAAGATTTTGTTAGTGTGATTTCATAGATAATAATTGGAAATAACTATGGTATGGCATGTTATGCGAAACATATAGAGGTCGTGGGTTCGAATCCCACCTGGGCAGCCTATGATTTTTTTTTCATAGCTGTCTGGTTTCAAATTGATCACACATCAGTTGCGTGTGTTTCTACCAAAATGGTTTCTACTGTTGGAGACAAATGAATAAATTACTTGTCTATTTAACATCCCAACGGCGTAAATTCCTTTACGTTTGATACGATTCTCGTCTCAATATTATATTTTGTATTCTTAAAATTCTCATTCTTAGTTTATTATGTTCCTGCATTCCTAACCATTACCCAACTTCATATTATTTTAGCAATATCTTTTCATATACCTCTTTCTTTCCCTCTCAATACTCTCTATTCCAAATACATTTCTTCACTTTTCTTTCCAATTCCTATCTTGAAATGAAACGTTTCCCGGAGCTAAGCAAACCACATACATAATCGTTGTTACAAGAAATCGACAAGGAACATGTCTCAGCTATTCGAGGAGAAAAACATGTTTCCGCCGCATGTGGTATGCCCAATACACTGCGGACACCGGTTCCCCGGCGGAAATTTGCTTTTCTATCCATAAACATGCTCGGAACAATCTGAGTCGAAAGGCAAGCTGTGAGCTTCTTTTGTCCTGAGCCTGGAATCGCTTGCAGGTATATTTCATCGACTTGAACAAATAGAATCTATTTCATGTGGGTTAACCATCGCTGTCTCTATATGCGACAGCATGATGATCATCGACGGATTAAGGAGTTATAGTCAGGGGAGGGGGTGATATGTCATCATTCAAAATATGTTGAAATAAAATTGCATTATTTAAAATCTTATGCCAGGTTTTAATAGCTTCAAACTAAGCAAACATTGAAAGTTACGGGTGTCTGGGAAAGACATCGAACTATGTAAAGCACTGGTGTAGCAATTCGATGGTTTCGGGTTCGAGTCTCGTAGGACCCTATTTCCATTGCTTATTTTCATTATGATAAATTTCTGGTTAATTTCCCCTTTTATTAAAAAAAATAAAATAAAAATCGTTAACTTCACCATAAGATTATTCATTGTTAAAGATCTAAAAGGCAGGTTTTGTTTTCTCTTCAATACTAATTGCCAGTAAATGTCATCACCGTGATATTGAAATAGCAGTGGTAACTATTATATTCGAATGTTAATTATAATTGCGCGGTTTATCGAGAGGTCCTTTACCTATATTGTAGTATCAATATCGATCACTAACGGGGATTTTGTGTCTTAGCTGAAATCGATACACGAAATGTCATATTGGAATATAATTCATTTCCTGTGCATTATCATTATCATATAACAATAAGCTGCTAAACGTTAACCACATTAGTGTTTGATATTAAACGGTAATAATAGATAGGAATTAATCGAAAGATACTGAGAAGATACTGCTCAAAACATACTCGGTTGGTTCGATGTGGTTTTTCATTGATTTTGAATTCAAAAATTCGGCAACGATTAAAAAGAATACCGCAAACGTGTTTTCCATTGCTTATGATTTAATAAAACCGCAAAATTACGTGAATTGCCCGATCACAGGAGAGTAAATGTGAGCGTCTATGTAATTTATTATTTCAATTTTCAATTGCATACAAAGGTATTGGAGTAAAAAAAACTTTTCTGACTTCCAACATCTGGCAAATTGGAAGCGTTCTTTTTTTCTTAAGTTTTAGTAAACATTTCCACCATGTAGCTCGGAGCAGATTATTTGTTGGCTTTAAAGAGATTGGAAGATCTTTTGTTTCGTGAATACTTCAGTACTCCACATACGCAACACCAGCATTTTCTTTTAATAGTTTAGCACCATATTACCATTCAATGATTGTTTTGTACAGAGTATCAACCTTTTGACTAAGACAGGCAAATTACACATTACAAAATTATATAATAAAGTTAACATTGCATAAATACTAGAGTGCAATGGAAACAAGATTTCTGTATTTTCATTCAATTAGAGATTTATATAAAAATAAAAAAAATAAAATAAAAAAGATGTGAAGATTGATAAATAGCACCTCTGTAAATCAATAGAAACATATTTCTCGGCTGACCTGTGGCAAAATTAGAGTTAGCCCGCTTTAGATGATTAAAAATATCGGCCAAAGATAATAACTTTAAGCCCCTCACTGTATTTGTACTATATAGAATGTGAAGTATTGGCAGGTGTTTTTCCTGATTAATGCTCAACATACTCTAATTGTCAATGTCATGTTTCGTTCGTACATGCATTTTTCTTTATAGTTTGCAATAACCTGTCTTTCTTTTTCTCCTCGTAGAAAGTAGGGCACACGTTTTTTCTTATTTTTTGTTGTTGTTGTTGCATGCTGACAGGTAGTAATTATTTTGTCCTTTCACTTCTTGATATTAAAGGCAATATTAAGAACGCCTGAATTGTATGGTTAAAGGTGATATGAATTATTGATATATCAAACATTGAATAACATGTTTATTTGACGCGATACGTTTTATTTTAAGTAAGGAAATTCTCTTATTTCGTTCTTATAATCAATATTTTATCGATTTAAATGACGAGCACTTTTATGCTACCACTTCAATAAGGTTGTACGCCTTTGGCATAAACACAATTCAAACCTCGCCTTTGTTATTCGGCTGTAAATCAACGTATCCATTGAGGTTGTTAAATCAACACCGAATGTCTTAGAAAAGAATCGGACAGGTTGTCGAGCAAAATTTTATCAATTTTTGGTTAACCCGTTCAGCCGCCAATCCAGGATTAGGAAATAGAGGGGATACAAATGGCACTGAAATTTTATTAAATAATAGCGCTATATTAACATGCGTGTTCTCCATTTTTGGTGACAATATGATATTTGTCGATACTTCACAAGAAATTGATGTGATATTGTATTCTGGTGTGTGTATGTTTTTGTTTTTGTTGTTATTGTTGCTGTTTTTTATGCGGGTGGGCAATATATGCCTCTCTTCTTTCAGGTTTGTGTCTATACTACTAGATATGATTTTATTCTCATCGCACGACGTGTTATTTTCTCCTCAACGTAAGGTCGATATCTTCTCCACAATGACCTATAATGAATTATATGTCGTCAGCGGTAATGGATAGATTAGAATAACACGAATGACTATCTTATATCACAGTGCTCTGTTGATGTTACTACAAAACTCCCTGATCGCAAATGCAATTAAATAGGCAAGTACGTCATTCCTGTTGCCGGCGCTAAATTGAAATAACGTTACATCCGCTAAATACTGCAATGATAATGTAAATGTATGGTCACTACTTTTGTTGATGAAAATCAATATTCATTCAACAAAGCTGAAAATAGTAATTTATCCTTACTTTTTGTCGTCATATAACTTAAAATTACAATTGATTAGGCGTCAGCTGCAATACAACTAAAATAATGGATTCAAATAACAAATTCTCTCGAATGATAGGACATAATGCTTTACTAAACAATTGACTAAAATTGGGCGTTAACAATGTTGACTTCAAACAAAAATATAATTGAACAATACAATAATGTACTCCATAGAATACGAAGTTTCGTATTGATTACACAATTTAGCAATCCTCTGTAGCTTTAACGGTTGATTGTTGCCTTGTTTTGTATTATACTACATATTAAAATATACGACGGATTGATAGTTCCCGGTGTATAGACATTTATATTGCCCACAAAATGACAAACATTTCCTGTCATACTCAATATTGACTGGAAGCCAAAATAATGACGGATGCTTAACGTGAAAGTCCATTGCCTGTCAAGGATAGTCGATATTTATTTTATAAAGGCGAAGAGTACGAAGAGGTGACATTAAACATGCTATTGTTGTGTTGAATGCGTAAACACGGCTATATTGACTTCAATATGTATATTCTAAAATCAAATTTAATTACTCTCGACGTATCGCTGTCATACAACATCCACCTGTCCACAAAGGCCTGTAAGATCATTGAAATACACATGTCCATTTCAGAATGGTTACAGTTTTTTAATGGCATTTTATGATATTAATCAATAATAAATATCAATTAATAATCAATATTATTCAGTCATATCATGATTTTAAAAAAAATATCCATTTTCATGCTAGTGATGAAAGTTATAATGAATAAACATTACATTTCTTGTTTTGAATATCAATTAATAATCAATATTATTGAACAGCAATATCTACTTATGAGAAATGTATTAAGATGAGAATAACTTCCATTTTCATTGTCGGGGTGCCTAAAATGTTATTGTTTATTACTTTATTACTGTGGGAGTGGTGTGGTCGAGTGGATAAGTCAGCGGACTTACGATCACAAGGTACGCGGTTCGAATCCCGTCCATACCACTAGCATCCTTCGGCAAGGTGTCAACCTGCAAATTTGCCGTACTTGACCCAAGTAAGGTAAAATAGGTACCGGTAGGAAGAAATTCCTCGAATGCTTAAAGTGCCCTTTATTAGGGCAGCTATGGCTATAGCCGGATAATATTATTAGTTGCGCCTCTGAATAGTTTACTAGATAGACGGCGCATTATAAATGCTTAATATAATATAATTATTATTATTATAACTTTTGATGTTTCTTTATGTTTGATATTGGTTACAGGTCACACTTAAAGAGAAAAGATGAGGCTTTTAAATACTTTGCTGGCTATATGATATCAATAAAACTTTCCGTTCATTATACTTTCGTTATTGTTTATTTATTAGGTCACGGAACAAGGGTGGAATGTTGACAACACCGTATATAAATAAGGCAGTCAACTTAGCCCGAAGGCCGTTAAACATGCATTGCATCTTTGCTTGGAGCCGCTACTAATTAATTTAAGCATCGACCTTTTATTCTATTTGACCGTAATACGGAAACCGCTAGCGAATTGTTTTCATTATGTTGCGTCTTGACGGCATGTGAGTGATGAAGAAAATGCGGAGTTATTATGGTAAGATGTTCGCTGCATATTAGACAGGGTAGCCTCGCCTGCCTGCCAGTGTTAGATACCAATACTCAGAGTTAAAGCTGAAAAAAGAGTCCGGTGAGACTTGATATTAGAATGGCCACGGGCTACTGTGACGGTATCCGTCAAGATGGTCTCTTTAAAAACTAGACTAATATAAGAAACGGTTGGGAGAGGCGCGGATAAATACATAGAATTATTGAATGATCGCGGGCGTGCGTACAAATGCGATCAACACGATGCAGTCACTAGATTTTTTTTCATATAGAAGAAAATATATATCGTGTTTTCTTTCTCCGATTGAGGGTAGTGCTGTGACTCGAGTAATTAAGGAGATGTTGTGACACTCGTTGCTTGTGGCGAAGATGAATGCTATAGGTAAAAGTCCTTTTTTTTGCCTATGAGGAAATGATATGGCGTCTTGGAATTTCGGCGTCACATGGGATATAGACGGACTGAGGGTACCACCTCTGCACGTGTATGTGGGTGTTTGGTACCAAAAAACTCTTAAGGAAAAGACTTAAAACTTTGGGTAAAAATGAGAAAGCATCTGGCGACCATTAGTAAGGGTAAATACATCTTTAGGATATAGACTAATATGGTTTACTCGAAATATTTTACTTGTTTTTCAGGCAGGTCTAAACTATAACGAGTTAAAACAAAACTTAATGTTGAAAAACGAGATATTTTCCCTATATATCTTCCAATATTTGCGCGATGAGTTTACTTGCTTGATGAGGAGAGCAATGTAACAATCTCTAGGAAAGGAGAATTTTTTAGTTGGTTCAATAATTACTTTCATGCATGGTAATCACTGAACACTACTATCACGATTATGACAGGAGAACAACTTAAAATAGCCTCAGAAAATGTCAATTTTATTTACGAATGAATACGCGCAAAGTAAATGAAAGCAATTTGGGGCTTGATTGCTTTACGTATAAAGGGAAAATGAACTTCTTAGATACGTCGGAGAAATTTTCATAATAATGATAACGGGGCTATTTTAATGGAAGCTGAAACAAAAATAATAAAAACACAGTTACATCAAAGATGAAAACTAAAATTTGGATTTAGACATTTTCATATTGTTACTTTTGGGGGAAAATGATTATTCTTCCCGGTGTTCCCAGTTTCCATATTTCTTTTTTTTTTTTTTTTTTTTTTGGCGGGGTTACATTAGATTATTTTTTGTTGGTCTCTTGGAAACCAAAATAAGAAAGTAATCTTGAGCGAGCACTTCTTGGTTTTGTAAAGGGGAAGGAAATTAGAACTTTAAAAAAAGAGCTTTACCATTAATGCAATTTTCAAATAATATATAGGCCTAATGCCAAACCCCAAAGTACAGAATTTTATCTGTCATATAACCTCTCTGAAACCTTTCCCCTTTCAGTCAACCGGCGACTTGGGGCATTCACCATCACCTAGCCTGGAGGTTACTCGTATTAGGTTCTTCTGTTTTACACATACAGCTTGAAAAGTCGAGTGGGAACACTTCAGAATGTTTCGTGTGATGCCTTTGCCTTCATCTGATGCGCGCCCGGAAAACTCCAATTTATAGGTGCCAACATGGTTAACAGATCGATTCACCCATCGCTTAGCATCACCTTCTCATGTCCTTTCTTATCACTCTCTTTCCTTATTATTTATTCTCTCTCCTCGTATCTCTCACTTTCTCTATCTCATTTTTTCTTTCACCCTCTGCTTGCAATAATGCATACCCCTATGCCTTAGTATCCCCACTCTCTCTCTGTCTCACTTTGTTTTTCTTTCATCCTGTTTTCTTTTTCCAGACACCTTTTTATGATGATGCACAGGCCAAATAATCTTTCTTTTATATCTTATTCTCCCTTTTCTAATATTTTTCTTGTATCCATGTTTCTCCCTCCTCTCTGTTCATGAGGATGCGTATAGGCATTGCTTAATATTCAATTCACCCCTGCTGTCTTCCTCGCCCTTTCTCTTCTATCATTATATCGCTATATAAGCATATACATTTACCTATCGCTGTCTCCTCTTTCCGGCATCCTTCTATGTGTATGGAGGCTCAGTCGGTAAGTAACCAGGACCACTGGGTAAATATTTCGGATCCCTTTCATGTCACTAAAATCTCTGAAAATATTACTGAAATATATTCTTGCCACACTCGACCCTGGTAAGGTGCATGTAATGGTACCTCGGAAGAAATTCTTGGAATGAGCACGCACCTTATAATTTTAGCAGGTAATACTAGAAAATGTTTTCTATCAGGAAAAAGCGCTTCGTAAACCCCATAGTTATTGTTTCCTGATACTACCCGTATACCCACCTCTCTCTCTCTTTCAATTTCAGTTTATGCTTCTTTATTTTTTTACCCAGAAAAACAGATTCAAAGCTACTTTAAGAATGAATGAAGGGAAAAGATAAGGGGAATATAATTATTGAGTCCCACGTTATCCTATAAAATAATTAAATAATTATATGATAATATAATATAATTTCTATTTTTAGTCCAAGCGTTCATATATAGCATGAAGCGTGCTCGTTTGGTTGCTTTTATATTGATGCATATTTCATCATCTTTGCTATCAATCAAGATGCTTTTGTCACGGCAGTGTCGACACCTTCGAAGAAACCATCACTGGTACTTTGCCACACATCACACAGATACGATGACAGGCTGAGTTACATTAAACCGAGACGCATCCCGGAATTGTTTCGTGATAAATGCTTGGTCGTTACTTAGCAACTGGCCCCACTCCATCCTCCCTTTCGTCATCCTTCTCCATCCTTCGTCTCTCCTCGGAGATCTATCTACTGAGGAGAAACACTCCAAAGGCACTCCTTCACTGACTCAAGTCTGGTAAATAACGCGCTATTTCAGGGGGGCGTTTCATGAAAGGACTTGTCGGACGTTTTATCCGGCAAACTATTATAAGCTACTGAAATGCTTGCATCTGATTGGCTGAGAGTAAGTTTGTCGGATGAAATGTCCGACAAGTCCTTTGATGAAATGCCCCCCCCCCAGATCCCATGAATTAGCCCCATCAGAGAATATTATGTGTTTTTTTTCCTCATAAGTAGCTCGCTAATTTGGGTGAAATCTCAGCCCAAATGATCTTCAGAAAATTTCCAAACTAGAGCTATAGTTTGCGGTTTTAACCCGATCCAATCATCCACAAATAGGACTGTTTATGCAAGCTCGAGGCCGGATCGCAGAACTAAAGCTTGAGCTAAGGTGGCGTCAACTTCGCTCTTTAACTGTCTATGCTCACCCCCCTTGATCCATCTCTCATCGCGCTACTTGCTAGGCCCAAGCTAAAGAAGCACCCCCTCAAATGGCCATGGCTATACGGCATCCAGAGTAGCCCACTCCAACGGTAAGATGACACCCCTAAAGAATAGGATAAGGTTACCGAATCAATTTCACTCCCTTTTCCTCAACCAATCACTCGCCTCACGGTCTCTCAAACGCTCGAGCACCTCAACAAGTCCTGGAAAATAAATATATTTCAAAAAGGTGCTCTGAATTTATATGAGTTCCTAGGGCCTGTGCGCCGACATATCGCTGGATGAAATACATAAAGGACAAAATCTGATATTGTTAATTTGTGAAACAAATTATTTCTTTTATTGCGTCATTCCGTCGCCCTCTTCTTCATGCATTTTCCCTGCGAAGTATTGGGTGATTATGAATATGTGTATGAACTTGAAACTATGGAAGTGAAGTAAAAGTTTTGCGCTAAGATTATATTCGCATTAAGTATACCTGATGACGTTATCTGAACGACAAATACTTTTAGTTCTTAGAATATATCGTTTTCGTGCGACAATTCAAGCAAATCCTTGAACGATGATCTATATCCTTGTCATCGGTGCACACCGTTAATATTTCTTTTTCTTCAAATTTTACTTACCTTTCTTGGAAATGTTTGCCCCACCCCCCCCCAACAACAACAAAAAAAAAAACAAAAAAATCAAAAAAACACACTGATAAAAACAAAAACAAAAACGAATCGTACTAAAATGGTCACAAGGCACTTTTCTTTAGAGTCCGCAAAGTCCGCCCCGTGGTGATATGCTTTTGTCATAATAGACAGCCAAAGAACTCCAGCAATCCATTTTTAATTTTCAAATCTTCTCAACTTACAAAAAACGATGCAGCGTTATATTAAAATATGTAATTATGAAGCTGCGTGTCATTATGTGATTATTGTCAATGATCCACATGTCCCAGATAATTATAATTAACCTTTCCTGTAACGGTCTTAGAATAATTGATTCTTGACGGTCACAAGAGAACGAAAATAACGTGAGAAACAATTATGACCCTTCGATTATCATCTCATAAAAATTGATTTGCAAAGTTGGCGGCCTTGTGATTTCGGTACGTATAGAAAATCATGAAGACTATTTTCAGACCATCTGTTAATGGGTACATCGATTGGAAAGGATAGGCTTTAATTATGGGAGGTTCATCTTGATTCTTCATTCCGGGTATCACCCTTTTCGTTTTCTTCTCTTTTTTTTTTTCTTCTTTTTTTTTTTTTCCTTTTTTTTTTTTTACTTGGTTCGAACTTGGAATTATTCAAGTCAAAAGTAATTTTCATGCTGTTAAGGTATACTATAATTATAGCTTTCCTTAAAAATGAATGAATAAATGAAAATAATAAATTCTTAGAATGTTCCCAGCATCTTACGGCTCTAGTATGTCTAGAGTACCTTGTCTTAGACTGAGAAGACATAATTTATTTTTTATCTTTTGGTCTCATGCATAGACGTAGTGAAGGAAAACCGGAATTCCACATTTTCGCTTGACCAATAAACCGTACATTCGAACTGGTGATCCATGGCTTTATCTGGCCTTTGGGGAAAAGCGAAATCTGACGCTATGATATCCAGATTAAATTGAAATAGTAATTTCTTACCCCGACCTATTTCTTACCATGAAACAAATTGGAAATGCTGAACTTAATATCATTCATTAAGTAGAAATTATCGTCATGTTTTATCTTATCGGAACTTACAAATGAAATACAAAAATGTTTTGGAGCTGATTTTTGACCAAAAATGTTTCGTCGTTTATCACTTGATCCAGTTTTACCATGATACGATGTGAAACGAGATAGCGAGTAATAGCCGGCTCATTAGCTGCTATTTACGTTTTAAACCATGGCCTGATTAGCTTATTGTAAAACTAAAGGGCATAACATCTTCTCCTAAAAGAAGGTACCAAATTTCGATGATGATCCAAATTATGCTGTAAAAGAAAAACAGTCTGACCAAATTGTAAAATCATAATCATTTTTTTTGGTTTTGTTTTGTTTTGTTTTGTTTTGTTTTATAGAAAATACTGTTGCTCTGATAAAGTTTAATATACCCCACCCGTCATCTACTCTTATAATATTTCTGCATTATAAAGTCATGGTGTCACTTTTAAATCCCTATATATTGTCATGATAAGGTAGTCTGTTCACAAAAAAGGTGCAATTGATGTTTGAAAATGTCGTGGCTATTTAAAAATCAAAGCATTACAATGTTTAATATGCAAATGATGGCATTTTCACCTCAATTTTGTTTGCTTTTATGATACCGCATTGAGGTCGGAGAATTTGGATTAAACACCGTGCTTATTATCACAGATGCCTTTATGTCCTTGCTTCTTCATTATGAAATAGGATTTAGCTTCGGTATCCTTTCGGTACCCTTTTCAAAAGGACCACTATACGGTTGTAGAGTGCAATTTTACACTCTATAAATGCATAAAAAATGAACCATTTCCACGTCCATTGGTCATACAGTATCTAGCATTGCCCCAATGGACAACGAATGAGGCCATTCTTACCCATGTAACCGTCCGCAGAAGGGCATTAATTGTATGTCTTGTAATGTTTGTATAACGTACATTGTATGTATTAAGCCCGCTAAAAGTAATGACAGTGGTCACATTAAAATGGTAATTGCAATACTCCGATCCTGATGATAGACATACATGTGTTAAAAAAAAAAAACCTGAACAAAACAACAAAACGAAATCAGACAAACAAACGTAAAAAAGAAAACTAAATGTTCAAAGATATCCAAAGAAATAAAGAAACAATGCCTCCCATTTTCCTTACTTCTGAATTTTCGATCCTTTTTTAATAGACAACGCATGTGTATGATTTTCTTCTTTATTAATGCACTTCTAACCAATCTGATGGAAGATTTTGGGCCATACTGTATGTCACATCGTTCCCTCTTTTGTTCCTTTTTCTTTAGAGCGCACATGACAATATGTTCGCAGGTGCGAATTCGAAGCTCGCTATTGATGATGCGCTATTGCTGAAAAATTTAAATAAATTAGTGCCTGTAATGAGTGTTTTCTGTTACTAGTTATATTGCTGGAAGGGAAGGCAATTTGGTCGTTTAAGTAGGTGTGGCACGAGGAGTGTTATTGATGCGTTGAGAGAGTATGGAATGTATGAGGGCAGAGCATTTCAAACCACCGAGGAAGAAGGTTGTTTTCCATGAGTGAACGAGGGTGCAAGTGTGAGTGTTGATATGAAGGTGTGAGCCAAGGGTTCCCCGTTACAGGCAAGGAGTTTTCCTGGTGCAAATCTGTAGGGATCCCTGTTTACTGGCTAGACACAGCCACGCCGACCGTACACGAACCACCGAGAGCCGTACACCCCAGAAGTCATTTGTAAATTTGAAGATATACTCGCATCCAGGTTGTGGATATAATAACCTCAGTCCGTGACATTGTCGACCTCGAGGACGTAAGGGAACACGCGGGCGCTGACAGGATTGCAGCGTGAGGACATAAGGCCCCTTGAACGTCGTATTAGAGGTCGCAACAAGAGACGTCGAGCTGTGATTGATGGAACGCCGACGCAGTCATCGAATCTCATAATCGCAGTTCTACGCACGTGACAGTCGTAGAAGGGACTTTTCGCGACGGCCGTCCGCGGTTACGTACTTTCCGCGTATTTATCGGTATGTTTGGTGCACCTAATTAGGTTTTTGGAAAGTATGATATTTCATTACACATAGATAGGTTACTTCTGATATAGCTGTAGATTAATAACACGTAGGAATAATTATTTGTTTTATGTTGTATTGTGATTTGTTAAACAAGCGATTAAAGTATTGATGTGTTCATTTCTTAAAAGAGTTTCCTTCTAATTTAATATGAGTCCATCTTAAAACGTAGTTTAATAATAGAGGGCAATATAGCGGTGAATTAGTGGCGACCACGAAGGGACTCTTAAATCATAATGTTACTATATATTGCTAATTTATGGACAGATAATTATAGAATTTTCCTAATTATAAATACTCACTTCATGAAGTTATACTTATTGCATGTATTATTTTTTCAATTATTATGCTGTCGGGAGTTGCGGAATCTCGGAGTTGGACGGATTGCGTGACGTGACACAGCCACAAATTGTAAGTTACAACTTAGTACTTATTTGGTAACCATGGAAATTGAAAATTGCATCGTATAGGGGAATCACTTGGCTGAGTGGTAATGACTTGAAGTTATTTATTGAACAAGAGCGAAAAGTTGAGAACTGAACGTGCGGAAGCAAGGAGAGAGCGAAAGAGGATGTGAATTGCTCAATTAAAGTTGGAACTAGAACGGGCGAAGGGCAGGGAAAGAATGAGAGTGAAGATGGCACATTCGTGTAGCACATGTTAGAGCGCCCAAGTTGCAACCTTTGATGAAAATAGGATAATCTTGATACTTATCTAAATCGGTTTGAGCGCTATGCAGTAGCACAATGCTGAACGAAGAAGCCTGGCGACAAATCTTAGTGCGCTAGCTAACTGGAAAAGCGCTTGAACACATATGCAAGGCTTAACGATACAGAAGTTGTAATTATCAGATCCTTAAGTCTGCACTGCTTAAGCGCTATGATCTTACCAGTGAGGATTTTAGGAAAAAACTTAGATCTGCCGACCAGAAGTAGGAGAAACGGCGGCTCAGTTAGCCACCGGAATGCAGTATATCTTGAGAAATGGTTGAGTCAGAGTGGGTCTCAACAAACATATGAGGCTCTTAGAGATTTGATCATTATGGAACAGTTCTAATAAAGAGCTGTCAAGAGAATGTCATTGTTCATTCGGGATCATAAACCAATAGTTTAAAGGAGTTGACTGAAGTTGCCGATCGGTGTTTATTGAAGCCAGGGCAGGTGTGGCATGTATCACAGAGTAGTGGAAAACCTTGGGATAAAAGATAGTAATCGCAGAAAAATATTGATTTTCATTCCAAGACAGGTTCTCCAGCAGCAAGCAAGGCCAAGACAGCAGGTTCTCCAGTTTCAAGCAACGCAGACTAGGACTGAAATTCGAGAAGCGGAGATGTCATATCTGTGGTCAGGTGGGACACATCGCTCGCGATTGTCGTTCGAGAACAGGACTGAGAGATTGGCTGCCGGCGTAGTTAACCAAACCATTCGATGACCAGAGGAATACTGATCGACGATGCCGATACCCACCAGGTCAGCTGAAGAAGTAGTACGCAGTGGGGAACTAAAGGAAGAATCGTTGGACGATAGAGAGGTCGAAAGGAGAATCAGGATTTGAGTCATAGTGATAGCGGTTGTCTATTATTGATTCATGTTTCTCTTGTTCAGTACAGTTCAGTCTATACCGGAAATTCGACAGAGGATCTTCCAACCATGAGTGCAGTATTGGGGCGAAGCCGATCCGCACCAATGCCGGTGCTTAGAGGAATCGTCAACGGAAAGCCGTAGACGTACTCCGTGATATGGATGCTCTACTGCATGTCATAAAGGAGAACTTGGTTCGACCGGAGCAGATGACTGACGATGGCGTACTTGTATCCTGATCGATGGAACGAAAAGGCAGTTTCGAGTAGCGAAGGTGAGTCTCGATACTCCAATTTCGTTGGGGATTTAGAACGTTTTGTGCATGTCCAACCCAGTGTATGCCTTGATAAGAGGGAATGTACCAGGTGTACGAAATTCCAAGCAATCCGAATGAAGACTGGAAGCCGGCGGATTCAGAGCCAGCAAACAGACGAGGTATTGTCAGTCGAAAACACGACATCAGCAGCGAAGGAGGCAACAAACTCTGCGAGAATTGAAGGTACCAGGCCAACAAGCCAACGTGACGCCAGATGTCTTTCGACAGGACCAGAGAATCTGACCCGTCACTCAACTCGGTTCGACAACGAGTAGCTCAGAGAAGTAAAGATAAGCAGAAATGGTAACAGGTCTTCACTTAAATATAAGGATGGACTCTTATATCGTGAATCTCAATACAAATGTAAGGTTCTATTGAAGTGACAGATCAGCTTATGTGTTCCCGATAATATACAGAAAGCAAGTTCTAATGTTAGCACATGATTATTATGGAGGTCATTTGGTGCTCAGAAAACTTCTGACAAGAATTCTCACACATTTCTTTGGCCAGGTCTCCGGCAGTGTACGGAGTACTGCAGATCGTGTGACCAGTCAGTAGAGCTGTACCCAAGGGTCATGACCAAGGTTCCATTAAGGAATCGACGCGATTATCGACGAGCTCGTTTCAGCGTGTTGCGTAGCATCGTTGGATAATCAAGCAGTTCTGGAGAGGCCACCGGTAATATTACTTACTTAGTCGACTATGCAACCAGATATCCAGAAGCTGTACCTCTACGCAACATCGACACCGAACTGTAGCGCGAAGCGTTGCTTAGCATCTACTCACGAAGTGGGGCTTTCCGCGAGAGATTGCTGACTGATAGAGGGGCACAGTTTACATGGATGTGATGAAAGAGGTGGACGATTGTTGTCAATTCGTCATGTGACCACGAATCGCCATACCATCCTCAGTGTAAACGGCCTCGTTGAGCGCTTCAATGGGACATTGAAGAAGATGTTGAATAAGATGTGCGAAGAACGCCCAACTGATTGGGATAGGTATATTGTTCCCTGTTGTTCGCCTATCGAGAGACACACAGTCAGCACGGGGTCGCACCGTTTGAATTACCTACGGCAGATCGTCATGAGCCCTCTTGGTAGTTAAGGAGCTGTTGGACTGACAGACTACTCCAACCAGGAGACGAAGTCTACTTACCAGTATGTGCTGGACTTGAAGGAGAAGATTGAAGAAACATGCGAGATCGCCACAAGAGCTACTGAAGTTCCACGAGAAGTATCGCGAAACTACAATCGCAAAGCGAGGCATCGGCTCATTCCAAGGGGGGGTGATGATGTCTTAGTACTTCTTCCTCTGGATAGAAACAAACTCCTTATGCATTGAAAGGACCATTTACAATCGTAGAGACCGTGGGAACTTGATTATCGCGTGGATTTGGGTAAGATGAGTCACTAGCAGTTTCTACCGCAAATTTCTGCTAAGCTTCTACAATCGCAGAGATTGATCAACAGCAGCTAACCTGTGGAGTTTGTGATCGCTATTTGATGTTGCGCACTGCTGTTATTGAGGATGAAGACATCCAGACGATGACGGATATGAGCTCATCACAGGGGAAGATGTCTAATGAGTTCGCTAACTCCTCATACCGGTACCAGAAGACATAATCACAAGGTGTTGATTGACGGTTTAAAATTTGACTCGGGTTTGCAACGGATAGCAACGTAAGGAGGTAGCCAGATATTGTCTACATAGTGAATGATGACTAACTGAACGTACAGGTGTGACAGACGGCGGGAACTCACGCTCCAGATTGACTCATAGTATCCAATCCGGAGTAAGCCATACCGCTTGCCGCATGCCTTAGACAAAGTCGTCAAGGATGAATTCGAGAGAATGATGGGATTTTAGGAGTCATTGACCTCAAACTCACCGTAGTGCATCGCCAATTTGTGCTAGTTAAAAGAAGGATGGTAGCTAATCGATTTTGTTGTGTCTAGGAACTGAATGCAGCGACCATCGGGATGCTGAACCCACTTTCCTTGACCAGGAGGAGATATTTGCAAGTTTAGCGAACGAGCCAATAAATTCCACTAAGATTGACCTCAACCAAAGGGCTACTGGCAGATACCCCTACAGAGCACGGGCTGCCAAGGCCGCTCACAGCATTTGTTAACAATGGACGGGTTGTATCCAATTTAGGGACTTATGCCCTTTGGTCTTTGTCAACGGCACCATGCGATTAAGCCGTGTCATGAGGCAGTGTTCTACGTGGCTGCAAGGCGTTGAAACTTTATTGAATGACATTCTCCGTGCATACGTCAGCACTGGGAGAAACATCCTAGAGGGTCTGCAAGCTCTGGATGTCAAGCTACGAGAGGCCAACCGAAGGGCCAAACACAAATGTGTTGTTTTGTTGGTTCACCGAACTGGACTTCATTGTGGACATCATCGCATATCGTCAAGGAGTAGTCAAACCCTCAACACTTCACACGACGACAGATTCGCGTCAATCCAAGGTGCCAAGACAGCCAGAAACGGATAGGG
>CALNVZ010003431.1:22832812-22877705 GCA_940671915.1 Paracentrotus lividus | reverse complement strand
GTTTTAATGCGCTAAGTAATAATTGCATGCATTTGTCAATCGGTCGCTTCCCGCCGTTAGCGCGGGTTTAGAGCCGTATAATTTTCTGCGTCGTGCTCAGCTGCATGTATTTCCACTAAACTCATGAATGTAATGTTGCGTTTCCCCTCCTCAAATAATGGACGCGTCTTTATGTTAAGATTTCATGTCATACGTTAGATTTACATTTCACGTGGAGTAGAATTGATATGTGTTCACAACTAGAAAATAAGTTTGTGCATAGCCGAAAATAACGTTTACATAATTGTTTATGGTCAAAGCAAGCCTTTATGATAAGAAATGAGAACGTCTTAGGGCCTACTAAATGGTGTGTTGAAGCTTTGTTCCACTCTACTTTTTCCTCTTTGTTCTGAGTGGAGCAGAATTATTTTATTCACGCTAAAACTATTCACACATTCTTGACACATTAGATTATACTATAATAGCAGTCTCACATCCTATTTCATGAGTTTAACACAGGTTCACCATGTCCACTACACTACTTATGGTCCTTGTTTCACATTGATTAGATATTGAATTATTCTAAAGATGACAAGGATATTAGCCATGCATTACTGATAAACTGTGAGTGTAAATACAAATATCTATTCGAGCAGACGTAACGCATTGGTCAAATTTATAGGTCAGTTTTCCACTCTATGCTTTTTTGTCCTGCATTAGTGTCTTTACCACATAGAAGTCTTTGTCCTCTCTTTCGAAAAGAAATATGTGAAACAAAAGCTTGTAGATACACTTAACATCATGATATGCTATATCGCACTTCTTCATCTTGAAAAATACTGATAATCCCTCTTTACCGAATTATTATACAATAATGTGTAAAGGAAACATTGTATATAACCTATTTAAATGCTGTGACATTATATCAGTAGAAGTTGTTGAACTATTGTCGTTGCAAGATATTTGGACTTAAAGCGGATATGATACGACAATTGTGTTTTCCCGTACAAAAGTGAACTGGATTATTTTGATTTATGACGGCGTTAAACTGTTATTAAAAAGTATGGTTGCTCAACACGACACTCTAAAATAAACAGCCTAACTGCCTCGAAATTGGACTGTGCAATGCCGGTTGACCCTGGTCTTTACAATCTTTTATTCATCATTTCGCACAATAATTCATATTTGCTGACACATACTGAAATGTGTTTGTCTCCAATATTGAGTTTCTCCAGCTTAGCAGGTCTTTTGACCAAGTGTTCTATACAAAGGTTTATTTTAGACTGGAATATACAATGATAATAATGGAATGTAAAGTACAAACGTATTGAGAATATGTCAATTTCAATGAAATCTAGGCCCTGTTCTGCTTCTTGTAATCATATAGGCTACATTGCTTCTACCTCGAAACGAATGCTTCCATCGTGGTTTCCACGTTAATTACACATTCTCACCAAACCACAACTACAACCGTTAATTTCTCTTATTGTTACGCTAAATATTTGTAAAGAAAATACGAGAGTAAGACCCGATTACAATCGCCCTGCTTGTTACAATGTAAGAGTATAATTAACCCAGTTGCTTTCATAAAGACGTGACTGTATGTAAACCTCTACTGAATGGCGCCAAATAGACCACGTGCTTGCGCGCGGAATCGAAAAGCGTATGTCACTCGGCTTACGACGACCATTGATGAAAGATAATAGAATTAGACTCCATGAAGTACCTTACCCACACAGACAAAGGAGCTTGATAGTAGATTACACGATGAACCACAAATAAGTAAATGTATTACTTTGCTTCATATGATTATCATGTATATCGAGTCTAATAATTATTGATATCGGCTTTATATGGAAGATTTAATGACGAAAGCATCATGTTAACCTTGGTTCAAAGAGAGTTCATTTAAATCCATTTCCCGTCATCGTGTATGTGACAGAACACATGCAACTCGATTTCTGTTATTTTTTCGCAAGCGAAAATAGAAAGTCAGTGTATAGTTTAAAGTGAAATAAATTATATATTTTTTCACACACACACACACACACACACAAAATGGCCTAAACAAGCGTGATTTGTCATACCGAGGGGAGTCTGTGAGATGCAGGTCGCAAACCTCTAATTATTTTCCTGTAGGTATGTTATTTTTTACAGTGTTTTCCTTTAAATCTAATGGGAAAGCATTGTGTTACATAACCTTTCAGAAAGTTAATTTCTTAAAATTGCTATCAAGGGACAGAAAATTTTGTCATACGAAATTTGGAAAAGTAAATTAGAAAAGCAAGCTTCAACGAAATGCAATATCTCATGTTACGACCATTCCAAAAGAAATAGAAAAACGCGTCTATACATCACAGATGTGGTTTTCAGAAGAATGTGGAAAATATGTTGGACAAGCCAAACTTCAAATGAGTGTGTTTTAATCAGGGCAAATACTGAAATAAGCTCCTACCGAAAATCAGAACTCAACAGCTCAAGTTTCTGGGTAACTTTCTTCAAAAAGCGGAAATTGAAAGATTAACTTTGGAAGGAAAGATAGAAGGATAGAAAGCAAAAGGAAGACACAGAATGACGTATTTTAGGAGATGAGCCGAATAGAGTGGAGAGTCAACTCAAGAATTTTTAAAACGCTCACAGACAAAAAAAGGTTTGCATAAAATGGTTGCCTAGATATTTTATTTAGATAACCGCACTAAAAGAAGATGTAACCGAAAATATGAACGTCTAAAAATAAATTTATTAAAACAAAATATTTAAATCATCTTAGAAGAGAAAGACCAAAAACAAAGAAATTGATAGGATCAATAGATTCGAGTCTTGCCGGATAAGCAAGGTATTTAGGATTAATAATGGACCGCTGTCTAACCTGGTCGCTACAAATTAAAACAATCGTGAAGAAAGTAGAAGTACCTCATCACATTGTATTACTCCTTAATCCTACCACATTTTAATTACTGTAATACAATATGGGGGAACACGTCAAAACAAAATCTTAGAAAGTTGCAGAAACTACAAAATAGATATGACCGTCTAATACATCATGCAAATTATCTGACACCCCAAAGTTTACTCATGAGTACATTAAAGTGGCAAATCAGTAGAAGAAAGAATGTAATATCAAAAATGCATATTAATTTTTAAAATTATCAGCCTGGTAATATTCAAAATTGTAAATCCTTGCAAGGTTTTAAAAAGCATACATACCTTTCAGTTTCTCTTGTAATTATTTTTTATGAATATGTATTGATCTTTGTATTGACTTTACTTACTTTGTTGTTTTTAATTATAATTAATTTATTTATACCTTTATATTATGTATGTTCTGAATATTTGAAAAATTTGAAATGTATTTTATATGAATGCAGGGCTCTCTGGAAGAGCAAGTCCAGAAATAGACATGAATCGAGACTACCCTATTTAAATAAAACTGAAATAAAATAAATAAATAAATAAATAATTCCATACCATATTATGCAGATAGAATCCTCTTAAGAAGGATATACCTAATGAATCATTGAATTAATCGCCTAAGTTTAATTTTTTTTTGTGAAGGAAAAAGTACAAAAATATAAAAATCCCTTTAGAAAAGAAAGAAAGAAAGAAAAAAAAAAAATGGTGAATGCACGCCAGATTCAGAAAATACAGTAGGCCTAAGTAATTATTGCAATTTTTATCAAATGTGTAATTCTTTTTTAAATATAAAAAATAGAGGATTTTAAAAGTGTCGAGTTGGAAAGAAGAAGCCTTATGCTAAAAAGGAAGGGATTAGGAATATTTCCAGGAGATAAACCCCCAAGAAACAGTTATTATCTCAGTTCTCACACATTAAATCTATTTTAATTAGAATGACAGGAAACTTCTTAAAAACCAAAACGAAATATAAGCCCTAAGGAAATCCCCGGAAAACATACAGAGTCTTTTCCAAGCAAACTCTAAATTTGTAATACCCAATTTCCTTCTGTTGGCAGTGCTTCCCATATAACCGTTTGACAATTTCAGGATGACTTTGTCGAATAAAATCGGAGTTATATTAGGATACTGGTGATGATATGAAAACAGGAACCTGGCAATAAATCACAGTCGGGCTAGACCGATTATTTTATATCAATGACAGCCCATTAATAGTGGTCAGAGTTATAATTATGAATGAGTGCATTAATAGTTGATAGCTATGTAGAAATCATAATTATCAAATAAACTTGATAAACGTGATTGTCAAGGTTATGATTGAGGTCAATGACGAATCAACGTTGGAACTATTAAGAGTAGGGCCTATGTTCGTTCAGGATGAGGAGTGATATATCTCTATAGGAAATGTGGGCATAGAGTTGACGCTAATAACAGGTGTATATGAAGTTTGGTAGAGGGTTACTCTTTGTAGATATCACCAATTTGGTGATACCTTTGAAAGGTAACTTTTTCAGATACAAGTTAGTGTTATACACGTCAGAAATATTTGCTGAGATAGTGGATAGGCTAAACAATGCATCACCAGACACACATGCTTAATTTAATACAGGGGCCTTGGAGCGTTTTTTTTTATGAAGGAGTTGGGGATTGAACAGGTTAAACATCAAGATTCAAGATTCAAGATTCAAGATTCAAGATTACTTTATTGATTTTCTTTCATGTTTTCAAAAGTTAACAGAATAAATAATCAAATTAACAACATCAGTATGTAACATAGAATATTTTGTTCAAAAGTAACAGAGAAAACAATTATAAAGAAAATTCAGGAACCAGCAAGAAGCAAAGCTTGTAAGGCGCTGGTCCCTTTAATATAAAATAGAATACAAAAGTAAGCAATTTTTTTATTTTTTTTTTAACTGAAAAATATTCATGAAATAATTCATAATTTAAATAAATCTTAATTGAATAATTCTTGCCCCAAGCCCAACACGGATAAAAACTGACTAACAGGGCAAGCACTATCAACCAGTTTCGAACACGGGGGTATTTTACTGAACGACGAACGAAGAAACGAATTTGCACAGTGCCCCTGTAGAGAGAGAGCCTAGCAAACTACGTGAAAATGTTATCGATAGGTGCATATTTTTGGAAGGCCCATTGCTTTATTAGGCAAGCACAGTACATAAGAAAATGCTTTATACTGAAACTAGGGTTGGGCAAATAATTACTTTTTTCTGAGAAGTTATTTCAAACAAGTTGTTTCTATATAGTCAAATTTGATGTAGAATCCAAAAATGACAATTATTTTTGTGTACGATGATGTCTGACGTCGCTAAAGTGTAAAAAACCGAAATAGTGTATTTTGCCCATTCATCACACACTTTATAGGTATAAACCGTTTTTATTTTGTTTCTTTATGGATTTTGTTGGTCTAGAAGCTCAAATCTGACAATTTTATCATGACCTAATGTACCTAGTATGTGTTACAGGTGTTATTTAGTGATTTTGATATGAGATGATTTTTGCTCGATATTGACTGAAACTAACTACCAAGCTACACTAACAGTCAACTTAGGTAGGATTAATCATGTTGGATTAATCATGTTGGGTTCCGTGACACCCAAAATCCATATAAAAACGTAATAAAAGTGGTTTATACCTATAAAAAGTGTGATAATTGGGCAAAATACGCCATTTCGGCGGCCATTTAATAAAATAATTGTCATTTTCAGTTTCTACATCAAATTGTACTATAGAAACAACTCGTTTGAAAAAAAAGTTGAGATTCGCCCAACCCTACTGAAACCTACTAAAACGGAGTGGGCTAGACCCTGTCTCTCTATATTCGCAACGCTTGCCAACATTTGCCACTGAGTGTGATACCTTAAACAAAAAACTTTGTATAGTTGTATGGTATAATTGCTCAGGGTTGAAGTACTTTGAAGCTTAAGCGTGCGTGAGAAAATGATATAGATGTGTTGATTTCGGTTCATTGCTTGGTAACTAAACATGTCTCTGATTTTGTATTAATAACAATAAAATTCACAAATAAAAAAATTAAAAATCAAATGTTTTGCTTTCGATAAATGTATGATCACAAATTTCACAAGGCCGAATGAAAAATATTCTTTTGATTTCATAGAACGCCTTGAAACATTAAGTTCACTCTCGAGAGCATCTGCTGCTTTCTAATTGGATAACACCATATATCTCATGAAAAATCACGGCGCGGTATTTTGATAATACTGTGTGTTTACACCAATCACAATGTTCAACGTCGACACAGTGATTTGACGTAGCATCTACGTTAGCATCATTCCCGCGATGAGGGCTATCGGTGTCAATGAAAACACACCCCATCGTAGACGTCTAATGGTCACAGATGCTGAAATAATCGACTAAAAATGGTGATTGCCCAAGTGTAAATTGTTAAACACGTGTACACATTGCCAATTCAGGCGATCCTAAAGAGATTCAATATGAGGGCATGATTTATTCACAGGATGAAGTTAGACGCAGAGATGAGATGGGGGAAAAAATGGGTTAGCGAAGCAATAATTGCTACGGGTCAGCGGTGTCACATGTTAATCGCACACCTGGGGAAAGGAGCGATCGACTGAGAGAAATGGGTCTATTCATCAAGCGATGCGCTTTAATAATGATATGCGCCAGCACACAGTTAGGATGAAGAATGTACTCTGTGTCTTTGAATGTCACGTGGGTCCTCATTGTATACCGAATGAACCAGAATAATTAGAAAACAAAACCGTTATAATGAATCTGCACAAAATGAAAGGAATTTACATCAGCTTTAATATATTATATAGTGCCTTACTCGATTCTTGTCATTCAATTGGAGGATAGTTGATCACGTGATACTCACTAAACAAAACATTGAACGACTACTTAATGAAGCATGCATTTTTTTGTTCCATCGTCCAATTTTGGCACCATTTGTACGCCGAGATCAGTGGCACATATCGTTCGTATACGTACCTGATTAAATCCGCCTTTTATGATCAAAATGCCATGCTCACATCTTGTTACATGTATATATAAAACAAAAAATTGTGTCTTTCTAAATCATTAGACGGAGACAAATTCTGCCGATATTTCACTTTCAATGTTAGCATGATATAGGCATAAAGTATTTAGTGCATTAACTCGAAAACAATCTTAGTTACGCCCCCAAACAAAAACAACAAAAAAACAAAAAAAAACAAAAAAAACAAGTACTGACACAAAATAACAAAAGCAACATAAAAATGTTAACGCCGAAAAAAAAAAAAACCCAGAAGGAAAGAGAGACAGAAAGAGAGAAAGATACAAACAGTGAGAAAAGATGGAGAGAATAGGGGAGAGAGAGAGGAGAGAGAAGAGAGAGAGAGAGAGGTGGGAAGGGGGGGGGACACTGAGAAACGAATTTATTGAGGATGCGGGCAGCGCTCAACTCGTAATGAATTTTTCAAGATCTAATTGAGAGTATCATCCGAACGAAGACGATTCAGGGGCATCTTTATTTTTAGATATGAATTAATCGTACTCCAGACTCAAGGCGAATACATTTCAGAAGTCAAGTCTCTCAAGTGTTTGGCCCGTTCTACAGGTTTCTTATACATAAAATCGATATGGAGACCTAGGGGCATTTGACTTTGCAATTCCGCTATGGAGTGCTTTCTTACGCGCTCACCGACTGACTTTCAGTTTCACGTTACAATGCTCCGCCCCATGTTACCACACGAAACCTGGGGGTAAAAGAAGAAACCGCGGTAAGTGCTGGGAAGTTTCTTTTTTCATCATTATTGTTTGGTTGATGCTTGCATGGATGTCGGGAGGACTTACGGGTATGGTAGTCGGTGTGAGGCAAACAAAATATTGATTCATCTCGTTCGTGACGTCATCGATAAAGCTAATATTTTTATGTTTCCAGAAGATAGCTATAATGTTGGTCAAATGGAAACGAGGGCTTGTAATGGGGGAAAAAAACCCAATATACGATTTTAATCTGGTAAAGGTTGCTTGTAACGTTTAAATGAGTCATAGAAGTCGTATAATACTTTTCAAGACGTCAATTATGTAGTATGGGAAAATGTGATAGTAATGATGTTTTTTTTACGGGGATTCTTGAGTTTGAAGAGGGCCGATTTTATGGGGGAAAAAAAAGAAAGAAAAACTAAACAATGCGGATACATCGCAAATCAAAGTAAAGTGAAACCATAGGTTTTTATTTCATTGCATCAAAATGCGCAATAGGACGAAATCTACCGGTTCACTATAAAATTTAATATATATAATAATAGACTAGTTTACTGTCATATTCAAATTGTATGCATACTTTTTTTTAAACAAAGGTTGTTCTTGAGAACCTAAGAGCTTGCCAGAGGCTTGCCTTACATAGCAACAACTAATGGATTCCACGTATTGTAGTTCATTCTTTTATTACAGGTTATTTGAATACCTTACTACGTTGCCAGGAAAAAGTATGCATACCATTTGAATATGTTAGTAAACTGGGGGTGTTTCATAAAGAGTTAAGTAGACTTAAAGTCGCACTAACTTCTAAGCACATCCTGTTTCATAACGCGCAATCTAATTGATAGATTTCTCAATGGCGCGCATCCCATGGGCATGATCTGATTTAAGTGCGATTTTTAAGTCTACTTAACTCTTTGTGAAACACCTCCCTGGTCTATTTATGGATGCTTCTTTCCTGGGGACATATTAACGAGGTATTCAAACAACCTGTTATCAAAGAATGAACTGCAATAATGTTGAATCCAGTTTTCATACATCAGTTGTGGCTATGTCGGGCAAGCTTCGGGGAAGCTTTCGGCATGTCAAGAACAACATTTTGTTATACAGGTTCAAAAAGTATGCATGAATTTGGTGAACCTGCGTTTTCTAGTACGTTCAGCCGATTGCAGCTTGCAATTATGTTGTTATAGATAATCAGAAATTCATTTTTGTTTGTCTTAATATGGGGATCAGTTTAAAACACAACTTTCTCATTCAATTTAGAAGTAACACCTTTGGTATAGGATTCAGGCATAAATTATTAGTAAATTGTTTATTTTTTTTAAAACTAGAGTTCAAAACTATGGCAGTGGACATTGCAGTGGTGAGCTGATTGTACTAGATTTCTTATGTGTTTTTTTTTTCCCGTTTATATTATTGTATTCATTATTACAGCATCGGTTTCTTTACATAAAATTGGACTGACAAAGAGTTAAAGAAGAGAAAGAGAGAGGTCACAAAAAGCCTTCTAAAATTTTTGATAATATGATTGGTGTTAAGGGTATCGCAAATTACCCTAGTATGATCTCGTAAAACGTGCCTATTTTAAGTGATCCAATTACATTAAGTCCTTGTGAAGTAATTTCAAATAATGCCTATGCCCGTGGCTGCGATTAGCGTAAATTGGGAGACGGCCACAGCTGTATATGTTGCGTTATCATCAATTTTTATCGCATCCGATAAATTGGGTGTGTAAATTGTGAAATTTTGCAGTAATATCTCCAGGAAATTGTACCTTGTAATATCCCCGCAGTCATGAACGTTATTAGTTAAACCTCTTTTGAAGCAAATGTAAATACTTTTGGCACAAGACTTTTACCTGAAGGTGAAAAACGTATCCTCAAACTGGACTCGTTTCTTTCGTTTCCGACCTTTTAAGTGTCTTGTTGTAGGGTATTAGAGAAAGGCGGACACTGATAGGTCTTATTCATAATCATACTAACGCAGTCGCAACAATAAAGTTGAAACATGGACACGTGATACGCAGATGCACTTCTTATTATCCTTGAATTCGTTTTATAATGAGCAATATTAAAGTTATGACATATACAGTCTGTGTCAAATTAAATGGTACAAGTGGAAAACATTTTTTTTTATAGTATGAAGATTAATCACAGCCTGCTCTTGTTTGGTATTTTCATAAAGCAGGAAGATCACACTTTCACCTGCAATTTTTTTCATCACATTTGGTATTGTAATTTTTTGAAATATGACTAGTTTTCTACGATCAACAAAAATCCATTTTTCGCACGCCGTCCCATGCCTTTGTGTATAGGTATCGTATAATGGCCATGAAGTGCTCAATTTCGATTTGTTCCTCGTCGCACAAAATTTAGCATAACTTTTGTTTTACGAAAGCAAATTATACAGAACAAAGCGCATCAGCAAGGAAAATCTTTTGGCTTTATTTTGGTACCACAAACACACATTATTGGAAAATATTTCACACCTAAATATTTTTTTTTCCCGACTGCACCATTTTTTTTTTACACAGACTGTATATATATATATATATATATATATATATATTTAACTTTCCTATTATTTTTTTAAATAATAATAGTCATCCTCACAATTGCATAGTTAAGCGCCTCACAGCTGCTTAACACCTCTCCTATACCTTTGCTTCTGAACTTACGAAATATCACCTGCTAGAACCCTACGGTCATCACAAAAGAATATGTATGTTGTTTCCCTTGGTTAAACAAACAATTATGGTAACGGAGTTTTGAATTTGCTGCCCCAGAATGGTGGAAATAACATTCCAGAAAATGTAAGGAATGCTGAAACGGTTGGAAGATTCAATCTTATCTGAAGACTTATCTTTTTTTAATTGTTAAACATGGTTTTTGATCCTTTTTGCTTTTTCTCTCTCTGTCTCTTTCTCTTTTCTCATGAAAGCGCATTGAGACCTTTTTCAAAGGTATAATGCGCTATATAAGAATTGCTGTATTATATTTATTAATAGAGAAATATAGGGCAAGTAATTGTTGGTTTACTAGAACCATCTCTTTTTCAAAGGCCACGAACTTTTCACGCCTATGTCTTCTACTTACAGAGTTTCTCCATCAATTTCCTAACATATTATCAGATGATTATCAATCATTAATTGTTATTGAAGTACGCCTTTTTAGATTTCAGGTGACGAAACCGAATTCACAAATGTACTAATCGATCGTATATGACCTTTGTGTCGAGGTATTACATCTATTTCAATGTCTGGAAAAAGCAAACGTTCAGAGTGAAGACGGGCAAATAAACAGATCATGAGGTTCTAAAACTACATGATGTTATCCCTTTGTCCAAATTTATGGAGGTCAGCAGATGCTTTCCTGTTCTTTACGTCCTATCTGTGACATTAACAAATGAGTCTGTATCCGTCAAAATATGAAGTTTATCATGTTTATTTTCAAAAGCGCCAAATCCAATTTCATAACTACAGAGAACGGCGTTCGGTTTACCAGATTTTTGTAAGGTGTCTAAATAGAAAAGTCTATCAAATTTTTGTTATAATTGCTTTCAAAATTTAGGTTAAAAACTTTGGTTCAAAGTCCTTAACAGTGGTCTGATATATATCATTATCTTATTTTCATCAAACATATGGACACAGTCCTTTTTAAAATAAAACTCTTCATATCATAGTATATCATATTAACAAGGTTAACAATCAATACTTCATTGTACATTTCTATTTATTTGCCAATGTTTCGATTTCGTTGGTCCAAATATTTCAGCCTTCAAAATACTTACAATTCATATCATATTTTCGATTTTTGGTATATGTCTTTATGTTACTTAATCTTTTCCCTGTTGTCCTACCTTTACTGCTTTACATTTTTTCTACTTCTTCCCATCTCATCTATTCCGCTTTTCATTTTGAAAAATTTTATCAAAGATTTGGATCGTTTTATTTTTCGTATAGAAAAGAAAAGAAAAAAAATCAAAAATTTAACATTTGTCCTGGGTATGGAATCAAATTACTACAGCGCCCACAAACTCGATTTTCCTTTTCTGTTTGAAAAATTAGGGAAAACCATATTTTGATTTAGACGGCATAAAATGTTACATCCACCTTTCATGTCTTCGGGACGGTATTTACGCAACCTAGATATCAGAGACAAATTACATGGACATGAATCTGATTAATGTTCTTGTCTTTTACCCTAGCAATCGGATCTCTCGACAGACCAGTACGTACCGTTGCAGTTAATGAGCTTTCGAGAAGATTTATTACTTCTTGGAGTTAAGAGCCACTGCTAATGCTGAAACAAATGTTTCCGCGTGTATTGAGAAGAGAGAAACCGTTACCATGTTATTTAAAAGTAAGATAAATGCTTTTCATTTAGGCATACTCCTACAAATCAGTTCACGGTTTCTTTGGCGCAAACCCACGGGAGTCGCTGTAGCCCTTTTTTCCCCATCTTTAATGAATATTTGCGTTTACACTGGCATGAATCAAAGGAAGATTTAATTCAGAGCAATATTGATTCCTGTCGATTAGTCAGTGCGTAGACTTTGAGAAGTTTATCACGTGATGTGACGTAGGTAGGGGGCGGGATGGAATGGGAGGAGCGTGATCTAATAATTTTTGAGCATGCGTATAGAGACGCTAAAAAAGATTCTTAATTAAAAATTAAAAAAACGGTATTTCTAATTTTCATTGTGAACACAATCTAAAATAGCATGACAACTGTAGACGTATAATAGTATGAAGAAGAAAAATGCCCATATACGTGACATAAAATAGTAAATGTTTTACACTATACAATTCAATCATAGCTTCTTATAGGAAATAGAGTCAGAAACTGAAAATATACGGTCGTGCTACACCATAAGCGAAGCATGATGAGCTCGCATCCTTATTTTATACAGTATGTGGGTAGTGTGGCCGCACCTTTCATGTATGAAGTAGCATTTGAACATGGGGTCGTCTGATGATAAATTGTTTTCTTCATAAATCATCTTCCGACTGATTAAGCTGAACGGTATAGATTTCCATTATTAATATCGATGTCGATATTTCTATAAGACTGGTTAAAACAAACTGCGACCATACTTTTTAGGGTATGCAGTACGCAATTTAAGACTTAAGTGAAAATGATGGTTATTTAAAAAAAGGGAGAAAAAATCATGTGTTGTAATAAGAATAATTGATAAAGTAGCAAAGCTGATGTATGTTGTGACTTTAGTTAAAAACGATGTAAGATATTATATATTTTTTTCATTCTGTAAGTTTTCTATGTTGTAAGCATGCAATGTGATTCATATCACGGGCGTAAATCCCGGGGGGGATGGGGGGGGGATGCATCCCCCCAGATTTTGAGGAGGGGGGATGGCCTGTACAAACATCCCCCCCCCCCCAGTTTTCAAGAAAGAAATGAAAAAAAAAAAAACACTAGATAATTGTGTTATTGGTTAAAATATCGCTTTCAATAGTAAAAAATGCTTCTTCTTCACTCCAGAACCCCAACATTTTCTTGCTCGGTCGCTATGCGACCTCGCACTAACTAACAAAGAGTAACCTAAGTATAAAAAGGTTGGATACAATGCCCTCGTCTAGGGACAAACCTTAGGACATGGTGTTCTTGACAATCAAAATATTGATGTAGTAGTGTGCGGGCTAGGTTGATGGAGGGCTCGGGGCCCTGCAGCCCACAAAATGTTTATAGCAAAGATTGTGGATTTGTTTTCTATCACTGTTATTTAATAAAGCATTTAAAATGTATCTTCTAAGTGGATACTAAATTTTCGGCTCGCCCTTCCCTCTCGCTGATACTGCTCACA
The DNA here is from genome assembly GCA_940671915.1 of Paracentrotus lividus. Classification (NCBI taxonomy): domain Eukaryota; kingdom Metazoa; phylum Echinodermata; class Echinoidea; order Camarodonta; family Echinidae; genus Paracentrotus; species Paracentrotus lividus. The sequence continues at coordinate 22,864,235 of CALNVZ010003431.1, read as the reverse complement.
ATAATATCCCCCATTTTTAGCTTTAAAATTTCGGCTCGCGCTTCGCGCTCGCATTACTTTTTCCATTACTAAAATGAACAGGAATCAAGGCAGCCATTATGTATTCTTTAAAAAGACAAATTTTCTTCGTACCCCCTACTACAATGCACAAATGTCTCAAACTTTTCACCTTAAAATTTTCTCAAACTTTTACCTTAAAATTTTCGGCTCGCGCTTTGCGCTCGCATTACTTCTTAAATTACTAAAATAAACAGTAGGCCTAATCAAGACAGCCATTATGATTCTTAAAAGCATATATTCAAAGACAATTTTTTTTTTCGTATCCCCTCGCTCTCCGAATACATTTCTCTTTAGCGGCTTCTGATCTAAAGTGTCCCCACTTTCAGAAAAGATGCCCTTTTTTTATCGAGACCCCTACTTTCAAATCCGTTCCGCCGCCTCTACTATATATTTTTATTTTTGTTTGTTTGTTTTTTCCTTTCGCTCTCGCGGATACTATATATGACCTTTAATGCACAAACATATCCAATTTCAGCTTAAAATTTTCGGCTCGCGCTTCGCGCTCGCATTTGTTTTTCCTTCAGTTTACTAAAATGAACCGTAATCAAGGCAGCCATAAGCTGAAAATTCAAAGACAATTTCTATTCGCACGGCCCCTCCCTCTCAAATCCGTTCCGCCGCCTCTGCTATATGGGTATTAAAAACGTTCCTTGTGTAACTAGTGCTTGTGTATACCATACAAGATCGCGACAAGTTGGTCAATTATTTCGCTCATCCCCCCAACTCCTCGACACGGATTTACGCCGTTGATTCATATCTTGAACTAACAAGGTAATGGAATGTCCCAGAACGATTACATTTTTATGGTTTCTGATGTCGTCGTATGGTATTGTAATGATGTAATGTTATCGAAGGAAAGTTGACGACTAACGTTAAGGGTGCAAAAAAATCCTGAAACATATCAATTTCATAGTTTTTGTTATCTATTTTCTCAATTTACTTGACAATTGTTTAGATAATCGCTTTTATAATTATATAACTAAATTATCATTATTTACGGCATTTATTCTAGCTTTCATATCACTAGAATTAAATTGTTAAATAGAAAAGCGATCTATTTGTCCTTCTTCTTCTCGTGCCAGAAAATACTTCCTGGATCGAAAGGGTTAGACCACTAGCAAGGAGCTGCTTTCGAATCCTTGAATTATAAAAATACTTTCTTTCATGAATAAAAATAAATACAATTCAAATCCTTAAAGAGAACACACTTATAAAACTAACATAGTCTATGCAGCCTGTGAATCGTAATTTTGTGGGGGAAAATTGAAATAAAGATGAATGAATGTCCTAATGCTCAATCTTTCAGGATTACTCTTTAATGTATGTCCATATATCTATCCAATATACATTACAATTCATTTCAGGGAAATAATGCAATTATCAAAATATTAATCAATGTGTCGAGTTCGTTTTACCACCTACGAGATAGTTATGGTGATGTACATAGAGGCGTAATTGAATGTAGATATCATGAATATGGAAAGATTTTCAATAGCCTTGCATATAGCTGTCGACAGCGGTATAGTGCCCGATGTCCGCCGAATAAAGCAATGCTAATCCCTGTCACCTATTGTTAGCAAGAAAAGTGATAAAGCTTGTGGATTATCTCCAAATTTCCCTTCGGCAGCCCATTATTACTACCTCTTAATATATTCGCATATTTTCCTCTTTTTGGGGATTGCAACGATTTTTTTTTCACAGATCAGCGCTTCGCTCGATTATTTTTCTCCACAATTCTAGCTTGTCAGAGAGTATCTTGTGTCCTGTTAACAGTTACTCAAAGCGAGACCAAACGCTGTATGTGGGCTCTTATAAAAATATACCTTACAAGTTGATTATTGATATTGCATGGTATAAGATAACGATAATTTGCTTAAACTATTTATATAGGGAATTACGTTAATGTTTTGAGGTGAAAAGCACTTGTTTTGCCGATTGGTAAAATAAATCATTCACTATTGTAGCATTCTGGTCATTTCAATTTTGTATACCAAAACGTCAATACCCTTTTTATTTTATTTATTTATTTATTTTTATTTTTTTTATTTATTTCTTTATTATTATTATTATTTTTTATTATTGTATTCGTTAGAGCAATTTGGCAAGTTAAGCCTTTTTGACATACTTATAAATAATTGAAACTACAAAATATTAGATAAGAAACTTAAAATTATGCGATACAACAATGACCAATAATTGATAGGCTACGTGATTCGAAGTCAACTAACATTCGTATATTTGTATAATTATCTAAGGTGACCTAGCTATCCCAGTTTATGTGAAACTGATAAGTGCCTTAGCCCACTGAAGTAGAATATTTTAACGGATTTCGTTTCATGTGAATCCAAAAAAATACAAAAGCAATCAAGGCTGCATGCCTTGTCTGTCACATATCAAGTGTTGGAAAACCATTCAATGAAATCGGCTGCAGTATCAGATTCATGAACGCGCCCTGAAGCGAAAAACTTGTAGTTTATTAGGAAGAGAATGTCTCTCATTGTAAAGATATCTTTGAGAGCATGATAAAATTACACCTTCACCGAGTCGTATCATCTTCAGAATGCAGATCTTCATGAGATATGAATATATTATATCCGTATCGTGCTTGTATTACCCCTTTAGTCACGTTATCGCTTTTGAAATACTAGTGCAGGAACCGGCTTAAGAGGTTAGGAAAGTAAACGTTTGTCATGAAGGTTACCTGTTAATAATCCTGTACACTGTAACATTAAAGAGATATGAACAATCTTACGATGAATTGTAACTCTCAGTACACGGTTCATCATAGACTTACGATGGATATCAATTGTGAGATCGATCGTATATTTTATGTTACAGGGCACTTAACTACAAAGTCAAGTATTTACAAGGACTCATTACAAAATCACATGTATCTTAATTATGCTGTGTGGTAGATATGTAAGCCGGTTACGTTATAGGCAACTGGAATGACCCTACAAGATAATGATACGAAAATAAAGAGTCCTTAAGAAACACTATTCTTGTAGCGGATTGGCGCCAATTTGGTCAAGTAGTTTTACGTACACCCATGAGGCGTACGGGGGAATGTAACACGGCGCCAGAATAATGTCAAACTTGAATGCACATTACGAGTTCTCTTCACGACGAATTAATATCAATTTAAACGATTAAATAATAATCCTTTCTAAAATGGTACAAAATAAGCACTGATTATTTGACAACGGTATTGTTCAATACTTCACTTCTTTTATGGGACGAAAAAAACAATCATTTGACGTATTTTTTTTTATTGAATATTGATTTCAATCTTTCATTATTATTTTTTTCTTTCTATCCAGTTCATAATTTTATAAATATATATCAGCAAAGTATACCAAGTGTTTGCAACAATGACGTATCTGGAAGTAAAGTACTATCTTTTCATTTTCTCCCACTTCTATATTCTGATCTCAATATAGAACCAAACACCGGCTGCACAAACAAAATCTTGAATAAGATACCATTAACAAGACGACCCCATTTTCACTTTCTCCGGTGATATATTGATAGCAAGCACACTTTGTCAAATTACATGACATTTTATGAAGGTGTGTTTTCTTTTCGAGGGTTAGTGGTAGAATCGTTTGGATTCCGTCTGTTGCAAACTCACGTTTCACCAAACATGCCCAAAAGGTAGTATTGCAAACATACCAAAGGTAAATCTCTGGTCATCCCTTCTTAGGTTATCTTGAGATACGTGGTACGACAAGATGATGTTTATTAAGAATTTATCATTTGCGGGGACCCAGAAAGACATCAGGATGGGTATCGTTGAATAAAGGTAAGATCCTTTTGAGTCTCAACAAAATTTATGTATGAGAAAGGTACAAGTTCATTAAAGTTCATTCCGAGGAAACAAAGAATAACTGAACATTTTCATCTGTATAAAGAGGATTTTGACAGTTTTCCCTTCATTTCAGGCACGTCTTGGTGGAATTCATGTCTGTAAATTTTACACAAGAACTGAAGGACTCATAATTTGTATAAACGTCAATTTCTCACTTTACATCAATTCCACCAAGAGATCGACTGGGCCTTTTTATCGGATGAGATATTCTATTTTGTAATGTTTTACTTTCATTAGACCATGATAATAATCTTACGTCACTTCACTCGTCATCTTATTTCATCTCTTTATTGACACTCATCTACAAGAAGAGTATTTTTTTAATCATTAAATTAAAAAATACAGAATCAACACTTCCATCGACAACACGTGCATGATATAATGTATTCTATACTTGCTATGAGTTCAATTAAAAGTCACAAATACAGTATAGACTAAGCGCAATTACTGAGAAGTATTAACAATAATGCTTGAATATGGCCTTGGGTAAAATCTTTCATTACAGTACTACTGAAAGAAAATTTTCGAACAGGAAAAGGAAGTACCTCAGGGATATATCTCAGGACAAAGATTAGTATTCAGATCTCTAATAATTGTGAGTGGGTATTTCCAAGTAATATTTCATGCAGACCAGCTTATTACAGTTAACCTGATCTATGTTCACAAAATGTTCGCTTTTGTATTATATAACTTGGTGGAGTAAGAAATCATTGAAGTACAACTGGGAACGATGAGAACATGCGCACCGAAACGTCAAGATTAAGTAGACGCCTTTCAGGACCACTCAAATCTTCAAGAAATATTTACTTGGTGTACTGATAAACCTCCAACTGCTATACGTTCTGCCACCAGTGAAACCTTGTTAAGAATATCATATACGTACAGCTCTCTTTCTCTCTCTTTCTCTCTGTCTCTCTCTCCATATGTATATAGTTGAAATCAGTCTATTAATTTTTAACGGCATTCTACTTTACCACTGTAATTCTTATTTACATATAGTATTAAAAAATGAATAATTTGAACGACAAAATAAAATCGGAAAACAAATCTTACCTTATTGTCGACTGGTAGTGTCCAGCCCTGTCCAATGGCACACACCAGACAAAATAAGAAGGCGTAGCTGTTCATTATGGTGGTAAAGGTATTCAAGTTTGCCGAACTTGAAAAAAGAAAACAACGGAATGAAATAAAGGGCAGCTTTCTAATCAAACGTGCGGAAGGTATTTACAAAGCGATCACTAGAGGACGAAAAAGCGATGACTATTGATGGGTAGCTTACGGCTTGGAAGAGTGACTGCAATCCCTATGTATATCTTTTTAAACTTCTTTAGCAACGACCGGAGAAAATTGATACTGCGAAACCCCTTTTTTGTTTTAAGTAACCAAACTGCCGTTGCAGGAGTGACTGCTCCTAGGTTTTATACGACGATGCGACGGTGGGACTGGCGATACGCAGCTCAACGCATACTCGGCTCCCGCTCGTAACGATCCATCTGTCATTCACTGCTATGACGTAACATACCATAAAGTTGTTTCGACCAATCACATCGCTTGATTGTTCTTGCGTGGGTGAGCAATGGTATCGAAACCAACTTCTTCGCGCACCGTGTGGCTTCAGCTTGAAGCAAAAATAAGAATGAAGAACGGTTCAGATGATTTTGGATTGAAATACCCATGTACTGTAGTTCAACAATATCCATGTTAATAATTGTCTTTCTTGTCATCTAGGTTCACCATTAATCATCTGGTATCTTTTATGGACTTTACGTAAAGATTGTGTTTAGTTTGTAGCTTTGGTTACAAATATATGACCGTTACTTTTTTTCATTCCTTAACAGTATGCTAAACAATCTGTTTAAGGCGTCAAAAAAAAAAAAAAAAAAAAAAAAAAAAAAAAAAAATATACAATTCAAGTGTTTGAGAAAGAGGAGAAATACAACTTTTCCATCCCCCAGAAATAGATGTATGTAAAACAAAAAATCCACATCGCACATGCCCGTCTATTGTGTCTTTGATCACTATTTGCATGCTTGCAATCAAATACTATGATGTGAGATCCCATATCATATAGTACAAAATCCCATATGTTACTTTTGAGGGTAATATCATGAACAAAAAGCTCCTCTTACATGTTGCTTACCATTACAAGAGCTCCGTGAATATTTTTTAAAAAATATTATTATTATGGTAACACTCTGCATGATCCTCTGATAATCAAGATGCACGTATTTAGTCATGATGTTTTTTGTTATTAATCCCAAGAATGTAATAAGGTCACGTTGCATTACATTTCGACAATACTTTGATCTGTAATGAATCCCCATGAGAATAATTCATAGTAGTTTGGCATTATAGGATGTTGATTATAGAAGTAGGAATATTTAGTTGCGCCCTTCATATGTTTTGTTAACATTTAGACAATGTAGGTTTATACTCCCCTTCTGAGCTAGATTACCCTTCATTTCTTTACTCATATCAATTCTAGTTGTAAACTTAAGAGATAGAGGGCGCTACCATTCTACTCAAAGCGAGCGCGCCCATTGGCTTTTTTTTTGTTTTTGGACAGTTTTTCACTTTATTTTCTTTATTGTGGCGAGCAATTACCTTTTCAAAGAAATGATCAACTTGAATAAGTACGCTAAGAGTCTGAATTTTTCAAAAATAGGAATAACTTATTGCAAAGGGAAAAAAAAGTCCTGTCACTTGTGTCAATTCGAAAGCCTAGACAGATCACATTCCTGTACAATATGGTATATTTTGCTCTCAAAATAGGCATGCGCTGCATAGTTTTGATCCTCGATGCCGCTTTATACTATTATAGCTTATTGATCACAGGGCAATCAAAAGCTTGAATTCTCAGCATTCCGGAGATGGTACATTCATTTTAATTGATTAAAAAAAAGTCCTGTCACTTTGAACATAATCATAAGAGGTTCTTTCCTCGACTAGTCAATATTTACGCTTATCACATGCATATCGCATAGAAACATGTGAACGGCGTCTTCACAAGACTTGTGACAAGTTCGCAATCTATGTCATTGTTTTGAGCATCAATTTATATGAATTGCATATTCTGATTACAACTTCAGCATAATAATGTTATAAGCTTGCCCAAATGTGTATTTCCTCCATCTGGTCTGGAGAATCTATTAACTAACAACATGATAAAAGTTCATCAATTTCTTTCATTTCCATGAGTAGATTGCTCAACCGAACGGACAATACCATTTCCACTGCAGGGAAGTCTTCTTACGCGAGTTTTTGTGAGCTAATTTAGTATTGCAGCCATCTGTATAGATTTCTGCGCTTCTCAGCCGTATTTTCCAACGTCACTTTGTTGCGTCTGGCCTCTTAGATAATGGACGCGCCTTGTTTAATTACGATTTGATACCGCACGTTGGTATACGTTAACTTTACATTTTACATAGAGTAGAATTGATATGTTAAAAAAAATCTTTCTTCTCTCTTTCTCTTTTTCTTTTCTTTTAATTCTCTTTCTCTCTTATTCCCGCTCGTTCCAATCTTGTAATCAATTTTCTCTGTATTTCCTTTGTATAAAATATTGTAGCAGTCTTACCATGATTATTTCTTGTGGTCTCAGAGAGAGAAAGAGAGAAATAGATAGAGTAGAGAGAGAGAGAAAGAGACAGACAGAGACAGAGGGGGGTAGAAAAGACAATATTAGACTAACATGCAAGATATTTTTTGCTGCGTGTACATGTTACATGTGATATCTGCCCTAAGTATTATATTGTCTCTGTTTATTTATTATTACCATTGCAATCAATGACTTTTTGTTTTTATAAGATTAAGTGAAGGTTCAATGTTGGAAAATGACCAGTAGACGGAGATGATAGACAGAAGAACAGACCATAATGTACTCTGCTGATCAAATCCACACACCTCAAAACAGACTAATGGAAAAAGAGGGGTAAATTGTACAAGGACTTGATCGTGAATCGAGGTGGCACGTTCGGGCAAAACGATTTTATTGAATAGGTGTCGTACGTGGGTTTTAAGAAATGTCCTCCAGTTTGTAGGCGATAAATGTAAACCTACCTGACGCCATGGTTCTCGTGTATTGATCGTACAGGAGGAGGGGGGAAAGGACATAACCAAGAAAAGAGGCGTCGAATAACCATCCACCATTACTTCTAAAACAAAGAACATGAACGTACTTTTGCAAACAAATGTACGTATGGAATTAAAGAATTCATGGGATTTCTAACTTTGTTTTGATTTTAGAAAGAAAATATGGATAGTTCTGCCAAAGATTTCAATCGAAATAAGATAGGGGAGAGTAAGATAGGTGTAGGTATGAGATGGAAAAAGAAAAGGGGAGGAAACGTAAGGATAAAGATCGATGAAGTGTAAGAAATAGGTACATTTTTATGTAAAGTCGAAAGAGAGAGAGAGAGAGAGAAAGAAAGAGAAGAGGACAGGGTAGAGGGAGGGGTGGGGAGGGTAAGAGAGTGATACAAATAAATTGGGAGGGGTATATTGGTACATACATGGAGACAGAGAGAGAAAGAGAGAGAGAGAGAGAGAGAGAGAGAGGAAAATGTTCGAAGATTTGCTACCAGACATGAGTCCATGGAGACATGACTCGACACATTAAATCACTTTCACATTGGTCAAAAAAGGTCGAATGGTAAGGAGTAACTACATATAGATAAATTTAGCACGTACTTTATCTAACACATCACGACGAAATACCAACATCATTAAGCAATTACATGATTTGCTAAGAGGTTGATTTGATATTAATGAAACGTAAGGTGGAAGGGAAGATAATGTACATGGTAACATTATATGCGCACGAAATACCAAATGGTATGTACCCCATGACAAATAAGAACCAGAACGCGACTTTTATTTTCAATAGCTGCTGCCAAACAAATGAGCGATGTTTCACATTCCGAAATAAAATTCGAGATGTAAAAGAAATTGTGCTGTCTTATTCAACTTGGTACCATGTTCTCACCAATTATTATATCATTGATGTCTTTCTTCGATGAGTTATCATTTGATATTATTTTGCGTGTTTTTAAATCGGTGTGTCTTTTGAAATATTGAAAAGTTGAATGATAATGGGTACGAATAAGACATACATTTATTTTTCATTTGAAAAAAAAAAGAGAAAAACATTACATTTATTTTAACAGACATCTCCTGAAATCACGTCAATATAGCATAAACATTTTACATTTGTACTCGTAAAAGTTCGTATCCTGTGCAGGTAAAGGTCCTCTCTGATGAATTAAGGGTTGCGAATAATTAACCGTAGCCTTTTATCAATCAATCTCTTTTATCAAACAAACTCTCTGTCCTATCATTTATATACATAGTGAGTCAATAAAAATGTCCCATCATTTTAAGTTGTCTGGTGAAAAGTATGAATATTTAATCATGGGTTTCATAATATGTCTTGGTAGAGTCATCATCCTAACATATGGTGGTACCATTTTCATTGGGATCTTTGCACACATGACTGAATAACAGACTATCTTCAAAAGACGGTAAGATCTCACTTGCGCCAAGTGGCTAAGTGAAGAATAAACAAATTCATAATTTATTAATTTGTGCTCGCAGAAAGACACACACCCGCACGTACCCTCATTTACACATACACAAAGCACATACACAACCACATCCTCACCACACACACACATAAACATACACCCCCACACACATATATACCACACTTACCCTATCTCATATCTACCATACCAGCACACATGTACACCCACACCATCAGCAAACCCACACACTAATACTCACACACACACACACACACGCACACACACACACACACCCTCACTCACACTCGCAAACATGTGTTAGGGAATTACTACGTCCCAAACATTCAGTGATGGTCTTGGTAAAAAAAAAAAAAAAATCAAATGGGAATTTTTATTGTGAATTGATTACTGTGTGGGTTGGTGCGTATGTGACGATGTGCGTTTGTTTGAGGGTGGATTGGTGTGTGTGTGTGTGTGTGTGTGGGTGTATGTCTGTGTTTGAGAGAGAGGGGGGTGTGTGGGTAAGTGTGAACACATATTCTGTCAACGTTTGCTTTTGATCTTCACCCAGCCACTTGGCGCAGGTGAGATTTTACCGTCTTCAGAAGTCTTTGTCTGGTATTCAGTCATGCGTGCAAAGATCCAAATGTAAATGGTACCAACATTATGCTATTATTATGCTAGAAGGATTACATTACCAAGACATATCATGAAACCCATGATTAAATGTTCATACTTTTCACAAGACAACTTCAAAATGATGGGACATTATTTTTGACTCACTCTGTATAATGTTATAGTTTTCGTCGTAAAACCTTTTTAAAGCAGGCCATAAATTTCCTAAATACTTGGGAAATTGTACAGAATGCTTGGTGTTAACCAAATTGATCGATGTAAGCAGTTTTGTGATGTGACGAATAAAGCCCTACGGGTGAGATAATTATAGAATCGGGAAATGGTCATCATCAAGATCATGTTTGTAAACACAGATGAATGCATTTAACATTGTCTTGTAAAGGGAAAGTGTGTCATGTTTGTTTCTAGTGTTTTACTTCGTCACACTGCACTCTTGAATTTCAAAGAGCTACTATGAGTACTTCGACCGCTGCGGGGAGAGGTGCGCATAAGGTGCACATTCTTCACCCCTGATTCCACGGCGCGTACTTGCATGTGCTTTAGATGGGAACAAGGGTTTAGTGCTTCTTTATGAATTTCATACCCAGGTGCGGATCCAAGAAAATCGAATTGAATGCATTTCGGGGGCCCAATTGTCTGGGGACAAAAGCGGGTTTACGCATGGGCCCGGTAAGTTCATTGTGTGACTCCGGTCTGCGTCCGCTACTGATACCAATATTTTGTTTATAATTATATGCAATGTATACCGGTTGAAATGTATTTTTTTTTTTATGATCTCATCGGTTTAAAAAGGTATATTATTGATTTGTATTGAATTCGTTCAGGCCAATCAGTCACAGATGCTTACTTGTCAAGTGTCCGTGTTCATTAGGGACAGTTGCTTTTTTGGGGGGGGGAAATAAAGAGCATTTATCACCCCTGACAACCCTTTGTACCTATCTTTGTTAAGATCTATGTACATGAAATAAAGGATTGTCGCTATTCAAAAAAATTTTTTCCAGCTTTACCCGTATTTTTATACTCACAATGTTGGCAGGTATGTTGATGTCAGGAGAAATAGGGAATTTATTTGATTTTATTTGTAACAAAGAGTTAATTAATCTCATTACGTATCGGATTCATGATGGAGGATTCTACAATATGGGGGCTTGGCAGGCATTACTTCTTCGGATTAATGAACCTTACTTTATTTTCGGACAAACGAACCTTCCAGCACACAACCAGCAGCTCCATTTAAACATGAGACATGTCTGAGTAATGCCAACTATCTGGGCCATAGTTTCTCGTTTAAATGTTTATATCTTACGAATGTGACGGGAAGCTTCCATGTTACATTTTACTTAAAATTGACATACTAATCTTTGGAAATAAATGCTGCCATGCATTACTGAGGAGTGAATTAAGATTTACTAGTCTGTTCTAATGCTAAGATGAACTCCAACAGCAAATGTCCTTTTTTTAATCCATAGTGAAAAGTAAAACACCATCAATTGGCTGCAGGAATAGTACGTCTTTTGAGAAGAAATGCACCCCGCACAACCCCAATTCGTCTACGTAAACAATGAAGAGGCGTCGAGTAGAAAAGAAATTTTAGCTATATTTTTGGCACGTTTTTAGCGGAGTATTGTCAAATATTTATCTTGGTATTGAGGGAGTTGAGAGTTAACACTGAAAGTCTTTGAGCTAGAGTGACCCAAATTAAACGTGAGATACAATGCTCCTACAGAAAAGATTGAGCTACATGTACGCAAGTATTCTTTATTTATGAAATGTCATTATGTATGCAACCAAAAACTGTAATTATATCAGCTGTACAATTCTCAATTTATGATTGTTTCAAAGTGTGGCGCCGTATTAAGAAGGTCAAAACATTTGTGAGAAATGAAATAAGGGATCAATAATATTGTTTTACAAAGAGTTAAATCACTTCAATTCTTACAGATTGTATGATCCATGCTAACCCATGTGTAAACTTTATTTTCACGTTATCCATGAAATATTAATGAGCTTGTGAAATGTATCTGTGTCTATACTTCAAGCAGTCATTTTTGCAATCCCACAGGGTTCACTTGGATGTATCATATGCAGTTTTATTTCTTTACGAATACCTATAAATCTTTCAAAATAATTTTAAGACTTCGGCCTATTTTATATTTATCATTTAACATCTTGTTAACTCCCACTCCTTGAGTTACTCGTGCTCCAGTGGATGTACATGTATATATATATATTTTTTTTCTTCCAAAACCTTAATCAGGTCTGTAGATACAATAATAATAATGTAAATTAATTGTTAAAATCCTCAGGTGGAATCTCTCCCTGCCTTCCCTGCTCGAGTGGACCATCTCTCCCTCCATTTTAATGTAACTTATACATGTTCGCATTTCTTTCCCCTCTTCTTCTCTTTCTCGCTCCCTCCTTCCAGCCCTCTCTCTTAGCTCCTTTTATCTCCCTGTCTTTTCCACCCCTAAATTGTATTATAATGAAATTAATTGAGATTAATAGACACTAGTAACTATATCAGTGACAATTTGATTGTCTACAAAAAAACTTACGTTGGTTTCCAATTTTATTTCTTTTAGTACAAATAAATAAACAAATCAAAATAGAAATAAATAGGCCTGGTGAAGGTCGGATATATGTGGCCGAAGTCTTTTAATAAAGGAAAAGGAGAGTTACGTTTCAATTCGTTATACATGTATATATAACTTAATCATTTGTTTGGATGAAAAACTTTCTTCTCTTATCATATTTCCTCTTTTCAAACTTTTTTTTGTTGCAATTTCCATTTCTGTCAACTATTTGCCAAATAAAAATCGACATGGCTAGACAGCTTCGATGTAATACAAGCTATCTAGGCTGATTTGATGTAAGGAACATTGTGACATTATGAATTAATTGCATAGTTTTAAACCAGGGGCCTCATCAATTTGAAATCCTGGCCCCATTGGCCGATAAGTGGGCGAAAGCCCCACCCCCGCCAGGAAAAAAACCCCACAGTGTCCCACAGTGTGAACACATTCTAACCACACTGCGACACAGTGTGGTCACATTGTGCCGTACTTTTTCCAGTAGGCTACCGACACTGTGGAAATATGGGCCAAATGTACATAGAGTTAGTCGTCACATTGTAAAGGACTCGGACACTGTGTTCAGAGAGTCGACTGTGTGAATTTAGCCCATTTCACAGCGTTTCCAGAGTGTGGACACACTGTGATTGCCTCTGTGTATTTTCCGGCAGGGAATGCTGTCTAACTACTCCTTAAATTATAAGAGTTAAACGCTGTCAGGTCATCCTCAGGATGCTTGATTTTGTAATAAATAAAAAAATAAAAAAAAATCGGGTAACGTTTTGCATGTTCTAAACAAAATATCGACGAATTAATAGGTTTTTTTTCCCCCCAGAAAACACCAGTCACTGGAAGTGTAAGGAGTATTTCGATAGACTATTCGATGCTTATTTGATATTATTCCATTAGATTTCGATTTAATATTGTATTGCTAGCTGCTTTTCCCCTTTGATATTTACCATTGAAAACCTTTTCGTTGTCTTCTTGCTATATATTTCGTTTTACTTCATTTGTTGAATAATTGTATTCGATATTGAAATTTTCAAGATGCTTTTCTTCATAAAGAGTCTTAAAAGGACACATTAGAATGAAAAGTGATGCCCAAATAATACACAGTGATTGTGTTGTATACGATAATATTTTGGAGGTGATGTAGCTTTAATGTTTTATGAAAAAATCATTCATTTCACTCAGGGTTAATTATTTGAAAACCAATCCACCTCTGAAACATCATTTCATAAGACATGACATGGATTTGGACCGGGATGTACTCATTGTACAATTGTGTTCTGCAAATTAAATCTTTATTAATGTGTTTAAACATGTCATACAACATTCTAATTCATCAAAACTTATATAAAGAGCAAATCACTACCATGACCATGTTGCCTTGATTTATGTAATTCCATTTAGGATGACTCAATATCGGGCTCTCCCGTCTCCAAAAGTAGACTAATTGATAAGTAAAGCATAATGTGTATTCTTACTAATTCAACCCTCAAGACAAACTATAGAAAATGTATCGTTCCGAATGTCTATCACCTACTCATTAAAAGATAACTTGCATGTATTTCCCTTTTTCTCTCTGTAAAATTAGATTCACTCGAGTCAATTGATATCGACATTGCTTGAAGGTCAGAGATCATGTATCTTCTCTTTACGAAGAATAACAAAAGCACTTCAGGCTAACTCCCTTTTAACTGGACGAGGATTGCCTCTTATGACAAACCTTTTAACAAAGTGTCAAAAATGTATCCCTGCCACTTGCCGTCATAACCAACATGACCAAGCGCGCTGTCCGCGATCGAATAAAAATTGGGAATCATAACGCCGAAATGCAAATGTTTAGTTAAGTGCTCTCGGGGAAATATAGTTTACACTTTCTGGGCATTATCCCGACCTCTAATATCTCCGACTTTAGGAGATATGACATCTCTGTATTTAGATTGTAAAGGGAGATCTTTATTCGCATTTTATCGGGTCGTTGGGGAGTACAAGTTAACACCTCTAACGACATCTATGAAGACATGCGCAACCTATATGACGCTCTTGGGGGCTCCACTACGTCGCCTTGTAAGACTCGTGGTTTTTGGCGGGAACTTGGCAGAAAAGAGGAGTGTCCATAGTTAACCCACTTTGTTCCCGGAGGAAATACCGTGTGATGTGTTCTTTTTTGTTTTTCTCGATCAACCCGGAAACCTGTTCTCAATCTTTCCGTTTGATCTTAGCGATGCCTTTCCCGGTGGTTGTGGCGTTGATTTGTGATTACCAACCCCAATTTTATACTGCTTTCATTGTGCTTCCCTGTAACATATTTTTTATTCATTTTATTTTAATTAATCCCCCAAAATAAACAAACACACACATACAACTATAACTAAAACTAATCCTCCACAAAAAACAACATAAAACAAAACAAAACACTCTTCCAGTAATAAAATAATGTATTCTTTATAATTATCTTACATGTTTATGTGCGTGTGTGGTGTGCATGTGTGTGTATAAGGATAAGAGTGTGTCTTTTGCATTAAACGTCACTGCTTGCTGAAATTTCGACTGGGGTTCTTTTTCCTTCAACAACATCACTAAGTCAAAATTTGTTGAGCAAGAGGTCATAATTTATAATGCATTGCAGATCATTTTGTGACAAAAATCTATAAATATAAAACAAATTACTTTCCTCTGTGATTACACATCGTTACCAAGGCAACTTATCACGTCGTTACCAAATTATTTCAATTTTCACGACATGATGAGTCAAAAGGGTTCGCTGGAAAAACACAATAGTCAATTTTTGGCACGGTTGAAGAATAGTTAGAACATATATATTTCATTTCAATGATTGCAATTAGATTTCAGTGATGAATAACTGTGGCAAATGTTTTATTCTCTTTGTATTGATTCTACTTTCTTCCGGTGAAATAGATCGCTACATAAAATTAGAAAAAACTTCCTTGCCTGTTCTCGTATATGAAAGTTTACGACCTCGTCCTAAATATCTTTATTTAGGATATTTTACAAATGTATAAATGTTCAAACAGTTTCTCCGATAAGGCGAAACAAGCACAAATTTAATGCAAAAAAAAAAAAAAAAAAAAAAAAAAAAACGAGTTCTGATATCGGAATGTATACATCAAGACATGAAGCCTGTTATTAAACATGATAAAAATATCCAAAGTTTGATGCATTTTAGGGTTTAGTTTCAGAAAAAAATCAACAACAACAACAAAAGCCCACAAATTTATCACAAATACAACGATTTATGGCCTCTTTGTCCTTCTTCAGACTTTCTTTTGTCCGAGTGTTCCATTTTCATTTTAGGTGGATGTATTATTACTGATCATTTTATTCTTTTAAAAATTATTTTTCGGATTTTTATTGAATTGTCACCAATACATATTTATCAAAAGTAAGAAAAATATCAGGATGGGCTTTTCTTTTACTATTCCATTCGATAACTGTACTATCGGCAAAATATGACTGCGAGGATATCAGGTTGTAAGAGTTCATTCTCACTGTGTCACAGTGTGTCAATATCTACCTTTGATATAGTGATGAGGCATTGTGATCAGCCGACACGACAGGTGCTGAGGAAACAAGAGTTATTTCCGTGAAAATGCCCACGGATAAAACAAGACCCCCACCCAGTGTCGTCATAGACATAGCCTTTTGACATGGTTCTATCGGCATATGGTTTTTGTTTTTTTGTTTGTTTTAAAAAAAAAACACAAAGAAAATATGGATACACGAGCAACAAGAATGTGATTTTTTTAATTTTTTTTATAAAGAGAATGAGAGGTTAAGAAATATGAAAATGGGAACAATCCGGTTCTCATGACTGTACTTCATAGTGCTTATATGTTCCTAAAGAAAGGTAACCAAAGTTTAAAGGTCAGTTATTTGAAAAGCATGTCGTTTATTATTGTGATTTGTTTACTAAAATACTAAGTAACTCATCAGCTTTATTTTGAGACATTGCTTATGTCCAAACTGTCACGTGTGACAGAGTTAGGGCCCTTTGAAGGTGAAAGGTACACAACCCACTTTTCCCAAGTTTTTTTATTTTAGGGTACGAAAACAACTTTTAGCAAATTTGTGGTTTTATCGTTTTGTTTTTGTTGATGTTTTTTTTTTCACACCAAGTCTCAATAAGAATGCAATCTTATTTGCCAGTATCTCACTGACAATGAGATGGGTTCGCAATTATGCGTCTCTTGAGTCGCGGAGACGTCTCCTGAGTCTTCAGGGCGTCGCGGGAAAATAGAGCTAAAGTCTAAGAAATTGTCAAATCTGTTCGATTTCTTTCAATCGCTAGTCAGTTCCGACAATAACTCTGCGATGTCGTGGATACTTAGGGGACGTCGCGGCAACCCCACAGAGACGTCACAGAGACTTGCTCGCGTCTTAAAGAAGTCTATAAAAAGATTGAACATGTTTGACATTTGTTTTGTTTACTCGCGACTTCCTGGAGACTCAGAAGATGTGGCGACGACCTCTCCCCGATTCCAGAGACTCATAATCGAGAACGCATCTCTTTTGTCAGTGACAAATCCACTTTAGCAAAGGAGATAACATTTCATTGACACTTGCTGAAACTTCCGAAAGGTTTGTTTCGTACCCTACAAAACAAAAACCTGGAAAAAGTGGATATTGTACCTTTCACCTTCAAATGACCCTAACTCTGTCACCCGTGACAATTTGGACGTAAGCAATGTCTGAACTTAAAGCTGATGAGTTACTTAGTATTTTAGTAAACAAATCACAAGAATAAACCATGTATTTTTTCAATGACTGACCTTTGAACTTCGGTTACCTTTTTTAAGGAACACATTGTGTAGCCTTAAAATAAAAAAAAGAAGATTTTTCTAAGATTTCTTGAAAGAAAACTTGCTTCATTCTGTCTAAAAATAACGAGTTTCAAATAAATATAGTTATGGGTACATATACCAGTGGATCTTTAATAACTTTATTCATACATATTAAATTAAAAAATGTTCGCCATCTTTACTGAATCAAATAATGAAAAAAATGATAAGGGGTAATTTTAAACACAAACTGCCTTAACGAGGAAAAAAATACCAACACATATCAATTGATATCAATTTTTTTTTTCATTTAAAAAATAGATAAATTAATTAAAAACTTGCTATACAATAATATATTAAAATAGCTTTTAACATTCGCACCAAAACAATATTAAAATCAATATGGAGTAAGATTGAAATTATTTAAAGGGGCTGCTGAAAAGCAGCCGCTGTTTATGTAACTATTTCCATTAAGATCAAAAACAATATATAGTCAATAAATCCAGTGTATTTTGGATGATTTTACATAACCATGACTCCTTGTCCTATTTTGCGTTATAGCATAGACGTATACGTCCATGGTTATAGCAACAGAGTGACAGAAATGTCGCGATGTGATGATGAAATGGTGAAGCCGTCGGCCATTTTCCAAACATTGTATCATATTTCCTCAAACCCCACGGGATAAAGAAAACGAATAACAAGTGGTCGCGGATTGAGAAGGGCTTAGTGGTCCATTTGGCAACTTGGAATATACGATTTCTTTTGGAAGGATTCATATATTCCTGACAAAATGAGAAAAGATTACTGTGTGTGTGTTTCTGTTGATCTGGAGAGCACAGAATAATAAATTTGATATTAGGATGCATTCATTTCTTGATCTGAAGAAGCTACATATTTGATGTAACTAAAATTTCATATATTAAATTTTAAAGCCTAGTTATTGTTCCATTCACATGTTTCGACCCGTTTTGTATTGAAACTAACGTGAATATGAAATTAATTGAATGAAGAAAATTTACATAATAGACTACAGAATCTTAAATGTATTGAGTATACAATAATTATGTAAACGTATAACTTAGTACAGGGAATTCGCGAATATTTATATCGACGTTAAATCAAATGATATTTTTTCTCTTCCTCTAACTCCATGCCAGCTTCTCCATCACCGATCACCCACGGTTAACCTCGTCCTACCCTCTTCGTCCTCCGCCACCTCCTCCTCCTCTTCAAGGTTGACCACCTCCCTCTCTCCATCTTCGCCTCCTTCTCTCTGTCCATCTTCTAGTACTCCTTATTGACCTTAATTCGCTCCTCCTTCGTCTCCTGTATCTCTATCCATCATCTTCCTTTTCCCCTCCTCCAACCCCCTCCACCTCCTCCTTCACAATTTCCGTTAACATCTTCTTGTTTCTCCCCATTGTCTTCTTCTCCTCCTCCATTGATGATCCTCATCCTTCTACTCCCCTTCAGCATCTTCTTTCTCATTTTCTTTTCCTTCGCCTAATCCTCCCCTCTCTTTTCTTCCCCTTCTCATCTTCCCGTCACCCCCTCACCACCTCCTTTATATCATCCTCAATGTCCGCCTCCACCTCCACTTTTTCATCTTCCTCCACCACTATCAAATTAGAGCGCCATTCCCTTGTACTTCCGACTAAAATAAAGATGCCAGCATTCGACCCTCGGCAATTGCTAGGCACATGAGATCTGGACAAAGTCACCAGGACTACTAGTAAGTTCATATCATTTATAATTACGCAACCAACGTCTGCTCTCGTGTTTCCCCATGCTTCTCAAATAAACATTGGTATTTATAGTTTGGATTATATTTTGAACATTACAAGCGGTCTCGAGGTAACCAATAAGATATGCTAAGATTAGAATATACAATGTTTGTCGGAGTATGGCGAACGCGGATTTTGTCCCTTCAGATTTATATGAAACCATTATTCGTGGTTTTATAGTATCAGAAGTTACACATCAGCTTTAATTCGGCTGCAAACACTCTTCTAAGAAAATGGTCTTGCTGATACCGTTCTATTGTTTAATATTTTGGAATCTTAAAAAGTTCTTTAAAGGGATACAGTAACATTGAATGATATTCAAACCACATTTATTCGATTTAGCTTATTTTGCCAACATAATTACAATCACTTAGGTCAGTCTGGTATCTCTTCAAATTTGCAAGCTAATTGCTTGCTTTACCTTCGAGATATCAATGTTTTCATACTCAAAATTTATAAACCGACACCGGATGGTTTATAAAACCATGTGCTTTTCCACACACCCATTTCCTGTTGTAATGTCCCCCGTCTCTAGCGGCCTGGTAGGCTATCAGCAGTGGGTACTGGTGTTCGACTGTATTCTTGGCATTGTTTGTTACACTGTTTTAAGGTAGTAAATGAATTCCATTTGATCTGAAACTTTCAGTAGTTTGTTTTTACTGTTGGAACAATATAATTTTATTTATCTTGATATAATTGCTCTGGTTTTTGAAAGCTACTTAATCCCTTTAAAACAGAAAAAAACAAACCACAAAAGGTGGTTCTAAATATAAAAAAAACTCAAAATCACATATTTTTATACCAGCTCAGAGTGATGATTTTTTAAATTTTATTTTCATGTGGTGATCTGGTGTCATTGTGTGTGTGTGTGTGTTTGAGGGAGTGTGTGTGTGTGTGTGTGTGTGTGGAATAGTGTGTGTGTGACAGATTCCTTGAAAATTATGATGAATACGACAATGCTAAGAATGGCCGTCGCGATGAAGAAGACAAATATCACTATTGACAATATTGTTTGTTGAATAGAGTGACTCAAAGAATGCTGCTGATGATGGTAACAACGATAGCTATGACGGTGTTTTATTTCAGGTTCCTACCAATATTAAGTTAACGAAAGAAACTTCGCCGAGGGACATTAATTACAAAATAATATACCACATTACTCCAAAGTATTTAAAATCTTAAAGGAATAACCACAAAGCCCCCAGTTTCGAGCCAGAAAATTTGACTTCACGCGTCAATGTTTCACTAAATCTCAAAGGATCATTCAAATAATAAGGTGGTACGTTTATCAAAACAATCAAAATTTAATTCTCAATTGATTTATCAATAGGATTATACGCAATTTTCAAAAAGCAATGAGGTATAGTTTATTAATCCGTTCATGCAATCTCTAGAGAGCGCATGATTTACCGAATCAATAACTCTTACGATGTAGAGATGTATGTACTTTTTAAGAAAATCATCTACAGTCATGAAGCCAAATACTATTTTAATGCGATGTTCAAACTACAAAAATAACATGACGGGGTTTAGTTTTTGTGTGTGTTCTTCCAGACCACTTTCTGTAAAGTTACATAAGTAAGTTGAAATGATTTATATCTGTTTTTATGAATTACAGACTAAATTGTGTAAATACGATAATTGTGCTGCCGTCACTTTATCTGAACACTATTCAAAGTAGTAAGAATGTAAATAAAAAAGAGAAGGAAAAGGTATTCATTCTTATAGCCTTTAAAGCTGACTTTCTCAACACTCGCAATAACATTTTCTTTTTGGTCACTAATTATTGATCGCTCGTGAAAAAAAAAAGCAAAATTCCTTTCGCCACCGATGAATCAGTACGTAGCTGTAAGATGATAAGCGACTGCATACATAATTTGTCCGTAAGTATGTTTGACCAACGTTTTCTTTCATTTTTCTGTATGCTGCACGTATGGTAATAAGAATTTGACACCATTCATCTAATGACATGTAAATCGGGCCTACTGCTTGCCTTAAACTACACACCTTATTGTTGGCATGATTGTTTAAAGTCGAATGGAGCCTATAACGTAACAAGCTTAGCTTTTAACTTAGGCTCCTTCATATTTCTTTCTTATGCTACTGATGTCAGTCGTTTTATGATTTATCAAATAATGTATAGTATTGAAATGACATATAATTGTTGTTTTTATTATTGTTTGATTGGTATATGTAAATAAAAACTGAACTGAACTGAACTGAAAATAGATTTGCTTATTAGTGACTTCAAGATAAAACTGCGGGGTGTTTCTCAACAAAGGAAAACAAACGAATTTTCCGTTCAATTACTAAACAATGATTATATCTAAATAAATTTTCATCATTCTTGCCTTAAATTCAATGGCCCATAATCTGATAGCAGTAAAAGTTAACCCTGGGCTAAAGTTAACCTTGGGTTATCTAAACCACACTTAATCCACACCTCTGGTTTAAGTCCTATTGGTATTCTGATAGCCTAGTTTAACAAAACCCAAGTTTAGAGCTCATCTCCTCAGAATTCCCAGGTCAGGATCTTGCGTAGAGTGCAACGCAGCTAATGCAACAATGCAATACGCGCATTGCCAATCGTGCGCCACGCGCTGGTCGAAGGGTGAGGCAGGTTTGGTTGATTGATTGATTTTTTATTTTATTTTTGTCATGTAATGCATACATTTTATATTGAGGATTGGACGTATTTTTAACATGAGAGAGTAATCAATCTGGATTTTTTTTTTCGTTTTTATATGGTTTTAATAATCCTCCCCAGCCCCCTTATCACAAAAATTAGCTTTAAATGTGTTGATTTGAGGTGCAAATGGCTGTAGTAACGATGATGCACAGGATTTAACCCAGACTTAAACTACCCCCTGCGCTAGTTTAAATTTTGGAGGATTTATTACCATACTTAACCCTGGGTTAAGCTAAACTTCGCTATCAGAATATGAAAATTTAACCCAGGGTTAAATTGAGGAGTTAGACTAGAGTTAAACTACTCTTAACCCTGGGTTAAGCTAAACCAGGCTATCAGAATATGGGCCATTATCTTTAATAATAATAATAATAATAATAATAATAATAATAATAATAATATAATGTCAGTGTCCAATAGTTCGGTGTCAATACATAGCTTGGAGCTCCACAGGATTTTGTATGTTTGTTAATTTCGTTCATGTCGAAGTTCTATAAATACGTTTAAGATATCTTGCTATGCTCCTCTCAATTTTATAAACTGATAATAATAATAAAAAAAAACAACAACAACTGTACAACAGGTTACCTTCCCCCTCTTCCACACATCCCTCTGAGAACGTAATCACGAAAATACTTCTTTGAAGAGCGTCATATTGGTATTGACCCATAGCTATAAATCAAGCTATGGATTTATTTTAATCTACTTAATCCTACAAGTTTAACTCGGGATGGAGGAGTGCCCTTCGTATAATATCTATCGTGTCTATTTTAGACTTCGTAGGCGGGGATAGAAAAAGTAAGAGTATGGGAACCTTATAAAAAAAAATGTATGATAAGAAATAGATAATTTATCAGTAGACATGGTAAACATCTTTTCGTAGTGGTGAGGAGGTTATCATGTTTGAATCATTTTAGTGATGTAAAATAATTATTTACATTTATACATCGCATTACATTGATATATATATGAAGAGCTTGTTTCCAAAAGGGACTAAATCCACTTTTGATGAAAATTGAGTTATTGATATCAGGACATTGTTCAGGTACGTACCCATTTGTGAGCAAAATAACTTACCTAAATTTTGATTGCAACTTCCAGAAATTGCAACTTTTTATTTCAATTTTCCATAGACGCCTGTACAAAATCCGGCAAAGAAAAGCCATTTACTCTGAAGTTACAAAAGTGGATTTAGTCCCTTTTGGAAACAAACTCTCATATATATATATATTATATTATATATATATATTATGAATATATATAATATATGTATATATAGTATATATTATTATATATATATATATATATAATAAATATTATATATATATTATATATATAATGTTTTATGCGTAGACCTTAACTCTTTTCTTCTTCTGTTCCCCCCTGTACCTTTCAATCCCTCTATAGAACTTCATCTTGCTAGTGTTGTATTTAACCCGTAGGTGACTAAAATGTGTCTCTGGAAAGATCAAGACTTTACTATACGTCAATGGGACAGAAGTAAATCCGCACTGCGCCGGGCCCCTGGATATGCGCTCAAGGGGCGCCAAATTGACCTTAGGGGCGGAAACCGACCTAAATTAAGAGGCGCCAAAGTGACGGTTAAGTTTAGGGACGCAAAATGACCCAAAAGGAAAAAAATAAAAAAAAAGATCAACAGAACGTGAACCTACCCGTATTGCTGATATTTAACCTCATGAATGACCGGTAGATGGAAAAAAAATCAAACACCTAACCCCCCCCCCCTCCCACAACCTTACTTCCGCTTATCGCTCGACCAGCGTGACGTGAAAAAATTTGAGAGTGTCCCTTTTTGATCGTCCGGCTGTGACGGAAAAAAAATTGGATGTACCATTGGGATGCCAAGATCACATTCGCCCCGCCCCCCCCCCCCAACCCCCGGATGCAAATGCTGGAAACCGCCTGTAAAATAATATATATATGGTTCGATTCCAGCGAAAAGTTACACGGCGAAAAAGTTGAGTCCAAATTTAGAACCTCTTTGATGAATTTAGTCCTTGACCCACTAAAAGTCAACATATCAACCTATTCGTGTGATAAATTGCACGCTATCTCCCAAATTGAACTTGTGGCAGAGAGGTAATAAAAACATATTTTTTGCATGTTACCTACGAAACACTACCCTAATGCGATAAGTCAGAATTTTGCCTCCTAAATATACATTTCCTTCCAAATATGTCATTCATTCCATCATAAGATTCTAACAAAAGTTAAATCGGTAAGAGCAGGGCTTGTGCCCTAATTTCCTTGTCTTGCATATCTCTTAAAGTCATAGTTTTTAAGAACAATCTGTGAAAAACATGGGTTGTGTCAGTTTTGCATTGTTTAATCTCACGACCTAATTAAGATAGTCATATCTTACTGAAAGAAAAGAGAATGACTCCTCATTAAAACCCTAAAAAATTGGAATCCCGCCATTACTTTTGTTATAGAAGGCTAGAAACATATGTTCGTAGGTAACAGCTAATGTATTCGTAGGTAACATAGGTATACTGGCTTACATGTATATTTCAAACTATTTGTTGGATCCTATTGATATAATAAGTCGTAGGGGTATCAAACTAATGTTCTTGTGAAAAATAATCTTTCTCAGCCAATATGGACCATACTACACAAGTATGGAAACACAACTTTTAACCACAAACGTCAATATTGTCCGTTTATCGTATGTTTATATCTTTTAATCAAGATATTGGTACTAATAAGGTAAGGTATTTCTCAACACTGTGCAGAACAAGCAATAAATACCATTAAAATGAAACGTCAAACTAAAAGATCACACAGGGAATATTTATTGCGAATATTATATAATACATCAGCCCCTACAACAATAAAAAATGAATACGATATCTTTTGTCTAACAAAAATACTTTAAATAATTCGATGAAAAAAGTTAATCAAATGTCTTTCGACGAACATTACATTATAGATGTAGAGCACTTTTTTTAAGATATCACTAACTGGTAAGAACTAGCATTCTTCCTCAGTTTTAATTCTGAATCAATTACATAACGGAACATAAAACGAACAAAATTTAGCTAATACTTTATAAAATCATAATATTCATTATCCTTCCTTTAACAATAAAAAAAATGTTGTATTGTATCGTCGTATATACTAGCACTTCATCACACATGTGAGTACCCATTCTGTTATCTATTCCAAGATCTATTTGTGGTAACAGACTTCCTTGAACGCTTTATGAGTTAAAAATTCAATAACGACTGTTCTTGATATGAATAAATTGGTAAAGAAAAAGACCTCTTGCTCCGAACGTAAACCAAAATCAAAGTATTTGAGAGAATTAATACGTCAATGCCACACATCCAGGCTGAATACCTAACCAAATTGAATTTCTGCTGCACTGTATGATTAAAGAGAGCGATATACGTCTGCATCTGTCACTTTTACATCATTTTCATTTTCATCAAAAATAAAATGAAAATGTAGTCAACTTTACTTTAATCAACATTGTTTCGATAACTTATGAAATTATGAGGTCTGAGTAAATACGCATGAAATCCCAATTTGGACATTAAAGATAACTTTATGGGGCAAGTTTGCTTTGTATTGAACTCCAGATTGCAATTCATTAATAAGAAACATAAACACCTGATAAATGAAATCTAAAAAAAGGATAAGTCGGAAAAAAAAATCAACGTTTAGTTTTGTTTTCATTTTTTTTTTTATAAGTAATGAAAATCCATCTCAGTAAATATTATTCATTTCGTATTTTGAAATAAAATTAGAGAAGGTTAATTCACATCTGTTATGTACAGATTGTGTCAATCGGCAAACGTGCCTTGAATGAAATAGGAAAAAAGGATTTGTTAATCCCGAATAATGCAATAAGCTATAATTTGGGGCACTTTACTTCAAATCTGATAATCACTAATACAATGTCCCCAATATCTATTGGGACTATTCCTCCCTTTCCAATAAAGAAAAAGCAATGTGAGGTTAATTGAAAAGCCGAAAATGGCAGTTTACGTTACATTGTTACTACGAATACACATTGTTACCTACGAATACACATTGTTACCTACGAATACACGTGACACCACTGCAGGAAATGCTATCCCATGTTTTTTATGTTTCCTGAAAAGCATAATTTTTTGGTAATAAATTTGAAAAGACTTTCCCTACTTGATAAGCGCTACGAAAAAAATTAAACTGATAAACATTGTTTCAGAGGAAAATCATTTCAACAATAATATTAAAAAATATAAATTATTTTACATTAATAAGAAAATGTCGAAACATAATGAAAACAAAAGATTTCGAACAAGAAATTGTCAAACAATATCCATATATGAAAATGAACTACAAAAATTGTAACTTTGTCTCAAGACAAATTACTAAAAATTCCAGAAACGCTATCATACTTGTATTCGTAGGTAACATTCGGAATGTCAAATGTTACTACGAATACAGCACTTATAAGGCAATCTCAAAAACCTATTGTTCAAGAGATAAAAGTTACACACTCAGCAAGACATCGTTTGTCAACTTTCTTACAATATTTTGTCAACTAATCTCTTAAGGATGAAATGGCTAGTGTTTAATTAGTGTATCGAGTAACTGAATTTTGACCACACGAAAATTTCGCGCCTGACCTCTTCTCCATTTAACAAAGAAAGCAATGCAGGCCCTGCCAACCCTGAGTGAAAGTTGGAGTGGGATACTGCGAGGGGAGGAAGCGACCAAGCCCGAGGCGCGAAGCGCCCGAGGGGGGAAGTGTGGAAGCGGGTATCCCCCTCTCACGGGTAGGGAGATTTTACATGACATTTGAAATGGTGTAATCTGGTGCATACTTAGTCATGATTTCTACAATTAAAAGGCGGATCATGTACAATTAGATAACAGTTAAATTGTACCTCCAAAATCATTCTCACTGTCAGATACAACAACGAAATCATCAAAAAAGATGTGATTTTGTAAGGAATTTATTTTCAACTCACCATTGAACGATAATCAGCGCTTGCTGTCTGTCGTAGAGGCTAAGTTGACAGAGTACGTGGCCATCGCGGAGCGCAAACATCTGCTGAGCCACACGGGCTGGGCCCGGGCGCGACGTACTAGCGGCAGTCGACATAAATTTATACCTCGCATGCGCATCATATAGTGAAGGCGTCACTAGCGACGTACGTGCACGCAGGAAAATCAATCACGATTAAAATTACTCGTGTTTGCGCGCAACCGAAACCGATTTCCATTGGTTTAGCTTGCGCATCGGTTAAATGTTGAAAACTTCGACGGGCATATGGAATAATCCAAATACTAAAATTTGGAGACTTTTTGTTTTACTTCTATTTTGGGGGTTTGGAGTGGAACTTTGTTGATTAGCGTGCAGACGTGAGATTGGGGTGAATTGCGTGAGACCACGCAGATTGCGTGAGAGTGGCAGCCCTGCAAATGTCCACGGGAACATGCATGTCGATAGGAATGGTGAGGAGCGCTTCTGTACGGCAATTAGAGCCGTTCGTTATATCTAGTAGGGTTTATAACTTTTAAAAAGCTGTATTCGTAGGTTACATCCAAATTTGACCACTCGAAAAAAATTCCGAATTGTTTGGATTGCCCTTAATATTGCAAATTTGGTACAAATTTCCCTGAGATGTGTCCTCACCTAAATACACTTTAATCTAAATTATTTAGATTTTCTATAAAACGTTGTGTCGCGAAAAAAAAATTAGTTTTTTTTTTTCCAAAAATGGCCAATATATGGGGGCCCATATGGTTTAAATCGTTAAAAAAATATCAACTTCAAATGAAAGTTGGAACAATGCGGCAGCAAATAAGTTCACCGGTGCGGATACATAAAACGAAAAATAGAGGTTCCTACAATTTTTTTTTGATTTTTTATTCGGCCTGAACAGATCAAAAACACCGTGTCACTTTGCTGGAATCGACGATATATATATTAATTTATTATATATATATATATATATATATATATATATATATATATTATTTCTTGTGTACTATTCTTGTGTACTATTCATATGTTTTGTGATTTTGTTTCTTGTTTACAGAGCCTGGCCTAAATTATGAGTGGTCTTCAGCAACGTCCGTTTCGTCTTGTTATTCTTTCGTCTACATTTGTTTACAAGAAACCAGCTAAAGCCATGTTAATGAGTAGTTTCATCCTTAAATATATCTATAAGAAATTAGACAAGAGAATAATAACAATAATTATTTATTTCATTATATTGTTTTATTCGTTATTTTTTCCTTCTGCTTCATCATCCCTTTATGTGTATTTCGGTATTACCTTTTGTCCTTTATTAATTTTTCGCGATGGCTATACCTCACCAAGATAATGCTAAGATTTGTCGAACCTTCATTCCCATTCCGCCACGGCTAACCCACCATCAATCCGAATGACATTTTCAACCCGGACATTGAAAATTGGAAGCGACTTATCTTGATTAAAAGGCCGTAAAATGAGAGATTTTTCATTTTTCCTTGTAACTGTGTGAGTCAAGTCGATTCTTCTAATATTTCTTCATCATTGCGAAGTAAATGTACTTTTCAATGACTCGCTGTTGTACAATATTTTTTTTTTTTTTTAATTACCAGTTGACGTTTTTGGCATCTTAAATTGAAGATACGAATGAATAACAGTTAGTTGTTTTATTTTTAAATATAATTTGTTTGTGTTTATTTATTATGTTAAATAAAATCCCGGCGTATACATTTACGCTCTGCATAAAACATTTTGACAATTTTTGTTAGCGCCTTGCCAAAAGTACACAAATGTGGTGTGGGTTAGAACCGTTTTATCTGAAGGACAGTACGTTTAATTATCCATAAAATAGCACAGACCGAATTTTCCGACCAAATACTACAAAAATTATTATATCCGGAAAAATTCTCAATTTTATGTCAAAGCTCAATTCTTTTTGTTTCAAAATTATGATACTTAATTAATATCTAATATTGTTATACATGGATGCATTTTAGACGTAATAAGTTAGTAAAGTCCAAAATAGTTTGCACAAAGATATACTGCCAAATGTAATTATTCAATTGGTCTAAACCCACTTTGTCTAATGCCCGTTTGGCCTCATCCCACTCGGTCTTCCCATTCCATCTACAACTAGCTTGTCTAATTACCTTTTGTTCTAAGTGCCATTTCGCCTATTTACCATTTTGTCTAATTCCCATTTGGTCTAATGTTCATTTCGTGTAATGTCTAACTGGTCAAACACCACTTGGTCAATCCTGCAAAGGACTGTTACAGACCAAATATTCATTTGAGAATTAGACGAAAATGTAATTAGACCATTTGGCTATTAGACGAGTTGGCAATTAGACCAAATGGCCATTAGACCAAGTAGGAATTAGACCAAGTAAAAGTTAGACCAACCTGATGGTAGACCATATGGGTTTAGCTCATGTGGTATTAGGCAACTTGAGAATTGGACCAACTGTTGTTAGATCATGCGGATACAAACCGTGCCTTCAAGTTCCTGCGCTTATGCGGCGGTCACAACTCGTCGTAGGCTACGGGGCACGTGCCATCAACGGAGCCTGCGATGCATGTGCAATGCACGCACAGGTCCTGGGTCAACTTCTGCGATTCCTGCGTTTCTGTAGTAAGGGTATTGTAAAAACTTCCTGCACGTCGTACATGCATTGCACCTGCAAGGTACCTCCGCTGCACGAATTTTCTACGAAATCCATCGTAGGGAGTTGCACGTCGATGGTACGGCGAGTTGTGACCGCCGCATTAGCCATAGTATGGCTTTGATTATACCCGCCAAATGCAAACATTTACCGTAAGCTCATATTCTAACTGTTAAGAACACAAATCAGGAGTATTTTTACGCCCTAGAGGAGGAAAAGATTTGGTGATGCTGCTGCTGCTGCTGCTGCTGAAGATGATGACGATGATGACGACGATGGTGACGATAATAATGATAGTGATGATGCAGTAACATCAACGGCGCCATATTTCTGATGGCAAGCAACATTCAAAGGCGCATGGTACTCCTACTAACTCAATGTATCTGGTCATGTGTCACATGTTGGGGTATAGTAAAAGGGGGGAGGCGTTACATTTTGGAGGAAAAATTATCACATTTTTTCCACATAGCATAAAAATAATGTACAATCATGAGCTGTGCAATAACTCATATTGTAGATAATTTATCAGGCTACATGTCTGTGAGATTTCAGATTTGTTATGTGCATAGTTTTAATACAAAGATACTTTGAGTGGCATGGGGTGGAGGATCCTACGGTGGAGGCACGTGTTAAAGCATAGGGAATTCCCACTTGTTTGTACTTTGTTATCTTTTGTCGCGTTATATCTTTGCAGCCTCTTGGCCTTATAGGTTGAGTGATATATCATTCTCTATGGAATTTACCTGGTTTTTTGATAAATGTGAAGTTCATGTTTTAAAAGTCATTTAATCAATTAATTAATCAATTAAAACATACGTAATGCACACATCCTCAAAGACAATGCATTGCAGGCATAAACAATTGCCACATGCAATTTTATAACAATAATTGTGATTTTTTTTTTCCGCCATTTTCTTTGCATGCATGTAGATACACAATTAAGTGGAAATATGTTACTTGCAATTAACTTTGTTTGAGTTGTAATCCAAGTGTAAAAGGCAAGATTTCTGCCCTTTTGCACATTTTCTTTTCTTTTCTTTTCATAGATGCCCTGTAGCGCGGTTAGAAAAAATAATTTTGTATTACAAGTTTATAATTTTTAGAAGCATACGGTCCTATTAACACAATCCAAGAGGATTCATTTCATTTGGTACACAGATTAAGAAATTATTTGCCAGTAAAATTGTGAAGTTTTTGAAAACCATTTTTCCCTGTAACACTCTGTATAGCTTTTATGACACACCCTATACAGGCACATAAATATGTTAATCATCTTCCTTACAATCTCTGCATTAAATATATATATATATATATATATATATATATATATACTTTTATACATGTCTGACTTACTACTAAGAAACTAGAGATGTTTGATTGTGACAATGTACAATTTCCTTTCTTACTACAAAACTATAACTAAACAAAAAGATATTTTTAAGAACCATGTACGCGATTTGGCAAACCCAACTCAGACAAACTGATGCCATATACATATTGTTTAAATAATATTTAAAGGTGGCCTAGGTATATGGTTGTTGTTGTTTGTTGTTCTCTTCGTCTCTCTTTTGGTTTCTTCTTCTTCTTCATTTTTGGATATTCTTTATTTCTTTTTAAAAAAAATCAGAGAAACAGAGTCCGGATCTATGGGATGCGCAACGGGATTTTTAAAAAATTCAACATATCGTAACAGTTGTCGCTTAGATAAATCATAGACGCGCAAGAATATAATTAACGCGCGCCGACAAATTATGAAATTGAAGGGACTTTTAGAAAAGGCAACAAATGAGAACCAGTATTTCCCGCCTTTTAATAGAAGTCTTGATGAATCAT
>CALNVZ010003431.1:22816287-22829918 GCA_940671915.1 Paracentrotus lividus | reverse complement strand
CAAGTGAATAATGAAAATCGTAATTATTTACGTTCACGCTTCTGTCTCACAACCTTATTTAGCTAATAAGGGATCGTTGATTCATCACCTCGTAAAAGAATAAAAAAAAGAAAAAATATAAAAAAAAAAAAAAAAAAAAAAAAGAAAAAATTTTTAATAAAACAATAAAAAAAGAAAAAAAAAATCTGGAAATTTAAATAAAAAAAAAACTAAAAAAAAATAAAAAAAAATTTAAAAAAAAATGTAGAATATACTGTTATAAGGCAAAAATTTTCGGATAGCGCGCGAAAAGTTACTCCTTCTGAAAAGGTCCACTTTTTCATTTCCGACCCCCCCCCCCATCAAAATCCTAAGCAGGCAAACAAGCCAGTTTAGGGATCTGTAGTCCATATTTTTCAAGAATCTTCTTGCCTTCATTAAGAAAGGAAGAAATTCCTACATAAGTTATACAATATTAAAAATGCATTGTTTAAAAAAATAAACAAATTACGTAAGGCTCACAGAATAAAGGAAATATCATGCACCTCAGAGATGGATGGGACAGACTCATCATTCGTTATCAGTTAAAGATTTTTCCACTTTGATTCATAAGTAAATACTATTAAGTTGATACTTAGCTGATTTAAAGTCGGAGCTTATATAATCGAATTTTTCGACATATGGCCTAGACTATACCTGATTCATTATCATTTCGTTGATACAATGAAGTTCAGGGGTTTAGACTGAAAATGGTTTTTAATTTTAAAACCAACCCATTCAATTCAGAGTAATAACACGACGTGTAGCGAGCTTCAGAGATATTGACTAGAAGTTAATATTCGGCAAAATCAAGATCACGCTTCAGATGCATATACTTTTTGTAAAATAATTACGAACCTGCAGTCTCAAAGACGTCATCGCTAACCACTTAACAATTTCCAACATCGCATACACATTAAATTTCGGTTCGCCAGTTTTATATGTGCGATGTAATAATCTGATTACTATTCAATTTCTTGACAAAATATGAAAAATGAACTGTTTTGGGCTCTTGTTTGGGCTAATTATTCATTTTTACGTATTTGAATTCCATCAAAGTTGGTTTCAGTCTGTAGGCAATTTATTTCTCTTTTATATGATTCGCATTTAGGAGCGATTTGATATTTCCTTAAAATGCTATCTCTAAAACACTATTTGTCGTAAAAAGGGCAACAATTTTGGACGCCCCCTCGAATTTAGAGGTGATCGCAACAAATTTTGAAGAGCACACCTCTGAAATATTGTGCCCTATAATATTTTCTTTAGAATAGACAAGGTGTGCTTAGTTTGTACAGAAACAACATCAAAATCACTAACTAGGCATCTTTTTCAGGTTTGGATCTCCCCTTATACAGGAGAACGAAATCAATTCTGAGAATCCATCTCAATGCAACTTCATATACGGCATGATTTATCGTGCAGAATAAATATACATTTTATCCAGAATCATGATAATACAAAACCTCCGATATACCTTGAACCTGAAAATAAATAAGTCACAATTTCTCTGCTTCCTCAAAACGTGATAATTTAAAAATTTTGGGAATTATGGATAATACTTAGAGAGAACCGAAAACTTCTGACATGTCACACTCCTGACAAAAAAAGAAAGAATGATATTAATGTAATTACGCATTATATTTTCTTCCTACAAGTGCGTGGTAAAGCGGTCTCCCCCCCCCCCCTCTCTCTCTCTCTGTAAGTGTGTATATATATATTTTCGCCTTAGTATAGGTTTTCTCGCTCAAGTTTAAACTATCTCCGATCAATTCGACATTTCTTCCAAGCACTTTCGTCCGAAATGTGATCGCGATTAAAAATCTAAACGATAATTCAATTGACCGATAGCTCCACTCCATGAGGTATCGTTTAATTTGAATTAACATAAACGAGTTTAAAATTGAGCGGGAAAACCTATATTTATTCGTACTATCTTCTATTCTATTCATCACCATCTACATTTATTTGAGTGTCATGAACACATATTTCCAATTTTAATTTGATATTATGTTGCTTTTAACAACTTTAAAATGTATTTCATTTGATGTACATAATTTTTGTTGCATAAATTATATTTTGTATTACATTTTGTGTGAAATATGAAATAAACTAAACTGAAACTTAAACTGAATTAGAATATGGTTACCTCTCTTTCCTTTCCATGTTTTAACAACAAAGTGTCCTTTCTCTACATTTGATTGTTCGTCAGGTACAGTAAATTATTGAATTCAATATTCTTCAATATCAATTTAGAACGTCGTGATAATAACTTTGGACTATTTTTTGTGTTTCTTTATTTCTATTTGGCACTTGATCACCCTTGACATTCGTTTGCTTTTTTTTTCGTGACGGTATCCATGACATAATATCATAAATTATAAGCTATACAATAAACTAAAAGGTCGTTAGTTAAAACTGAGGAATTATCGGTAAGTCAATAATCTGCACGAATTGTATCATTCCCAAAGATAAAAGGGGCTTTCAGAGCATTAATACCCATAGGCCCTACTGAGATTAAAATTTTAAGCCATGCCGTGATCTTTCACTTTAAGACATATGACGTCATCAGAACAAATAAGAGCCTTGTATCGCTTGTCAGTTGCGTTCTCTTAAATCACAAGAAATTATTGGGACCAAGGAGTATGATTACCCAGCATCAGCTTAATGAAAAGGGGTCGATTTTCTCGTATAAATCAATGCCATGGAAGCCAAATAACACTCGAAGAGTCAACATTAGTATTTATGCTTGATGAAGGGATTGGTCTGGATGGGAGATAAACATCTTTTGCTCCATTAATCCTCGTTTCACCTGGGTTTTAAATCAACAAGTGACACGTTTATGCGCTCAGAATCTAAATCAAGCATGACACCAAATGAATGTTTGGGATTAAGACGGAGGAAGGATATGGAAATGACAGCATATAGTACAAACATAAAAGATAAATCATACCAAAATGACGATACAGATGCACAGGAGTATAGTATATCTCGGTTTTGTTTCTTTTTGTATGCGATATTTTATATTCAATTATGCTTTTTGCATCTTCCCATTTTAAGAACTCCTTCTGCTTTGCATAAAATTATTATCAGGGGCCGTGCATCGATTTTTAAAATGTGTATGGGGGAGGGAGCAGGGGGGGGGGGGGGGGGGGGGGGGGGGGCGTGCTGCCGAGCATGTCAACAGGCATAGTTTTGATAATCCTTGGAGTAAGACTTTTTCCTCCATGGATAACCATTCCCGCGTAACCTGTCTACTAAAAACATAACAAAAACAAATAATAATAACAATAACGTATTTATAAAACGCCATCTGTCTAGTGGGACGCTGCTGCCCCCAGCTCCATGGCCCCTGTTTATCTTGTTCCGTTGTATCTCAGAAAAACTTCCACAGATCATTTACAAATCGATTTTAACCAATCATGATGCTTTTTGCTTATTTTCTTTTCCTTTTTTTTTTCGCATAGAAGCCTCACTTTGAGCCAGTCAGAATGGTTGTATCAAATTTTGCAATTGATCATACCCTTGTATATTTGTTACAGGGCACAAGTCAAAATTTATAAAATTCGTGATTTCCTTCACTGATAATCGTCACCTTCCGAAATTTTATTTGTGAGTGTCTTTGTTTATTTGTCTTCTTCCCCTTTGTTTAAAAATTACCGTGTCTGTTCATTCACCGAAAAAAAGGACAAGTCTTTCCCCTCAGTATGAGAATGGTTAAAAACATTTTGTTATGAATAAATTTTAAAAATTTACAAAAGGCTAGTAAAATTTAAAAAGAAAGGCACGTATTTATATGTTCCAATTTTTTATGGAAAGAGGCTAGGCCTGGGTACTTCACGAACAAGTTAAAAATCCGTTCATAAATTTGACATTAATAGTAAATAAACCTTCATCAGTAAACGACTCGTATTTGCAAACTACTGCTAAAAATCCATTACTGACAACCCCAAGATCGTGCTAAATATGGTAATGAAAACTAGCTACCCTAGTTCAAAAGTATGATTCATAATTGTGAGCAGATATGATTTCGAGCTCAAGTATTAAAATATTACTACATTAATTCTTCGCCCGTTCCGGTATATTTACAGAAAGATCAGGTAAGACTTACCTTCAAGAAATGTTCATGTATTATTCATTATACAAATATAGGATCATAATCTGACGGTTGCAATTTGTACGGCATTGGGGCTGTTCCCATATAGCTGTTTGCCTTCTCCAGTTTAGAAGTTTAGCGTAGTGATGATATACTCAATTTATTGTGAATGCGCATCTCGTCTATATTTTGCAGCATGATGCGCATATAACCTCGAATCATAGACGAATTCGGTTTGGGTAATGTTTTGTCTTGTGGGGCGGTCATTGCTGGGGGGTTACTCAGGTTCTACGCATGCTCCATGTGTGCGTATGTATGCGTAACAAAGGAAAATTTACACACGCGCAGACATACGCGCACATGGCGCATTCGTAGTACCTGGGTAAACCCCCAGCAATGGCCGCCATGAAGTTACATTGCTCCGAAGTCGGATTGGTCTATACGTTCACTTCGCAAACATTCTAACTTATAGGAGTTACTTTTTAAAGAGTCAAACTCTGTCAAATTATGGGAACAGTCCTTTAGACATAACTTGGCTTTGGATTAGTGATATCTCAGGTATGCCAGATTAAAGTAGTAGAGCTGAATGTCAATTTCTAGTGACACGTAATATGTATCTTGGAAATAGCTCTCATTGGCATAAAAAAAAAAGATCCGTTTTTATACGAATACATGTATATGGTACAGTGAATATTTATGGGTTTGGAACTATCTAGACCTCTCGCACTCTCTCCCCTCTGAATTTTCATCTGTGAATGTATGTACTGTATATCTGCTATACAAATATCAAAACTTTATATAACTAAACACACACAACGTGACACACACACACACCCACCCTCATAAACAAAAACAAGAACAAAACAATACACACGCACACACACGCGCACACACACACACACACACACACACACACACACACACATACAAATGATCATTAAATAATGATTCACAATTGTGAGCAGATATGATTTCGAGCTCAAATATCAAAATATTACTACATTAATTCTTCGCCCGTTCCGGTATATTTACAGATAGATCAAGAAATGTATGCCATTCCAAATAAAAAGAGAAAAAGTACATATTTCCAGCGACGGATCTATGATTGCAAAAGTGGCACAGCCCAAATTTTAAAACAAGGGATGGGGAGGGGCGCGCAGATGAAAATCTACTAATAGTAACATGTGCGTTCAGTGAATGGTTTCCATAAAAAAAAAGGGCCCGCACACTAAATCCGACCCTGTATTTTGTACCATTCTACAGTTTTTATTTTTAAAAAGAAGAAAAAGACCGATACCTATAGTATACCGTTTAGAGAGAAGCCCCCCTCCCCCTCCGGTTTTGGCGAAAGAGTGCGGTCATCCCCATTCCCTCTCCGCACTCTGATAAGGCGCACATTGACTTTCCCATGAAATGGTCGAAAGAACATTTCACCGGGGGAGCATGTCATGAAAAAAATATCCACTGATTCTCACTGACAAATGTTATAAGCTACTGAAATGCTTGCATCTGATTGGCTGAGAGCAAATTTGTCGGATAAAACGTCCGACACGTCCTTTCAAGAAACGCCCCCAGGATTTGAACCTCGTACCATGTGATCGATAGCCCGCGATATTTTCATAACCGATTGGAGGAACGTTATGTTATTTATAATGATATTTAAAGACAAATTCTGTATGATTTCCTATTTTTCTAGATTGACGTGAATCTGTTCTCATCATCACCACACTCGTCAAGCTAGGGATTTAGGGTGCGGGTTTGATGTCACTTCTGTCAAATGTATTCCAATATTTTGATAAATAACATTTATTTATCGTCGATACGCCTGAGAGATAATGAGGAGGTGTGGACATACGCCACATGTGTGAGTATTGATATTCTCATTAAATGTTTTAACACACTTAAGCCAAGTGATGGTTTGACTCATAAGGGTATAGGGTGATGTGTCCATGTGCATTTTAAAATCAGAGGTGCAAGATGTCAATTGCTATTCATGTCATTGGTATATTATAAAAGTGAAATCCAGAAGAAAAAAAAAATGCAATTTAGACTCCTTATCACTGGACAGAAGATGGGCTACTCTTCTCTTCAACATAAAAATAGATGATAGGCCTATGCATTTTTAAATATGTTCTCCCAAAGTATATTATATTAATGCAGCATTGTGATATCTCACAGACATCTCATGAATGTGAATTCTTTTCTTTCTCGGGATTATGAATAAACAACAAAATTACTTCATTTTCCCTCTACATATTAATAATAGAAATGAGTCGTGTCGAAAAGTAAAAAAAAAAAAAAAAAAAAAAAAAAAAAAAAAAAAAAAAAAAAAAAAAAAAATCCCTTATAAATTCTACTGGACAGACTATAAAGAGGGTGAACTGTTTAAGTTTCTCTTCCTATTGTCAGGACATAAACAGCTTATAATATGATATATTATCACATAATCAACATTTTGAATATGAAAAAACGCCCTGGGATATAAGCAATTTCCAATCATTCCAATGGGGGAAACAAAATATCAACGCTCTAGAATCTATTGTGCCCATAGATAGAGAAAGTCGGAATAAACAGATTTCGTTTTTGAACTGCACTAGTCTGTTTTGTATTTCCCCGATAATGAACCGTTTAGGTCAAGAGCGTTCAATCAAAATGAGAAAAATAAAAGACAAATCGAAATCGAGACTATGATTAAAATCCAGACTCTTTGACCTGAATTCAGTATAATATTTTATCTCAGGTCTTCAGAGAGGAAAATAAAAACCAATCGGTTCATCGTAGATTTACTTTCTCGGTGAAGAAGGGATTTTCTTGCAGACCACTAGAGACTTTATGAAAGGGAATCTGCATAATTGGTGGAGGGAATTAATAGCATGATCCAATGAAAATGGAAAAGGCAATGAATCTGGGAAGGTGAGACGACGGAAGGCATTGCGTGAAATTCCCAAAACCCACATTTTCCAGGCGATATGACGGAATGCCCGGTTTTATTTTGTAGCCATGGTTGCAAGATTGAACTTAGAACCGGGTTTTCTTTCCACAAGAGTGAGATGACGAAATGAAGAAATCCCTTTGGGTTATTTGTGAAAAGAAGTGATTAACTACGCCAGACCATTTGGGTTTTCCTTCGTTAGAATATTATCAATACCGTATTCAGCCAAAATAAGAAGAAATGAAACTTTGAAAAATAAGTTTGAATCGGACTACAGACGTCGCACAGTGGGCCAGGCGTCAGCAAAAGTGCGCCAAAACTGGTTTGTGGTCACCTAACCAATTTTTCAGATACCTT
Organism: Paracentrotus lividus; assembly: GCA_940671915.1. Taxonomy (NCBI): domain Eukaryota; kingdom Metazoa; phylum Echinodermata; class Echinoidea; order Camarodonta; family Echinidae; genus Paracentrotus; species Paracentrotus lividus. The sequence goes on along the minus strand of CALNVZ010003431.1, from coordinate 22,822,518 downwards.
GGTATAGACTTTTCGGTACATTTATCAAACATGGTGGAACATAATTATTATGAAAAGATTAAAGAAATAAAGTCTCAAATGAATGTATGGTTGAAAAGATCGTTGACCCCCTTGGGGAGAGTAACTATTGTTAAGTCATTATTCATTTCCAAATTAAATTATCTATTTCTTTCTCTTCCGGAACCAAAGTCACAAGTTATTACAAATCTACATCGCTGTTTTTTCTCGTTCGTATGGAATAATAAACCAGACAAAATAGGAAGAAATCAAATGTGTCAATTGCATAAAGATTGTGGGGTCAAAATGACAAATCTATTTACGCACATTAAATCTCTAAAGATATCATGGATTAGAAGGTTTATTACTGACTCTTCGAATGAAAAATTTCAATTATCATATGTTTAATTCATTATGCTTCCATCAACTTCATGCCAGATGTATATGGGGTCTGAGTATTACAAACAAACTAGCTATTGTTACACCCAATTCATTTTGGAAAGAGGTACTTTTTGCTTTTGCAGAGTTAGTCTCAATAATTGTTGATAATATTGCATGTCAGCCTCTATGGCACAATAACAAAATAAAAGTAAGCAATGATACAGATTTTTCTCAAAGGGTGGTCTGCGAAAGGAATACGCTTTGTCAATGATATTTTGAATAATGATGGTATGTTCCTCTCGTATTTTGAATTACAACACAAGTTTAATATACAAATTAATTTCTTCAATATTACGGAATATGCAGAGCTATTCGAACAGGTTTTAATTGGAGTGTTAATAGTATTATACCAAAGTTGAGAAACCTACATGTATTATACCAGAAGCATTCTTTTGATACTAAAAATGAAGAAAGGTGTTCACATATTTATAATGCATTTCAAAAATGTAAAGAGAAAGAATGTAAAAGCCTCAACAAATGGAAACAGTACTTAGCTATTGATGATAAAACATGGTATTCATAAATTATGACTCCTATTGTGTCAACTACAGATATAAACATGAGATGGTTTCAATATAAACTACTGAATAGAATACTGTATATGAAAGATTCTTTGTTCAAATTCAATCTTGTAACTGACAAAATTTGTTCTTTTTGTAACAACAGTGAAGAAACCATTATACATATTTTTTGTTATTGTCCTTTTTCAAGCATAATTTGGTCAAAACTTGAGCAATGGATTTTTTAACAAGTTACATATAAAAATCAAACTCACTAACCAAAATAAATTGTTTGGTTTAATTGGGAACCACAACAGAGCATTTAATTGTATTCTAATTATTGTAAGACAAGAAATTTATATAGCTAAATGTAAAAATCAAGTACCACTGTTCGAAAAAATTTTGTCAGCCATGAAAAGGTATTATGATATGGAAAAGTATATAGCCAAAACAAATCTTAAAGAAAATCGTTTTGAAAAGAAATGGCTCCAATTAAAAAAATGCTTTTAGAGTAGTTAATCTGCGTTGTTATGAAACTGTCCTTGTAACTTAAATCGATATAACTATTTATTGTTGCTATATTTGTAATAATTTGCATTGCATTTGCATATATGTGACATGATAATTCATAGATAATTCTTCAAAAAATTTGTTGTGAAATCACTTTGTTGATTTTTGTTTGTTTATGTAACAACTGTATACAATATGTTTTCTTATGTTCAATAAAGGAACCCTGTGGAAGGGCAAAAATAAAAAAATGAAAAAATAAAAAAATTTGTTTTTTAAATATTTTTAGCAAAGATAGCAACCTCTAGAATATCTCCATAAAATATTTCATCATGACATTGATTTTTAGTTGGTTATTTTTCTTTGAAATGACCAGAAAATTACTTGTTAGTGGTACACCATGTGTAAATGACAAATTTTCGTTATTTGGGATTTTTTACTAAATGGGTAGTTCAATATATTTAAAATTAAATTTGCTTGTTTAAGAATGATCATTTTTAGTGCCCATAGAATTTAAAGACAAATAATTAATCCCTTCGGAAGTAATTTTGGGAGAAACCACTAAATAATGGGGGAAAATTGCATTTTTTTTCATACGCATAAATTTTCAAAATTGCTGCCGATTGCTGCGCTAAAAATACAATGAGAGTCTTTGTTATAGTTTATGCTTTACATCAATACCAAAATTAGCTGCAACCTCCTGCAACCTTCGGAGATATAACCAATTTTCCATCCGCATGTTCGTCTATTTCACCGTCAAAATCTGCTAAAAAGTGATAATGCGCACGTATTGCGCACACAAAAGTCTCATCGTAAGTGGCGTAAATATTTCAATTGAAAGCCGAAAAACCAAAACAACCAAAACACATGAATACAATGATTTTCATGAAATACAGACATGTGTGCTTATGGGGGTGATATACAGTCTTTAAACTGTTATCCCCCCCCCCCCGACCTATTAATTTCATGATTATCTGAATTGATCTTAATCTTGAAATAGTATTATGGAATTTAATTGGGGGCTCACCTATGTCATAATAGGTTATTATCGTTTGTTTCCACACAATTATTATGTAATAAAATCATAACCGATCATTCTTAAATTATGACTTGTATTCACATATATGTTTTGCTACTTCGGGCCGGAGAACATGTAACACTGCCTACTTATAACACATTTTAACTGTGTCTTTATCATTATACTCTCTTTCATTTTTAGTTTGATATCATTGTTCTTTTGTCCTTCGAATTTCTGTACTTTCTGGACCCCATGGAAGATCAGCATTGTTATGTTTACAAAGCTGAATGGGCCATGAAGCCATTTATGCTTCTTTTATTTATTTTTTTATTACATGTTTATATTATAACTGTATTTTCTATTGATGCGATTTGGAAACTAAAATACAATACAATAGAATAAGTTCAATTAGAGAAGGAATCGTAGATATATAAATTGCAATAACTTTTCCGTCATAATCAACAATGATCAAGAACAATTAGCCAAAATCAAAATGATTTTCTACTTATTTGGTGAATAGGCTAGGCCTACTGGTCTCATCAGGAAAACCGTATTTTATGAATAAAAAAAAGAGACTCCCCTTTCATTGGTCACTAAAACCCCATTAAAGTTCCAAATAATTTATAAATCTCTCTTTTAAAAAAAAGGCATTTTTTCCTCGTCCAGTAAAAAAACCCAGTATGTTAATGAAGTCAGATAATTTAAAAGATACTCTAATCATGTTTCCAATGTTTCCGTGGTCTATAAACCCCATACACACATCACTTATGAAAACAATATCAGTTATGTAACTTTTACAAAGAAATCCGCTCTAACCAATCAGAAATGGGTATTTTAATGACGTCATAGACATTTGAAAATACTCTTATGGTGTTTCTCATGTCCTGAAACCCCCTATAAGTCCCACTAATCAAAGTAAAATGAAAATGCCTATGTGTTACTATTGATATTTGTCTTGTCCAATCAGAAAAGAGCATTTTAATGACGTCATAAGTTTTTTAAATTGTTCTCATCGAATTCTGCGGGTCTGAAAACCATAGAAGGACTTGTCTTAAAAATTTAGTTATCCGTCTTCGGTGAGGAATTAGTTTTGTCGCACTTTCAGTTCATTCTGGCCCACTGTGCGTCGGAGTAATGCTATTGAAAATTTGTTGGAAGGCAGGTGATCATTCGGTTGTTAAAGATTTAAACAATACAAATGTGCATAAAATATACTGTCATCATAAAGCATAATATTCGGTTCGCACTTCGTGCTCGAAAGGTTAACTTCTTCTGAAAGGCCCACTTTTTTCAAATTTTGTACCCTACTTCAAAAATCCTAGTTCAAAGCTTGTAGGCCTATTATCTGTAATTAACCACATCCTCTTCGAAATTGATATATGCGAAACCAATATATCATACCCTATAGGAGGCTTATTAATTCGAACTTTGCCGCCCCTTCCAGTTATTCAAATACGAAAAAAAAATCGTATGGCTATATGATATTTTCTTGTAAAGGGATTGTATCAATTTATTCTTGCCTCACATTATGATGTTAAGACCATTGTTATCGCGAGAATTGTCGAACAAGAAAATACAAAATGCGTTTGAGTTTGACCTCGCTCTATTAACTTTACGCACAGTCTTGTTTTAAGTTCAGTGAGCATTTTTGAACAAAACAAAAACAAAACAAACTGGGTGATAGTTTGACCACCACCCTAGGTATCATAGGAATAATCATTTTTTAATTTTATTGTTGACCCCATTGGCAGGCCCTGAGGGGGGCTGAGGGCCAACACCAGCCTTGCCCCTTCCACCGGACCAAGGATGATATCCATCGACGATGAGACGGTGTTTGTGCTGGTGAATGGGAACGATTCGAGGATGACGCCAGTGTCCTGACGTCACCCGCCAGACTCCAGCATCTTTGACACGTGTGGTAAAGTGTCATCTTCCAGGGGCCACTTGCAAGAGTGTTGCAGGCGATATACCCTCTCTTAACCATCTCACCTTACACCAACCAGACACTTCACCTACTAACGAATCACGGGAGAGACGGGAGGAGACATGAAGAAGTGATGGGGAAGAAGAGATGAGACAGGGGTTGGTGGAGGAGACTGGGATGAGGCTGAAAAGAGAGATGAATGGTTAGAGGCAATCGCGAATTTTACGATGCTTTTTAGAGCACTTCAACCAAGGCGCTTCAAATTTCAAGTCGCCTCTTGAAAAACATATTCATGGAGAAGACCTTGCGGACCGACCCGTCTTCGCCTGCCAACCCGGAGTTCATATCTACCAGAGATCCAACCCTCGATCTAGGCAACAATACGGAAGGATAGTAGAACAGCGGCTCTGCCAACGCTACGTCCGCCGAGACTTGCGGGGGATCGTATACGCTTGAGATGCCCCTTGGTGCTTACGAATCACTCACGTTTCTTCCCCGCTACATTATACCTCTAAAAATCCATAAACGAAAAGAAAGAGAGAAAGAAGAATGAGAAGGGAAAAAAGCATACCATCGTTAAGTATGGCTATCTGAAGATCGTAAGTGGCAAGTGTGTGACAGCGGCCAGAACCCTTGCCACTGAATTTCAATTAGGGTGAATTAATTTGAATATCGAATTTTTAACGCAAATAGACGGACCTATGAAATATCATTGAAACCACCACGCATAAGCATGATGATTTGCAAGTGTGACTGCTTTACTCATATCATTTGTATTTAACTGCACACATTTAATTCATAACTTCCATCTTAGAGAGGAAGATTACCGATTCTTTCCAGTTCGCTACATAATATTTACCTTAATTGCTTTGAAAATAAAAACGACGCTATAAATGTATATAATGTCGATTTCCCTAACATATAACACCATAATTAGAAACCAATAGGAAATGAAATATGCCAAAGTTGCATTGAAGTGAAATTGATACATTATGCAGAGGTCAAAAGTAGAGTCATATTGTTCGTTAATCTATTACGGGTAATAACAATATTGCGGCGCAATCCAAGGAATTATTAAATAAGACATCCTTAATACGTGTAATTGATGTATTGCATTTTGAGTTTGACAGTTATATACTGATTAAAGTGCATTTGGTTAGAACAGACAAGGAATTACATCGTATTTTTGGGTATCTAAGGAGGCATTTTGTATTCTTTTAAAAATTTAGTACTTAAAATGTCAAATAGAAAATGTTTGCTTATATGAATGACTCAGGTTTTCAACAAAAAAAAACAAAAAAAAAAAAATGAAATATGCATCCTTTATGAAGTTAAATCCTGTTTGCAATAATACTAGATTAATATAGGCCTACGATGCATTGTTTAAATAAAAAAAGGCGCTACACTATAAAAAAATATATGTATTTGTACAGGCAATCTGCTGTCAGCAGAGTCGCCATAAAAAATGTAATTCCAAAAAACATTTTTGTTGTAAGTTTCTCCTGCAAATAATTAGGTGAGAAATACAAAATATACATCAGGAGTAACACATTTTGTTCCGTTTTAACCAAATATGTCAGCTAAAGAACTCTAACGATATCTTTTCTTCTCTTTCATTAATTATTAGAAGAGAAATTTACAGCAAAACTGTTATTTCAAATTACATTTTCGTATGGCGACTCTGCTGACATCACTTTGCGGTATTATTTTTTTTTACAGTGTACACTGTAAAAAATATATGTATTTTTACAGGCAATCTGCTGTCAGCAGAGTCGCCATAAAAAATGTAATTCAAAAAAACAGTTTTGTTGTAAGTTTCTCCTGCAAATAATTACGTGAGAAAT
>CALNVZ010003431.1:22712454-22811123 GCA_940671915.1 Paracentrotus lividus | reverse complement strand
CGTTTTCTCTTCATTTTATGTACAATTTATTCTTGCATAATTACTAATTCAAGCATAACTACAATTAACTGTTTTTTTAACAACTTTGTGGTATTGTACCCAGACACATTTTAATCCAATTGGATTATTAACATTCATAATATTATTCATATATTCATATATGCCGATAATGCATTTGTAATATGCCTTTTTTTCTGTATATAATATTGGGTTGGGCAATGTTTTTTTTTTATTTTTTTTCATTTTGCATATTTTTCATCGGAGGTGGGGGGGGATTAGAGATTCAGCCATCTATTTTCTGTTGGGCGGGCGTGGCATCTGGGATCTACCGTCTGTGTGTGTTTTTCCGGAACCGCGAAAACAACTGTAGCTTGGGTGAGTAGCATCCACAATTTCGTCCATCTTGCCCACTTGCTGCACTAGATGGACTTCGCCATTGCAACACCATGGGTGTCCCCGCTTGCAGCTGCAAGCCTACTCGCAGCTCTCCACCTTCTGTGCCATTCTTCTCGGCGACGCCCACGATAAGAATTTGATGCTCTCTCGACAGTCTCCGGCGAACAATTTCCAAAAAGTGACAAGCAGTTTCAAGAGAACCGTTCTCAAAGGTGGTTCCGCAGGAGCGCATGAAACGTCGGGGAAAACTACTTTGAGACGGTTTCTTTGAATAGTGCTTTGCTCACAGTTTTTGAAAATTGTCGGGCGAGACGTCTCGGCAGTCCGTCTCTAATATTTTTTTATCCATCGCGGAGAGTCTACTGCGAAGTGGAGATACCACCCTAAGAAACAGCATCTAGAGTAATTCGGAAAAAAATCACTAGTTGCAAATGTTTAATTTGAAAGCTAATGAGAGTTAAATAGCACTTGCTAATAGCATAGCCAACTTAATTAACCAAGTCAAAGTTGATTGCCTCCGCCATGGATCTTGAATTGGCGGGATAGACGCTCACAAACCCGATTACTAACTTGCATGTGCTTCGCTTTACGGATTTTGATTTGAATACTTTAATACAAAGGAACAAACTTAGGTAGTGAATTTGAATGCCGAATTTGACGCTAAAGCATATATTTCGCGAAATTTGACATGACACCGATATCAAAACGGAGTGAACTAACTTCCCGAAAGTGACTGGGAAATTACATAGTATATATTTCGGATAACAGTTTAGAAAAACAATTTATTTTGTATTATTATTCCTATCGTTGCATTACATTACTAAAATATTAACTTGTAGAAGAGATGACAAAAAACACTTTATACGCGTTGCATACTCCAACCATTGAATGAAGATAAAGGTGCAACTTTTAAGATTTAATTAATTGTCTTTGAACTTGATATAAGTTTTTCTTCAGCTGCCGCGCTCACACGCGAAGCATTAAATACATCCTCATGGACGGAGATATAACGCAATGTCAATAATTCCTCTCTAGGATATAATATCAAAGTCAATATCAAGGCTCTATATTGTTCACGTGATTACTTTTGCCAAATTTACATGCATTCTTTTCTTGAAGCGTTGGGATTATTTTCCTAAATAGATAGCCCACAGACGGGTTTAGTAATAGAGATATAGATTTCGCTCTCTTGGGAGGATATTTTCCTGGTATTGGGCATCACTTATTAAATCTTAATTTGTTCAAGAGTGATGATGAGAAGTGGCAATACATTTCAAATTGTTTGTAATCAGTATACCCTTTCCGGTATCAAGATCAGCTCATTTTTTTCTCTAAAAAAGTACAGATGTTGGAGATACTTCTGGAATTTTGAAGATGGATACAGATCAATATGCGTTTTTCATTATTCGATACACAATGTACATTATAATACCTCATTTTAAGAATCTTTAATAATTCCTGTCTTCTGATGGTTTGAAAGTGCAGTCATAATCTGACCTATGGCCGCCATAGACATTTTTTTTCCCGGTTTTACCGGTCAATAGAACATTTTACAGTACTTTTTGCCCATGGGGCATAGGTGCGATCTCCATTTTGTTTACGTGCAAGGGCTGCTGCGCATTGCGCTTTATTTGCAGATAGTACCGGATAATTTGCGGCGCGAGTTTGTCGATAATTTTTAGAAAGACTCCCTGCTATTCGTCAACGCGCGTGCGCGCAGCGTATAGACAAGATTCTTTCGTCGCGCGTAGAACGGATCCCAGGATTTCTAGTTGAGGCGTTCAGGCCCTGAATTCGATGAACGATGTTGATCTAAACATGCGATTTGGGGTTAATCTGGGGGTGCTTCTCGGCATTTTGAGTTAGTTGAATAGAAATGCAATGTGTGCCTTTGCATGTGGTGGAGGCATGCATGTGGGCCTGCAGAGGCCAGAGGCTCGAACTGACTATAACTTTCAATGGACTCTAGGCTAGTCTAGATCTAACGTTAGGCCCTATTTAGAATCTAGGTCGTAGACTTCACTTAGACTTAGTTCGTAGGTCAAAATTAGACCATGGTTTGTTGTTTTTAGATCGGCAATATAATATATAATGACTGCTTTTATTTTTGCGGGGACATTGGTCGTTTCTAGACTGCTTCTGGGAATCTCCGCGATAATGCCATAACCGCGACCTGCGGTCTTGGGTTATAGCAGATGCGGAGATTCCCTTGAGCAGGATTGAAACGACATGTCCCTAAGACAAAGATCCAATATATACTATAATATGGTACGGTGGGCGACAAGGGTGGAAATGGCGCAATGTGCGTTCGGGAGTGAGGAAGGGTGTCACGTATGTTCCGCCTCGCACTATGGTTTGTGTATTCTTTGGAGGTGGGGACGCCATTGAACTGGGCGACTATTCGGCTATTGTTCACGAAGTCGATAGCGTGTTTCGTTGATATATTGTGGTTTTATGTTTTCTCATGCTGTTATATAATTGTAGTTCTGACTGCATGATTGGAATCCTACTGATTACTTCAAAACCTGGCTATAACGGTGCAATTATTCATCTGGTGCGTCCTGTTGGATTATTGGGTGTGAGATATAATAGCACCATATTTCATATCACTTAATTTGGATGATTTTTTGTTCAGTTTTATGCTTTTTTGAAAAGCGTCATCAAAAAAAGTGATCATCAAAATATAGAAAATATGAAGTTTTTGTTAATCATGACTTTTGTAATATTAGTAATTTGTTCAATGTTTAAAAATTGTTTATATATACGGCGCTTTTGTCATGTAAATTAGATTGTTTCTGGAATTGATGCCGGTTGTTGGCTTTTTCGTTTCTGGTTCATAATGACTGGGGACAAGCAGTGAATCAGGTAAAAATCTTTATTTTTAAAAAGAAAACGCTTATTTTAGTAACATGTCATGATTCATCGGCAATGTTAATTTTTTATTTTTTTTCATATTTGATTATAAAATCAATCAATTGAGATGAAAATTTAGTAATTTGGAATACAGTGTATGGTCTAAGTTTTCGTTAGGAGCAATGATGCCGAAAAGAGAAAACTGGGTTCATATTTCATGAAAAAGTAGCAAAGATGGGGTGTGGTGGTGTGTGTTGGTGTGGTGGTGTGAGAGAGATAGAGGAGAGAGAGAGAGAGAGAGAGAGAGAGGGGGGGGGGGTGGTCGGGAGTTTAATAGGAAGCATGATGATATACAGATTTATGGAATTTATATTCTCTCAAAAATTTATTGTTGGCATTTTAAGACGAGTGATTTTCTTTTATTCTATGTATGAAATAAAACGATCAAAAATTATTAAAAATCCTAAATTGAACAGCCTAATTTAAATGTATTTTCGAAATATTTATGCCATACTTTATTTATCGCAATAATCGAAATGTGAAGGACAGTATAAAGCTTGTATGTATATTGGAAACAGTATGTCCAATACATGTCCACTATATCAAGACATTTAAAATCAGTAAGGCTACGATTTACTAAAAAATCGCCAATGCTCTCTAAATGAAAAAAAAACAAATAAAAATAATAAATAAGAAGTAATTTTTTTTTGTTATGTCAGTTATGATAAGGAAGAAGGATCTCCGTTTGTTTTCAATTTCTAACTTATGAATTATTTTCCAACGTATTATTAATCTTCGTTGCCCTTTTAGAAGAGAAGTTATAACCTTGACAAAATTAAATAAAATAATTAACTAGATGGAAGCAATGATCTTAAGGAGTTTATTATTGAAGATGCAGTGGTCATGAAAGGCGTGTTTATATACTATACTGAGTTGGCGCCAGCAATAAATACATTTGAATGGAATCCTAGGCGTGGTCAATATAGACTTTATACATTCAAGTGAGGAAATGGCGCGACATGAATGGTTTTGAATGGAGTTTAAGGGCGTGGATCAATAATTTACAGCTTAGATGATTTAATAAAGGAAATTGCGCCGGCAAGAATAGGTTTGAATATGAAGTTAAGGGTGTGGTCAAAACTAGACTTTAATATATTCAAAGAAAAAATGGTGCGAGCATGAATAGGTTTTGTAATGGAGTTAAGGGTGTGGTGCAATTGAATAGCTTAGACCCTGAAGTTAGAATGGTGGCCAATATGAATAGGTGTGAATGGAGTTAAGGGTGGTGGTCAGTACTGCAATTTATCCATTTAAAGATGAAGATTGCTGCCATCATATGGGTTTTTAGGGCATGGTCATAATTTGGTTTGTGTTCATATATATTGTGTAAGAAGTATATAAAGTAGGATTTGAAGAGCATAAATGCCAAAATTGAGATTAGAATAGGGCGTGGTTCAATATTTAACACTAGACAGTCAATAGAGGGAATGGCGCAGTAATATGTAAAAATATTGTTGGGTTCGGGATGTGTTTATATAAATTCTAGACAGTGATTTAATATGGTGGAGACATATCATCAACCACTCCATCTATCTGTCATCCTTATTTCATAAATAAATCATTATCTATCCAGAGCATCAACATAATCATTACATAATTGTAGACCCTTTCGATCTTGTTAGCACTTAATTGGTGTGTGCTTCCAATCACGTAAAGTAATTTGTTCCGGTACAATCCAATCTTTACGCCAGGGCCTGTGCAAATCAGGGTAAATGTTAGTAGCGCATGTGGATATTCGCCATAATGAAAACAAGTCCTATCCTTGATGCGACGCGGTAATGTGGTGCATGTTTCCGTTCTATGTATGGCTTCATTTCTGGTATGGAATAGGACGCGCTCCGTCATCATTACTTGGTTATTGGATTCTCTGAAAGATGCTTCTGGGATGTGTGACAATCGTTAGCCTCGGAGGAAAAATATTATATTTCTTAAAAAACAGCGTCTAGATTGCCTACGCTTAATTTGGGACCAATGTTATAGACCGCAACATCACTGGGACAACAAAAGTGGGTCCAGGTTGACTACTTTTTACGTCTATTGCAAGATGAATAAATGACAATAGTACTATTTTCTATATAGCTCTATATTTTTATTCATTTTTACTAAGAGTAATTTACAAACATAAAAGCGGAATTACTCAAGTTGTTTGAAAGGAAACGAAACGCAGAGAATTGATTGTTGTATTCTTTATTAATATAGATTTCTTCCTCAAGACTTATTATGGTTTGATAAAAGTTAACAAGCGTTTAAATAAATGAAGACAAATATAGAGTTAATATTGAACGATGTTAAAACGAAAAAAAAAAAAAATGACTTCATAAACCAATTAAAATTGGAAGAAAATACAACTCATAGCTAGGTATGTACCGTAATATAAGGTATAAATACACATGCACAACCATTGCTACTTACGTCAAATGAAGAAAAGAAAGAAAAAAAAAACTATGATAAAATAAAAACATTTCCTGCCGTTATAAATTTAAGCCTTAATTTGATTGCTTGTTATTGTAAGCTGAATTCTCGGCATGAATTTGAATACTGCTTATGGCGGTATTGCGCAATCATAGCATCGTCTCTGCTAAATTGAATTATTGTAATACAAATATAGTGCATTTAATCGGAATTTGAACAAATAAAACATACATTTAATTGCTGGAAAAAGGAATATGATCTCCGGAAATGCGACTGAAAGCCAAATCGTCCTAATTTGATTGAACCGATGATCAAATGGAGTGACAAACTTCCGAAACTGACTGGGAAATCCTATATTACGGAGGGAAACAGAGGGAAAACTGAGAAAAATCGTGCCGACTTAGTTGACTAAGATGTGATGATGATGATGATGATGATGATGGTGATATCTAATTCATCTAAATGTGAAAGGAATCATACTGTTTACTTGTCAAGCAATTGCAATGTATATATAATATGTGTTTTAATTATTGTTTTGATTTTCAAGCATAATGAATAATTATCAATACGCAATACCACCTCGCCAAGATGTTGTGGCATTATTCAAGAAAATGACTCTGAAAATGAAAATGTAATTCGAATGTTTTTTGTTTAGAAGAGAGAGAGAGAGAGAGAGAGAGAGAGAAGGAGAAGGAGGAGAAAGTAAAATACAATACACAAATCAAAGTGTCCCCCCCCCCAGAGAGTCAACTACAATGTTTGGTTTTAATTGCCTTCCAAGGTCACCCTTATTGAGAGTTTGTTTATGATCAGTGAAGAAGTGTAATCTGATGTGTGCATATGTGTGTGTGGGTGTGTGTTTGTGCGTATGTGTATGAGAGAGAGTGTTTGGGACTGTGACTGTGTGTGGGTGTATGTGTGTATATGTGTGTCTGGGTGTGTGTGTGTGTGCGTGTGTGTGGGTGTGTGTGTATTTTGTGTGGTTTGGTAAAGGTGTGGGAGTGTTGGTGTGGGAGTGTGTGAATTGCATAATGGCGAACTGAGTCGGTTTAAGTTCAATATGCCTTCTGAATGAAATGATTTAAGCGCGAGGTGAAACGACTACTTAACAGCCGGGATGTAATGTGGTGAAAACAATAAAACATGAATATATATTGTTGAGACGCGACTAAACATTGTATCCTTGAAAAGTTCTAGACATAACGTATATTGTTGAATGAAACAATAACGCTGTAACATTCTTAAATTCATTTTACTCCGTCTGATTTCCAAACAATATCAACCGGATGGTGAAGAAAAATGATGAAGAAGCAATACCCTCCGGGAAATTAGTTAGTCTGCCGAAAGGATTCCACTGGGATGATATGGTCAGCATTTATGTGGTGTACCATTACGATGAAATATAAATGTTTAAAAAATAATTTGTAGATATGCGATAGCAGGTATTTACGTACATTAATTTAATTTACGTAAATGTGCGGGGCTTTTTGGAAAAAGCACACAATTTGTGTTATATCACAACGTCAAATTGCCTTGGCCAAACTATAAGAAATCCCTCTTTTAGATATAAAACAGGAGAACTAACATTTGCTTTTTTAAAAACAATGTTGGATTTTCAATTCATATGTTATGCCTTCATAATCTCTCACCCCTTTTTTAAATCCATTTCCTCTCTCTCTCTCTCTCTCTCTCTCTCTCTCTCTCTCTCTCTCTATCTCCCTCTCTCTCTCACTCTCTCTCCCTCTTTTACCCTGCCTCAATCCTCCTCCATTTCCCCTTCTGTCTATTTCTCTCCCATTTCACTCTCTTTCTCTTTTTCTCAGTCTAACTCTCTCTCTCTCTCAATCTGTGACTTTAATTTTTCTGTAGTAGCATTAGGTTGTTTTCTGTATTTATTTATCATAATTTTACATTCCCTATTTTCTTTGCTCATTTTTTTCATATTATATATTTCTTGTCAGTTTCAATCTATTAATTTTAATTTTTAATTTTATATTTCATGACAAGTTTTTCGCTTTATACAGATTACTTTGAGGAGAAATATTGAGCAGTATTTGCCTCGGAATCATGACCATTTTCCAAAGCAATGAAGTAAGTAAATAAACTTTTCAGATTTGGTACCAGACAAGCTATTTCTATTGTGCCTATAGCCATGTTCTACATATCAAAATTTTGAATTAATGTTTAGTCCCAGATCTGGTATTTCTTTAGGTATTCAAGACATATGCTGACGTCAGCATTAAGATAGATAAAGATTATTAACATTACTTGACTTTTTTTAGATTGCCGATGGGTTAAGGGCATCAAATTTCTTGAATTTGAAAAGTCAAACTGCTTTACTTTTTTTTTCAGTTCAGTTCAGTTCATTTATTCAATTCACTTCTAAAATGTACAGACATTTGTACGTGACAAATACATAAGTAAATATTTACAAGACATTGAATCTATATGATAATTTTTACAAAAAGCCTACATGTGCATATACAATATAAGAGAATGAATTTGGGGTGACTTTAAAATAAAGCCAAAATGGCCTTGTAGACAAAAGTCCCCATATAAGAGAAAGTGAGCTGGAGGCTCTATATGATAGTCTAAATAAATTCAAGTAATAAAGAAAAACATTCAATATACAGAACAAAAACATAAGATACATAGAATATAAAGTGAACACATATTACAGACCCCCTAAGAAGCATTTAAGGTACTTAAAGCATTTAAGGTAGAATCGCAATAATATTGAATTGTGTATTTAATATACTTGGTATTAAAATCTGGAATTAAATATTACGAATTTTCGTGAAACCTGATGTCAGTTATTCCAATTATATTACATTGTGAACATCCATTACTCATTTCAAATCAATATTTGCAATACTCAGGAAATTGAGTACATGTATGGTATGTAGGCTCCATTACTGTAGGTATAATTTATTTATTTATTTATTTATTTATTTGTTATTTATTTATTTATTTATTTATTTATTTTTATTTTTATTTATTTATTTATTTATTTATTTATTTATTTTTATTATTAGGGTAGATGTAGGGAATACCGGCCACTTAAGCTCATTTGCTTAATTAGCACATGAAAACAATAAAATCACAAAAGAGAAAAGGATTCTCATTGCTTAGCTACATCATTCACTTATTTTCAACAAAAAAAATGAGGTATTCGAAATTGATTGAGGCAGTTATATGCAAATAATGACGTCATCGTAAATTGTCCGGCATTCCTACAGTGTAGGAAATACCGCGAGTATGTTTTACCCTTTTTTGTATTAAAGATCTGTCTGAAGCACTGATTGTAATGTATAACCATCAATTAAACATGTTTGTATTGATTTTTATAACATTATTCATATTTGAAGATTATATGCATTTTACTACAAAATTTCAAACACTTAGAATAACTTTATATCTCATGTAGATCATGACATATCACAATAATAATAAGAGAAATAGACATTTCAAAATTGTCAAACAATTAATAAATAAATATAATACATTATATAATTATGCAACTTACTATTGATTCTACATGCTTAGCAACTCAACCCGAAGTAAAGACAAAAACAACGTCCATGTGGTGTCCGGTATTCCCTACACAAAAAATGACTGACTAGCACTTTTCAACACACTGCCACCCCCATACACGGCCTTTTGTACAGTGCAAACCACTGCATACACGTTTGGCCCACCCTCCACAACATCCATAATGCCATGAAATAGAGGTCATGCCCCAATTCTATTTTTTATACCATCACATTCTCTAAAATGTCAAATTTTACATCAGGCCATTTTTCAGGCTGCAAATTTTCCTACCTTGACAGATTATGTAGTTTCTCGGAGATTTCTCACTTGTTGTCTCGAATACAGCATTCAACCTTCCCAGACAGACCACCTGACTAATAGATGCCGGTATTTCAACTCAGTTGATCTTATGTTGGCAGCTAGGCTGGACATTTGGTGACCGTCCATATTCCCTTACTGTCCTGTATTCCCACATCTACCTATTATATTATTATTATTATTATTATTTTTTTTTTTTTTTTTGGGGGGGGTGGGGTTAAAACCTGGCCTAATGCAATACATAAGCCATATTATAATTAGGATGTAGGGTTTTAGAGGCGCGGATATTTTTTGACGTCCTGGGTGGTGTGTCATAAACTTTTTTTCTAACCCGATTTTTCTCGGGTTAAAAAACTCAGCTTATGTAGACCTATTTCTTAGGTTATTCAACCTGAGTTTTAAAACTCCATAAAAATTTATTGCATTGATACTGTTGAAAACTCTGGTATGTTATTATGCAATGGAAAAAACATTAAAAAATCCAGAAAAATATTGTAACCGGAGTTTTTGGACTTTAACCGGGGTTTTCAGATTTTAACCGGAAAAATCTCCGGTTAGAAGTTTTATGCAACGGGGCCCTGGGAGGTCGTTTCAGAGAGACAAAATATTAAATATGATTTTTAACGTGTATGCCTATGAAAACAGTCCAAAATGATCCATATTGAATTAAATGAATATTTTGCCCCGCCCATAAGATTATCATCGGCCAATGAAACGAATGTGTTCATGTGGCTGACCTGAGAAATTGCAGTGCGTATGATTAATGCGTTTTTATTATGCGCCATCATGTGCGCCATGCAGCTTTGTGACGTCAGAATCAAATTTCGCTGCGTATTAAAAATGCTTTTGACAAGATATAGTAGAGGCTGTTATGTCGAAATAATAAAGCCAGCTGGATATTCGTGCCAAAATTGATTTTATTGGCTAACTTTGTCAATTTGGGGGTGCTGAATCCAAAAAACTTTGGTTCCATTTTTTTCAACCACGTCTTGGGCCGCCATTTTGGAATTCAAAATGGCCGCCGTAGAAAACTGTATTTTTACATATATCTCATGCTATAAGCATGGTAAAAGGTTCAAATTTGGTTTATAATGCATGCATATGATGCCAGACATGATAATACATCATTTTCCGAGAATATCGCTCATATGAGTAGGTCGCCATCTTGAAATTCAAAATGGCCGCCATAGCCAACCTATTTTTACTTGTATCTCAGGTTCCAAGCACTTTAGAAGGTTGAACACTGCAATAATATCAAAGTTTATGATGCCCTTCATTCTTGAATGAAAATTTACTCCCTATAATGGTTATTAAATAAAATTGGTGGCCATTTTGAAATTCAAAATGGCTGCCATACGATACTTATATGTATGTGCCACCATAGAAAATCATATTTTTACATATTTCTCATGTTATAAACATTGTAAGAGGTTCAAATCATGGGTAAAAGCATTTTTATCATTTGTCAAACATTCTACTACATCTTTAAAAAAAAATGAAACTATAGTTTATTTTGATATGCAGCCATCTTGAAATTCAAAATGGCCGCCGAAGATAATCCTATAGGGATTATATATCAGCTTACAAGCACCTTACAAGTTACAGTGCATGATATTTCAACAACATAAAAACACAACATCAACAAAGGAAAAAAAACATCATTTGGTGTTGAGTAGTCCTTTCCAAAGCATTTAAGCTTTTACAATCCTTGCGAGCGACAAGAGTATTTGGTCACATTCATGACTGCCCTTGGTACAGCATGCAGGTCAAAACACACAGTTAGACAGAGAGTACAATCTACATCTAACTCCCATCTATTCCCCTGGACTGGAGGCATTTTATGTTGTGAATAAACATCAATGTTTATAGCTTTCCCTGTAGCTCTTGAGATAACATGCAGTAAATGCAATATAATGAGGGTATCTGCTTCTTCATGGGTGCGATTGACTTTTTAATCAAACACATCTGGCTTGATAGAATAATTATGTTGCATTCCCGAAGACGTCAGCAAAACACTATTGCTATAATACTCGTGCACAACAGCTTTCCAAATATATTATGTCAGTAAGAGCTTTGTGTGCTTTGAGACAGAATCATTTTGAGTGACACAGGTTATGTTTGTTGAGCCCTTTGTGTTAAACTCCACTTTCTCAGTATCTATAGCCATTTTGCCTCAAGTTCGTTCCTTGGGGGTGTCATCATTGTATCTGTCATGATAATCAAATGCAAGTTTTCTGATACTCCTAACGAAGGCAGCAGCAAATTCGGAGCATTCAATTATCGATGGGGACTTCATTTTGGCCTTGTTAACTGCCACTGTATTGTTGATGTTTCCTCTCTTTCTCCTCTTTCTATGATGTGGCTTCTGTGTTGAATGGACTTGACTAATCAGTATCCTTGCCTTTAGGATGGGTTTTACTATTAGGTACAGTCCCATGGGCTTATATGACATACTGTAGATGAATGAACTCTAGTCTGAAATAGTAGAATGCCATCTGAGGTAAAGAGTGAGCATTGAAATACAGATAATTCCTACTTTTAAATTGTATATATATCCCAATGACTAAATCATGGCAGATCTGGATTGTTTAACAACCATAACTCTTGCGAGAAGTTGGTGATCCTAGCTTAATGAGCTTGGCTCCGATCTTGCATTAGATTTATATCTTCTTCTTGTATGCAAGAGATGAATTTCTTCATTTCGACCTTTGTCATTTAATCCAAGAAGGTTTTCATGACTGATTACGTGGTTCTTCCAGATGCGAATTCCTCGAACTTGACTTTCTTTATTCATCTAACTCAATAATGTCTTCATTGAATGCTTCCACTCCATGTAAGACACCACATTCATCAGCATCATTGAATTGCTTCCAAAGGGACTTCCTTTGGAGTGTTGTAAGATGCCCTTCTTATTTTATGTTGAGGAACTGCAATAAATGCAAGCTACAGAACCACTGACTTGACAATGCTCCTTACTGTTGGGATCATTGGTCCTGGAAGTCTTCTGTTGAATTGAGTTGACCCATTCAGGGGCAATCAGTAAAAGTCTAGTCAATGCTTTCTCATTTTGCATTCATCCTGCAATACCTAATACAACTGAGTTCCCTGATGAGCTATTCCATTATTTTGGTCAACAAACAAGCTTTTGAATTGGATGCCAGATTGGGAATCATGAATTCTGCCTGTAATGCATCACAAGCACCATCCGTACATCAGCCCTTGCCCTCTGCATCATCAGTCGTATGCATGACCTATCTGGGACAGGTCGCCCCATGCCTCAAAGGATCATCATAGGATGTCAAGACCCAACCCAAGAAGACGACATTTTATCTTGAGTGGCATCGCCCCTGAACACATCAGGAAGTTAGCACTTTCCCAAAGGTGAAATTTAAGCGTGAAAACATGGATTCTACAGGTGAAAATGACCCACTCCACCAAAGGTATTCTGGTAAAGCAACATAGATTCAGGCAAAGTTTCTTACACTCTGCTGATCGAACCCCTAAACCAAACCCCCACGTCCAGAGGTTAGACTTTTGGTCCAGCAGTTGTGAGTCTGTGCCACATAGTGTCAGCATCAGCCCATGGCAGTCCCTTCAGGTCCTAATGGCCAAATGGCCACATGGCCACATAGGGCTTTGATACTGAAGGCCAGCCATTTTGTGAAATTTGCGAGGAAGAATCTATGACTCATCTCCAGGAATGCTCCCTCTATCTTACCAAATCCTGCAGACGTGACCTCCCTTTCACCTGATGTGGTTGCCAGTCTATACCAAGTTGTGTGCAAAGTAGTACATGGACAGTGTTCTTCAACAGAATTGAGAGGTAGATACAGGTCTCATTGTCTGCTAGCTCGTAAATGAAGCGAACTGACCAGCTTCATGTAGTTCAGTAAATATCTTGCCATCTTATAATTCTCTTAGTTTGGAGATGATCTTTGATCATTTTAGTAACCTCCATACAGGCCAAGTTGATGGCATTATGCCTCTCATGTGGGCCTACCTCCTTGCGAATCATTGTGCTCAAGTGGCAGTGCTCATCGTGCATTGATGCTTCAAACAGGAGATCATAGCATACAGTGCTGTTGGTCATGTGGAATTCTACATCACGTTTGAACCATGACTTCCCTGTGGATAATTATTTGGCGGATTGAATTTGATGGGGGAAAAGAGACCTGATTCAATGCTAATGCAATTCCATTATTTTCACCAATCCAAAAAATCCGGCTTTTTTCCCTGTTGAAAATTACAGTTCCAGTTCTCTGACATACAAGTCAAAATCAGAGGGTTATGACTGTTTTGAGGACCAACAACATTTTGCTCCTTAAGAAAGACTTTTGATTGTGAAGAGGGATACATGTGAACATCCATGTGAAGAACAGAGAAGTATCGATTCCACTCTTTGTAATTGTTTACCTCGAAGCAGTATCACTCTCTTGGCTAGCACCTGTCACAAGATCATTGTGCGTTGCCGTTATTAATGCATGGCGGCCATTTTGAATAACAAGATAGCTGCCTCTTTGCATTGAAGGGGGAAACAATGTTTTACATTATATCATCTTTGGAGGTATAATGCTATTCTCTCCAATTGCATTCTGCTAAGGAGCAATTTTAACTATATAGTAAGTACATGCACATTAAGTATGGTGGCCATTTTGAATTCAAAATGGCCACTAATTCTACTTTACCAACCATTATAGATTATGATAGTAAATTTTCATTCAAGTATGTAGGGCCTCATAAACTTTGATATTATCGCAATGTTTAACCTTCTAAGGTGCTTGGAACCTGAAATATAAGTAGAAATAGGATAGCCCTGGCGGCCATTTTGAATTTCAAGATGGTGACCTACCAATATGAACCATATTCTCGAAAATTGATGCATTATCATGTCACACATCATATACATGCATTATAAACCAAATTTGAACCTCTTACAATGCTTACAACATGAGATATATGTCAAAATACGATTTTAGTATGGCGGCCATTTTGTATTTAAAAATGGCTGCCAATACTCCTGACCCAATATTATTGGTTTAATTTCATTGGAGCATGAAGGGCACCATAAACATTGGTATTCTTGCCACTTTTAAACTTTTATGGTACTTAAGACTGAAGATAAAGTAAAAATAGATTAGCTTTGGCGGCCATTTTGAATTTCAAGATGGCGGCCAATCAAAATGAGTCGTTATTTCAAAAACAGATGTAACAGATAAGTTGACATGATAAGAATGACTTTTGCACCAAATTTTAACCTCCTACAATGCTTATAAGGTAAAATATAGGTAAAAATATGATTTTCTATGGCGGCCATTTTGAAATCCAAAATGGCGGCCCAAGACGTGGTTGACAAAAAATGGAACCAAAGTTTTTTGGATTCAGCACCCCCAAATTGACAAAGTTAGCCAATAAAATCAAAATTGGCACGATTATCCAGCTGGATTTCATAGTAGCCCCTACTAATATGGGAAACCGGGATGGGAAACTTCAAATTCATTACAACTCTAACTACCATGCCTGTGGTGCACTTTACAAGACTGGTAGAAAAGGATGACACAGTTAAGATTTATATGTTTGTGGGGGAAATCTAAATAATAATTACAATATTAGATGATCAATTTTCGTGGGATGCGTAGAAATATTGTTACTCGCTGAAGAACAATATTGGATTCGTCTCCGACTCATCCAATACTGTTTTTCAGCTCGTACAATATTTCTACGCATCCCACTCAAGCCCATCCAATATTCCCTAAATATTGAATGAAGTTTCGTCTTATATCAAACATGAACCTTCATTCTTTAATTCATAGTCCGCATTTTATTCACTACAACACGGCACACACGAATATAAATCCCTCCAAAATCAGAGAACCACTACTACCTTTTTATACACCCACTGTTGATGAAATCGTAGACCAGTTCATTTATCTAAACCAAATTAGGCACCCAAATATGATTCCGCTTTTGGCCGAAGAACTTGCTTAATCTTAAAAGGCCCCTTTGCCCTTTTACCCCAGATAGGTTCCAGTTTACGCGCTCGATCTGCTTCCTGGCAATTCACACGTATTGGTTACATTCGATCAATTATATCTTGTCGCTTACTCCACCTACTAACCTCATCTTATTACCCCCTCGCCATACCTTAGGGAGCGCGGAGAAGGACATGACACCCCTCCTACCGGGATTCCACCACCGAGATGTCTGGTATCACCCGCTCCAATCCTCATCCCGACTAATTAGATCACCTCAATTATCTCTCTCTCTTTCTCTCTCTTTTTCTTGCGTCTTTTCACCTTGCCTCTGCCTACCACCTTGTGTACTCTCTATTTCTCTCTTGTCTACCTTCCCCCATATATTATGTACAGTCATATCAGTCTCAAGCTTTCCTTTTCTTCTACCCACATTTTTGTTTTACCATTTCCCCTCTCTTTCTGTTTCTCTTTTTATCTAAACTTGAATCTAATTGTTTAACATCCAGATTTATTTACTGGCCACCATAGTTGCTGAGAGTTAAAAAATGTATACACGGTGCAACGCACTTTTCTGCTTTGGTGCCGACAGGTAAAACTAACATTTATCACTTGATGAAGTTTTGACAAAACGTATGACAAGATTTTTAAAAAATGGTGGTGCACTGAAGTACGTGGAAGATAATCATTTCTATCCGGTTATTCATTCCAATTAGTCAGGAAAAGCTGTTTGAATAAGTTGTTGATTATCATGCTGTCTTTTCGTCAATTTTTATATGCTTTTTTTTTAATTATTAATGGCGGAAGAATGTATTTTTATGAAAATCTAAGTGATGCTTTCTGCTCTCTTGTTCCTCTCTGACTTTCTTTATTGCTCAATGGGTATTTTTGGTTATTGTCTGTTTGTTTGTCTCTTTCCTCTTTTTTATTTTTATTTAATTATTTATTTTTTTATGTTTTGTTTTGTTTTGTTTTGTTTTTTTTTTGTCCTGACTCCTGATCCTGCCACTTTTCCTTTCCATTCTGTCTCCGTCTCAATTCTTGTCAGTCTGTATCCATCTACCGTTCTTCTTTTCCAACTTCTCTCTATCGCTCTCCATCTTTCTCTAAATATATCTATATTCCATCATCCCCTCTTCCCGCCCTCTCTTAACCCATCAAACTCTTGGCGAGAATATATGTTTCCCCTGGATCGTCTCTTAACCTTTTCGCTGTGTCCCGTAAGACACCATGGTTTGTCTACAAAACACACACAGAGACGAGCAAATCAGCTGCCGAGCGAAAGTACGCGTAATCGTTTAAACCAACACTCTGGAGTGTATTAATGAAGTGTCAATATATGTTCAGCTTGCTATGATAGACGCGCTTTTTCTCTGGTTGAATGAGAGCACGCCAATAGGTTGGAGGAGGAGGCGAGGAGTTTTTTTTTTTGGCGGGAAGTTGGTATAACCTGAGATGGATACCCCATTTCTATCCTCTTCTTACTTCCAATATTTGTATGTCCATCCCGTCCACACCTACTAATCGACTGTCCGGATTGAAGGTGGACCACGTTGTCACAACTTTTGGTTTGATATCTCATTTGCAATGCATTCTAATTCAATTCCAATATCCCCAATATACACACAGAAATGTTTACCAAAAAGAAAAAAAATCCAGGTTTCCAAACTCAAGTGATGAAAAAAACTTCAAAATAAAGATAGACACCAAACGTGATACTTATTATGCAAATTAACAGCTGCGTCGTTACATATATTTCGATGTAAATATTATGGTACGTATATAGATAATCCGTTTGATTTGGTTATTAAACAAACGAATTAACGAGGTTACCCGATTGGTAACACTCATCACAAAGCTATTGATGTCAAATATAAACATTTTGACAACGGGCTTATATAGAAACAGACATTTGTTTCGTGTCACGATGAATACATTTCTTTCCCCATAAATAGAATTTATACTTATCTTCCATTCCGCGGTATTCTTTGTTTTGTTTTGTTTCTTACTTACGTAATCATTCTGTGAGTAAATAAAAGTAAAAATTAGAATCGTGGAGTACCGCCTCAAGAAGTTTATTGATGGGTGATGGGTGGAAGACATTGTTGTACGATATGTGAAGTTGTTGACCCCCTCTCGAGGAACATGTTTAACTTGCAATTGAGCTTGGCAGTTGAAGTACAGCCTCTCGGATTAACCATGACGAAAACAATTCCTTTCCCGGCAATATCAACGTCCGTCAAAAGCTGGACGGAAATGACTATGGATTCCGATTTCATTAGCTACGTCTTGTCGCTAGGTCATAAATGATTTACTCATGCCATACTTAATCTTCATGCGATGTGCTATATTTGTTACATTTGGGAATAAATATTGACTGCTTTAGTCACTTTTTCTCGATTTATTGCCCTCGTCTCCATATTTTACTCTTTCATGATCTTTGCATCTGTCTATTCTGGTCGTTTTTATTTTGTTCTACAAGGGTTTTATTTATTGATTCCGATACTGTTTTTCAACGCTACGTTTTTACAATTTCGATTATTCGTATTTTTGTCTTCACTAGCCCCTTTTCGAAAGCTTTTTTCTTCTTATTTAAAGAAAAAAAAAAGAAGAAACATTTGTGTCAATTTTAAATTTCATATTTTTACCAAAAGCACGACAGTTATATAATAACTATAATTCCCACGCCCCCCCCCAAAAAAAAAACAATAATAAGACATAAGGATGTAAAAAGTTCTCTCTCCTGTTGATTTCAGTCTTCTAACGATCAAAAACTATTTTTTTTTTCATATGCAGCTTCATTTCTTTAGAACAATCTCCCCTTCCAAATTTGCCATTATAGCTCTTTGCCCAGCCCCCTCCCTTTATTCCACATTAATAATGATGCGGTTGATATTTCATACATCTGTACATGGTGATAGATATATAGGCCCAAGGTTGTGATTTGAATTTATCGCTTTCTTTTCAGTCTATATTTATGTTATCAAACAGCTTAGAGACAATTTGCAATTTTGCGCTTTAACAATCTCTTTTCATTTTATTACTATATATTATTGAAAGTTGTATGCACGTTAAGAAAAGTTGATTGCTTAAAAGAACTTTCTGAATTTATCGGCAGATTGTTCTTAAAAAGCCACTTAAAAGAATCACTAAAAAATCTGGCCAACTTGTATTAATAATACAAAGGTTAAGTTCTCCTTAAAAGAGATTTACTATTTCGATCATAAATTCCTGGATAGTGAGTACCTTAACTTCAAATTTATTACAAGTGTTACTCGCACTTGTAAATCCTAACGGACGGGCTTCGGATCCTATCCCTCTACATTTTCCACGTCCGACCCAGGTGAATGAGTTGAATGTAATGTGCAACTGGTATGAGGTAATTCCTGTCACGCTGGAGCTAGCATGGTTAAAAATGCTACCCCCTTCATATCCTCAGGTGGAAAGGCGCTTCGTTAAAGTAATACTACATGCAGTATTTTTATGATGATGATAAACTGTCGGTATACGACGCCAACTTCACGATAAGTTTTTCCTTGGATACTCAGTTTGCTTGCGGATGCCCTTCAAGATCTCACCTTAACAACCATTGAATCGTGAAAGATGATATGTGCTTGAGATTCTGTGTACCATCTATAGTTGAAGTGTTTGCGATGTCGGAAAATCATTTCCGAACCGACAAGAACATTTTGTAGCTCTGTGTAAAAGTTTTTATATAAGAACATGAAGTGTGTGCCTGGGTAGAAATATTTTTGAGGACTTTCGGTGTCATGAGTAATGTAATATAATTACAATATTAAGGGTGTGTGTGTGAGGATGTGTGGGGGATGTGTGTGTTTGTGTGGGTGTGTGAGGTTATGTTGAGGTGCATGTGTAGGGAGGTGTGTATGTGTGTGTTATTGTGTGGGATGTGTTAGGGTGTATTTGGATGTGTGTGGGTGCGTGTGTGTGTAGGTGTGTTGGGGCACTTGTGAGGGCATGCGAAAACATGCGTGTGTGCATTCGCGCGTGGGTGCGTATGTGTGTAGGTGTGTGTGTGTGTGTGTGTGTGTGTGTCTGTGTGTCTGTCTGTCTTTCTCTCTCTGTCTCTCTCTCTTCCTTTTACACACTTTTCTGTGTATTTTCTGCATTCTCGTTCATCATTTTAATATCTTTCTCAACCGTTTTTGCTTCGCTGTATTTTGGTTGTTGTTTTTGTTTTTGTTTTCTGGTTCTCTGTCCGCCTGTGTGTGGCCCGGCATCATGGCCAGGTTTGTGCACTGAAATCTCTCTATATCTCCCCCTCTCTCTACTTCTCTATCTACCTTTCTGTCTCTCCACTCTGGCAGTCTCTATTTCTCTGACTCTCTTTACTTCATTCCATCTATTTATTTGATATCTCTATTTCCGTTGGTACTTTATTTCTAAAAGTATATACTACCGGTCAGCTCTCTGGTGTCCCTCGGTAGATTTGGATCGGATATCTGGTCATCCATTAAATAAAAATCCTCCCATCAATTCTAAACGCTTCTTGACCTAAAAGCGCTACAGTTAATTGACGAATAAGACCAAATAGGTCATATGCAGCATGCGGCTTTATGGGGCCTTAAAATGATATATGCTATTTAAAAGCGATCTATCTTTTCAGTGGTAGTAGTAGTAGTAGTAGTAGTAGTAGTAGTAGTAGTAGTAGTCGTCGTCGTCGTCGTCGTCGTAGTAGTAGTAGCAGTAGAAGAAGAAGAGTTATAATTATAATTATGCTTATTATTATTATCATTATCATCATCATCGTCATTATTATCATCATTTTTGGTATCATTATTATCATTAAAAATGCATTAATATTCAAAACTAAAGATGAATTAATTATGATTCTTCATGTTTCTCTCGACTATAGTAAACCTATACAGCGGTTTTTTTTTTGTTTTTTTTGTTTTTTTGTTTTTTTTTAATATATGAGGGTTTATCTAACTTTCTGCCAATCTTTCACATCACGCTTTCCCTATTTTTTTCTGAATGAAGCAATTGCACCCAACCAGACGGTTATAGGTCAAAGGATAAAATGCAATCGATATTGGACTTTTATATCGGCTGTTGGATCAAGCGTAAATCCATTCATTTCCTTCCCGTCCCTACTCCTTCGCTTCCCTTACCCGCCTCACCCCCTTCATATTTTGGTCATATTAAAAGAAACTGAATCCTAAAAAGAGTAATAGGGAAAGAAAAGTTAAAGGGACAATTTGAAGAAAAAAAAATAATCCAAAATGGGTTAAAATGAAGATAATATATTATGGAAGTTCGAAAATATCGCTGTACTTTCTACTGGATCTTCAAATTGGCAAAATTTCTTCAAAACTGCCGATTGAGTGGATAAATTTCAATTAGTTTTGTTAACAAATGTTTAGATTTCCCCAATTATTTCTAATATTTCTGTTTGTCAACTTTTGGCTCTGGCAAAATGTGGTGTGAAATGTAGTTTCCCATATCCTAAGCTCACAAGGAGGTGAGACGCTCTTTGAAAGATATTGGGTAAAATATGAAAATTTGGGTTCAAAACAAGGAGAAAGCTGTCCACTACACTGTTAGAAAAAATTAAACAAGTTGTTTAAAATCTTACACAACTGCGTGTTAACCGGTGAATTGCACAGCGTTGTTTAAAAATTGAACATCCTGTAGTTGTTTAAAACTTTAACACTCTTGTTGTTTAAAAATTTACACAACCTGTTGTTTAATGGTTGTTTAAAATGGTTGTTTAAACAGTATAGTTAAACGCTTCTCTCCAAAAATGAAAACGCTCCAACTTTTGGTTAACGTGGGCGGGTATCGAACTCAAGACCTTTCGATTATAAGGCAGACGCTCTATCCACTGAGCCAACACATGTCTACATACACTGATATAATGTGTGATGGATAAGTCCTTCGCCATGATTGAAATGTTTTACCTTGCATGTAACAAGTGATGCCATTGGCTCATGACCATCACGTGACATTTGCTGCGGCCTTTAAACAAAAACCTGTTTAACACAGTGTAATATGTCTTTAAACAGGTCTTGTTTAAGGCTAAAAACCCCCGCTTTTCCGGTTTTAAACAACAATGTTTAAATATCCAACAAGAATGTTTAACTTCTAAACCATCATTTTTTTTAAACCGCGTTCTAACAGTGTAAACCAACCATTTCAACACCTCTAAACTGACCACAACAGTGCCCTTCGCGTTTTTATGATCTAGCTGGTGTTTCTAAGCTGCTATCTTGAAAGTTGTTGGGTCTGATTCTACAATAGTTTCATCTTAGCTTCCTGCCCCTTTTAGGAATAAATTTTCATTTATTTAAAAGCACTTTTTTTTCTGTATTATGTTGATGTAGGCCAATGTACCGTATGTATTTTATGACTGGTATTTGTCTCATACTTTGATTGACTGCGTTCCATTTGCATTTATTATTATTAATGTGATATATTGTCAATTCATTAGGTACGCCCCGCAAAATTAAATTGATGTAACCGATTCCTTTTTTTCAATTCACTGATTTTTTTTCCCGTTCCACTATGGGCTGCACATAAGTTGAAGCAAGAATTAGAAAGGTATGGAGAAACATAAATAGAAAAGAGATTGAATGAAGGATGGATATAGAGGTGGGGTGGGTATGTAGAGACTGACAGTGACAAGATAAAGAGGGGATAGAAGAGTGTGTGTGTGTGTGTGTGTGTGTGTGCGTGTTATTTATGGTATGTGGGTGTGCTAGTGTGCATGGGTCTGCGTATCAGAGAGAGAGAGAGAGAGAGAGAGATAGTGGGGAGGGGTGAGAACGGGAAAAGGTGAACATGATAACGAGAAAGTAAGGGATAGAGAAAGGGTGAAACCTGTGTGCGTTTGGTGACCGATCGGAGATTACACTGTTAAAACGCTGTGTAAAAAAATATTACACAACTTGTTTGAAATTTTACACAACCGATGTTTACTCTAGAAACCATCCAACTCTTGTGTAAAGTCATTACACAACACCTGTTTTTTTTTTCGAAAGTTTAATCAACTGTTGTTTAAGAATCTTGCACAAATGTTGATTAAAATAAGTTTAAAAAACATACTTGTTTAAAGAAAGTTATTTAAAATTAAAAAAAAAATGCCGGTGCCAGGAATCGAACTCACGACTTTTTCCATCCCCAGTCAAGTTATACGACCACCAGACTTCGACACTGCCTTAAGATAAAGCACAGTTTCTATGTATGCTGATGATACTTGTATATACTATATCTCAGATAATCCTGGTGATTTTGTTCACTCAGTTGGAATGCTCACGTAAATTTTGTGAAAACAAAAGAAACTACACAACTTGTTTAAAACTTCACACAACCATGACAACCGCTGTTTACTATATAGGAACCATCCAACTCTTGTGTTAAGTCATTACACAACACATGTTGCTTAAAGTTTAATCAAATGGTGTTTAAGAATCGTACACAACTTTTTTTTAAACAACACTTTTTTACACAGCGTTTTAACAGTGTATGTGGGTGGGTGAGGTGCGTGTATCTGAGAGACAGAGACAGAGAGAGGGAGAGAGAGAGAGAGTGGGGTCAAGGGGTCGAGAATATCATGACGACATAGCTAGAGGGTGACATAGGCGATCGAGGAGAGAGTCAAATCAGTGTACGTTTTATTGTGAGTGGTGGTTTTGTGCGTGAGGATGATGGTGTGTGTATCAGGTGAGGGGAGCAAGAGGTGGAGAGGTATACAGATAAAAACAAATGAGAATAGATTAATAGACACATCTTCATTTATTTAGAGGCGAAGTCGGTGCCATCAAAAAACAAATGCACAGAGAGAAAGCAACGGAAAACTGGACGTCCCCTTCATTCCTCGTTGTCAGAATTGGAATAATGAGACACGTTTATCTTTCACATGACACAAGTTACAAGGCCAATATTGCGTGTCATCGAATGTACTCCATCTTGTCAGAAATAATCAGAACACTCTACTCTTCAATTTCGTCACATTTTGCCTGGAACCTATAGCAACACAAACAAAGCACTCATCCACCACTTAGTTCCCCTGCAACATTCGATTGTTGAACATGAGACCCGTGGTGCTACGTGTATTGTGTGTGCATGCATGTGGAGGGAGGGGTGGGGGTATCTGTCCAAATGTGGTAAAATTAATACCCCTTCCTTTAACGGGGATGCTCAGAAATAGACATTTGTACGTTCATCTACATAGAGCGTTCCTTTTGAAATATGACATGATATTGCACCTAAGAATGTACTTTATGATGATTCTTTGTAAATATAATTTTGTGCATTTTATTCCCATTCACATGAAATTATTATTTTAAGAAATAAACAAAATCCGGATGGAATATGGACTTATTGTCCTCATGTCCCCAGTCCTCAATGCGACAGCGTTGACATAAGATACGATACACAACAAATGACAGATGCACACTTTTTTTCATAATCAACTTCCGTAGGTTATAATATATAGGCACCTTTTTTCAATCTCGGTCACGTGAGGGCGACCTGATGCACAAAAATGTGAAATTGCGAGATGACATGAGTTGTTTCTTATATGGTTTAAGCCTACAGCATTCCACTACTCCTGACCCAATAGCCAACATAGTTTGAAAAGATAATTATACCAACTTGAATTACGTAAAATCGAATTTCTCGTTCTTTTTTTTTTTCTTTTCTTTATTTTGTACTATTTTTTTTTTTTTTTTACCTGTCAAATTTAAATAAATAGTCAGAGAATTCTATGTAAATGTAAACCTTATTGAAATTCAATGTGCCAAAGAGGTATAATTTGCGTGGGAAAATAAAATCAGTAATAACATATGAAATATACAGGTCGAACTTTTTCCTTTGATTGAAAAAGTTGTCTTAATATTTTTAATGTATAAATCGCACAAATCGGTGATTTTAGAACTCAATCAAATATTCCAAATTGACTATGAAATACTTACGTCAATTTAAAAAAACTGAGTAAAACGCTTGAATTCATTTTTATTTATTACCTCTTCGTTTATTCTTAATGCTAGTAGTCATTCCACTTCAGCTCCAAAATCTTCCCTTCAGCATGGATTTGGATGGATTTGGATTTCGAAAAACTTGGCTAATCTTGAAGTTTCTTAAAGCATCACATGTAGATGGAGCTGTCACTCTATTAGAGATAAATCTAATATGACTTATCGTCACATATTTTATATTTCCAATTCCCTCTTTTATAATGTGTCTCTTTAATTTTCTATCCCTCCGTCACTCCTCCTCTCCCTTCTCATTTTTCTGTCCTTCACACGCTATCGTTCTCTTTTTCTGCTATCGAGGTAGCAAAAAAACAATACAAAACAAAACAAAAATGGTATACTACTCCCCCTCTCTCTCTCTCTCTCTCTCTCTCTCTCTCTCTCTCTCTCTCTCTCTCTCTCTATTTTTTCTCTCTCGTTCTCGCTCTTCTCTTGTCCTCTCTACTGTCTTCATTCATGGACCTAAGTGATATCCTCATGAATTCGTAATTATTTTTCCCCCAGAAGCATTTATATTTTCTTTTGCATTTATTTCTGATCCATCAGATACCATAACATAATCATCACCTACTTGCATAAGCCATATTGAAGTCCAGAGGTTGATCTAGTACATGTATCGGAAACTATAACACAATCATATCACCTCTTTGAATTTATATTAATCTATTTCGGTAGCAAATAAAGTAACTAGTTATGTCATGAGAACTTTACCTTGCACCGGAATTGCCTTGCATAAAATGAATTTCATCTTACCAAGCAAATTGAACATCGTGAATTCAAATGAGTTTTCATGCATGAAATATTATTTCAATAGCCGCGCTCTAATTTTTTATTTATTTTCTTTTTCCTTTTCTCTGTTTATTGCCATTCGGCTGTCAACAGATGCTTCTGTTTATTCAATTTAATATGATATACCATTTATAGTCGAGTAACTAATTAGGGTGGTATCTCACTTCGCGGAGACGTCTCCGCGAGGGATAAAAAGTATTAGAGACGTCTCCGATATTTCATACCGTCGCGAAGACGTCTCCGCGACGTCTCTGCGACAATTAAAAAAAAGTGTCTCAAAGCAGTTTCAAAGTACCGTCTCCAAATAATGTCCGCGAATCATGAAACGTCGCGGAGACGTCTCCGCGACAAGTTTCAAAATCGTCTCCAAGTAGTCCCAAATCCGTCTCAAGTAGTTTTAAAGTAGTTTCCGCGAAGTGAGATACCACCCTCAGTTCACAAATGCCATGGCTCTTTTTACGTTCTTTATTGTGAACTCCATTTTAGAATTTTGAGCCCGATGCAATAATAGCCTATTTTCCGGTGATGTTATAGGGTGTTATACAAAATATTGACTGAGAGAATATGTGTATATTACAAAGAATAAAAATGCGATGATACAAAATAACACAACTTAAACAATATGCTTTGAAATAAATGCTTTTTTTGGTCAATACGAAAGAACAATAAAATGAACACAACGCAATGGACGAGGCAAAGGACTACAACCAATATGGCGCCAGAAAAAAAAAGTATTACACCTTCATAAGAATACCATTTTGGGGAAATTAGATAACATGATTTTTTTTTATCAAACGCTTTTTAAAGCAATATTCTTGTTAAAACAAGAATATTGTTTTCCTTCCAAATCTAGGAAACGCAGTTCTATAAAGATATGTGTATGCTTATAAAGATAAACCAGGCTATCGAAACATTTACGTGCATCGAAACGACACATTTTATGGGCTCTCAATGGAGTTTACGGGATAGCCTGTCTTGTCTACTGGCGCCGTGAAGATGTGCTTTTTCTCTTTTCTTGTATTTTTGTTAAAGGTACTCAGCAATTTCGACTTAAGATTCCAGCAAGAAAGATGACGTCACGAGAATGCGTTTCTATGATGACATAATGGACCGTATGCATAAAAAAAAAAAAAGAATTGTTTTTCACTAAAATTATAAGATTAAAAAATAATTAAATGTAATCTTGTCAAAAGTCTTTGAGATAGAAATATAAGCATTAAAGGTGCGGTTTCATGCACTGGCGGAGCAAATCTGATTTATGTATGATCCTTTCAGGAAACTTCTCTACTGTTATTCGTTAAATAATTATGAAAATTGGAGAGATCTCCTAATTTTTCTGCTTCAAATCCTAAAGAGGTTGCCTTTAGGGAGTTATCAAGCACCGATTATCACACGGTTCAAGAGGCAGACTGGTCGAAAGAGGGGATAACATTCAGTTCTAAACCGCCCAGCTGAGTACATACTATTCAAAAGCTAGCCGTGATATCTACGTAGAATTTGGGGGTTTTGAGAGGATGCTGCAATTCTGGACATTTCTCATGAGAGTTGGAACCCCGGCCATACAAACAATTCAACTCCGTACCGATGAAATGTTCCTTACTCAGAGGTAACGTTGTTGTATGTTTGGTTGTGTGACGGTCTGAAGTAGGTTTTGCCGGTGTGACTGGCGGCTTATGCTTCAGTCATACTGTAAAAAAAAGAAGAAGATGATTCCAGAATAACTCACAACCGACCCCAAACTTGACGTTAGTAAGAATGTAACATTTTGTATGGTCTGGTGTAGGTTTGGAATAAGTTTTACCTGTGTGGCTGACCGTTTGCGTCTCAGTCACATCGCAAATTGGAATCCTGGCAAACTCAGAACCGACATGTGACTTGGCATTCTCATTAATGTAATACTGCGTATTCTCTGATGAATTTTTGGATCTAGCCTTGTTGGTGTGACTTAGTGGTTTTAGTCAGAGAGTTTGGAATTCGTACTTTGATTGAATTTGGAGCGTTGGAGCGTATTCTATCTATATGATTTAACAGAATATAACCAGTTGGATTACACATGTGTTTCTTTTAGTTTGTTATCCTCATGATGACAGAACATGTTTTTTGCTTTTCTTTTTTACATACCCCGTTGGGATGCCAAAATAATAAAGGTAAATAATCAATTCATTTTCCTTTTTGCAAAGTTTAAATTATTTATCAGGCTATTTAGCGGGCTTGACAGCGAGTCAGTGACTATAACTGGAGCACCAGTTACTTTGTATTTAATGTCACTGAAAATGCAGGAGTTTTGAACACAACATAAGGTAGACACATTCCGGGAAAACGGCCCCAAAGTGAAGATCATGTGCACTTAGTGGCGCCCTGATCACGGCGCCAAAATGGTGGTCATGTGGTAGCGCTCTATTCACGGCGTGCAGGGGTAGGGTGGGGAGTCCTTTTTGTAAAGTTTAAATCATTTGTCAGGCTAGTTAGCGGGCTTGACAGCGAGTCACTGACTATAACTGGAGAACCAGTTGTACACGAAGCTGTATCACTTTGTATTTAATGTCACTGAAAATGCAGGAGTTTTGAACACAACATAAGGTAGACACATTCCGGGAAAACGGCGCCAAAGTGAAGATCATGTGCACTTAGTGGCGCCCTGATCACGGCGCCAACATGGTGGTCATGTGGTAGCACTCTATTCACGGGGTGGGGGTAGGGTGGGGTATATTGGGTTTTGACAGACGTGTATCAATCAGATATGATTATCTACGTCTAGGACCGACCTTTAACGTCACCATCCGAGAGACGTTAAAGGGTTTCGAACCGGGGTCCGCTCCATACCAGTTTGTAGGCTGATACAGAGAGTTGACAATGAGCGTTACCGCTCGACCAACTCCTGATCCCAACATTATGATCACGTGCACTTGGTGGC
Organism: Paracentrotus lividus; assembly: GCA_940671915.1. Taxonomy (NCBI): domain Eukaryota; kingdom Metazoa; phylum Echinodermata; class Echinoidea; order Camarodonta; family Echinidae; genus Paracentrotus; species Paracentrotus lividus. Next base: position 22,782,885 of record CALNVZ010003431.1, on the reverse strand, counting down.
GCCCTGAACACGGCGCCAAAATGAACGCCCGGCTAGGAAAGTTGCTCACCTTACCATAGCTTTTTAAACTTGTCCCTCTTCAATCCAGATATTTTATACATAATATTGATGTGTATTTAAGAATTCATTACAATAGTTGTATCTGACATTAGTATAAGAGTATGCTACCATGTAGTAACAATTGCCCCGTATTTCCATAAATCTTTCGGTTAGTGTTGATTAAATAAAAGGTCCTTACATACTTTCGATCGATAAATCTAATCCCACCCCTAAAAAAAGCCCTCTTATTAAAACCAAATAAATCATATTTTGAGACAGGTGTCGATTCTTTGTCATAATTATACCGAGTAGATAATTCATATCGAGTGAGGTCGACCTTAAAAACTAAAGAGGGTTGGATTTCATCGCTCTAATAACTTCCCTTTTTGTGCGGTTACTTCAGGCTAAGACGTAATGTAGTCTATCGTATCAAACCCTTTTTAGTATTATTATTATTTCAAAATTGCTGCAGCTTATCATTATTTTACCATGTCTTTAAATTGTTCTTGTATCGTAGATTTGAGTTCATAATTTTTCCATGCTTTTATTTAGTTCTTGTTTAGTTAGCATTTTGGGATGATTATACCTGGTATCAGCTTTAACATCGACCCTTTTCATTATTCTAAAATATTTGTTATCTAATATTTGTACTTTCCTACACTCTTCTATTATCAGTATTATACCTGTTCCTTATTCATATTTTTACGTTTTTAATCATTTCTTCATTTTTATTTTTGCGTTTTATCTTCTTCCCTTTCACCTTCTCATATTCGTTGTTAATATCCCTTCACTCATGACAGATATTTTGAATTAAAAATATTACGCCATGAATGAAAACGAAAATGTTAGGAATCCTCACCATGTTTTAGTAACCTCTTAGTCTGAAACAAGATAAGTCTTAATAATAGCTCAATTCTTAATATTGGAGATGCTCGTCAGCGCACCAACTCTGGTTCTATCCAATGCAGCGGTTCGTGAGCATCAAACTAATTTGACCCTAAAGGATGCTTTGAAAAAAAGTTCAAGTTTGCACCTGCGTGCTTCAGGCTCGTTCGTTGAAAATGAAAATGAATAAATATCAATGATTCACTATCCCATAGTGCTTGTTATTTTAAAAAAGGTATTCTTGTTTTCCTTGGACAGAAAAATAATTAGTTATTTCTTTCGAGGAAAGTGAATTAAATAAAGAAGGATAAAAAGAAATAATATTCACTTCAGCAATCACCTGCGCTCCAAGGTGAACAAGATATCGTTTCAACCAATTGTCTTTATAAGATAGAAGATAGAAGAAATTATTCGTTTGTTTCAAGTGAGGTCAAGGTATATTCACTGGGAATATTTTTCATTTTAGTAAAGTGCTAATCAGGTCAGGGATTTTAAATGGAAATATTTTATATTTGGTGTCGACTACACTGTCTAGATATAAGTGTCACAGTTATATTGTCACTCTTGCTAAACCTCAGTGATGTCCATCTTCTTTGTGATTCTCACTCTGTACATTACAACTGTTTTTCTCTCCGTTCGGGTCTTCAACTTTCTTTCAAAAACTTTCTTCAAAAACAAATTAAAAAAACACATTCTTTCACAGTACACAGCAAATTCAAGATGAACAAAGCAGTACCCACCCACACGACCACCTCCCCATCCACTCTCTCGCCAACTTCCTCCTTTTCTTCCTTCACTTTCTATTCTCATATTCATCATACCCTTGTTATGTTCTTCCCCCCCCCCTTTTTTTTTTTATACTCATGAATCATCTTTTCTCCCTCCCATCGTTATTCACTTTTCATTATCATTTTGTAAAATAATATGTATATATGCGTAGAATTTATATTTGAATAGCACAACATAAAATAATGGAATTGCTATGCGTTGTATTTTTTTCACTTTATAGGGGCATGTAATCTACAAGCCATGCTTTTTAACATGTCTCTTATTCTGTTTTTTCTTCAAATGCAACAAGATATTTATGCCTAAGATTGTGCTTTAAATTTCAATTAATTTTGTAATACGTTGTTTTTAAGATTATGTTTATATGATTGTTATGTTATTTTGTTGTTTTTTTTCCTGAAAGAACGGAATTAATAAATACTGAATTGAATACTGAATTGAATTGAATTCTTTAATAACTATCTTCTTCTTGTTCTCCCGGTGCAAGTACAATCCTCTGATTGATTGATTTTATTTGCTTTAATATTTTTCATTAAATTTGATATATTTATGTTCTTATCCTTTCTTTATTAAAGCAATCGTCGTAGTTCATGCCAGTCAAACAATAAATAGTAATGTTAGTTGCGATTTATATAGCACCTAATATGAATGAGTTTCATCTCTAAGTGATTGTATTATTACCTCTGGCAATGTCTGGTCATCAGATTCTTTAATTCTTTCTGACATCTGTCCAATCCCAAATGGATCATTTTTTTTGCATCATGACAGCCACTATGGCGCACTCATAACTCTTATAACATAGACACCAGGGTTAAAAAGGGAAAATGTGTATCGAAAACTATGTTAACTTTATTTCGCAAGGTTAACGCCTTGGGGTCCGCCACCCCTATAGGAGCCCCTTGCTCTTATTTGGGATGCTTCTAAACATAGGTACATCATGTCGTTAAATTGTTCTCAGATCACAGAATGTTTCGCTTCAATTTGTAGGAACTATGCCCTTTACCTTTCCCATTTCCAAGGCAAATTACATTGATTTCGTGACATTCATTTTCGCCTGTTTTTGTCGACTCGGTTTCCTCCCAAATTCTTTAGCACTATGACCAAGACCATGGAACAGAATATCCTTCATGACATTATGTACGTTCAGGAAGGAACCATGCCTATTACATGTACGGTACTGCTCTATTTATTGCTATTTTCATAGCTGCCCCAAAATGAATTTTATCTATTATTATTATTTTTTGTTGTTGCATTGACCACTCCTTCAACTTCTTTGTTCATCGTCATTGATTATCTTCGTTGACGTGGGTATATTTCACGTAAGATTTGACCAATTATATGCTATCAAAATTTTCTATTAAACGTGAACAAAGCGTCACAAGATAAATATACAAGTGCTTAATGTAGGAAACATGTCATCTTTATACACAGGTTCCGTCAAGACGGTTTTGATATCTTTTCCATTATTTTTGGAAGACCTTGTGCTGCTGTTCAAAAGAACACATAGTTACCATACTCTATTCATGGAGTCCACGATATATCCCGGTGGGACCACAATGTGACCACAGTGTACAAAGACCATGCTAACTGTATCATGTCACGATACTCACAGTGTGAATCATAATAGTAATGGAGCATTTTTGTCAAATACTGATAAAGCTCACACTATAATCTCTTTCAATGCATAATAATAAAATACACGGTGCGTTCATATAATCACCATATAGAGGAAACAATTTACCACATTATGTTCACACAGTTTTATACTCTGTCGGATAATGGTCGAATAAAGTAAACGGATAATAAACAGATAGTAAGATCTCGTCCTTGTACGATGGTTGTGCGTCTTATTGTGTATGTGCACTGTACTTGTACGTTTCCCATATCGTTAAAAGCACTATAGGCGACTGCGCATTTCCACAGGACGCATTCAGGACGACTACCGTTCAAACCACATACGCGACGGATGACAAACGGACATATAGCGCATAACTATCGGATAAAGGACGGATCCGTTTATGGTAAGATTTGTGTGTGTGTGTGTTTGGTGTGTGAGGATGTGTGTGTGTGTGTGTGTGTGTGTGTGTGTGTGTGTGCGTCTGTGTGAGAGTGTGTGTGTCTGTGGAGAGTGTGTGTGTGCGTGTGTGTGCACACACAAAGTTTCTGGCTGCTTTGACGGACGCTACCTACGATGAACGTTCACCCAAATGTAATAGCCACATAACAAATGAACAATAGTACCCTCTGTTTCTTGTACGATCCCTGATGACCGTGTCATCAGCGGCAACAGATCAGTGCTTTGATTTATTGAATCCGGGAGTCGGTTTAATTGGAGATGAACGCATTATTGAAAGGCATACCAAACACCACCAGGACACAATTCCGTGACCTCTTAGTTCAATATCACACACACACACACACACACACACACACACACGCGCGCGCGCGCGCGCACGCACACACACACACATACACACACACACAAAGGAGGAGGGGTCATTTTTTATTATAAACTTGTACATCATTTTCTCGTGACACGAAAATCAGAAAGTATGTTGGTATTCTTAAGTACATTCACCCCGTGGATGCAAGTTTGTAAGGATACGAGACCACACGTTAAGATCATCTACTCTTATCGTCGTCCCTCTCCTTCTTTTTGACTCGTCACTCTCACTTGACTCTTTGACTCTCGACGTGCATCCAGAGTGTGTTCAGACAGTCAGGTGTCATATCTGTACAGTGTATATCAATAAAATGGTCACTCAAAATGTAGACGGCTCGCCGCCCCCCCCCCCCTTCAAAAAAGAAAAAGAGATAAATATATCATTTTATCTTGACACTTTGTATATAGCATTTAGCATAGGGTGAACCCCTCTTTTTTCCAATGACACCTTGCTGGCAATGTAAAGCATCACTAAGTAAATAAGAAATGAATGTAATGGGTAAAAAATCTACTTTTTGCAAAAAGGATGAAAGATGATATGTGAAATTGACTTTATACCTGTCATTGAATCCACTTGGGTATGTGTGACATATGTGATGAAAGAAAGGTATCATTATAAAGACGAGTAGTTGCTCTTAAACCATATATAAATGAGAAAAAAAGATTGGCATCATGGTATAGGGCCCCTCTCCGTTTGAATTACCTTTTCTTTGTACACATTGAAGAGAGAAACTCTGTTTAAATTTTCTGTCAAACTGGCGAGACAGACCCTAATCTTATACCAAACTGCAAGCGTGAATATGTGGCCCAAATTAGATTACTTCTTAAATTACGATGACTTGATCGCCTTGGATAAAGATCGATTTCAATTGAGACTGTGAAAGACAATAATGTGTGGATATTAAACAAAATAGAATACCAAGCGTTTACGTTTTCGAAACCCGTGCAAGATGGAAATTTTAGACGGAAAAGTACTTGGCATAAATATAACAGAGGTGTGAAAAACCAACTTCCCCATTTTTGGGGTCGTACCCCCCCCCCCCCCCCCCCCCCCCCCTCCCCGTACGCCCACCTCCCTCCAAATGACGTCCACCTTTTTTCTCCTTTTTGTATTATCTTATCTCAAATACACCAAAAATGTATTTATATACATGTATGCAGTTAAAGAATTATTTTGTGAATTTTGTAAATAATAATATTCAATGTTATTATTCACGATTCGGTTTTGTTCAAATGTAAATATGATTTCTGTGGAAATAAAAAAAGCAGTTGAAATTGAAATTGAAATTGAAAAGGGGCCACTTATCCTGTAAGAGCTATATCAAATATTCGTGCATTACCGCACAGATACTAAATGTTGAGGTTTTTTTTTTTTTTTTTTTTTTTTTTTTTTTTTTTTTTTGCTGTATTTTTTATGAATATACCACCACACTGTTTTATTTTTTTTTCTTCCTTAAAAAAAAAAGGGAAAAAAAATGCTTAAGATTTCATTCTAGAACAATAACTGCTTCTTAAGATCGGTACCGTTCAAAACTATTTTTGCTAATAAATTTTATATCTCAAAAATTTTGTCAAGACCGCTGTTAAAATATTTTAGTTAAAAGTCATAAAAGTTGAAAAGTAATAATGTTAAAAACCTCTCGCTTAAGCTTTCTGATCAAACCACCCAGTCTTAAAAACATAATTTTGGCAGGTAGCTCTGAAATAAAATTATTGTGACTGTTAAATGATGCACGTTATACAAAGGGTTTGCATTCTACAGAGTTCATTTCATTCAGAAATATTTAAACAATCTTAAAGCTGATGTATAGTTTTGGTAACTCTAAGAATAATAATCTTTCAAATTTTGAATTTACTTTGACATAGAATAAAAGATTATAAAACATATATCACATACAAAATAAGATCTAAAAAGCATTATGAACGTGCATAATGTTATAATGTTAATATGTTTTATACAAAAAGTCGAGGTCCCGGCAAATTGAGGTCTACTTTATACCATACTATATTAAAAAAAAATATATAGACACGGTCTGGGAGAAATATTCCAGGATAATGTCTCTGCATAATGCTTTCTGACATGAATTAGCTAAATTTATGAAACAATAATTGTGATGGTTTTGATCAAGAGAGATAATAATTCTTGTAAAAGAGGGCGCTAGATCTGCTCTAACGGTCAAATAAAAATTTTCACAAAGATTCAATGCTTGAAATATTATGTCACAGTCATATTGCTTGTCTAAGATTAGGAGTGTAGTGAATATATCATTGAATCTTTAATACCAAAGTTCATCCTGGGTTTTAATTTGTTTTTAAAAATGCAAAAAAAGAAAAGAAAAATATGAGTGAAGCTTTGGAGAAAATCGACCAAAAGTAAAGATGTTATGAATATTTAATGCTTTGATTTTTTGACGTCACACGCGAGCAGTTCTCCTACGTGTTATGTAGTGTACATTGAATAAAGTGTCATTGTTTTAGAAGAAAATTAATTATTTCACCTGTGCGGTCGATATATCATCATACATATGTTAATATACAAGCCTCAATCATATTGACCCATTCCTGTATCAAGAACCATGAAAAAAGACAAATTTATGGAATTTACATACACAACACATGGGAGAGCTGCTCGCAGGTGACGTCACAGAATCGAAACTTTAAATATTCATAACTTCGCTACTTTTTGGTTGATTTTCTTCAAACTTTCATTCATATTTTTTTCTGCATTTTTTAAAACCAATAAAAATTCCAGGGTAAACTTCCCCTTCAATACCAAAACTATAACAAGAGCTAATAACGATAGCTGGTACACATCGTGATATGAAACAATGCCATACAATGATACCTAAATTAGGCCTAATCATCTTTTGAAGTTAGCCATTATAATAATGATTGAAGACTGTGATCTATAATTTGTAAAATATAAATAAAATGTCTATATTGTAGAAACGAAAAATCTTTATTCCGTAATTGTTGATGATATCGGGTTTCTTCCTTATTTTGTTTGGTTTTATCCTGTCAGAAACAATTTGTTTGCAAAGGGATCAGGTGAACCCAGCCCCCCCCCCCCCTTCCCTTCCTCCCTGCTTGTACGCAATACTAAACCTAATCGATTAGGTGTAACTCGTCTCTTCTAAACACACCCTGTCACTTTGGCGCGTTAATGGCATCCCTTCAAACATCACATCTTCATCTAATGGAGAAGTTTTTATCGATAAAGACGTGACAAAGAATCTATTGACAACCCTCAAAAACCATCTCACTTCTTACTCTTATTTTCTCTCTCTTTCTCTCTAATTTTCATGCTTCGTTTCCCTTTTCACGAAATGAACCATGGAAGACATCTGTGATAGCCAGGCCATGAGCCACAGTATAGACATAGACATAGAGATAGAGAGAGAGAGAGAGAGAGAGAGAGAGAGAGAGAGAGAGAGAGAGAGAGAGAGAGAGAGAGAGAGAGAGAGAGTTTTTTTTTTTTAATGAGAAAAATATGACTGACTACGTATTTTTCTGTATTATTAAAAAATAATACAACAAACAAACTTCAAAATGAAAAGTGTGTCGAAAGGCAATAGATTTTCATCATTTTACCGGAGAATAATGTACCCCGTACTGTTCTGTTGCATACAATGTAATATCAAACATTAAAAGTATGACGCACGGCAGTATGGTAGTACCATAGAGTTACATAGTGCGTATTTAACTCTGTGGGTAGTATAAATCTTTGTCACTTTTCACTTTTCGTACTTTCACGACTTTTCCAGAGAATATTGTCTCCCATTGCTGTAGAAGATATTTAAGATTATGACCACGGCTCTATATTGTGTTAACAATTTCTCATTTCCCTTTACTCATAAATCCCCAGTGCATTGTAGTTGTAATTATATATCATAAACTTAATCATGTTCCCATGATAATTACGCTTGGAGAATACATATTATCTTACAAATTACCACGTGCGCTAAACTAAAGCCTGAAAAGGATTTATGCATGGTGGAATATCACGATGAATGATTCTCCGTCTTCTCTCTCTCTCTCTCTCTCTCTCTCCCCCTTTCCCCTCTCTCTTTATGTTTCTTGTCAGGGATTTCCGTACCTTTCTCTCTTATTTTATGAAAATGATATCTTTTCGATCGAATGGTCGTTCATTTTATGTTTAAAGAGAATCTATGGCAGTGGGAAAGGTAAACCATGGGTCAAGAAAATAATTGTAAGCTTTCAAATTATTTTCAAGGTATTTAGGAAGGATTTTATTGTAGAAAGTTCACTGAAAAGGATTGCTCCTCAAATGCCTTCATTATGATAATGACCAAAAAAGCTGATATGTTCGGGTCCCGAACATGTGAGCACATGTACATGTAGTCCCATACATGCATTCTTGTGTCCAGTACATGTTACTCTTAACATAATTTGGTAACTTTCATAATTTTATAATTTTCTTGATTCCAAATCCTCACATCAATAAACAATTCTTAGATAAATTGTTATCAACCTTTCCCACCCCTTTGAGACAATTTCTTCCACAATTCAATGTTATGACTACAACACCAGATTAGCTTTTAAGTCGATAAGCCTAAATTCTTCCTTACCCTTTTTTTTTTGTCTTGTTTTGTTTTGTTTTATAATTAACGCATTATATCTAACTGAAATACATATCACCCTTTCTCCCTCTCTCTCTCTCTCTCTCTCTCTCTCTCCATCGCTCGCTCGCTCTCTCTCTCTCTCTTTCTTTGTTTTTCTCCCTTAAGTAATGTGGCATTATCAATGAATGAGGGTATTCTTTTTTTTATCATGTACGTGCAGTACATTGCCTTTACCCTAATCTTCTACATTATGTAGTTATTGTACTCTTTATAGAGGGACGGTTAATATCATTATGTGACGAATGAAAAAAAGGTGTTTTTCTTATCATTCAATATGTTTTTATTTCATATTATGAAAGAATAGTTAATAATTTGGCGAGAGAAAGATTTTTTTAACCGTTATTCCCCAATGGCATGTTGTTTATCATGTTTATATGAGCATGATGTTTTTGCATGACAAACATCACTGGTGAATGATTGATTATTACATATTGACGCTTGAATGGTACGGATTTTCCATTTGATTGTACTGAATAAAATTATTATAAAGAATGATGAAGTGAGTGAATATTGGATGTACTTTGAAAATAAATTTTAAGTAGCATATTTTGCGGGAACACCATGCTATAGTCATAAAAAATGACTGTTATAGTGATTCTTTTCGTGAGGTTTAGTAGCTGTGAAATGATTTTTTTCGTGGATCGACGTTTCGACAGTATTAAACTTCGTCATCATAAGATAGCACAGTGTTCTCGCCAAACTTACTACGTACCATACTAGCTAAAACAAATACATATTAAAAAGAAATTTTGTTTTTGAAACCTGCAAACTTAAAAGTATTTTTTTTTAATAGAAAAATTGAAATGGATTTTTTTTTTTTTTTTTTTTTTTTAAAGAATTTTATATGTAAGGCCTAACTTTAGTTTTTAATTGTCTTGTCAAAAAAAAAAAAAAAAAAAAAAAAAAACGCGGTCCAATTTTTCTCAGACGACGAGTAGAATATGATATTGACTGGATATAATTTCACGAAGGTCAACTAATTTGTTTTTTCGCACCTTACTTTTATTATACTCTATAGCTGTTCGCAGGTGGTAGGTAAATATCAAAATGGAAATTCGCCCGTTTTAAAGTTTAACTGGTGTAATTATATTGGGGACATTAATTTTCTGTTGTACAGGAGAGCGAGGGAAAAAATCCCATATATTTAGTCCCAACATAATGTGCTCTCATTATAGGTGAGAACAATATGTGAAGCTTGTTTTAGTTTAGTTAGTTTAGTTTAGTTTAGTTTAATATTAGCATAACGTTTTCAATGATTTGATAACCTCCATTAAAAAAGACAATGGTGTAATTTTTACCGGGAATTTTTCATAGTAAAACTTAATGATCATCATCATTGTGTGATATTTTGATGGTTCTGTGTAAAGCGGAACTTCTGTAATGCTAAAATAAATGCTATAAATATGGGGACGGCCCCATATACCCTTCCGTCTTGTCTTAACAAAAATTAAATCGCATTTATAGTGAAGTTTATAAATGCAAAGACGAGCAATATTCTAGACGATTAATTACATTAAAATGACCTTTTCAGAATTCAGATTGAAACAAAAGATAATAATCTTATATTCCAATGAGACGAAGTTCTGATATTCATCCTATTACGATCCATGAGACAGTCACACGGAAAAGAAAAGCCCCCAAAAGACACCTGACCGAACCAAACATACCGTTACCGCGAATGGAAAATGAACGGTAGGCTTGGATTTATGTACCTGAGGTATATATTTAAAAAGGAACGGAAGAGGTAAGAAGATTTCCCTTGCGGGGGAATCGGATTTTAATGCTTAAAAATAATAAATGATTTTCTGACAAAATAAAGTTCAATATCCGGAATATTACCCCAGAATGGTTAGAAATTTCAAGAAAATTCAAATACGAGAGAGGATAAGGTACGGTTGATATTTTGAACAAATAGAGAAAGATACAATATTTCCTCTTAAGGGATTTGTCATGAAAATATATCTTGCTTTGCTGGTGAAAAGGATAAGGTATGATTAAAATCTTTTCCATTTTTCATTACTGTGTATGAGGAGTACTTGCTGTTACGAATGATATATCACCGGATTACAGTATAATTCAGTGAACTATCTTGATGACATGACATAATATATCTCCGTATATTTTTCTCCCTGTTCAACTTCATCTCATTTAATACTAATAATCTGTTTGAATAACAATTAGGTCGAGTAGTCGTAAATGCCCTAGCTGTGGAAGAAAACACTCATGTAACTTTTCCATTGATAAGATTTCGTTTCTTTTAAGCTTAATTTGTGCAGTTTTCACATCAAAGCTAAATGTTGTAACTTGATTTATGTGTGGATATATCACATGACGTGACTGTATGGAATGATGATCCTTGATATATTGTTTCATGCAGATTGTTGTTCTTTCAAAGTTTTTAATCGAATCTTTTTACGGTCTTGTACTTAATACCGTAGTCACACCGGCGAGCCCGACTCCAAACCGACCTCTAGCTTGCCATTCACGGCAATTAGATTTTTGGTCGGTCTGGTGTCGGTTTGGAGTCGGTCTCACCGGTGTGACTACGGTATTACAATTATTTCACTGTAAAAGTTAACGTTCTCAGTCTAGTCCTGTATGCACTGCTACTCATTTTGGTATTGAAGAAAGTTCGTATTTTACTCTGACAACAATGGAAACTGTTCTCGTATTCGTCATGCCGTTGTCAGACAGAAACGGATGTATACACTGATAGTAGAATACGGCCCCTACCCGTTGGTTGTGCGTTTTTTCCTGTATGTGTTCGGTACTTAGTCGTTTCTCATATGTTAACGTCAGCTTAAGGCCCCTTTAGGCGTCCTCGCATTCACTATACACACCCGACGAATGCAATCAGGACATCTACCGAACGAATCGCATCAAAAACGGTCATGAATCACAACTATCGGACAAGTTCCGGATATCGTCGTTCGTTCTTGATGAGAATTTTGCGGATTTAGACCTATTTGGATCTTACCCCATTTCTCATACATTCTTATTTGGCCATTTCTGACAGCGGTATTTTACGTTTCTCTTTTCAACCAATAGTACAACTTTTCTTTAATAAAATCAAACAAATTTTGTCTATGCTTCTTAAAGTTTTTATCCTGTTAAAATGATATTGCAAACTGAACTTATGCGTGGGTGTATTGACTGTCATGTTAAGAATGAACATGATGATTGATGATTCTTAATGATGTTTCATGCAACCAAACCTGGTGTAATGTCTTTATGAAATCATTTTACGATATCAATGTCTTTATTAGAAATCCTTTTTACGGTACAAAAATCACAATTATTCCGCAAATGGCAGCGTCCTGGTTTAGCAAAGTTACTCATTTCATAATGATATTGCAGGCAGTATCGACTAAAGATAAACATTTTTCTCCCGTGACTGTTCAAATCCATTCGAAAGTACTACTTTCTATGTGACAGTAGAACACGTATTCACTTTGTCGAGGAAGCTTGCATCGTGATTCATAGTTTGAAGTGATATTACAAATACAATAGGCCTACCTTAATAAACAGTATGATAAATGGATTTCTGAATTACATCATCCTTTGAACGTTTTTGTTTCCAAAAGGGGTTAGGTCCATTTTTCATTAAATTTGAGTTATTTGCCTAAACATAAATACTTTTAGTAGCTCTAGAAGATATGGAAAATTTGAAATTTCTAAGAAAAACTCCTTAAAAATGGCAAAGAAAATTCAATTTATTTTCAAAAGGGGTTAGGTCCACTTTAGTTTATTTCCAAAAGGGGTTAGGTCCACTTTAATCAATTCTGTGAAAATTAAGATTTTTAAAAAATTTACCTGTATTGCTGTGTTTATACATATAATACACTGAACATAACATAATACCCAACCATGGGAATGTAAAATCACATTTAGAAAAAAATATGCTGGTCTTTATTTTTTTATTTTTACTTTTTTATTTCAAATAGTCATTTTTTGGACCTAACCCCTTTTAGAAATAAACTTGACCTAACCCCTTTTGGAAATAAAATATTGGAACTCCTGGCAATGTTGGTGTCATATGTGCTGGATATAATTTCCATTTTTTAATGTCGGAACTAATGCAGAAGTGATTTCTCGCAAACACACTCAAAGATAAGTACAAACAAACACACGCACACACACTCACACGCACCCACACACACACACACACACACGCATAGAAGGGGTTCGATCCAGTTTATTTCCAAAAGGGGTTAGGTCCAAAAAATTTAAGAAAAAAAAAATTGAAGACCTTCAGATTTTTTCTAAATGTGATTTTACATAGCCCATGCTATCCCAAATACTAATGTTGATGTACGCACATTTTTAGAAAACGCACAACTTCAGACTATGTTTTTCTCTCCAGTAACGCAGATGAGGTTCTTGCAATAGTGAATAGGATGAAACCGTAAAAAAGCTCCGGATTTGACGGCCAATTTCAAATTTTCTTATAAAAAAAATCATTAATGAAATTATTGAACCCCTTACCCATATACTTAATGTTTCCTTAACAAGTGGTATAGTACCAGATAAGTTGAAAGTAGCTAAAGTAATTCCAATTCATAAAAAGGTAGTAAGCAAGATATAGGAAATATTCGTCCCATTCTCTTTTAACCTCATTCTCAAAATCCTTGAAAAAAATAGTCTACCCCGCACAATCGATTTCTTTAACACCTACAATATCTTGTCCAAATACAATTTGGTTTCCGAAAAAAACATTCAACAATCCATGCCCTTCTGATGTTTATCAACAAAGTGGCAAACTCTTTTGATGACTGCTCCCACACCATCGGTATTTTCCTGGACTTCTCCAAGGCCTTCGACACCATAGACCATGAGGTTCTTCTTTTAAATTATCGCACTACGGAATTCGTGGGAAGGCCTTGGAGTGGTTCAGGAGCTACCTTTCTAATCGCAATCAATTTGTTATAATTAATGGCCATGAATCCGAAACAAAAAGAGTCACTTGCGGAGTACCTCAGGGATCCTTACTTGGCCCGCTTTTGTTTATTATTTATTTAAATGATTTCCAAAATTGTTCAGATAAACTTTCTTTTCTTTTATTCGCTGATGACTGTAATATCTTTCTTTCTAATAGAAATCCCCACCTCTTACTTAATAATGTAAATACTGAATTGCATCTCGTTTTAAATTGGATTCAAGCAATAAGTTATCACTAACATAAACAAAACGAACTTTATTTTATTCAGTAACACTCTAGAAGTTTTACCAGGACCTGTCTTGCTAAATCATAAGAATATTGTCCAAGTTGAAACAACAAAATTTTTAGGAATACACATTGATAACAAATTAACTTGGAAAACACATGTAAATTATATCAGCAAACTCATTTCCAGAAACACAGGAGTCATTGGTAAACTAAAAAAATATTTTCCTCTCATGTCCTTATTACTCTTTACAATACATTAATTCTCCCTTATTTAAACTACGGAATTCTAGCTTGGGAAATAGCTCTAAATGCCTCATTGATCAAATTTTACTAGTACAAAAAAGAGTTGTAAGAATAAAAAAATACGAGTTTTCTAACCCATACGACCCCATTGTTTTATGCATGTGACCTTCTTAAGATCCAAGATCTCTTTTCATACAACTTAGGAATATTCATGTTCCAACTAACAAAACATGAACTACCCGCCCCTGTATCCTCTTTGTTCGTCATGAATTATACAGTACATTCTTATCCAACACGACATAGTCGTTCTTATCACCTTCCACGTACTCGAACAGCTTTCGCTCACAATACAATTATAGTCACTGGACCCAAACTGTGAACGATCTCCCAATTGAATTAATATCTTCCTGCTCTCTACAAATATTCAAACGCAAATTTAAAAGGTTTTTTGTTTAATAATATACAGCTCCTTCCAGACCCTAGAATAGAACTTTGTACTCGCCCTCTTTATTTTGTCTCTTTTGATCTTCATGTTATTGTGTTTGTTTTTATCTTATTTTTCCAATTTCATTCAATGAATTATCACCACTACAAAGGGAATCTATACCTTACAAGCCTAGCTTTTTATTAGATTTCCCCATATTTCACTGTTATATTATCCTGTATTGATTAATTTATGTTATGATGTATTATTTTTGATGAATGTATTTTTTTTGTTTGAATATTTGTATTATATTGATGTGAAATATGAAATAAACTAAACTAAACTGAAACATTCCCATGGTGGGATATCATTAAAAAATACTGCAAGGTAGGTAAATTAAAAAACCTTAATTTTCTCAGAATGGCTAAAAGTGGACCTAACCCCTTTTGGAAATAAACTCTTCATTATATAAATCTGACTCGTGTAACACAATAGCAATGTCGAGAATACATTGTCCTGTTGAAGTTATGCTATGAAAATGCTTTTTTTTTTTTTTTTTTTTTTTTTTTTTTTTTTTAAAGATTTGTAGAAATGACAAGAAATGTTGTGTGGATAGGTGAATATCAATGTCAATGTAGTTACAAGCATTTTTTTGAAAACGCATAAATAAAACAAAATTTACGATATTCTTGTCTCCTGACCATGATGGGCGCTCTTCTCCAAGTGGTTATAGGGTAAGATAAAATCTTGTTCGACTCGCAGGGCCATGGAGCGTTTTAATGGGGAGGGGGGGGGGGAAATAAAAAAAAAAATCACAAATGGACGTAGGCCTACAATAAATTTTTGTTTTTTTGTTTTTTATTTTTTGTTTACTATTAGATCATCCTTTTTCTTGCCATACATGGGATTTGTTATTATTTTTAAAGCAAAATATGTCTACCACCATCAATACTACGGCACCACAATCGCTGAAATCGCCAACACCACCACCACCACCACCACCAACAACAACAAACAACAACAAAAAACAACACTGCCATCACTACCACCACACCTCATCCCACCACCACCACCACCACCCCCCCACACCACCACCACCGCCACCGGCTCCACCACCACCATCACCACCACCACCATCACCACCACCCACCATCACCACCACCACCCACCCACCACTCGCGATCACCCTTCTTGTGTAAAGAGATATATATTCCACAAGAGCACAGACTTAGTGACCTTTATCCATGTTCAAACGTGTTGTCGATGAAAACGTAACTCGTGCTGCAGATTTTCCCCATCTTAGACACAATTGGGACTTTTGAAGGATTTCTGGATAGCAGACGCGGCGGAACCAGGGGGGCAGGGGGGGGGGCACTGTGACCCCCCACTTTTTCATCCACCCTAAAAGTGCCCCTTTTCATGACTAAAAAGTGCTCTTTTTATTAGCTAATAAAATGCCATTTTTATAGTAAAAAGGGGCACTTTTATTACTAGAAAGGGGCACTTTTAATACAAAAGAAGTGCCCGTTATTACTCCATATGTCTTTTAAAACCCAAATTTTCGGCTCGCGCTTCGCGCTCGCGGATACGAAATAGGGTCTATAATGCACAATAAACTCAAATTTTAAACTCGTAATTTCCAACACACTCGCGCTTCGCTCTCGTGGATACTCAATAAGGTCTATAATGCACAATTAACTCCAATTTTGAGCTAAAAATTTTCGGCTCACGCTTCGCGCTCGCAAATGCTAAATAGGGTCTATAATGCACAATAAACTCAATTTTAAGCTCGTAATTTTCAACTCGAGCTTCGCGCTGCGGATTTTAATAGGGTATATGATGTACAATTCACTCAAATTTTTCGGCTCGCGCTTCGCTCTCGCAGATACTAAATAGGTTATATGCACAGTTAACTCAAATTTTCAGTTAAAAAATTTCAGCTCGCGCTTCGCGCTCGCGGATACTAAATAGGGTCTATAATGAACAATTATCTCAAAATTTTAGGCTCGCGCTTCGCGCACGCATTCCACTTGTTTATTATTAATAAAATTAAAGGCAAATTTTCTGCGCACCCCTACTTATCTGAACACTTTTATCTTAAAGCCTCTGGTCTCAAGTGCCCCCTTATCAGAAAAAAGTGCCCCTTTTCCATCGTGACCCCCCACTTTCAAATTCGTTCCGCCGCCTCTGCTGGATAGGCTATAGGCCTATGTGAAGTTCATGATGTTAACTATTGTTTATCGAGGAGTTGTACAAAAGTACCATTAACCAACTTCAAATCACTGCTACATCATATATATATATATATAATGTGAGTTATATTTATTACTTAATATTGATTAGTGAGTATATGAGGGATGCTTATGTCATCTTTATAAACTGTTCTGTTGGTTTACTCATAACTGCCTTATTTTGCCTTGTTGATTCATACAGAACTAAGCATAAATTCGTTAGTTTAATATTATTCGAAGAGTTCAATAAGCAATACAAAAGGAATTGACACCGACAGCGTGAGACTATATGCTTCTTCCTGTTTAAGCTTTCGTCTTTTAATAATACTTCCTTCGCGAAATCTCATTTGACTATTTTATATTAGTACATTAGCCAGAAAATTTAAGGAATACTATACATACTCTACAAGATTCTCAAGTTAGAGAATATTTGCTTTGTTAAAAGAACATATTTAGTAAATACATTAATTTCTATTCCAACTTACTTTATATAACAATCAATGCTATACTTAAGTCTTGGATACAAAATAAGTAAACTAATGGAATACATATTCACTAGAATAAGATTAAAAAATAAAAAAAAATAAAAAATAAAAAATAAATTAGACATACCTGTAGTGTTACTCTAACAATATATATATATATATATATATATATATATATATATATATACAATATATATATTTATATATATATATATATATATTATATATATACACTGTTCGTCATAAAGGTGAATATTTTTTTCTGGCTCAAACGACATTATGTTGCTCCGGTTTTAATTTCTTGAATGGGTTTGACACCGCTTTTACTTCTTGGGATCCTGGGTATATCTTGGCCGTTCCTTAACCCTTCCAGATTTTTTCTTCTAAACAGTTTGTCACCCCCAGAAGATGGTCATTTTCGTCATTTTTCTTATTTTGGGGGTTTTTGTTCACGCGACCCAACAAGGCCCCGTCAGCCCCTACCCCAAGGAAACACGTCTGAGGTGGAGATTTGTTATTGTTCTTTAAATTAAATCTAGATTGTATGGTTACAGGCTAGACTCTTTTGTCTAGGCGAGGGGTCAAAACTTATTTTGATTGGGGGTTCAACATTGATTTGATTCATTTTTCACCATGGAAATTTCTATCTCCCTAAATTGTATTTGTAAAATATCAACCAAACATAAATAAAAATAAAATATTATCAATAATGACTATTTACAGCCTTGTCATCAAGGCTAAACAAAATTTAAGGGGAAAATGATGATGGTTATAGATTGTTTTTCATTTCTTTTGTTTTCAGCATAAAGATGGAATAAAATATTCCGAATTTTCACCAATCTCGTTTTTTCTTCAACCCTCCCCTAGACAAAAGACCTAAGCCTGTCCCTAGAAATATAGATTTAACTTAAAAAACAATATAAACAGTACACTCAGTCACGTTTCCTGAGGTTAGGACTGAGGGGGCTTGATCGGCCGGGAAAACAAAAAGGGCCCAAAAATGAGGGGGAAAAAAATGGATCATGGGGTTTACAAAACTTTTTGGAAAAGGTCCTCGTGAAGGTGGGTGGAGAATATCCAAGATATAGCCAGGGTCCTGAAAAGTAAAGCAGGGACAAACATATTCAAGAAATTAAAGTCAGAGCAAAATCATGTCGCTATAGCGACAAAAAATATTCCACCTTTATGACGGACAGTGTATATCCGTATTTTTTCAATGACTAATAATTAAAGTGTATAGGGCTACTGAACTTAAATCAAATTGGCCAATCAATCCAGAATTCCGGGGCGGATGGGGGGGGCACCTTTCTTTATTAAGTGCCATAAAAAATAAATAATGAGATAAGGGGGGGGGGCTGCGCAGAAAAAAATTTCCATAGTGACCTGAAATGCAATACTTTTTTTTTACCACCCCTTTAATATTGAAAAATATGTCAGCGCGAAGCGCAAGTGAAAAAGTTTTATCTTAAAATATTAGTTGAAGTTGAGCATTATAGATAAGAAGCAAGTTGATGATCCACGTTTTTCACGTTTTGGTAATATATTGTCATTTTGGGTAGGCTTTAGTCCAGGAAAAAAAGCATCAATTTTTGTTGTGAAAAGTTTGTCGGTTGCAGGCCCCAAGCCCACCCCGTCCCCCGGCCCTCATAACCACACCAATGCTTCTGATTGTCGACAACACACTTTAATAAGGTTTACAGCAGGGGTCAATTGGGTCCATCCTTTTCGTATACAAATTGCATTATTAAAAAAAAAAAAAAAAAAAAAAAATGCCCAATATAATAGTGGATCATTTTTTTAATAATGTTCCCCAACCCCTCCGCCCCCAAGAAAATGAAACAAAACAAAACAAAACACACACATACACGAAAATAAAAACAATGCCCACACAGCCGTGCACGTCATCCGCAGACAAAAATCTTAGCCCCACTATTCAGCAGGTCTAAATTTCGTGAATGACTGGCAGAATCCTGGTACTACTGGTACGATCACAGAGTGAGTTATCTTTACATAATCATTGTTACAGCACACGAACTGCAGCAGCTCACAATAGCGGAAACCTTCCCTGCTTCTCCATAAAAACCTTTCAAAACCAACCATGGCTGAGCAAGTGTAAGTGTTTATTTCCTTATTTTCAATCAGTATAATATTTATGTATATATATGTTGCAATATTATTAATATTTTAGACATGTAAAATCATATTTTATCATCAAACATGACGAACGATTGTGTCGCACCTATTCGCATGTGTGCCCATCCCACTCGCAAAATTCCCAGGCCAGTGGGTGAGGCGGCCTGGAGCACCTATGTCCGTGTCTGCACACCCGGTTGTCCCCGAACCATGACAATGCTGAATTCACGCATGAGTACATATAGATCTACATTGTAGCTCCACTTTACTTCCAGTGCAGGACTTTGAAATACGTTTTATTTTTCATCCACACCCATTTTTCTGAGAGATGTTGACACTAACACTTCATTAGTTCATTTTTCATTCAAATGCTAAGCTTTAGATTCTATTCCTTTAATATTTAACGTTAGATGGTCTCAACATTTTGCATTTTGCAGGCCTAAAAAGAAAGTCAGACAAATTTTAAATTCGGTGGTAGATTTCTACTACTGTAGTACATTTCCATATCTTTTCACCAAATGAAAATATGTCAAGAGAAAAATGGTAATTAATATTGTTATTTTTGTTTATCAGCATGTAAATGGTTATATTTGTTCGTACTTCCATGACATAGCGCAGAAGATTTTAACGGCTTTTCAAGTTCAGTCAGGTCTTGTCCTAATCCTAGTGACTTCTGTGTGTATCAGGGAGGCATTTCATGAAAGGACTTGTCGGACGTTTTATCCGACAAACTGTTATAAGCTACTGAAATGCTTGCATCTGATTGGCTGAGAGCAAACTTGTCGGATAAAACGTCTGACAAGTCCTTAGATGAAATGCCCCCCAGGTCATCTCCCTTCATTTGCCCTAATGACCCACCATCAACCAATAGGCCCTACCAACACCACAGCTTCAGATATTGGACGTATATAGTGAGATGACTCGTAATAAGAAGAGCCTCCCACCGGCCCCCCCCCCCCCCTGAAAAAAAATCCAATACAAAACCAACAAACACATACAAAAAAAACACAATGTACAACTCCCTCGCCCTGAAAAAAAAGGGAGCAATTAGGAAAATGCACCCACCTTTTAGTTATTGGGGGGGGGGGGTGAAGGACTTACCAGAACCTGAATTAAACCAGACATAGCCAGATTTTAAACATGTTTCTTGCTTCAGGCTTGTGTGAGGACTTGCAAGAATATAACCCCCTCCCCTGGAGTGCTTCCCCTTTGCAGCCAGGGTGCGATCATTTTCTGTGATTTAAAATTCACCACTTCCTTGTTCTCTATCACTAGACCTTTAGATGTATGTTCAGAGTAAAGTAAATCAGCTTTCATTTTGGTTTGAACAAAAAATGGTTTTAAATATAAACAAGTTGTAAACCTTACAGGAAATGACTGGTGATCTACATGTACATAATTTAAAAGAGTCCTTCACAATAGGATAGATACAGGCCAGTAATCACCAGATGAAGTTATTTGCTTTTAGTTGATGCAATTGTGATGTAAATGATTGTTGAAGATGTTTGATTGTCCATGAATCAGTGTGGAGTTGGAATGTCATGCTCTGTAACTGTTCTTCATGGACCATTAGATTGAAATCTACACTTGTTTAATTCCAAAATTCACACAAATTCACAAATTTCACTTATTAAAAATTATAATTTGATGTCTATTATGGTAATAAATAGTAATGCAGAATTTGTATGCAAGCAGTACATTCTTTTGTTTAAATTGTTTCTTCTTTTTTTCTCTCTGAGAATTTCACAAAACATTCTGCTTACCGGTAAACATTCTACAATGTAATCAGTCATTTATTTGATTTACTAAAATTCTTTTTAAATACTTGCAGTGCAAACTGCCACGTAACAATTATTTTATTTTTAAAGTGTAGTACTTACTGGAACACGTATCTGCCATTAATCACATAAAACAGTTCAATGCAGGGGACTCTGTTCCAATTTCAAAAGAGAGGTATTTCATTTGCTGTGAAACTTTTATTGTCAAACCAGGAAGTTTGAGTCCCTTTTGTCTACTCACTGTACATATATGCACTGTCTGTATCCTGTTCAAAGTTTACATTCCCCAAATGCTAACTACTGTTCTGTTGTGGTTTCCTTTCAAAGAATGGATGATAATAGTAAAGTACAGGTCCAGGGATTTACATGGTCATGAATTCAGGAAATAAAAGTGTTTTAAAAATTAGGACCAAAAGACACACAAATTCAACCATTCTGTTGAAAGGCTTGAATGTTCTTGTATACAGGCCTGCATAAAAAAAAATAAAAAAAATCTATCTAGGGTATAGTTTTGGACAATCTAATTTAATATTATTTGTTTAAATTTAAATTCACTTTGAGATTATACTAAATCATTTGTAAATAAAGAATATCATTAAAGATTTGCACTAGACAATAAAAGTTTGGTAAAGAAGAAGGAACTGTATTTTATTTTTTCCCTTTATTTTTTTTCTTTATTTCTTTATTTGTTTAAATACATTTTTGCGTACAGTGTTCAGTATATTAAACCAGGGAACTAGAAGTGTAAATATATTCTGAATCTCATTTAATATGATTAGAACTTTCATCAGCTGTAGCTAGCACATGAGGGTGTGCACTGCATTAATGGAGTCAAATCTAATTATTGGACTGCATTCCTGTAATTTCAAAGTCACCAGGAGTTTCAGAGAGCTCTGACTGTACTTTGCATGACGTGTGTGTATACATTACACAGTATACACGGTGAATTTGTGCAGCTTGTGTAAACCCTTTTCTATGTCAATATGATTATGAAGAATACCGGTATATTATGACTGTATGTAAGAAAGTTTTGGAGTAGAATGACACATCAATTTTTATACTTGTATGTAGACTGATTATGTGTTAATTTTTCTAAATTGATCATTTGATTGGTGACCATCTTTGGAGTACATCAACTTGTGTTGCCATAGCAACATATTCCTCATCATCATCATCCTCATGTAGGCTACATGTATTCCCTGTAAACAAGTGCTGAAGATGCTTAAATGCTGTACAGTAAAATGTGGTTTCCCCTATTAAAATCACAGTCACCCATAAATCATGCATACATTATGCCAATGCCTCCATCACCCTCTGGTCGATCCCGATAGATGGTGGCTGAAATTGGAAAAAGGTTTTGATTGCTCTGTGATGAATCCCTGTGATTAAGGGTAGCGCTTGCCTATCTGAAGTGCCATCCATTAACTTGCACTGTGCCTAATATTCAGCTCAGTCACACTCTGGTAGTGAATGGCTACACACAGACACTAGGGCCCTGTAATGTGAAGGGGATATTTATTTTGCAAATTTTGTTAGCCAATCATGCACAATAGAATATCTTAATCTTTTAATGTTCTGTAATTTACAAAGAACTAAATTTGGCCTCCATTGGCAGCACTATAAACAATTCAAAATGTACACAATACAAGGTAATTACAAGATACCATTCAATGCAAGATAATCACAAGTGACTTGTTTACATAAAAATGTAGTTGGCATTGTGACTGAAATGAAGTGTCAACTGGTGAAAATTGCAGCTGTGCTTACATTTTCTCCATGTTTTATAGGGTCATCCATTTGCAAGGTGGAGTTAATTGAAAACGAGTGTTTAATTAATTTATGGGGAAAAGAATTTCTCTTTGATATATCGAAAGGTGCCATTATATTTTGTTAATAATGACACGATGTATTTAGTCTAGGGGTCAGTTAGTGAGAATTGTATTATGCGATAGCATATATAAATACAGTACACATGTTCTCCCTATGCAAAATGTGCAAAATTACCATTTTGTGATTGTACATGTATGAAGGGAAGTTGCTAAAGCTCAATTTCTCTTTGACATTAAAGCAGCCATATTTTCTTTTTCAAACCAAAGTTTACAATTTTCCCCTTTTCTTGTTTTTTTCCCCCACAGTGCTGATATTGCCCTCATTGGTTTGGCTGTCATGGTAAGTGGATGAAGTCTTACAAGTTTTACAATGAATGATTATTAATGATAACCATTTTAGTTTCCCTACATAGATTTTACCACACGTAAAAGAAATTCGGGTCAAACTGGACTGCAATGAATATAGTTTGTTGTAACTATTTTGGTTCCCCTGCATATATTGTACATTTTACTACACTTAAATCTGTCTTATTTCTAGCTTGCATAAACATCGCCAGAGATCAACAAAGTACCTCTTTTTCCTTCTCGGTTGATGAAATCTGATATTTTATTTTTTTAAATCAAAGAAAATCAGTTACCAATTCGTTGTTGTCCAGCATTTTAATTATAGTATAAATGCACTTTTTAGTCCTCTACATTGTGCCAAAATGTAGGGGAACAAGAATCACAAATACTGTAAATTACCAATATTGCTTTGGTAAAAATTGTACTTTATTTCCCATATTTTGCTGTTTTAGGGCCAAAACCTCATCCTGAACATGAACGACCATGGCTTTGTGGTAAGTTTAACTTGCTCAAGACATTTAAAATTTTGTTTAGCATAAAGCATAAAGTGACTTCCAGTTCTTGTGTGAATTTAACCTCATAATTTGTAAGCAATGGAAAGAAGTAATTACCCACTATTTGTCCATGCATACAGTATTCCAGTTACTAGATTAGAATTCACTGAAATTTGATCAGTGAATGTAGTCACTTCCATGATAATACTTACATTTTACTGCATTGTAGGTTAGGTTAATGTTGAAAACTACTGTCTTGTTTTGTATTAAAGGTCATACTATGTGCCTACCAAATGGTAAGGCAGCCAAATTCTCAGGAAATATAGTTAATGGAGTTATACAAATAGAGGAGTTATAACAATGCAAAAAAAAAGTTAAAAGAATCTCTGGAGGGTGTTTTATGAAAGGACTTGTCGGACGTTTTATCCGACAAACTGTTATAAGCTCCTGAAATGCTTGCATCTGATTGGCTGAGAGTAAATTTGTCGGATAAAATGTCCGACAAGTCCTTTGATGAAATGCCCCCCTGATCCAACAACATATGGAAAATTGCATACATGTACTGCTAGGGGTGACGTTAATGTTATACCTCCTCTCTTATATTCTCTTATGTAGGTATGTGCCTACAACCGTACCGTGGAGAAGGTTGAGCGTTTCATGGCAAATGAGGCCAAAGGCACCAAGGTCGTCGGGGCCAAGTCCCTGGAAGACATGGTGAAGAAGCTGAAGAAGCCTCGTCGTGTCATGATGCTTGTAAAAGCTGGCAGTGCTGTGGACGCCTTCATTGATAAACTGGTAAGGATTATGTATAGTAATGAGTCCATGCCATTTGCTCTGGCGGCTATTTTTCCACTCTTAATTTCATGCACTAAGGGAACGATGAATTTTAACCCAAGACTAAACACTATACCCTACCCTTAACCTAATAATAATAATAATAACGCATTTGTATAGCGCCATCTGTCTAGTTAAACTATTCCGAGGCGCATTGTAAAACAAGATGAAAGTGTTGAACAACATACATCATACATGTACATGTAGTTACAAACACATTCTCGTAATAAAAACAGAAAAGAGGGACAGCCTGTGAGGCGCACACTCCAAATCTGCCATGTCAAAGTCAAAGAGGAAAGGATTGTCAATGCCAAACACACAGACAGTAAAAAACAATACCAACAGTACCATAACGGGCCATTCCACGTTCGGGAGGACATTTGTTGTTTTCATCTTTTTGCTTTATATATCTCAAATTCAGGTTGTATTTTGGGCTTTAATTAAACTTTTCTGAAATTTTTAAAAGTTCCTTTAGACTCTGACAGAGTACCATGATTTGTTTTGCAATTTTTCCAATTGGATTCACTTTTTCTTCAATTTTAAGCAGTTGATAGGTTAGAAATATACTAATTCAGTTTAAGATAGGAAATGTTTTGTCAACATGGTATTGTTTTAGGACAAATCACCCTAACATGCATCATGATTTTGACCATGTCCTTTTACCTTTAATGCGAGTTACCAAAGTTCAATGACCCAAGAATCTGAATGGGCTTGACCAATATTTTTCTTTCTCAATCCATTTAGTTTGTCTACAATGTATGTCTGCTTTACATGATGCAAAAAGTAACTTGTAGATCCTAGCAGTTTGAAAAATAGAGGTCTTTAATCTTGAGAGGTACCGGTTATTTGTAACGCGAGTTACCGTGGAATGGCACTCCAACTTTAACCCTAACTCTACAATTTGGACAGAATAAAGCTGTGTTCACTGGAGCAACTGTCGTGTTCCAGTTTGAAAGTTGAGCTCGTTATTATGCAATCCCTTTTTTCTGTTTCCATGTGAGATGAGTCTTTTTATAATCTAAATCTTAGGATTAGGGGCTAGTTTGTGGTTACGAATATGTTTGTGTATTAGGCGGATGCCTTCATCAATAAAGTCCAGGATCATGATTAAAAGTTGAGTTCACCATTTTGCAGTACATGTAAATGTAATCGCTTTTCTGTTACCTTGTGAGAGAGATTTTTCCATAGCCTGACACCCTAATCCTTGCCCTAGATTTACATGTAGTTTTAGAGTTAGGGTTAGGATTATGTTCAGGATCAATGTGCCATTACAAGGAATGCAATTATATTAAAAATCCTGCATTTCACTCAACCTGCACCCATCCCCCTTCAAAGAAAAACAAGGTATTATGTACATAATCTTAAATGTATACCCGGTACATTATCAAATCACAAAATTGTTCAAAATCACTTTTTTGGGGGTATTGTGATCCAGTGTGTTGTTAACATTGGACTGTCCCTCAAACTAGATTGTGTTGTTGTTTCACAGAAAGAATAAATTGTCAAGGTTGCTTTCTTCCCAACATGATAGTTCACAATCTATAGAGTACTTGTTTTTTGTTCAAAACCACTGGCCTGATTATGCGGCAAAATAAATATGACAAAAATATTGTAAAAGCCAAAACAACAGTGCTCATTGAGGCACGACCCTTGAAATCAAAGTGTTCAGGTATAGATGTACATGTACCTAGATATTTTACACTATACAGGATCGTCTTGCTGATATTATATGAATTGGTACAACTACATAACAATTCCCCAAGGAAAAATAACATTAGCCTGCACAGATGAACAATGTACATCTATAAAAAAAATTTGTCTTAAATGTTTTTGCACAATTTTTATTCAGTTATTTCTTCTTGTAAAATTAGAGGAAGATTAGATGATATCTTAAGTAAAAAAAACAGTACTGCAGACATAAATAATGCGACTGTAGGTATGCATATTGTACCTTTTTTTGGTACAATTTTCCGGTTAGGAAAAAGGGAGAATTTACTGTACAAACCCCTTTCTTTCAGTTTTAACTCTGTTAAGCATGTCCCCTGTGAATTGGGGTTTTCATTGAATGTACATTGTACGACTGGTAAGCTGTATCACAACTATCTGTATGTACCTTTACATGTTGGGGGGGGGGGGGAGTGCGGAGGCAAAACTTCGTTAATTATGCATGTACCAGCAGCATTCCAATACATTTGCCTTAAAATTCGCCATATAATTGTGGTTTTTGTATAATTACACATACTGCACGTGGGAATTAGAGAATTTCAAATCCAATGGGTTAAAGAGACTTCATGTAAGGCCCTCATTCACAAAGATGTTCTAAAGTTAAGCCTAGCTTAAATCTGTGGTTTAACTGTATGGGTAGCACAATGTGATACAATCTGGAACAGTACTTAGATGTTTGATTTAACAGAATTGTTGGTACTGAAAATTATAAAAACTGCCTGGGAATGATTAGTACAAAAGTTTTCTTAACCCTTAAATTACGATTCCAGAACCCAGTAAACGTGTAAGGAACATAACAATGTTGACAAATTGTGTCACATTTTGCTACTCATAGTTAAACCACAGGACACCTTTCTGAATACAGGCCCTAAATCTATAAATAATACAATGTACAGAAATCAAGGTGACAGCATCTTTTACATTTTGTACATTTGTGTACAACACATGCATATACATGTACACATGCTTGAACAGTGACAATACATGTACATGTAGTTTTGTACAAATAAAGTTGAGTTGTAATCTTAAGCTTATTTGCATACTGTCTAGTTGTTTTTTTAAATTTTACTTGTCTATAACATCATTCACTTCTCAATTGAATGATATTTCTTTCTTACTTGTGTACATGTACGTCTAGTTACTGAGCACTACACTATGAATTCATACATTGTGATTTGACAGTCAGTACATTCATTTTGAAGAAATATAAACTTTACTTCGAACAATAGTATTTCCACTTTGCAACATTGGGCACATGTACATGTACATGTAGCAACTGATCAAAATTAGCCCACCCAATTTATAAATTACAGGATCAGTGGCCTGATAAAAAGTGCTGTGTCATTCAACTTATTCCCAAACTCACTTCCTTTCAGTCATAATAATGGTATCAGTAATCATATTTGAATAGAAAGAGTTTTAAAGCAAATAGAGGTAATTGATTCGACATTGACTCACTATCAAAATATTGATACAATGATTCAAAGATTACTATGAACTGCATTTTGTATCTTAACTAGATTATGTTGTTCTTTAAATTACCATATTAATTAGACTTGATAAATTCTTAATATTACATGTACATGTACTGCATGTACATGTATATTGAATCATTTGTACTAGGTATAATAAACATGATGCATTACACTGTTTTGTTAAATTTATCAGCATAAAATGGCTATAGCCTACAAAGAATGAAATTATTTTTTTATACATAATTTTTATTTCGGGAGTAACTTTTTAGATTTGCTTAGTTTTATGGGAAACTACTTTTTTTTTTCTGTCACAATGTACAAAAAAAAGTGTGTGGGTCAATCCATTTGGATGTGACATTTTGATATTTTAAAATTTTAGCAAAGTTCACTACAAAACATGTACATGCATTGTCCAAAGGATTTACATAAATTGAGATAATGAATTTATCTTAGATATCATGTGCCATTAAAACTCCATTTTGATGAAGTTAGTGAACAAGACATCAGTGCATAGCTTCTTTTTTTTTTTTAATAATATAAATAACTGTCCACCAATTGTGACCCATGGAATGTCTAATTTGTCATAAGAAAACATTTCCAATTCTTATTAAACACATAACAAATAAATATTATTACTTTTATTTACTATGCTATTAGTATTTATTTAATCCAATTCTTTCCAGGTGCCTCTTCTTGAGCAAGGTGATATCATCATTGATGGAGGCAACTCAGAGTTTCAAGACAGTCAGGTGAGCTAACCGTTTCAGGACAAGAATCATTTTAGGCCCTTATTTACAGTTTATCTTGTGCTAATTGGCAACACTGGAAATTTTTATTTAGTTTTTAATATGTTAAACAAATCAAATACAGATTTTATTTGCCCGTATTCACAACGTAAACTGTGTGTGTAATAATGCTGCGTTGTCGGCCGAGAAAGCACTGAGCCTTTATCTGAGTTTTACTGGCATGCTGCAGTGTTTTGAATGGTGTAACCCACAAGTACCTTTCGGATAAAAACAATCAAATATGCCAGAATTCATTAAAGGAATGTCACACAATTTCTCACACATTTTATATCTTTTTATTCATGCAGAGTAATATTTGACTAATTTCAGCAATATTCAGCAGAATTTTGTTGTTCATTGACATGTCACATGTGACTTTCGACTCCCTCATCACATCTCCATTCATTTTTATTTCCATATGTGTCGATACCTCAAATTTTTTAGAATATTTTTTTATCTGATAAAATGCTTTTTAGATGCCTTTTTCTTGCTTTTGTGGAATAAAGTTGAATTGAATTGAACTATCTTTCACAGAGGAGAGTAAAGGCCCTAGAGGAGAAGGGGTTGCTGTTCGTTGGTAGTGGTGTGAGTGGAGGTGAGGATGGTGCCCGCTATGGTCCCTCTCTCATGCCTGGTGGTTCCCCTAAGGCATGGCCCTTCATCAAGGATATTTTCCAAGGTATCTCAGCTAAAGTGGGATCTGAGCCCTGCTGTGATTGGGTAAGTTAGGATCATGAGAGTTGCTCTTTTTACTGAAATGAAATATTAAAGTGAAATTATTGTTCTGGTCATGACATTGTGATGTGGAAGACATTGTCTAAAAGTGATTTGGAAAGGTTGATAACAGTTCACCTAAGCATTATTTTGTGCTGTGAGGTTTTAGAATCGCCAAAATGATGAGAAATTGACCAAATTCAGCTTTGAGTCACGTGCACTTACACAGAAATGCATGTATGGGGCAACACTAAATGTTCGGGACCCAAACATATCAGTGCTTTGGTATATTTTGGGTCATATTATGACTACATTGGCCAGTTGAAGAGCCATCTTTTATTGTAGAGTCTTTTATCATGATACTCTTCCCAAAGAGCATGAAAATAACAGGAAACCTCGCAATGATTTTCTTTACCTTTCCCACACCTTTCCATTACACTAGATTCCCTTTAAAACCTGTCCAATGGTTAATTATAAAGCACTTTTACAGCCTACATTTCAATTGATTGCAGTCTATTGAGCTCAGTTGTACAAGTATGTTAATTGAGGTGATATCATATGATTGCAATCAACTTTGACATTGATCACAGGCCGAACTCTGTACATGTACGCACAGTTGACCGAAGGCCCGTTTACTGATGCTTTGGAAATGAATTTTTCAGGTTTTCCATCGTGACAGTGACACATTATTACATGCACTGAGACCATGTACAATTTTTGGCTCCACAGCTCTGATTTCTGAGAGCCTCCACAAATTTATTTGGTCCCTTTTAAAACTGAAAACAAAATTAGTTTGGAACTTTTACGTGTACATGTGAGTCACAATATTTTGTATTTTTGTCTCACCTTGTAGGTTGGAGAGGATGGAGCTGGTCACTTTGTGAAGATGGTGCACAACGGTATTGAGTATGGAGACATGCAGCTGATATGTGAGGCTTATAACCTTATGAAGGATGTCCTTGGTATGACATGTGATGAAATGAGCAAGGTAGGGATTATTCTGTACTCTCTATCTCTCCCTCTGTTTCCTTTTTCTGTCTCTCTCTTCTTTCTCTCTTTCTCTTGCTCTCTCTTTTGTTCTCTTCTTTTCTGTATTCTCTCTTCATCCTTTTCTGTCCTCGCTATGACATGTGATGATATGAGCAAGGTAAGAATCATTCTGCAGTGCTCTTGATGTTTTCACCTTTCCATTCTTGTTTTTTTTTCTTCTTTTCTTTATTCTTTATTTCTCTCTTACTTTCTCTTCCTCTATTTTTTTTCTTTTGCATATTTTTCAATTTCGCTTACTTTTGCTCATATTTCTTTTTCTTCCCTTTCTCAATTTATCTGTTCATGTCTTATCTCTTTGTCTTCATTTCTTTATTTGTCTTTTCTCTTCCATCCTTTCTTTTTCCTTTTCTTTCATTTTATTCTGTTTCCATGTCTCTTCTACCAGTATGTTATTTTCCCTGCTCTTTTTATTTATTTGTCTTCTTTTCCCCCTCTTTCTTTATTTTCATTTGTCTCTTTTCACACCTATTTCTTACATTCTTTCTACCTAGCGATTTGTATCAAGGTGTCATGTCTTTCTTTTGTAATTTCAGGTCTTTGTAGAATGGAACAAAGGAGAGCTTGATTCATTCCTGATTGAGATCACTAAGGATATCCTAGCATTCAAGGATGAGGATGGTCAATTCCTCGTTGAGAAGATCAGGGATGCTGCAGGACAGGTGAATTATAAATCATAACTTACTTGATAATAGAAATCGGTAGTGTATCCTTTTAAAGAACAGACTCATTTGATATGTTGAGCACATGCTTATATAGTTCATTGATGTCAAATATATAAAAAAAAAAAAAAAAAATCTGCTGTTTATTGGGTAGTCAAATTCAAATTTACAAATTCTAGTTCGTTTCAGTTTATATGTAACTATGCTTTTCAAAAGAAAACAAAATTTGTGAGGTGTTCATCTGCAGCTTTGTTAAATAATAATAAAAAAAAATAAAAAAAATTCCATGCTAAAGCATTCTACAACTTTGAAAATACAGATATATCTCTATCTCAATGTAACAAGGTCATTTTTTGTAAATTTGGAAAGCTATATTGAGACAAATGTAAGTGCAAAAGAATATTTTGAAGTTTAGTTGGACTTTTTGTATTTCCATTAATTAGTTTCCAGCATAATTGTATAGAATCACATATGACTTTTAAAAATTAAAGAATAGTCTTTATCCCTTCTTTCTCTTCTCTTTATTTTTTTCTTGACCTTATAGAAAGGCACAGGGAAGTGGACAGCCATCTCTGCCCTAGACTACGGCATGCCGGTTACTCTGATTGGTAAGTTATAAAATGTATGAGAATCAAAGGATTCTCATACATACATACCTGTATTAATATGCAAGAAAATGTACATGTACTCTGGATGGACACAAAGCAAAATATGTTGGTGAAAGTTTGTGAAATGTCAGTAGTTATTTTTGTGGTTGTTTAATTTGTGTACATTTTGCAAGACAGTCTGCCCTCGCGAAAATTTCTACATTAATATCGGGCTTTAAACCAAACCAAAATCACAAAATTTGTCCCCACAAATTTCTCCAACTAGACAAAAATTGCAAAATTATATGTACACAAAAATTTTGGATTGTTCAATAACTAAAAATTACAAGTACTCAGCAGCATAGTTTAGGGAAGTCTGTCGACACCATTTGGGGTTGATTTGCCCAGACATGGAACCTTATATATTTTCAGCACATAGAAAGCCAGAAAAACATCTTTTACAAGAGCAGTAAATTATCATTATTATTATGATTGTTTTAGGTGAGGCTGTGTTTGCCCGTTGTCTTTCATCCATCAAGGATGAACGAGTAGAAGCTAGTAAGCAGCTGAAAGGACCTGATGCTCCCAAATTCTCTGGGGATAAGACTCAATTTATTGAAGACATCCGCCAGGTATGATATCTGCCTCCCTCTTCGTTAACCCATTGTGTGTCCATTTCTGCAATGAAAGATCCACTTTCAATCTTTTGAACTGTCAACGGTTTTGAAAAAAATTGTAATTGTTACAAATTGTTACGAAAATCTTGAGGTGAATAAGAAATTACAAAAAAAGCATCCAATATTTGATTACTTTGTGTGTTGTATAATGCAACATGATTACATGCAATTGGCATGCTGTATTTTATCCAATGTACAGCAGCTGTCTTTTAGTCACTGAACTGCATAGCACTTTGGCTTGAAAAAGTCCATAGGTGTAGTTTAAAGCTAGCCCCTTCTACAAAAATAATAAGAATAGGTTGGTAAAGGCTTGAACTTTCTTAGTCTGTGATTTACCCCAATCGATGAAAGTCATCTGTGTTAATATTCATGTGTCTTGATATTTTTGTGCCTTGATTCAATGATTTCAACTATCTGTGTAAAATTAATTGATTGGTTTCAGATATCTCTGTAAAATTGATTCATTGGAATATTCCTGTTTCTCTATGCAGGCCCTGTACGCTTCCAAGATTGTGTCATATGCTCAGGGTTTCATGTTGCTGAGAGAAGCTGCTAAGAACTTTGGCTGGAACCTCAACTATGGAGGTATTGCTCTCATGTGGAGGGGTGGCTGTATCATCCGAAGGTAGGTGCATCTCATTTTATTACACTGCATTAAGTTAGATAAAGGACAAAACATTCCTAAGTATCCGATGTGGTTTGCAAAAGATGCCTCAAGTGGTTAGGACATGCTACAAGGCTTCCGTCTACTCGCCTTGCCAACCAATTACTCTGGTGGAACCCCCAGGGGAGGTTGGACTGTACATGTACCATATGTGTATTGTAATTATATTAATTTCATATTGACCAAAAGGAAGTAAATGGATACGTGTAGGAAAAGATCCTAATAATGCTCAGTTAATAATATTATTAATTAAACCCTACTGAAACTATAAGCCACATCTCGTTTTTCATAACTTTGTAGTCTTTTGATGGATTTCTTCAAACATCCACTAATAGTTTTCTGTTTCTTTTTAAAACTAATTATGTTCCAGGATGGGCTTTTCCTTTAAAATATGATCTTTTGTTTGTTTTCAGTGCATTCTTGGGTAACATCAAGGCAGCCTTTGAGAAGGACCCTAACCTTACCAATCTCCTTCTTGATGACTTCTTCAAGAATGCCATCCATAAATGCCAGGTCAGATTAAACAATTCTGGGGAGCATTTCATGAAACAAATATTCACTGATTCTCACTGACAACTGTTATAAGCTACTGAAATGCTTGCATCTTATTGGCTGAGAGCAAATTTGTGAGATAAAATGTCCAACTAGTCCTTTCATGAAATGCCCCCCCCCCCTGCCCTTTGCCAAGCTGTTTTGTAGTATCAATGTAAATGACTTAAAAGAAATGCTTGTCAGTGATGTCGGTAAAATTGTTGAGACATAGCACGAATCCTCCTGTTTCATGTATTCATTCAAAAATGGCATAAGTCAAAATGAAAATTGTAAGATTAAATTGTAAATAAGCAAAGTGACTATCAGACCAAAAGGTAATACAACAAACTGGTGGTAGACGAAGAGGCAGTAGTTAAATTGGGTTTAGACAAAGTGGCAAATTATCAAGTTAAAGATATCAAAGGACCAATCCTAGTTTTGGTAAGGTTCCAGCAACAGCCGTCACTTATGAAGTGCCAACTCCAGCATTAAGCACAGTCTGCTTTTTAAAGTTTAATAATACACCAAGCATTAATCTACCATTATTGGTACTGATGCTTGCACGGAAGTATATGTACATGTGGGCAAGAATTACTAGTTTGTAATACAATTAATGAACTACAATGACGCTCATGATGAATATACATTTACTTATAATATTGATTATATATATTATATTATGAGCATTAATAATATTAATCCTTTCCAAAATATGTATTTTTGAATAAGTTGTGTTTATACCATGGTTATGATATGAATGTTTATTGTCTTCAGATGTTTTATCTATTGCTTGTATGGATATGTGCTTTACTATTTTTTTTATATACCATGTAACCACATCAAATTTTCATTGTAAATTAGTGGATAATAAAGATGAAAATATGAACTTATTTTTGACCCTTCTATTTTAATACCTGTACCCTCGAACAGGCATCATGGCGTAAGGTCCTAGCAACGGCCGTCACCCATGGAGTACCCACTCCTGCTTTCAGCACTGCATTGGCCTTCTATGACGGCTACCGTTCAGCTCGCCTTCCAGCAAATCTCATCCAGGTTAGTGGCAGACTCCTCAAATTGGCAACATTTGTATTTTGGATCTTACACTCTTTTATTGTTTTGACAAAATGAAATACATTCTACTCTTGTCCTGACAAGCACAGATTCACCAAGAGTTTGTTAGAACAAGATTCTTCAGAACCAAATGTCAAACATGCACAGTGTTTGTTTGCCCTTGTGTTCGGTAGAGCAAGATTTTGTTGTAACATTGGCCCGAATTCACAAAAGCTGCCTAACTTTAAGCCTGGCTTAAATATGTGGTTTAACTATGGCTTGCTAAAAGGGAATCAATCTGTCTATGTTGCATGTTCCTATCAAATTCACTGAATTCTGGAATCGTGTTTTAATTGTGCTTAGGGAAACTTTTGTATTATTCCCATGCAGTTTTTTATAGTTTCACTACCAAAAATTATGATGAATTGAACATCTACTTTTCGGGATTGATTCCCTTTTAGCAGGCCATATTTAAACCACAGATTTAGGCTAGACTTAAAGTTGGCAGCTTTTGAGAATACGGGCCAATGTACTTGGCTTGATCCCTAGCACCTTGCTATAATGGGCCATTACGTCAATCCCTCGTTTGCAAGCCTACCCCCAGTTCGAGAGCTGAGCTCAGGTGTCGGACCCCCTTATAAAAAATCCTCGTTTGAAACTATTTCCAAGCACCATCGACCCTGCATGGCTAGATAATTCCTGTTATCAATCTTTGCAACTCCACAGGCCAGCTTGAGCGTTGAGCCAGGGGTAAAAGATAAACAACAGCTGGGATGTTACGTAATAGAAGCTCTGCCTATGAGTAGGCCCTTCAAAATAAAATGATTGTATTTGATATATTTCAAGTTTTTACAGGCATATTACATTTAGAAATCAAATGTTAATTCGTTTTCAATTTCAAACGAAGAAAATCGACCTCGGAATAAGGAAAGTACAAGAATAAAAAACTAATAAAAATGTATCGATACAGACATTTTGATCGTTTAATGTAAACAATGTTGGCCCCAAGCTGTGACCTTGGGTGACCACTGTTTGGACCGAGGTCAAGAAACAGATGTTTTTTAGATAGATATCTGGCTGAGGTGTTTGTCACACTAGGGTCTCCTCTCACGTCCCTGGTCACACTTGGAAAAGAGAACTAATAGAAGTGCAAGAAGGGGGTAAACTGTCCTCAAACGGACTGCGTTCGTCATGGCGTGGACTGTAAATATATTAAATGCCCCATTATGAATACAAATTACAAAATCAATCAGAGATTTCCATTCTGTTCATGGGATTAGATTGGCAACATAAAGAGGGAGTCATATTGATATGAATTCCTCTTTATGTTGCCAATCGAGTGAATTCAATGAATATTTTCATTCAAACTTTTCTTATTTCTGACCCTTTTTATATTATTTTCTATTAAACATTACTTTATACCTTACTGGGTATACATTTAATGGAGAAAAGGCTGTATTGCCTCTAGTCCTGTAACCATGTGAATGAACTGTTAAGTTTGATTCTCTTTCCATTAGGCTCAGCGTGACTACTTCGGAGCACATACCTACGAGCTACTCTCAGCCCCAGGCAAGTTTGTACACACCAACTGGACCGGCCATGGAGGCAATGTCTCGTCTTCAACCTACAATGCTTAACCGCCCTTCTTCCACTCAAGATGTACATCTCCAACAAGCATATACTGTCTTCAGGTCATAAGGGAATATATCCAAATAACAGGTTTTTGTTGATGGGAATTAAAAACATCTATACAAATGTACTTGTAGGTAATGAATTAATTGTATTCCTTTTAAACAGAGGACTACAAATGAAATATGCACACAAAAAAATCAAATCAGGTTTATTGAAACTTAATTTACCTGTTGGCTGTGTAAATGTGTGCCTGACCCAATCTTTTCAAATTCAGCTGAATTTTACACTTTACTTTATTGTCAACTCATTGGTCTGTAAAGGAGTAGTGTTTGTTGGATGAAGGACATGAAATTGAGTTTATTTAGAACTAATGTATTAGTGATATCATGTAAATGTATGATATATAATTTTATACGACAGAGATATTAAAAAGAGTAGTCGATATGTAATATTTCTACTAGTTTTGTATTGGGTTCCACAGCGAATCTTTGTCTGAAAGAAATATGAGGTGCATTTATGTTAGCTTAAAGTCAGTATACATTATTTGGTTTAACCATAACTTATTTCATGTTTGTATTTGTTACAAGAATTTAGTTCATTCTCACACAGGGGACATGGTTAGCTTAAAAGTTTATCTGCCACGTTTAGATTTATATGATGAAATTCATATTATTGTTTTGTATGGAGGCATATAATTTTATACAGATCCAGAGTGTTAGTGCCTCTATTGCCCATAAGGTATTTGTGTATAAATTTGCTTTGTCTTGTGTTCTGTATGCAATACTGTAGTCAAGCTGTCTATGCATAAAATGTACATGTAAATGTAATGCTGACTTTAAAAAAATACATGGAAATCAATCATTCTAATTCATGTACACAGTACTCTTCAATATAACTAATCATCAGATATTTTATTTTACATGTATGTGATACATTTGGATTTCAATTCCTTTTTACTTCTTTAATACAATCAGAACATTCACAACAATTTACTTATTTGAAGTCGTACAGTGTATGAATCTGACATACTCTCAAGCAGTAATGATGATGATGGTTTTTTGTATGGTGCAAATATCCACTTTTCGTAGGTAGTGTTAACGAGGCTTCCTTTGTAAAATATTGCATCTATGTCTCAACTAGTTTAACATGCATACAATATAGTTGGTGCTTCAATCTGCATGTACACATGTAAAATAATCAACCATATTGACTAGAGCACTTCATGGCAGATCATAAATATTGCTTTAATATAGGGAGTCTTTATGAATCATTTTATTTGTTTACTTGCAGTGCAGTGTAGAATGAACATTCCACAATTGAATGAGACCATTAGAAATGTTGCAATTACTGAACTATATCATCAACTTTTTTTTTTATGAATCATGAATTCTTAATAAACTTTGTATGTTTGATGTAGTCCATGTTTCTTTATACAGAAAGTGTTTGAAGCATTTACCAACTCAAATCTTGCAAAGTTGAAATACATTTATGAGCCTGGTTGCATTTTTCTTCGATAAAAATTAATTGTGATGTGATAATAAATACAGTTACATGTAAATGAGAGACAAAATCGGTTTGTAATGACCAGATCATTTTCTGATACTGGGTTTTCACTTTGTCATATTTTTTAGGCTGCCATTAGTTCAGTACTAAACAGTGTATCCTTGGCAAGTCATATGCACACATATACATGTGCATGAAAAATGTATGTACTTGAATGTGTAAAAAAGGAATTGTGGTTTTGCCACATTAAGATTTCTCCATAGCCAACTCTGGTTTCATACAGGAATGTACATGTACAAAAGACCAAATTTCATTCTTGATTCTAAATGTAGTCTCAAACTTGAATGCCACTATAAAAGCTTATCATGAAATAAAGAGAGACTTAATTGTATTTGACTGTGTATTATTTTTTTTTAAAATTGTGTTTGTTGATGTAATTATAAAGAGGGAGGAACACTTTTGCCCGTTTTGCTTTTTTCCTTTTTAGGGGGGGGGGGGGGGAGAGGGGAAAAAAACACCATAAAACAAAAAAACAAACTAATATACATGTAGTAACAGTACTTCTGCACAATGGAAAGTCCTTTGTATAATATTGAAAACAAAAAAATAATTGGAATTGTATATCTGGGCACTGTTCCAACTTGTCATTAATGATTTAATGATACAAGTCATGAAAAAGACACATACTTGAAACCTGATTTCCTTTTCATTCATAATTGTTTTATTGAAAAGAGAATGTACAATTACACACAATATCATTTTCATACATACTACAAATATATCAATAATCTTACATACATGTAACTGGACAGAATAAGAGAATCAAAATATATATTACTGTTTACATGAAATTAACATGTACACTTTCGAGAAATGAAAGATAATGTTTATATGATAAACAAACTTGGGAAGTACATGTATCTGGCGTGTATTTCCCATTCAGTCCAGGCTAAAGACACCTGATCATAATGAAAATGTCAGAATATTACTTTGTAGCTTACGAGATATTATCACTTTCATGATGATTTAAAAGCTGAGTAAATATGTACTTCATTTTGATGGAAACTATGTAATATATTGTATATAGTCTTTCCTTCTAGTTCATTGAACTTTTAATCAAATCTTTCAGAAAATCTGCAGTTTTATTATGTTTTGCTACCAATAGAAATATTTTCCATGATTGGATAATCCAGTCTACTCACATTACAACAAGGTGCCAGGAGCAAGCCAGCTACAGTACAGTACCTCGTTTAATGAATCTTGTAAAGTTTGCACATGAATTGTTTGTAATTTGGACTGCAAGAATCACTTTTTATAATTTTGAAATCTTCTGGTATCCATGCTTGTTATAACTGGAGTAAACTATGCTTTATGTATCCTTCTGAAGAACTTCTTTTTGTGCTCAAATCTAAAGTGATGCACTCCCTTGTTTTGAGCTTAGTATCTTCATATACATGTATGCTAAAAATCTGAAAAACTCTAAAAATGTATTTTGACATATATCATACAACACATTTAATTTGTTCATAAATTATATTTGATCTGAAAAGCATTATCAAAAAAAAAAAAAAATTGTTCTATATGCATTAGAATTGCCAAATAATTTAAAATATCTAATATAAAAGAGAAAAATTTAGAAAAACAGTAACAATGTCTTGTACAAATCAATATCGTCAGTTCGTAATTCACAATATTAAAATCATTCTGACTGCATATTAGTATTCATTATCACCAGTGATTACAAATTGTTCTACATTGTTATTAAAGTTAGTATTCAACCCATTTTCTATTCGTAAAAAAAAGCAAAAACATAGATATTTCTATTATTCATTTCCTACCACATCTCAACAAATGAATGTCGCATAATTCCAAAGTCAAATTTGTTTCTACAATCCACATTTAGCATGAATATTTCTGTGCTCACCTGTGACATGTATAATAGTGATCATGAGACTCAGAGAGGCATTGCAAAGGCTATGAAGAGACAAAAGATTAGAGGGGCAAGCCATTTTTAACACACAGTCGCTTGCCCCTCCAATCCTTTGTCTCCGCAGAGCCTTACGACGCCTCTGGTGTTCACTGATTTGGCAGTTAATGTAAGTTCTAACCGTAGCAACATATCACAGGTCTATTGTCTGCTAAGGAATAGAAGCATTCATGATAAAAATAATAATACCAGTTTCTTATAAGAACGCTTTACCTGTTAAGACCAAAGCGCTTTCAGTATATTACTACCCCGGTCATTGGATTCATTTTTGGACCCCACACTTTACAGTGCACAATCTCCACTCCCTGGGGAGCATTCCAGCCGGTCGCCTGTTAGGCGCACACATGCTACAGCGAACCACATAGCATTCGCAATCCTAACGGGTACCCATTTTATCACCTCGGGTGGGGTCAAGCATATAGCTCTATGTGACAGAACCTTATGATCGTATGACATCTGATTTGGTGACAACTCCTCTTCGGCTATCCCCTAACACTATTGAATGTTTGACAAACAAAACCACTTTACCTTAATCCTAACTGAAAAAACTCTTAGCACAAAGAGTCTATGACATTTACTCACACGACAATGGTTCGGCAATCAATCCCTAACAATAATCAAATGGCTCACTTCAGCGCTGGACTAGACACTTTTATATACATGTACCTAACCCTAACCCTACATTTAATATTAGACAAAACAAAGCCTGAAGCAATTGTCAGTTCTTCAACATAAAACTGTATTGCAACCCTAAATCAATCCCTAGATCTTATATGGAATAGTGCCTAGAGCAAATGTCAGCACAATGATATAATATCTTTCTCTCTTGCAGCAAAATGACTTCGCTTGCTCCACTGTCCATACTGTAACCTACAAACTGTACGAAGCCAGTGAATAATTGAGATCAATTCATGTAATTCCTGATTTTCTTCAAGTGTACAGGTACTGTACATCTACAGAAACACACAAGAGGTAGAGTAAGAATTACTTAGAGTGAGTAATAAAATTATTTATGGAAAGTATAGAAATTAGCAATACTACAGCCTCTGTATTATTTCCTATACATTGACAATGTAGGTTCCGTAAATATTCATATCAATACTACATGTAAATGTTTTTAGGCTTGTGTATATTGTACATGAAAGTTCTTTCAGCAGTCAAACTTAGGTTAACTTTAATGCTTTTTTGTAAAGGTGATTCCTCATAGAGGATCTGTGTTCATTAGTTTTGCACATTAAGACCACTATGTCTCTACTGAGATCCATCATTGCTAACAAATTCAACTAATTTATCAGGACACAAATTTCATAAAGCCATTGCAAGCACATGTACCTTGAAATACATCCCCACATATACATGTAATCATCACGTTTACTACAAAAAAATGTACATGTGCTCTCCAATAGACAGACAATTCATTAAGCATATCGTCTGTTGGGAGCCATAAGGGCGTTATTGCATCTTATAGATGTTCCGTTGAGAGCCATAAGGGCGCTATTACTGTACAAAGTCAATGGTAATAGCGCCCTTCTGGCTCCGAACGGAACATCCTTGATCTGCAATAGCGCCCTTCTGGCTCCAAGCCGACGATATATGCATGCCTAGCCCTACACAACAGTACACATACATTGGAAGAGCAAAAATCATATGTACAAAAAGCAAAATCTTACAAATCCCATATCCACGTTTGATACAGTGTAAGATCAAAACAACAATTCTAAGCAATTATCTCAATCACCTTTTGACTCTAAAAAGCAAGACCTAAAAATTGTTTTATTGACATTTCAAAACATTGAAAGTGTCTTCTAAAATATTAATGATGTCATATAATGAGAAAAGTGTGTATAAGTACATTGTATTGTTCCTTTAAAAATAAAGTCAAAAGGAGCCTGAGCTTTCGATCCTAGCAGAATCTTCGTCAGAGACAAAATGACCAATGACCAAATCTCCTTTAAAAATAAATACAAAATCTAAGGTTTCAGTAAAACTTTTGAGGTGGGAAATAATATAACAGCACATAACTATAAAAATCAACTAAATTATAGCTTTAAAAAAAAAAAAATGAA
Source organism: Paracentrotus lividus (assembly GCA_940671915.1). Classification (NCBI taxonomy): domain Eukaryota; kingdom Metazoa; phylum Echinodermata; class Echinoidea; order Camarodonta; family Echinidae; genus Paracentrotus; species Paracentrotus lividus. The sequence goes on along the minus strand of CALNVZ010003431.1, from coordinate 22,741,021 downwards.
AGCATCGGGGAGGTGTAATACACTAAAAATTGCAAAGCAGTAAGGCACGAGATAATTTAGCTGGCAGCAATCTATGCGTGAATACAACTTTAACTTGTAATTTTGGATAAAACTTATAATATTCAAACAACATATATCACTTTTTATCACAATGAAAAAAGGAACTTTTGCATCTACATGAAGAGCTTGTTTCCAAAAGGGACTAAATCCACTTTTGATGAAAATTGAGTTATTGATATCAGGACATTGTTCAGGTACGTACCCATCTGTGAGCAAAATAACTTACCTAAATTTTAATGGCAACTTCCAGAAATTGCAACTTTTAATTTCAATTTTCCATAGACGCCTGTACAAAATCCGGCAAAGAAAAGTCATTTACTCTGAAGTTACAAAAGTGGATTTAGTCCCTTTTGGAAACAAACTCTTCACATGTAAATAGAATAATGAATGGGGAAAACCTCATAATAATACAAATGTGTGTACTTATTTCAGAAGAAAAAAACAAGAGATGGAGAAAATATCACATCAGGTTTCTAGCAACATTGCCTAAATGTACATTTTCTACCTTCATAAAACCTTGTACATGTACATGTAGCTGAGAGCTAAAACAATATAAAATTTGAAGAGAACAATGCATTCAAATAGACACAGCTATCCTATCAGCTTCATAAGATACATGTTAACAATACCATCCAAGTTCTAAAAGTTCCTATGACTAAGTTCTTTTACAGAACTATATTGGTCCGTGAATCTGATTTTGAATCTGCTAAAAACATATATTTCTAAATGTATTTATAACTATTACCTGTATAGCAAACAGATCAAATTGACATGATGTACATGTAAACCAATAAATATAACAAATTCACTCTGTTTATCATATCATTTAACAATATATATATTGGGTTATTTTCATGGCACAAAGTGACCTGCCAAAAACCACCAATTCATGTCAATTGCAGGAATTTTTTTTTTTTTGTGTGTGTGCATTATCTTAAACTAGAACATTCAAGCTTTCCTCTATGGCAAAAACTTGTAATTCATCAAAGTACATATAACCAAATTAAATATAATTAGCTCTTAATAATATCATATGTCAAGAAACCTGGGGCCCATTTCTAGAAACCGTCGTATGTCTAAGTTCTTGGACAACCCATAGGGACACGTGTTGTAGAATTAACATGCGTTTCAATGGGATGTTCACGATCTTAGACTTATGATGGTTTCGAGAAACGGGCCCCTGCTTCTCCTGACATTTGTTCTGTTGTACTTTTTGGAATATATCGGTGATTTGTATGTTTACAGGTTTGTATATGATATAATTTCACACAATTTGTATGCCTCCGGGACAAAGTCTCGCCGGAGTTATTATTCTTATTGCAAAGACAAAAAAATTAATGAAAAAAATTCAAGATGAAATAGAATTAAAACAAATTCGAAACATCATTTGAAATTAAGGAAATTATTCTCCTAACATTAATTTTACATTTCATTTCATATTCATTGGGTACAGAAGTATTGACAGAAACTTAAGGGAATCATACAAGGTGCTCAAATAAAAAACTAATTATGAAATACATGAAAATGTTTTTGTTAAGATATTAGGAATCCCCTTCAACATTGCATGTAAAAGTCAGCAATTATAAAGGACAACAAGTTTGAAATAATCTTATAAATGTATTAATGTGTCCCACTGAATATGTAAGTATACATGTAGATGAAAGCCTTATCAGTCTTTGCTCTGGCGGGCTCACATCTTCACATAGTCATTCAGCGGCAGAAAACTCCTCAAAGTTGGACTAAATTTGGTAGAAATGTTCCAACTTCGTTCAATGACTACGCCCCTGATCACTTCTCAAAGGATCTCATTTAGGAGAGGTCTACAGACCCTTAAATTTTGGACAATGGTTTGATTACTGAGTTCCATCTTCTGGTTCACAGACTCAGCCCTTGATCACTTTCTGCAGTTGTTTTGTTTAGTATAGAAGTGGTCTATAGACCCTTAAATTTGGGCAAAGATTAGATCGCAAAATTCCAACTCAGTTGAAAGACTCAGCCCCAATAACTTTGCGCAGGATCTTACAGAGAAATGGCCTCAAGTCCTTTTGGATGAAGATTTGATCACTAGGTTCCAACTTCTTATCTAGACTCGGCCCTTAATCAATTGATCCATGATTCTGTTCCAGGAATGGTCTATAAAACTCACACCTTACGCACAGCAGCAGACATGTAGGAAGATCAAATAGACTCTGTTTTATTTATTAGTTTGATGTATTGTTCACTTTGCTTGAAAGCACTGAAAATCACCGAGGTCACATATTTCCTTCCCTTGTGTCGTCTGCTCTTTCTACAGGAACTTTGTCATAATCTTTTCCCTGCATAAAGGAAAGAGATACATGTATAATTTTATAATTTGTTTTCCTTACATAGATTATCTTGCACCATTCAACTTTTAAAATTTGAAAATAGCACAGATGATAACATGGTGTCAAACCTGATGCATATATACATGATCATGTCCTTAACCTAACATGGCCGAGGGAGGGGGAGGGGGCTAGTGGACTCTGGTAGCTTCAACCAATAGATCTTTTTTCAAACTGTTTTGCAAACCTTAAAAACTTAAAGCTAAATAATTTAGTTCCATTTTAAAAACAAAACATGCTTACCTCATCTTCATCGTCCCCAGGATTTTGTAAAACAGGATTTAACTGTGAAAGAAAACAAAGTAGTATTGAATAAGAAATTTGTTGACTCAAACCCTTACCGAATATATTACTAAACCCTGTTTCTAATTGGTTGAAATAACAGGCATGTTCCTAACTACATGTACATGTATACTTCATTTATCAGAGAATTTTGTTTAAAGTAGCATTGACTGTATTTAAGTCTATTCATAATTTGTCTCCTCAATACATTTCAAACATGTCTGCATTTCTCACACAGTCAAATTACTCTTTACGATCAAACAGAGCCCCTTCTTTTGAAAATTCCAAAGATCAATTCCAAAAAATTTGAACAAAACTATTAGTTTTGCAGGTCCCAAAATTTGGAATGGTCTTCCTCTTGAAATTCGTTCTTGTACAACAGTTCACAAAGTTAAGAACAAATTGAAGACATATTTGTTCTCCCTCTGATCTGTTTATACTAACTTGGAGAGCAAGTCACCTTTCTTACTGTCGTGTTTTTTTGTTTTTTTTAATTTTTTTTATGTGAAGCACCTTGAGCAAATTTATTGGGAAGGGCGCTATATAACAACATGTTATTATTATAGCGAAACTGCCCTGCGACTGAAAAAAATGAATTGACTTTGGCCCAAGAGCACAGACAAATTTTGTTGTAATCCCCATTAGTATACATTTAAATTTACATGCAAGTGTTGGCTATTTTTTGTAAGAACTGACTTATGAGTCATCGCCAAAATAAGTCTCTTGCAAAAAATTCCAGCTAATACAGAAATAATTACATGTGTATATGCACTTTAAAGCTGGAAAGACTTACTATATTGATATTTTGTTGATTATTATTATTATCTTCCATTCTTTCATCTTCATCATCTTCATCATCATCCGGTTCCTCATCATCCTCTTCCGGAGCTCCTTCACCAATATCTGTTGAAGATGAAGAAATAAATGTGATTGAATGTTATATAATCTACAGTCTACACAGCAAGGTCTATACGTATGATGTGTGAGTTTAATTGGGATAATCTGTTTTAGAAAATTAAGCAAGAAAAAAAAAAAAAAAAAAAAAAAAAACAGTTGAAACTGCTATAAGGTACCAAAGATGAAGATTTAGATTTGGAATATATGATGTACATGTACTTAGTAGGGAGCTGATAAATACATTTCCTGTTTATTTTTTTTTTGCATTTTAGCTATTGAAAAAAATTAATGACAATATCTTACCAATGGCATTAGGCATTTGAACTTGAGCGTCACCTCCATGCTCACCGTTGCCTATATTATTATCTGGTTCCTGGAGGCCAAAACTGTCAAATGAGGAAAACATACAAATTAATACCATTAAACTTCAGAAGTGGCAAGCGTAGATTTATTTAGCACCCAGCTTACCTTCTGTAAGGTCCATAAATATGGACTACAATATAGTTTTGAGGGATAGACAAATTTTAAATTTATTGCCCAGAGTAAAATTGCATTATCCAAGTCAAAGATGCCAGCAATACGACTCTACTCACGTCAATAAACGTTGTGTCTCCTGAAGGTAGATAGACCATACTACTATTATTAACAAAATCAAACATCTAGAGAGAACTTTGGCATGGAATCAAATCTGATATTGTGGTAATTATAAACTGTAAAGGCCTTTGATCAAGTATGTAATTGGATATTGCGCTATATAAAAGACAATCATTATTGAACAATTCAAGTAAGTTGTTGGATAGAACACATGTAGAACAATAGTACATTTTAATGTTTGTCATTCTTTTTACCCATTTTTTCTATTTTGATCTTCTCTGTGCCCTTCCTGCTCCATCCTGAATTTATCACTCTGCAAAAAATAAGAAAAGAAAATATGAAAATATGTTGAAAACACGATTATTGTTCATGATATGATGGCATTATGTATGTATATAAAGACAAGAAATTTATTCATTTGTCTCCAATGGTATGTATATGTTTGTAGATGAACATGATCATGTACAGTTAATCACAACAGAAATGTGTCATATGTCTGGCATAAAATTGATAAGCTTTATCCTGGAAAACTCCTAAATTATTGTCAAACAGTAGGCAACCATTGTTGCGACAACCTGCAAATGGGCTGTGCCAGGCGAAGGTCCAATTTGCCCGTTAGTTTGTTAATTTTCACGTCTGTCACCAAATCGAAGCACAGCAAAATTCACCACTATATTTTCAAATTGTTTAACAATAACTGGCCTGTCTTCTGTTGTCATGATCACATTGTAGGTGTTATAGTAGATTGTTGCAAGGTAGTATAAGTTTAGCAGAATAGCGTTGTAGGTTCGACTCGAGAATAATTTTTCACAACTCAAGATAAGTATGGCACTACTAAAAATCCTTTGCGCAACTCAAGATACATTTTCAGGGTTCCCAGTATTTCAAGAAAATGAAATTCCCTGAGTTTTCCCTGATGAAGTTTGAATATTTCCTGATAATTATTTTGAGCCATTTCCAGTTTCACACATTTTCTATTTTGTCGCAATGAATTATTTGTAGTATAAAACCCTAGACTGACTGACCACCGTACTTTCGATTTGGGGCCAACCAAAATTCCCTGACTTTTCCATGATTTTGTGGCATTTTTATCAAATTCCCTGACTTTTCCCTGACTGGAAAAAAGTAAAATAATTTTCCCTGATTTTCTTGATTTCGCTGATTGGCTGGGAACCCTGATTTTCAATAACTAAAAAAAGCTTAGCATGACTTACTTGTTCTTCTTTATGTTTTCTCTCTTGTTCTTGTATTTGTCTTTCCACATCATTGCCTATAAACATACCTCCATCTGGATTAGATCAACAGAAAAGGTGTTTGGATTAGTGGTATAAATTGACAACTTAATCATCAGCAATATGCTAAGTTGCAAAGTATTTAAACTGTAAAAACACAAAATTATAATATTATACAAAAGTTTCAACATTGAAATAAAATAGTTATACTCATATTCTTTCAATGTAGGACCCGTTATATTCTATTCTCTCATTGCCCCAAGGGCGAACATGTACGACTAATTTTAAAGTATAATTGTTGCCAATTTAAGGAAGAAAACATGGTTATCCAGATCATTGTTACTACTTCTCCCAAGTATTCACCCCTCTATAATCCTTCTTTATCTTCCTCCTTGTCTTTCTTTTTTTCCTATTTTTTTCTTTCTTCTCATTGCTATCTCCATTCATTCCCTAATTAAGCTTATCAAAACTTCAAAACAAGAAAGCATTATTAATCACTATTTCCATGTAGAAGTTGACAATTTTGGGGGTACACATTCATTCACATAACTCTGTTTATTACATATGAATTCAAAAGTGTTGAAGTGAGAAGCAAAATTACAATGATTGCCAATTTGATGATAAATAATGATTCCTTCAACGTAAGGAGAATTCTGCCTTTCTAGGAGACTCACCCTGTGGTTGTGCAAACTGGTTAGCTCCTCCCATCTCCTCATCCCTTTCTTTATCTTCTTCTTCTCCTTCTTCATCTTGTGCTTCTATCCTCTCATCATTATCTCCATCTCTTCCCTGCTGTTGATTTATTCTTTTCAGCTCGTCCTTCTCTGCGGCTTGTTCTTGTCGTATCCTCCTCATCTCTAGCTCTTCTGCTTGTTGATTCCTATCCAATCTATAAGAAAGGTAATAAAAAAAGGAAAGTTCAAGGATACAGATCCTGACTTCTCACAGATACCAATAGCGATAGCTATTCATACTTCTTTTCATTTCATTTTGTTATTAGGCTATTAGGGGATAGAGCAACATCAATCTGGCGCTGCTCATTGGCTGCCAGGCCCATGAAAAAAGGGGCAAAAAGGATTTCCTTTCACCTTTGTTTCAGACAATAAAATTTGGAGCACCAGAGGAGCATTTATTTGCCTCAGATATGTATATAACTATTAAAATGTATATGTATCAAAATTGACTTACTGTGTGCATAAAATTTTTTTTGCACCATCTGTTTTTTAAAGCTCGGGTCAAAAGGTATCGAGTCAAACCACAAAATGAGGAATAATGTTGCGAATGGGTAAAATCTTACCTTCTTTCCATTTCCAGTCCCTCCTCTTCCTCTTCTCTTTGTTCATTGATTCTTCTGATTTCTGCTTGTTCCTGAGCTCTTTGCATCTGTTCTGCTGGATCAGCCTGCTCTCCCCCACGATGTTGGGGCGGGAACCCCTGCTGGGGCTGGAGGGGTTCAAACCGGCCACGCCCCGGGTCTCCCATGTCAATGGCTCTACAAGTAGAAGAACAAATTATTGGTACGTTGATGGATTTAGTAACAAGGAAGGACAAACTGTGTGTGAGAGTGGGAAAGAGAAGAACAGGGAACACCTCTGGTATGCCCCCACCTAATTGAAAATTGTACCCTTGAAGACCAGGAAGGGTTTAACCCCAGAGCAAAGGGCTGTGTCCAAAACTGGACTGGGGTAATGTGATATAATGCAGTGACCCGAGAAGAAGAAGAGGAAGTTTCAAAAACAAGTGCAAAAGTGAATGAAATAAGTAAATTCCTATTGCTCTGACTGTAATTACAAACTACTGAAAGTTTCAGCACAAATGAAAGTCATTTACAACAGTGAAGAAAAAAAACAAGGCTAGACATACAGCCATGTGGTGGAAGGCATGGTATTTGCAAAGCGTCACAGATTTTAAGATGTTTGTGATGTTTTCTCCGCTATAAACAGCCTTATATTTAAGTTGAAATTTGTAAGAAGACTGACTTGCTAAATTCGCAAAAATAAAACCCTTGTGGAAAATTTCAGCTTATATAGTAACTCATGGATATAAATAAAATGCGTACCCTTGTCTCTGTCCTCGTAAAAATCCATTTTGTCTTTGAAGCTGCTCGTTATCTCCCCTTGTGTCCACTCGGTCCTGCTTTTGGAAAGGAAGAAAACATACATGTACAAATCATGTTTTCAAGACGTGTAGACGTTTTACAATAAGGTATTAAAAAAAAATTGTTTTTAATTAATTAAAAGTCGTATTAAAATCTCAAATACATTCTGTAGTTCACAAGCAATCTCATTGATGAGATGAGGTGATGCGTACAATGTGCAACAAGGAATCTACATGTACATGTATGTGCGACTTACATGTAAGTCATGTAAAACTCTTTGTGAACCCCCCCCCCCCCCATATCATCAATCATCATATTTGAAGGAAGTACAGCCCCGCAAAGTAAACTGATGCATGGACTTAGTCTTGAAATACTCAAATTGTTGCTTTTCCCTCTCCTCTTAACATACATGTAAAACCCAATGTACATGTAGTGTCACAAAAGCGAATGTCAAGGAATTGACCAATAAATCTTTTACAGTCTGTGTCAAATAAAATAATTTAGGTGTGAAATCTTTTCAAATAATGTGTGTATGTAGTACCAAATTAAAGCCAAAAGATTTTGCTTTCGTTAAACAAAAGTTATGCTAAATTCTGTGCAACGAGGAACAAATTGAAATTACGCACGTCTATTGTTCCATTATACGAAACCTGCAAAAGCATGGACGTCTTGCGAAAATGGATTTTTCTTGTCTGTAGAAAACTGGTCATATCTCAAAAATTACAGCACTAAATGTGATGAAAAAAAATTGCAGAAGAAAGTCCTATTATCCTGCTTTATGAAAATGCCAAACAATACCAGGTTCTAATTAATATTCATACTATGAAAAAATGTTTTCCGACTGTACCATTTTTTTGGACACAGACTGTATGATGAACCCACCTTGAGATTTTGTTGTTGTAGTTGGTGTTGTTGTATCCTATCCTGTAGTGCTTTCTGATATTGATCATTTGCTGCGGCATTCTCGTTCTCATCCTCCGATTCATCACCTTCATTATTCAATTCCTTCTCCTGTTGCTATAGTAACAAGATGATGACAATATTTCAGATTCATGAAAGGTGTAGTACAACAAAATAAGTGCTCATTTAATAGAGAATACCATTGAAACCATATATTTCACAATTATGGACTAGTTGCAGAAAACTACGAGTGAATAATGTTGCAATTTTTGTGATCTGACAAAAGTACATGTAACCAGAAATATTCATGAGGATGGACAACATTTGCAAAAATAAGACCCTCCCTCCCCCTCCCCCACAAAATATATATGATTTTCATATTAATATGTATGTATAATCTATTTGCCCGATTGAAATGGGGCTAAAACAAAGGTTACGCAACCAAGCTGACACACTTGCCTTTTCGTTCTGAGACCAGATTGTACATGTAAAGTGTTAATGTAAATACGGCCACTATTTAACCAGGTGCATCGAAAGCCTGTCATTGTCAAACATTGACTGATAATAAATAATGATTGTATTACACAGATCAAACAATATTAGGTCTTGGCAACAAGAAAATAATTTGCTGTAATAATAACTACATTTCAACAGCCTGCCAAGCATGTGATCATCTCGCACAACTCCAGCATACATGTACACAGAATATACATGTACATTGTAGGATAGTTGAATGCCTGTAGTTTATTTTGGTGTAAAATCACAGAAAATTAAACTTTTGATCAAAATACAAGCAAAATTGGTAAAAGTGCACAACCAAAAACTTGGAGGTAATAATTTTCATCAAACTTTTCTTGCATTGGGATCAAAATTTAAATAATCAGTGAGAACAAGAAAACAATCAATTTCTTTTTTAAATCAAGTACTGGTATGTACCTCATGAGCTTGATAATCTACAGCCCTCTGCTCCATATCATCCCCACGGTCTGGTACTGCTTGTTGGCCCTGTGAATACAACAATAGAAATAGACACTTGAATACAGTCTACTCCCGTTATTACCAGCATGGATACAACAAGATTTTAAAATGGCCCAAACTGCAGAGGTGTTGATGCTTCTTTTTAATTAATAAATGATTTATTGGTTAATTGCTTATTTTCATGAGATTCGCAAGTCAATCATAGTAAAAAGTTCCATTTTTATATGAGGCTATTTAATGAGGCCATTTACAATTTCAAGTATGGAAACAACCATAATCACAAATTTTTTCCATCTTTTCCAATCCAAAAGCTATGTATTTTGTGATTTTGGATTAGTAGGGGAAATTCGTGAATGGATAACTATTTTTGTGCCATTTTAATCACTATAAGTCACCTTATATTGTAGTGAAAATTTTCACAAGGGTGGACTTGCAAAATTCACTGAAGTATATGGCTTATACGCTAGTCCAAAATCATAAAAAAATATATTCGCAAACATGAATATATTGGCATATTCAGTAATATGAAGTTCATACCTGATTATTTTCACTGCTGCTTTCTTGATTAGGATTCTCTCCATCACCTTCAGGCCTATCTAAATGTGTTTCTCTTCTTCCTTCATCTGGAATCTGGTTACCCTAATCACAGAAACATAAAACATGATAAAAGATTGTTATACTTTATTCCTTCTAAAGCAGACAGCATACAGTTCACTAGAGGTTTTTCATGAACTATGAAACTTTCTTAAACTGGAGTTGATGGCCTTTTTCACAGCATAAAACTTTTGCAACTGTAAGAGTCAAGTTACTTGTACACTGTATAGCATTGTACTGGAATTCAATGCATTGTGTAGACATACACTTCTGCGGTCATTTTACTTTTGAAAATCTCAACTCCATGCGATATTCGCTAAAAGTACATTGTATCATAAACACAGAAATTTTTGGTTTTACAGTTAGCAGGTCTTCAAGGGAGTCTATGTTTTTGAAAATATTGAAAAATATTATCCTAATCGAAATCATTTTCATGTGTTTTAGGTAAAATATCATACTAAAACTATCCAATGTACATTTACAATGTGCAAGCACCTGATGGTCAGCAATTCATGAAAGTTAAATGCAGAAAAAAGGCCATCGGCACAAATTCCTGAATGTTTTTGGTTTGACCATATGTCTTATGGTCCATAAACTTTTTTTCACTTAAAAACTTCTTGTCGACAAGAAGCAGGTGGTTCATGTTCTGAGCATATGGGAGGGGTTTGGTTTTTATACACACTAAGAAAGTAAAATATCTAAAACTCAATACAGACAATAAAAAGCCTGAAATGGGAAGTTATCATGGCTGAAAACTGGCAGCCTAGAAACTAGCATCCATTTCAAAGAAAATTAGAAAATTTAGTGGTTAAAGGAATTCAAAATTTTAATAGGCTACTCTTAAAGAAAAATAATTATTAAAATAAGAGATATATTATATATATTATCATATATTATTATTTATATTATATATATTATTATATATATTATATATATTATTATATATATTATATATATTATTATATATATTATATATATTATTATATATATTATATATATTATTATATATATTATATATATTATATATATTATATATATTATATATATATTTACTTGCTCCTCAGGGAGTTGTTTCTTTTGTTGTTGTTGCTGATCATGAACTGGTTGCTGAAACCTATTTCTACTAAACACATATTGCTGCTGCTGATCATTCTGCTGGTTCTATGAAGCAAAACAAACACCAAGAAAGGGTTCAAGTTTGACTAGTACCTGTGCTTTAATCTTGCTATTATTTCAAATAAATGTCTTTATAAAAGAATGTATATGGATATAGAAGAAATGCATTTTATTGTTTTCATGTTTTTGTCAGTAAATAAATCAAGTCAAATCAGACCTATAAGAAGATTTTGAAGTACTAGTACCTGTGCTTTTATCTGGCTATTATTTCAAATAAATGTCTTTATAAAAGAACGTATATGGATATAGAAGAAATGCATTTTATCGTTTTCATGCTTTTGGTGGTAAATAAATAAAAATCAAATCACACCTATAAGAAGATTTTGATTAGTGAACTCAATACCTGTGCTTATCTGGCTTATTTTCAAAATAAATGTCTTCTATAAAAGAACGTATATGCATATAATAGGAGAATGCATTTGATTGTTTTCATGTTTTGTTGGTAAATAAATAAAAATCAAATCAGACCTATAAGAGAATTTGATTGTACTAATACCTGTGCTTTTATCTGGCTATTATTTCAAATAAATGTCTTCATAAAAGAACGTATATGATATATGGAGAAAATGCATTTGATTGTTTTCATGTTTTTGGTGGTAAATAAATAAAAATCAAATCAGAACCTATAAGAGAATTTTGATGTACTAGATACAGTGCTTTATCTGGCTATTATTTCAAATAATGTCTTCATAAAGAACGTATATGAATATATAGGAGAAATGCATTTGATTGTTTTCATGTTTTTGGTGGTAAATAAATAAAAATCAAATCAGACCTATAAGGAGATTTTGAAGGAAGTTTGGGTTCATGAATGCAACTACTTTTTGTTTAACTACATTGATCAAATAAAATCTTGTATTTCCACCTAATGTATAAAAATATTTCCAAGGTCAAGAAATCCAAGGCCTAATAGAATGATTATTCTTTGCTCCAAACATCGCAAACCAAATAAACAGTTCCAAAACACATCTTATTTGGTTTGTCTAGCACGAGTGTCTAGAATAGCCGTAAATTCTATGATGGCATGCACTCACTGTTTCCACCGGTTTGCCGTTCTGGTGATATCGCTGGACCATAAGCTCCTTCTGCCTGCGTTGATCGAACTGCCTATCAGCAAGCCTTTGCCCATACTGTTGCTGATCTCCCCCTTGATCACCACCAACAGGTTGTTGCTGCTGTTGTTGTTGCTGTTGTTGTTGCTGTTGCCGCGAATCATACTGCGCCTGGCCTTGATTGTTGAAGCCACCTGGTTGCTGTTGCTGGAAGGCTGGTTGCTGCTGTTGCCTGAGATCCTGTAATGCCTGTCTCTGTTGTGCGAGCTGCTGTGCATACAATTGTTGTTGTTGTTGTTGTTGTGGTGGTTGTTGCATGAACTGGTTCCTTCTGCCAGGTTGTTGGATACCTTCATGAGAGGGGAGTAAAATGACAAGTTACAAAACTGCATAATAAACATCTTGTATTCATTTTCTACGAGATTGTCAGAGTTGAGTTCATAGGGATTCCATATCATTTCCCCTATTACTGTAATTATCTGTAGTGGTCAAACATATGAGGTCTAACCTCCTCCCAATAACACAAAAACAATTAAACAAATTTCACTGATATATAGGGTTTTTAAAGTCATGGGATCTAAGGAGTCAGTTTGTTTCTATGCTGTCCATGCTACAAAGAGCAAGTTCAGATCTTCATGCATCTAAACAGACTCCAGTGCTTGTTGCAAGCCATGCATGGCACAAAATTGAACCAAGGTTGCCAGCATTCGTGCATAAGGCACACATGGCCAAACATTTTTGTGGGTGTAAATTTTCTTACAGGTGTATATTTAAACGTTTGATTCACTTTATGTGGACAAGTTTAGTGCATGTACACATTAAAATACAGTAAACATGTAGGTTGTATGGGCATGCATGTGAGACAAAATAAAAGTTGTGAAAGAATCAGATAAAACCTTTTCATACTACCTTCCCAGGGTTCTGGTAATTCAGTTCAGCCAAAATTAAGGGTGGTTTCAGTCCAGAAGGAAACAAAAGCTAATCTTAAGAAACCCTACATTGTTAGACCACTCTTTCATCAGGGTTCTTTTGTTAACAGGATTAACAGGTTTCATTGAATAGATAAATGGCTTATACACTGAACCTCGATATGTATTCAATGTATAAAATTGGAAAGGATATGTGATGAGAAAGGACCTACACATGTACACAGACTTACAAAAAACAAAATTGTACACACTACATGTACATACATTGTACAAGAATACATGTATGATTACCAGCTTTGAGCAAGGGTCCACACCTGTAACTAAAGTGAATTAAGTTTTTCTTTGCATGTTACAAAACGCAATGAGTTCTCTTCTGGAACAACTGACATCCATGTTAAGTCTTTCTTGAGGGCTACGACTACACCCCTTGGTATATGTAGGATATAAAATGCTTTGTATTGTATAATTAATTTAACAAAAAATGTTTTAGAATAGTTGAAGTGTGAAACAGACTTTAAGTAATAAATAATATTAATATTACATGCAGGCTATTTTCATTACCAATATTAGAACAGTCCACTCTTGATACAACAAGCAAGTATACATTGTACAAGTTCACAACAACATTTTGTTATAACAAATTCTCTCAGTCCCAACTTCAGACTTGTGCAAATGTACCATATCCGTGAGTATGTGCACATTATAACAAGATTTCATTATAAGGCAGTAGGCTGGGTTCCCAACAACTCATCATAACAGGAAGGGACTGTATAGACCTTTATGCATATGACGTCATAATCTCATAACGCCCTCCCTCAGAGGACATAGGAATCTGACGCTGCTCAGTAGCTGCCAGGCCCATGAGAAAAGGGGCAAAAAGAATATCTGTTTCGGACAATAAAATTTGGAGCATTTATTCAATACTCTTAAACTGAGTTGTCAGGGACGCGCCAGCTGCAGATCACAAACGCGTGCGAGGCAATTTCTCAGCCTGTAAGACGGCGGCACAATGACGTCAATGCATTAAAGGGGAATCCAACCCAAGGAGAGAATCAACCTTACAGGAAAGAGGAAAATGAGAGGAGCAATCTAAAAAAAAGTTTCATCAAAATCGGTTATAAAATAAGAGAGTTATGGAAGTTTGAAAAGTCTAGTTGTTCCTTCTATGGGGATCCTCAAATTGGCATCATCGGCTTCAAAATGGCCGATCTTATGGACAACTCTCCATTCATTTTGTACACAAATTTTCAGATTTTCCCCATTTTCTTTCGAAATATATCTTACCTCCTTCCGAGCTCAACATATGTTGTGTGAAATATATTTTCCCATGACATATTTTGAGCTCAGAAGTAAAGAAGACAAATTTTTCCCCTTTAAGGTGTATTACCTTGTTCTTGTGCCTGTCTGTCAATCTGATTGGGAATTTGTTGCTGCTGTTGTTGATATTGCTGTTGTTGTTGCTGCTGCTGTTGCAGTAACATTTGCTGTTGTTGTTGCTGTTCTTGTGGATTTTGTTGTTCTTGTTGATCTTCTTGCTGGTGTCCCTTAAGACCATCAATGTGTTGCTGCAACAAAACAGGGGTTGATAACATTAAATTACACCAGACATATTGAATCAATACAGTGCACATTAGGTGGTGGGATCAAACCCTGGCCTAAGACTGGGCAAATATCCGCCTTCTAGTATTAGGAGCATGGCATAATAAAAACATTATGCATGGACTGCGGGTAGAAAAGTTATTAAGAAATGTAGTGTCTGCCCTAGGTAAATAAAACAATCCTTATTACACCTACATTTGTATAACATCTATATTGAGTACATGTATTTGAAAAAGTCCAGTTGTCTTATCACTTAACTGAAGGTGCATACTTGTACACTGTAGGTCATACGTTTGACCCCTTAGGATGGCACTTAATGTCTTTCTCCCTCCAACCAGGAATAATTCGGTATTCGGTATAAGATCAGAATGCATTCACCTTATTGGTGATATAATCCTTGGGATTGGGCAGGTGTCAGAAAGAATTAAAAGCTTCCAATCCACAAAATAAAAAAAATAATGTTGAATATAAAGCTATTAATGATGAAACTGTTCTCAAGGACAAAGATTAATGTCATATTTTGTTACTTCATCTTAACCACAAGAATAAAATCCAGTGACAGTTATTTATTTATTTAATTTTTAAATTTTTTTTTGAATGGGGTTCTTAACTGTGATCCGTATAAATTAATAGAACTCAGTACAATGACATTTAGTTACTGTTTGAATGAAAAGTTGAATGAGGTATAACATAGTTATGGGAATTTTCAACTCATGTATGTCTAAGTTTTTGACAATTTTCAACTCACATATGAAATGATTTTTAAAATTTGATGTTTTATTAAATACCTATGTATATATCACTTACCTCCAATAAAGTTTTATGCATACCATTTCTGTTTTCATGATATTGTATTTTGAATTTTATCTGTGCCACGGATAGAAAACCAAAACTATGTTATATCTTTAAACGAATATACACGTATGCATTTTACTACAGTACCTTATATTGAATGTTTTTCTGAGAGAGGTCTTCCAGTTGAGCCTGCAACTGGGCATTGTTGGTCTGAGGAGAAAAAATACATTAAAATATTGAATAAATAAAAGAAATTATGTAATATTGGATATTATTATTTAGATGTAGGGTTTTAGAGGCGCAGATATTTTTTGACGTCCTGTGAGGTCGATTCAGAGAGACAAAATATTAAATCTGATTTTTAACGTGTATGCCTATGAAAACTGTCCAATATCATCAATATTGGATTCAATGAATATTTTGCCCCGCCCACAAGATGATCATTGACCAATTAAATCATTGTGCGCGTGCTGCTGACGTGACAAATTGCACTGCGTATGATTAGTTGCGCATTCATTATGCGCATGCACTGCTTTTTTTATTTGAGCAAAATATCAAACTTCAAATTCAACTTAATTGCTATGCCAGTGGAGCCCTTACAATTGAGATACAAAAGGATGGCAAATTTACGATTTTGTATGTTTATGGGGGTATCTAAATAATAATCATAATATTGGATGATCAATTTTCGTAGGATACGTGAATATTGTTACTCGCTGAAGAAAAATATTAGATTCGTCTTCGACTCATCCAATATTTTTCTTCAGCTCTTACAATATTTCTACATATCCTACTCAAGGTCATCCAATATTCTCTAAATATTACTAATATTACTAATATATTTGTTTCAGCAAACAAATCCATTCCAAGTACTGAATGAGAATATTCTGTGTTTTCATTTTAATTATCAATCAGTCATTATGACAACCAAAGCCAGTACACAAGAACTATATTCAAATGACGAAAAATAAAAATCAGTACAAATTGACGGACTGGCTAGGTTACATGTACATGTATGATACCTATAGTCAAATTCTTGAAGCTTCACGCTAGAATATAAACACAAGTTACCATAGTAACAACACTCCAATCCTCAACAAGCGCTGTTTCAATCTAGTAAAAGCATGTCAGGAATTTAAATTGTGTTCATGGATACAAACTGTGTAAACCATACTTGGAATTTTGAAGAATGGCTTACATAGTTAATATTGCCCATATTCTGTACCAGAGACCGAGTGTGCTCATGTATGGGTTGAAGTTCATGCAAAGCGTCTGTGCAATAATTTTGTCTGATACATCAGTCAAAATCATTACATTTCAACTCAAACAACCCCTATTCTTTACTCCAGAATACGGGCCATTGTGTTTATCTCATGGTGCAAAAAAACGTATTATTGGATTTACATTTTTTTTTTAAACTATATACATTTAAAAGAAATAAGATGAAATGAAATCATTTTACCTGATGTGTATTGATCTGCATGACAAGTGATTCTATTTGCTGAGCTAACTGGTCTCTATCAGCTTTCGTCTGCGCATAATCATTCTGAAAATATATAGGGGAAAACCATCAAAAATATCTTCATATTGCAAGTTCTCAAATCTAATGTACACCAATCAATACCACCACTATATGTGTTAATGTACAAATAAAATCACATTCAGAGACATTAGCCCTGAAATAATCACTTTTATCCATTATCATTGTCATATTTTTCTCATGTTCTTGTCCTTTCAAGTGTCACAGTGATCATCTTCATAATCATCCTCAATATCATCATTTACAACAAACTATCATCATCATCATCATCATCATCATCATCACCATCATCACTCATTTTAATTACCATAGCTGTCACCCTTATTATTTTCATTGTAATCAATTTACATTATCAAAAGTTATTGTGTACATTATGAAACTGTATTACTATTTCATCATCATCATGATCACCATTACCATCACCAACATCATATAAATTCTCATTATCATCATCATCATCATTACCACCACCACCACCACCACCACCATCACTAACCACCATCACACCACACCACCACTCATCATTATTATTGCATCCATCATCATCACCATCCTCATCATCACCACCACCAAAACCACTATCTTCATCACTCATCATCACCACACATCATCAACATCACCACATCATCATCACCATTATCACATCATCATCATCATCATCATCACCCACCACCTTCATCATCACCACCATCATCATCATAATCATCTCTACCATCATCATCATCCTCACCACCACCATGATTACCAAATTACCATCACCATCATCATCATAATCATCATCAACATCATCATCACTACCACCATCACTGTGCACCACCATCATCACCATCATCATCATCATCATCACCACCACCACCACCAGCACCACCACCACACCATCATTTGTCATCATCATCAACACCTCCCCACCAACCAACCATCAGCATCACACCACCATCACCATCAAAACACCAACCACCACAATCATCATCATCATCACCACCACACATCACTACCACCATCATCACCACCACCACCACCATCATCACCACCCCACAAAACACCATCAACTACCAACACGCACACACCAGCCACCAACATCATCGTCATCATCATCACCACCATCATCATCATCACTACCACCACCATCACCACCACTATTATCATCACCACCACCTTCACCATCACCACCATCATCATCATCACCACCATCATCACCACCATCATCATCATCATCATCCTCCTCATAAGTAAAACAATCTCTACAAACCTGTAATTGTCTCATACTGTATACTGTCTGCTGATGCTGATTATTAATCTGGTCTAATGATTCTTGTGTTTCAGTTAGTTGTGCTGTCAGGATTAGATGATAAATAAAGATGATAAATCAGTAGATATGAAGTTTTGTTGGAAATAGTAACTCGCCATTAAAGATAAACTAAATATCTGGTAATAATTCAAGTAAACTCTAACTGAATCCAACAAATAACCACAAAATGTTGAGCCCAGTGATTAGTAAAAAATGAGTTATCATCATGAATAGGAATTAGCAAAATAAGAAAAGCATTTCGGGGAATGGACTTACACACATCACAATCCATAATATTTGGCCACATGCCCACGTGCACTTGTATCTCTTGATTTCCAGCAAATATTCATCATTCATAATGTTTGGATACCATAAACAATATGCCTATTGAACATGTAAATGATGTTGATATGACACTAACATGTTTTTTAATTATTTTAAATGACTTTTGACTGACTTTCTTGCCAAAATATTCTCACAGTAAGTAATCAAAGTCTGAAAACATAGATAAATGCTTTTTATTTAAAATACAAGCACAAACTAAAGGAGGCTGAGCCTTATTATGATATGCACTGAACCCTAAAACACTATTGTTGGGAATTATATTGACCTTCAAAAAATAAATGATGACAAGCTAGAAACAATCAACAGTAACTAAGTCAATAAAGCATATGTGTGCACTAGTTAGTAAACAAAGAGTATAGTTTAGATATGATTATTATTTTTTTTTTTTTTTTTTTTTTTTTTTAAATACAAGATAAGACAAACCTATATTTGCATTTAAATTGTATACCATATCAAATGAGGGACCTCCAAGTCTTCCAATCTTGTTCATAGCAATGGTACATGTATCACATTAACAGGATATGACTATTATATTCTTTGACATAGAATCAAATTCATGGTCAATTATTCCAGAACTTTTCAATCTATCTTTATACTTTTTTTTTCCTGGGACTCACTGGACACCAAGGCTGAAAGACTTACATTGTAAAACCTGTAACCTCCTGCTTGCATCCTCCTGGATTTTGGCTATATTCTCCTCATGTTCGTCCTTTTGTTCCTCGAGCTGGTTCTGAAATTCCCTTCCTAAGGCCTTTTGCTTCTCAAAATCCTCTTGAACATCATCATAGGTAGCCTATATACAAATAATATATCAATATGATAATGATTTCATTTTTATTTTTTTACATCTCAAAATAAACACAAATAAATCAGAGAAGTAAAAAAAGATAGAATAATACTTAAACAATATGATTATGGGCTTTATCCTAAGTTGCCCAAAACACTTTTTTTTTTTACAATTAAACTTTTATTCTATAAAAACAAAACATCGTATATTGCACCGTAACAGCACTGTACAAGTCTTGTTTGCATAATATATCAGCCATATATGCCAAAATTGTCCTTGATATGGGATTACTCAATAAAAATAAAAAATAAAAAGTAGAATGCATAAAAAATGGTCAAAAAAAAATCTCTACAGCTGTTGAAGTCGATGTAATTTTGCTACATTTATAACACACATTTCGCATTGACCTCAGCCCAAGTATACTTTGGGAAAAGCCTTCAATAGGTTTAAAATGAATGCAGATGAGGTTGGGTACTTTTGTAACACATTGAATTGAGTATTTATGTTAATGAATTCTAAACTACTGTCAAAGAATGATCAAAAAAAAAAAAAAAAAAAAAAAAAAAAAAAAGGGGGGGGGGGGAGAAAGAAAGGCAGAGGCTGGCAAACATATAAAAAATAAATTGTACAAATAATTTTTTTTTTTTTAAGCATACGGTTTATACATATTCATAGCTTTTATGTTTTTTTTGTTTTTTTTCATTGCCACATACATGTACACATGATAATGAACATTACTTACTCTCAGCATTTTATGTTGAATGTTGATAGCATTGTATCTGTTTTCATGTTCTTGCTGTAAATTTAAATACATGAGAAAGACCATTTGAAGTGTTATTGACAATAAACATTACAATAAAATTTATCATAGATTTTTTGTGTGCTATCACTTGGTATTGAAAGGGTTGCATGTTCCTATGCAGCTGATTTTAAAAACATAAAATTTTGGCATACCACCAATTGGCCATTCAATACTTTGTATGAAACCTACAGTTACAGGTTTCACAGAAAATGAATAACTTAAATCTTTTCTCAAGAAATCACACATACAATGTGTCTTTTTTTTTTATCAACTTTAAAACATAAATATATCAATTCCATGACATTTGCTGAGTAGACAACTACTCAGCCTATGAATTCCATACACTAATATCTACACCTCAACCCTGGTCTTAAAGTCCCAGACCGGACCGAGAAATGACAAAAAAAATTACATATATAACGAAAGCTAATATTTCTTCCTAATACAACAATTCCCAATTTAAGCATTTTTATCTTCCATTTTAAAAAGTATTTCATTAAAAAGGTGATCGAACCTCAACCAGGCCATCCCTCCCAAGTACTCGTAAAAGTACCCCTATTATATAATGCGGCTGATGACGTCAAAGAAGTTTAAGGGAATGTTGCTGCCAGGCATGATAGGGTTTCGGCTTTAGAAAACACGTTTGTATTGCTATGTCAGAACAATAGACCCCATGTGTGCTAGAATTCTATTGTTCTGATATAGCAATACAAACGTGTTTTCTAAAGGCGAAACCCAATCATGCCTGGCAGTAGCATTCCCTTAAACTTCTTTGACGTCATCAGCCGCATTATATAATAGGGGTACTTTTACGAGTACTTGGGAGGGATGGCCTGGTTGAGGTTCGATCATCTTTTTATGAATACTGTTATGAAAATTCAATTTATTTTGGGGGTATTTATGTTATACGCCTACTTAGCTTTCAATCGATGTAAGGTTGTATTTACTCCGTCAACGGTCTTTAACACTACAATGTTGTATACCCTACTAGCTACCCTAAACCTAACATAAAAACCTATTGCAACCAACCCATAGATGACAGAGATTTCCCAATGGTCAAAATGAATCCCTTTTTGATCCTCAAATTGGCAAATTTTATAACTTTATTTCACTCCTGCAACCTTTAAAAAAATAAAATTAATAATTAACAACACTTTACCAATGAAACTTACAAAATGCATCGAAAAAAAATTGCCAATTTGCGCTTGAAAATAGCGATTATTCATATTTCTTTGTGTTGCCAATTTAGAGATTTCAATGATTATTTTCATTTAAAGTGTTCTAATTCAAGAACCATTCAATGTACAGTGGCAGAAAAAAAATCTCTTTATGTCAGTGATTTTTGCTCTTTCTGTTGATATGTAATTCATATTCCATGGCATTCTAGTTTCAAAGATAATGCAAAAGCGTCACTAAAAGGAGACATTGTCCTTGATGGGTTAAACCTTAGACGAAATAAAGACTGGAGCAATTGGTGCAGGAGCAAATGTCATGTTACCCATGGATGTAACACTGGATAAAGTAATAATAAAGAGAATGGAAGTATACATAAATACAACATGAATTAATAATATTACAGAAAAAAAAAAGATAGCTCAACTTACCTGTGCATCACTGAGTTTTTGTTCAAAAGCTGGAAAAAAAATAATAATAATTTTTTTAAAAATCAAATTGGTACTTGTTTAAAAGTCTAGAACATTTAAGTTTACAAATCCAACCATGTGTTGTTGCTTCTGATTTACGGGTATAGAGTGATATCATTCAATGTACACCATAATATTTGGTTCAAAACTGGTCTGTTATATTTTTTGACATGATACATGTATGTACAGACGATTATTTTAAAATCTGTTCAATGCTGTCATTTACAAGTAACACTGTATTTATACTTAATAAATAAATAAAACTAGCTCCGAGATAATCTGAGTGGAGGGGTGGTGGTTTCCTAGTCCATTTCGGTATTAAATTTTGATCCCGAGGTGGGAGGGACAGGAGAAAATTAAGATTCTGTTTGGAATTAAAGATAATCTAGAGTAGTAGTCTTTGATGAAATAAATCAAAACATTCTTGTTCATACCAGAATCTCAAGCATAGGAAATAAATACTACACACCAAAGGAATTTACATAAAATTGCGAATTTGCTGAGAAAAGAGCAAAATAAGCGTAATTTCTGTACCTGGACGGCCCGTCCAAGCACATGCGTGATTAACACGGCCACGTGGAAAGTCTACGGGTATATCATGTGCAAGAGATTCGCACCGGATCTGTTTGTGTATGTTGTGCCGTGACTTGTGGCGATATAGCGGTCTACTCCAAGTCTCAATTTGACGGACTGTTTCGATATTTTTTCAATATTTCTTCTGAAATCATTATCGAAACGTGAATATAATCTTGTGTAGGCATGTTAATAGAACAATGTGAGGACATATCTTACAGTTTTATCTCAAATTATTTTGGCTTTAAGAACTCAAGCTGGGCTTTAAGACACTCCATTATGGTGTGGCCATTTGTACTTGAAAGTGACTCAACAACTGCTTGAACGCCTTTTTAAACACTATTGATTATACCATTTTTTTAAACCGATTTTTTTATTTTTTTATTTTAATGAGTTTAAGATATGAATGTTATTATTGTTCATGTCACATAAATTGCAACACTGGATTCACCTGGCTGGGGTATAGGTTAGGGTGGTCCGCGGACTATAGTTATTTAGTTAACTTTGCCCAATGCCTGGCAGCCCAGCCAGGTGAATCCAGTGTCTTAATATTTTTGAGTTCTTTATAACGATATGTTTTTATATGCAATCAATTTGATTTATATTGTATGTCATCTTTCTGCCAAAAATAATAAAATAAAATAAAATGTTTATTGAAAAGAATTATTCTGCTTTAATTGGTAAACTATATTGTGAAGTAACTATTTTGGCAATATAATTTTGAGAGCATGCACAAACTATGCAAAACTACATTACATGTACAAGGTTATTTTCTCACCTTCTTTATTTTTCTTCTGTTCCCCTTTAGCAACTTGTAAAGCTTTTTCTAGTCTTGATCTATGCTCATAGACAACTGCAAAGAATGAGAGAAAAAAAAAAAATACATGTACATTGCAGAATTTTGAAGAAAGTTAGTCACAGCTTCAAGTACATATACATTTTATTAGATCTCCCTCCTAGATTTGCTCTTGAACAATATATCAACAAAATTTCCCTTTTGCTTTTCTGTCCAAAAACACAGTAAGACAGTAGACTTTGTGACTTTCAATTTGATCATAAAATTAATTGGTGTTTGCTTAAATGCAGTATTACACACTGACTATCACCAATCAATTTTTGATCAATAAAATATGTTCCCTCACAGATAAGTATGCACAAAGCAGGCTTGCTGATATTGAAGCAAGGCATAGGGGAACTACATGTATATTACAAAATGTAACTTATTAAAATTGATTCAAATGATATATTAAACGAACCATACATTCAACCACATACATGAGTGTGTACATTTGCAGTTCACCTCAGATTTCCATTCCCACTACCCCCCCCCCTAAAAAAAAATGTACGCAACCTTTTTACAAATGTCCACTAAATGTCATTAAAAACACAATTACTATCAATATTCCTGAAAGAGCAGTCATAATATCTCTCATATCAGGTTAAGACTTTTAACATAGAGCAGAAAATATTCCTGGAATCATTACTTTCATCTTGTTCCTAATAACTCTAAAGAGTAAGCAGGCCGAAAATATCATGAAAATATGAGCAACAAATAAAATTTAAACCAAAGAACATTCATGAGCATGTTATTCTGACATTGCAAAAACAACTGTCCCATACGTATTGGGATGTGCAAATCAATTTAATGAAATCAGAACTTCCCTCAATATTGTTGACATGTTTTTAGTTACAATTGAAAACAGATAATCCAAGTTTCAAATTTGAACCTTCGTGCAAGGGTTTTTACAGCTTGAAAGTCAAAATTGCATAACATTGAACATCTTTAACAGGTGAGAAACACCATTGTTTGATTTTTCAAATTTATTTCATTGCAGAAATCGAATAATGGGTAAATAGTGACAGTTCCCTAATTTAGAAAATAAAATGTTTACATTGGAAAAGCTAAAAGACTCTAGTTGTTGACAGAGAGGGACAACAATGAACCATATCAAATTGAATGTTGGCAATGATTTGTGCTAGTGAACTCTGCCCCCTGGAAAGCTCAGCTCCACAAATTTTCTAGCAATTTACTTGTAGCATCTGGATCTGGATGTATACGATGCACGGTCCTACTGGGTATAAAAGCATCGGATGAGAGAGGGCGTGTGACGAGTACGTTTACAACAAAAAAAAATCGATAAGTTAGGCCTACATGTATTTGAAAAACATCTTTACAACCTGTCTAGTTGTACATACTTTGTAGAAGATTTACAATAACTCACTAGATCTATTTGTAAAAGATTTACAATGACTTTAATACGTTATTAGATCTAGATCCAGGCCTTCCTACATCTTATTCATTTTTATTTCTTTTAATAGACTCCTATCAACAGAAATAAACAGAATTGTGATTGAAATGCAAGGAAAAGAATCTTTTGAAGAGAACATGAGACTGAGAGAAGCAGTCTAGGATTAAGATTAATTTCTTTTAGATTGACTGTTTATAATTCTACTCTGGTTTAAAGTTTGGGTGCAGGGGTAGAAAGCTTTTGGGGCGGGGCCAAGATAATCAGCTCATGATTCCATCGTCTCACTGAGCTGAGTCACTCTTCGACTTTTTCGTCCTCAATTTTCATCTTGAATTTCCTTTCATTCCAATTAATATTGTTGAAATAATAAAATACCACCGTGTCTACCTTGTAACTGAGCTGTTAACGAATCTTGTTGCTGCTGGTATTTCATAGTTCTGTTTGTGGCATCGTCTAATGCTTTTTTAATCTGGAAATATGTGTAAACGCCGTAAATACAGGCAAGAAAAGTCACGGCGAAGAAGAGGGTTTGCCCGAACGGGCGGCCGCTGCGTCGGGAGGAAATCATCCTGTCCACGGTGAGAGAGATTGCTGGCGACCTGCCGATGTCGAGTTGATCGTAACGCGGCTGAAAGTACCTGGTTTTAGACATGCAGATTGCAGATGAAATCGACTTCGACCACGATTCCTGTCGTGACTCACATCTTACTGAAAAATAAAGGTTTCCAAGATCAAGCAGCGACCACAATCCAATAATCTAAGCCTGGTTCGACGAGAGTTCAAAAACACAGATTTATTTGGCACACGTATGCATTGCACGTCGACATTGTTTTGTGTACAAAGTTAATTAATGTATGTCGCCCTCTGCAGCTAGAGCTAGCTGCAGAGATGCTGGAAATTGGAGGAAAATAATAAACTTATTATTTAAAAAATATATATATAAAAAAATTATAATAGAAAATAGGATTAGCAATTGCATGCTTGACGTCAATTTTGTCACAATTTGATTTACATTTCGTTTAAATCAACAATCATTTACTTTCCCCAAAATTAGAATCAATAGTGCACCATTTGTGATCCCCTTGGTTTTACCAATTATGGTCAAAAGTTGATGTATATTTTGGAATCCAGCTAGAATACTGGACTGTGTCATGAAGAAGATAATACTAGTATTAGCCAAAGTCACCCTTTTTCCTTGTAAAGATGATTTTGATTGTTAAACAAGTTAGGTTACAAATTTGGAATCAATCTCTTCGATATTGACAATGCAGCATGTGGAAGCCCCATTTTTTTTTTTTTTTTTTTTATGTCGCCCCCCCCCCTGGCCCCTGGGTAAAAATCAATCGATGCACCTGCGAGGGGAAAAGTTCCCACTTTCCCTCAACCCTCTTGAAATTAATTATTGGAGTAGAAGTGGCACGCATCTCATCATAGCGCCCTTACTTCAGGATAGGCCTACTCTGCTAAAAAAAAAAAAAAAAAAAAAAAAAAAAAACACAGAAGATTTTTAAAAGTCTGTCATTACACGAAATTTGTACATTTTCATACCCCATATACCAATTATTTGTAATTTTACTGCAAATTGTGCAGTAAGATTACAAATGTTCTCGAAGCTCTGCTGCGGAACTTTTCTGAGAAATTTTCTAACAGTGTAGGTGGTTGATCGGGGGGGGGGGGGTGCAGGGGCGGATCTAGGTTTTTTCCAAGGGGGGGGGTTGAGGGGATGAAAAAAAATCTTGCGAGCGGGCGAGCAAACGAGCGCGGAGCGCGAGTTTTAGACAATCCCCGATTTATAGGCCTATACTGACCTAAAACGAGGAATTATTTAAACAATTTTAGAGTTGGAGTTATTTTGTGCATTATGTATCAGGCGAGCGCGAAGCGCGAGCCGAAAATTTTGGGTTTAAAAAGTTATATGAATAAATAAAGGGGCACTTTTTTAGTATTTAATTAATTTTTAAAAAGATAATTGTGTATTGTAGACCCTATTAAGTATCTGCGAGCGCGAAGCGCGAGCTGAAAATTTTGAACTCAAAATTGAAGTTATTGTGCATTATGATTAGTATCAGCGAGCGCGAAGCGCGAGCCGAAAATATCGGGTTTTAAAAGATATAAGGAATAAATAAGGGGCACTTTCTAGTATTATTTTTTTTTTTTAGCGGAGCGCGAGTTTTAGACATCCCCGATTTATAGGCCTATACTGACCCTAAAACGAGTAATATTTAAACAATTTTAGAGTTGGAGTTATTTTTGTGCATTATGATTAGTATCAGCAAACGCGAAGCGCGAGCCGAAAATTTTGGGTTATAAAAGATATATTGGAATAAATAAAGGGGCACTTTTTTTGTATTAATTGATTTTTAAAAGATAATTTTGTATTGTAGACCCTATTAAGTATCTGCGAGCGCGAAGCGCGAGCTGAAATTTTGAACTCAAAATTGAAGTTATATTGTGCATTATGATTAGTATCAGCAAACGCGAGCGCGAGCCGAAAATATTGGTTTTAAAGATATATGGAATTAATAAACAGGCACTTTCTAGTACTTCTATTTGTTCGCCCACCCTCCTCTCCTCCCCCCAAAAGAAATAATAATAATAATGATGATGATAATGATAAATAAAATAATACATAAATAAAATAAAATAAAATTACAAGTTAAAAAAAAAGATAAGATTAAAAAAAAAAAATGGTCCCGGATTTTTTTTGGGGGGTTGCAACCCCCCCCCCCCAACCCCCCCTCTAGATCCGCTTCTGGGGTGATCGCATGCCCTCTGTTCTTTTTTCAGAATCACACAGGGGCCTTCCAAATTGCCTGTAATAGGGGTAATTTTGACATGGATTCCGATAAGGGGTATCTCTAAGAATCCGGAACGAGCATACATGTATGCCCCCCCGCGGAAATATCGCGTCTTTGAAA
Organism: Paracentrotus lividus; assembly: GCA_940671915.1. Classification (NCBI taxonomy): domain Eukaryota; kingdom Metazoa; phylum Echinodermata; class Echinoidea; order Camarodonta; family Echinidae; genus Paracentrotus; species Paracentrotus lividus. The sequence continues at coordinate 22,713,327 of CALNVZ010003431.1, read as the reverse complement.
GTGGAGGGATGAGCCGAATTGGGGGCTGAACAGGCTAAAAAATTGCGAATCTATGGCCATTCGCGTTTCGTACACGTGTGCTGACAAAAGTGGGGGGGGGGGCTGAGCCCCCAGCCCCCCCCCCCCCGCCCAGGCTCCGCGGCCCATGTCACATATTGAACATTCATGTTAAAGAATTATATCGAAAATTTTCTCCGCCTCTATTTCAAATCCTGGATCTTCCGCTGAGCTTTATCCGGCGTCAAAAGAGAATTAGCGTCAGTCAGAAAGCGAATATTTGTTTCTATGGGAACGTTTATGGCGAGACGTCTGGCGATCCTGTATTATAGGTTCACTTTGATACAATCGCCGTGCCCTCTGCGTTGCTCGACAGTGTTACCTCTTGGACACGATATTGTTTATTAAAACAGGTAACTTGAGAGATGTATTCTAAAAATGTGAGAGTTGATTTTGTTTTTGGTTTAAGTCGTTTTTTGTTATTTGGGTGCTGTGGTGTAGGTGTTGAGGTATTGTTTGTTGAATAATACAAGGCACGTAAGAAAGAAATATTCATGTATAAAGAGTCTGGTATTTTGGTGGTATTTAAATGAGGTTAAATGAACCGAAACTTGCATTTATAAGAATCATACTAAATTGATAAACATGAAGTAAACAAACACGCCGGACCGGGGGGGGGGGGGTATTGCGGAAAATATCTTGAGAGCCTGCATGCATCGATTTTTTTTATTTTTTTTTATTAGTGAAAAAGAACTTTTATTATGTTCATTGTTCCACTGCAAATAATAAAGTGATACTAATAATATAGATATAGATATAATAAAGAAATACTGTATACTGATGTAATGCGAGCGCGAAGCGCAACCTACCAATTTT
>CALNVZ010003431.1:22680013-22701757 GCA_940671915.1 Paracentrotus lividus | reverse complement strand
GGAGATTGCACTCTCGATTCCTTGAGGTGCAATTATTTCCTTAATTCTGTGAGCCCTACGTATTTGTTCTTTTTTAACGATGCATTTTAATATTGTATAACTTATGTAGGAATTTCTTCCTTTTTTTAATGATGCAAGAGTTCTTGGAAAATATGGACTCAGATCCCTAACTGCTTGTTGCTGCTAGGATTTTTTATGGGGGGGGGGGGTCGAAAATTGAAAAGTGGACCTTTTCAGAAGGAGTAAACTTTTTTTAAATTTACATTTTCATTACTTCACTTGTGGAGTCAGGAATGGGCCTTTTTATGATAACTCTACGAGCGAGAAGATCGAGCCGAAAAATTTTGACTCATAATAACCTGAAGGTGTTTTTTTTTCTGACACATTTTGCCTCTCATACTTACGGATCCGTAATAAGGACTTTATATAAAATTACGGTGTGCGCCCGCACCTTCCGCCACCCCCCCCTCCCGGATCCGCGCCTGGTGTTTTGAAAATTGAAAAGTGGGAGTTTTTGCCAGATTTTAACTTGCGAGCGCGAACGGCGAGCCAGAAATTTTTGGTTGTAATGACTTGAAGGTAATGTATTTTCTGACACATTTTTCCTTTACAGACCCGTAACTATGATTTGTATAAGGTTTAGACATTCGAAAAGTAAAATTTCGCAAGGATTGAACTTTGTGAGCGCGAAGCGCGAGCCGGAAAATTTTGCTTGTTTAATGGATGAATATGGATGTTATATATGGACAGTTTGTCTCTTACATCTTTCTGTTTTTTTAATTGTTTCACCAGTTGATGATCACCTCCCTTTGTGAAAAAAGTGAGCCTTGCCAGTGCAAAGAGCCTTTTGCCTTGTATTTCAAGCATATTGTGCCTCATATCTATGTTTAATAGTCCTTCACGACGGATGACCAAATTCCAAAAGATACTAACGCGAAACGGAGTGAAAAAATTACACAAAAATCACATGAATGCTGTGCATTTGGAGCACATTTCTTTTTACCTATAATTCGGCTTTCGAACGGGAGTGAACATGGCGAGCGCGAAGCGCGAGCCTAAAATTTGGTTTATGATGACATTGAGGCTGCACATTAGCTTTTTCTTCTTCTTTTTTTTTTTTTTTTTAGATTCCTACAAAATAATATGACCATACCCTTACCTTGAAAAACTGAAATGCGAGCATGAAGTCGAGAGTAAAACTCTTATTAAATGGCTCGTATTTCAATTCTTTATTGTAATATTTCCTGAAAACCAGGGATGACGGATGGGGGAGGGGGATGCTGCAGCCCCTCCAATTTTTCCAGTAGATATTAAAAAAAAAGCTTGTATCTTTTCTCGTGTTCAGCCCATCAACTTTTTACTCACCCACCCCCTCAAGCCCTTTAAAAAACACTCCGCGGTCTCTGAAAATAATGATTTATGCGAGAGCCAGCGAAAATATTGCATAGACCTATCTAAATAAAGGGCAATTTTGTGCACTATTTTTTAAAAATTAATAATCTAGCTCATGAACATTTTGAAAAATTAGGTAAGTAGGTCTACTTAAGAATCCGTTTCACACCCTGTTTTTCTCTTCTTTTCTCTTTCTCTCGTTTTTTTTTTTTTTTTTTTTTTTTTGTCAAGCGGACCCTACTTGCCAGCCCGGGGGGGGGGGGGGGGGTTCCTTCGATCCCCGAACCCCCCCTCCCCCTAGTTACAGGCCTGGAAAAGGGAATGGATTTCTTCTCAAATTCACTTTGCACTCACTTTTATTTGTTTACTACCTTTGCATGTATCACATAATATAACATCATGAATGTCAACAATATAAACCTTTAAACAACTTTTGGGATGTATTTTGGAAAATGCTAAGTACCCGTATGTTTATATACATAAAAACAATCAAAATGATATTTCTTTACTTGTAGATAATTTAATGTTATCAAATTTTACTGCAGAAACCGGTTGATTTGGGGTTTAAATGTCAAAGACATTTTATTTATAGAAGACACCATACCTTTTCCCATACGTCCGTGTACGGAGCTTTTAGAGATATTGACAGATTGTCGTTTTCGGCGAAATCAAGATCACGACTTTAAGATGATATAAATTTTTGTTAAAATAATAACGAACCTGCATTTCTCACAAGATGTCGAGCACATATTGGAACAATTTTCTAAATAGTTACACTTGAATTTTCTTAACGCAGTTTTTGACAAATGCGAAGTATAAATTTTGATTACATTCCATTTTTTGAAAAATATCTTATAAAAATGAACTTCTTTGGGCTGAATATTCCATTTTTTCCCCTCTAAATTCCATCAAAATTGGTTTCAGCTTGTAGGCAATTTATTTCTCTTTTATATGATCTGAAATTCGGGGCGATGTGATAGTTCCTCCAAATGATATCCAAAAATATTATTTGTCATAAAAGGGCAACAATTTGGGACGCCCCCTCAAATTAAGAAGGTGATCGCAACAAATTTAAAAGAGCACACCTCTGAAATATTGTGTCCAAGGATATTTCTTTCGAAAAAACAAGGTGTGCTTAGTTTGTACAGTAACAACATTTGAACTTCAATTTACGGGTTGGATCTCCCCTTATACGTCTGACCGTCGATATCGCGATAACAATGCCCTGAATAAAGACCGTGTAAAAGGAGAGTGCAAGCTGTGCAGTCAGGATCGAAGTATTTTATCATGATTTTTTTTTAATGATATCAAAACGCGGGGGAAAATATTGACCAATCACAAAGAAGTTAAATCATTGGAAAGAGAAATTAATATTATTTACTTCACTCAGCGTAACTAGGAAATCGATGCGCTGCTGAATTTTACAGAAAGCTTTTATTGACTGCTGTTTGACCAAAATATCATTTTCACACAGAAAAACGACCCAAAAATGACTAAAATGGGAGATTTTAAAGCTCAAAACGCGAGGTTAGGGGTAAAAAAATATTCTTCCCAAGGTTTTATCTTGTTTTATATACATTAACCCTCATAAAACCTGTGTAACTAAGTAATGATCTTTCGATTTTTTTTTATTCCAGTATATTCAACAAAACTCCGAACTCCCGTTTTTCGGGCATTCCTTCCATTGACAATCGGTGCGTGAAAATGGTTTTCCTAGAAAGAAGCCCCAACGTTTTCATATGTTGCGTATTTTAATATGTGGTGTCTATGTATACGCTCTGTTTGTGCGTTGTCGACAATAAAAAAAAAATAAAGATATAAAAAAAAAATAATAATAATAATGCGCCGGTCTTGCGTTTCGTACATGTAACTGCCGGATTAAGTCACGTAACGGTACTGTCATTCTTGAGTCAACCTCGATCCAACAATAATAGGCCCTTATTTTTGCGTTTTAAAGAAAACCAACCTCTTCCTTTGTTCCTTCCCACTTTTTGTTGCATGACATCGTGTTTGTTGTTAATCCTAATTTGTATCTTTGTATCTTGCTACGTTATTTTTATGGCTGCCAGCACCCGTCCACTATGTCGCCCAATTATTTTTTTGGTACGTTTGTGTACACTGTAAAAATAAAAATGAATACAGCAAAGTGATGTCAGCAGAGTCGCCATACAAAAATGTGATTTAAAAAACAGTTTTATTGTAAATTTCCCCTCTAAGAATTAATGAAAGAGAAGGGGGAAAAAAATCATTAGAGTTCTATAGCCATGATAGGTTAAAACGGAACACTCCTGATGTATATTTTGTATTCTCACGTAGTTATTTGCAGAATAAATTTACAACAAAATTGTTTTTTTTTAAATTACATCTTTTTATGGCGACTCTGCTGACAGCAGATTTGCTGTAAAAATACAAATATTTTATTACAGTGTAGGTACATGTATGTATATCGCACTTGATATACACATTTTGTCTAATAATATTTTGGGTTATGTTTGTTCAGGAATGAATATTAAACCCCCCCCCCCCAAAAAAAAAACAATGGTTATTCTTTATTCAATTAAATGCCAGGCCGACACAGCCGGATGTTCCTTCAGAGGCCGAAATCAATAAATGGCAAAGACTGGCTAAGATGCGGAGGGTTGTGATGCATACGCGGGTACCCTGGCCATGGGGTCGCTTCGGACAGGTCATACCTTTGCCGAATCCACCAGGGAAGAACCGAGTACTTCCGGTGCGACCGGAAGACGAAGACAAGATATATCCTTACAACCGATGTGCTTGTCTTGAATCGGAGATCTGGGCCGTCATGATTGGGCTTTGTCTTCAGGATGGACCCTTCCTTATCCTCCGTCTAATCCTCGTCTCCCATTATAAGATATTCACTCATCTAAGTGTGTTCTTTACAAGTAAGAACGCGTTGGTCCTGATGCTGCAGATCTATCGATTGATTGTGGTACACCAGGAGAAGGTAGCTGAAGACAATCAGCGTAAACTGGACCATCTGCAAGCTCAGCAGGAGGAGGCTGAAAGACAGTCTAACGTTGACATGGGAGAGCATTCGATGACCGATCCATATGAGAACGAGCTCTACCGGGATGCTTTCCAAGTGCTGTATCAGCGTTAATACTTGGTTTTCATTGGACAACGGAAAACGGAGTACGAAACGTTAGCATATGGAATGCGAAATGTTTCAAAATACCTCAGAACCCCTGATCAGGGGTTTTGATGACTGCAAGTGTTATACTTTTACGTGCAGGGGTTTCTCTCTCTGCGCAGTAAATCTCCTGCATCCCCCACCCCCCCCCGAAAAAACTAATAAGTGGAGCAATTAGTGGTTTTGAGGTATTGTGCAACACTTCGCCTTCCATACGCTAACGTTCTGTTAATATGTTACACGTTCTCCGTCGTGCAGCAAAAACCCATCACTGAAACAACTGAAAGCCATCAGGAAGACGAGAAGAGCTCTAACCAAAGTCGTTGTCGTTGTTGGATAATGGCATACCAGTCAACTTGAAATATTTTTAGTGTGACTATTTGGTTAGTTTTACCATGTGACCAATGATTTACAATATAAATCATTAAATAAGTATTTTTTTTTTTTTAAATAGGAAAACATTACATCATAATGTTTAGAAAATGAATGCAAATCATTCATTATGTTCATTTACATATCCGCGTAGTTCTAATGGTATAGCGCTGTGGACCTACTGGGAAAAGCGCGGTATAAATATTAAGTATTATTATTATTATTACAGCGAATGATATTTTCCCCTTCTTCTAATACTACCATCAAGAATATAATTTCTACTGCTGCTTGTACTTCTCAAACAACAACAACAACAACTACTACTACTATACTACTACCACTACTACAACTACTACTACTATACTACTACCACTACTACTACTACTACTACTACTACTACTACTACTACTACTACTACTACTACTACTACTACTACTACTTCTACTACTACTACTACTACTACTACTACTACTACTACTACTACTACTACTATACCTACAACTAATGCTTCTGATACTAGAACTACTTCTAACATTACTAGATACTGCTACTACTTATTGCTTCCAATTAATCATATGGTCAACGCACTTTTTACCCATTCTTGTGGATTATTACATTAATTGCACTAACGTGAAGTTATCATTAGATATGATTCGGAATATGTGAAATGTCTTTTGTCCCATGCTGCTAAAATCAAATTGACAAAAGCAATGCTAGTATAAATTATTGCAATTCAATTTCCCCCAGGTAATTGGATGGCTTTGTATAATTATTCTTATCTTGTTCAATATCAATAGATATTTCGAGTTGCGAATCTTTGCTAAATACAGCTCGACATTAAAATACTATCCCACTTATTTATATACATGTATATATATTTTTAAATGTTTGCATGTAACAATGCATTTCATTAATTGTTTAAAACGCTTACGTAAATTACTTATGTATAAAAAGGCATAGCAGGAGGACAGATAGATTGAATAAATATCAATGTATTTTAAAATTTTAAGAATAATTATAAACTTTTCAATATTCCTATTTCCTATCACGTTTATACTATATGAATATAAGATGCCCATTGGAAAAAAATAGAAATAAATAAAAAACAAAACAAAACATACGTACGTACTACTGTGATACATTAGACATTATGTTTCCATTTGTAAAGAAAAACGAACCAAGAGACAAAAAAAAAAAAAAAAGAAGGAAAAAACAGACAAAAACAAAAACATAAAACAACTGAATGATGACAATTGGCAAACATTGAAAATGGGACAAGTAGGCCTACCGTACACAGTAATTTATTACCATTAATAAAATGTGGCATAAATCTTATTACAGATTTGATGTTTCTGATATAGGAAATAAATAGTGCGCCATCATATGACCAAGTATGGTGAAAGATCACATTCACATAACGTTGGGAATAGAGTGTGCTTTATGAAACCCGTCAATAAAGAATTGTTTTTATTATGTATGGTATCTGAAATATTAATGCCTCTGTGAAAAAAAAGGAAAAAAAAACAAACAAACAAACAAACAAACAAACGTAGCCCATATTGATCAAACCATTGTTTCGGAATATATGAAATACAAAAAAATAATGAAATCATCACTTAAATTAAAAAAAAAAAAAAAAATGAAATCAAGTTTAAATCTCCATTCAATACAAAGCGAATATAAGTCTATTTTATCTACTCCGTCATTGCTTTATGGAAAAAAAAAAGAGGAAAAAGGTATTGTAGAGTGGCATTGATAGTGTTTAAATACTCTCTCTCTCTCTCTCCCTCTCTCTTCGTTTTCTTTCTTTCACTGTACATCCTCTTCTAGTTACACTGCATCTCTTGAAAACTCTCTCGCTTGAATATAATAGCTCCACTTTTCTGACACAGCAGCGGACACAGGCGAGGGTGGAAGATGCGCGCGCACCCTTTAGACATAAGTTTTTTTAAATTTGTTTTTATTATCAAACGTGTCGTCTTCATCCCGTGTCTTCAAAGTTTCAACATGTGCCTATCTTTTCATCATAATATTTTATATCAAATACTCTGGGTACATACTTCTCTTATGGCGTTTCTCCATTCCACCCATGATTTAAGGTGTTGAGCTAAAGTATCAGAACTTGGGTTTACAGCCATCCGCCCTCTTTATCTATTCCCTTTTAGATCTCTTCTTTTTGTATAATCTTTCTCCTCAGTAACCTATAATTATCAAAAAGTACACTTCTTTCTCCCCCTTCAGCCCCAATATACAGATTCGCTCAACAGTTCAATTTTATTTATTTTTTTCACTTGATTCATTTTTAATAAGATAATTTGATATGAAAACAACTGATTGATAATTATGGTCAAGAAAACTGAAAAATTTAAATAGTTCAGGGTTCGAGTAGATCCTATACAATTTTTAATGAAATAAAATGGAACTAATGGGAAACAATTGTTGTTGTAAAGTATGAAAATTAATTATAAACTGCCTTACTGATAAGATTTGATGTTTCAATAAGGCGGGAAAACAGGCTTTTTTTCTGCACCCCCCCCCCCCCCCCCCTGCGTTGTAGCTTTTGAACACAATAGGCCAAGATGGCTGGAGCGAAGCAATTATAAAACAAAGGGTTTGTGTATTTTCGATTCTGTCCTCATCGCCCAAATTTTTCAATGACTTTTGTTTCACAAAAGCAAATTAGGCCTATATATAAAAAAAGTGTAGCAGGAACAAAAATCATTTGGCTTTTATCGTTTGAGAAGATTTCTAACCTATATTATTTGTCCCCCCACTTGTAACATTTTTTGATAGGCCCTTGAAAAGTACCACTCGTTTCACTGCAGGTTACGTTTTTATTTTTATGCAGTGACGGAGCTCTCTCTGTCTCCATTAATAAAAACAAAATGTTACATCGCTTATTGTGTGTGAATTATTTAATTTGGTAAGTGGTCGTTCAGATTCCTCTACCATGTCTAGTCCTGGATTTTCAAAACGTTAACGTTGATACTACTAATAAAAATGATCATTATTACGAGGGTTTTTTCTAATTATTTAAATCCTGATGAGATTTTATTTGTAATTAAACTTTTTTAAACGTGCTTTTCAAGTGATCTACAAAGCCTCTCCCTCTTCTTCCTCGTCCTCATCAAAGTCATCATCGGCTGTGGCGTCCTGGTACTGCTGGTACTCTGACACCAAGTCGTTCATGTTGCTCTCAGCCTCAGTGAACTCCATCTCGTCCATACCCTCACCAGTGTACCAATGAAGGAAGGCCTTTCGTCTGAACATAGCAGAAAATTGCTCGGAGATGCGCTTGAAGAGCTCCTGGATAGCAGTGCTGTTGCCGATGAAGGTGGAGGACATCTTCATACCCCGAGGTGGAATGTCACAGACAGCGGTCTTGACGTTGTTTGGGATCCACTCCACGAAGTAGCTACTGTTCTTGTTCTGGACGTTGAGGATCTGTTCGTCGACTTCCTTCATGGACATACGACCACGGAAGATTGCAGCAACTGTAAGGTATCGGCCGTGACGGGGATCGCAGGCTGCCATCATGTTCTTGGCATCGAACATCTGTTGTGTTAGCTCGGGTACGGTAAGGGCGCGGTACTGCTGACTGCCACGGCTGGTAAGAGGGGCAAAACCTGGCATGAAGAAGTGAAGACGCGGGAAGGGAACCATATTGACAGCGAGCTTACGAAGATCTGCGTTCAGTTGTCCAGGAAACCTGAGACATGTCGTAACACCGCTCATGGTTGCTGAAACGAGGTGATTCAGGTCACCATAGGTCGGATTAGACAGCTTCAGGGTACGGAAGCAGATATCGTAAAGGGCTTCGTTGTCGATGCAGAACGTCTCGTCGGTATTCTCGACCAGTTGATGAACAGACAGAGTGGCGTTGTAGGGTTCGACGACCGTATCTGAAACCTTTGGCGATGGTACCACGCTGAAAGTCGTCATGATTCTATCAGGGTATTCTTCACGGATCTTGGTGATTAGGAGCGTGCCCATCCCAGATCCAGTTCCACCTCCAAGAGAATGCGTCAACTGGAATCCCTATGGATACAGAAATAAAAACGAATTCTATTAAAATTATCTACTTTAGATTACAAACCAGTCGCTGTCACATCGAATGGCGTTAAAGTTACCTACTACCAATTAACATAATGTGAAGAAGCTGAAGTAAAAGATGATGGAAAGTAAATTGAAAATATCTTCAACCCAATGGCCCCTATTCATAAAGGTGTCCCAAGTTAAGTCATAGCTTAAATCTGTAGTTAAACTCTGTCTAGGTTGTTAGGTTCCTTAAAAATTTGCTAGATTCGTTAATTTAATTTAATTTAATTTAATTTAATTTAATTGATTCTTTAATTAATTCTTTAATGGTAAGGTAAATTTTTGTACTTACAGGCAGTTTTTTTTTTTTCAAGTTTCAAAACCAAAAATTCTGGTAAATAAAATATCTACTGTTTGGGATTGTGTTACATTTTGCTACCCATAGTTAAACCAGTCATATTTAAACTAAGGCTTAACTTAGGACACGTTTGTGAATACGGGCCATTATATCGGCTATAAAAATAATGAACAGAACGATCAAATGGAGAAAACAAGGAGATCGACGAAAAAAATTTGTTATGGGTTTTTTGACTTTCAACTTTTCAACTCAACCTCTTGATTAGGTCTTTCAGTCACAATTTTAAGAATTAATGGAGATATTCTCTTTATTTGTTTGTTTGTTTTTTTTTTCTTGCTACCGTAACACGGCACAAAAATGTAAACATGATGTTACAAATGCTATGTCAGAATGTAATCTCTCTTGCCAATATTTCACTATCATGAACGGTTTCGGCAATATTAAAGCGATTATTATTCATATCTATTTTTGGCGAACGAACCTGAATACAATCGCAGCTCTCGGACTCCTTGCGTACAACATCCATTACAGAATCGATGAGTTCAGCGCCCTCTGTGTAGTGTCCTTTGGCCCAGTTGTTCCCTGCACCACTCTGTCCAAAGACGAAGTTGTCCGGTTTGAAGATCTGACCAAAGGGACCTGATCGGACTGAGTCCATGGTGCCTGGCTCGAGGTCGAGAAGCACAGCTCGTGGAACATACTTGCCTCCTGCAGCCTCGTTGTAGTAAACGTTGATACGTTCAAGCTGGAGGTCAGAGTCGCCTTGGTAGGAGCCGGTAGGGTCGATGCCGTGCTCGTCGGATATCACCTCCCAGAACTGGACAATGAGTATTAACAACAAAAGAAACTCAACCATACATGATCAAGTTTTGTCTGAAACACACCGTCCCTCAAAGCAAGTTTTACCAAATGTGATCAAAATGTCAATTTCATTTCTGAGGCACTTTTCACGAACCCGCATCTTAACATAAAATTGAAATGTTTTGCAACGTGTAAAGTAAAATTAAAAAAGCACAACACTGACAATTTCATCAACACCGGATGAGAAATAGCAAAGTTATGAATTTCTTAGGTTTTGAATTTTTTTAAAGGAAACAGTTCTTCGCATTACCACATGCATATTCAAATGAGCAAACTGATGATGTCACAGTCCCACTACTTCTTGTGTGTTGTATTATATGAAAACCCATTTATCGCATTTTCCCGTACATTGCGAATAAAAAAAATCCATCCCTTATACTGAAATAAGTAAGCGCACTTGTGACCTTGAACATTCCATGAGGAGTTCCATAATAATTGGTATTTCATACAATATAATACAAAGGAAGTAGTGGGGCTGTGACATCATCAGCTTGCTCATTTTAATAAGCATGAGGTTATGCCAAGAATTGTTCCCTAAAAAAAAATTTAAAACCTATAAGAAATTCATAACTCTGCTATTTCTCATCCGATTTTGATGAATTTTTCAGTGTTGTGCTTTTTAAATTTTACTTTATTTTTCTAAACATACAAACTCCAGCCTGGAGTCATCCTTTAAGAACGATCGGCTCGCTCTGCTGTGCGGCATTGAACCGGTGCTCTGCCGCGGATGTCGGCCTGCTGATGTTGAAAAGCCATGGGGGAAACTTATTGGGTTGCAGAGCGGAGATTAAGCCAGACCGCTCATTTTTTTTTCATGGGTGGTAGAATTGCCGTAATTTATGATAAAAACTCATTTACATTTGATAATTTGTGAAAGCCTTGTTAGTGTCTTCAACAATTACACGTTACCGTGACTGTGCAAATATGAGCCAACTAAGACCGTAAAACCATAATCATATTTAACTTTGTTAATCATCGTCTATTTTTATAGTCGGGAAGGCGGTACACATTATGCTTGTAATGTTCATTAAAAGTAATCATTAATCGTATTGTTGATTGTACGCGTAATACAATACCCAATAATAACGAAAAAGCATTTTTAAAAAACACACATTTTGTTGGATACAATGCGGGATGAAATGGGAGGAATGGAGGGGGCGGAGGGTGCGTTAACTGCATGATAATTAATATTGAATCGGTATTGTGTATATTTCATTTATTTCGTTAACTGATGTTCAATGAAAGCTAGGGGAGCTAAGGAGGGTCTCTGTTCCACGTGAAAAACGATGGAAAGGAAAAAGGATTGTGTTACATTTTGCTACCCATAGTGTAACCATCATATTTAAACTAAGGCTTAATTAGGACACGTTTTGAATACGGGCCATTATATCGGCTATAAAAATAATGAACAGAACGATCAAATGGAGAAAACAAGGAGATCGACGAAAAAAATTTGTTATGGGTTTTTTGACTTTTCAACTTTTCAACTCAACCTCTTGATTAGGTCTTTCAGTCACAATTTAAGAATTAATGGAGATATTCTCTTTATTTGTTTGTTTGTTTTTTTTTTCTTGCTACCGTAACACGGCACAAAAATGTAAACATGATGTTACAAATGCTATGTCAGAATGTAATCTCTTCTTGCCAATATTTCACTATCATGAACGGTTTCGGCAATATTAAAGCGATTATTATTCATATCTATTTTTGGCGAACGAACCTGAATACAATCGCAGCTCTCGGACTCCTTGCGTACAACATCCATTACAGAATCGATGAGTTCAGCGCCCTCTGGTGTAGTGTCCTTTGGCCCAGTTGTTCCCTGCACCACTCTGTCCAAAGACGAAAGTTGTCCGGTTTGAAGATCTGACCAAAGGGACCTGATCGGACTGAGTCCATGGTGCCTGGCTCGAGGTCGAGAAGCCACAGCTCGTGGAACATACTTGCCTCCTGCAGCCTCGTTGTAGTAAACGTGTTGATACGTTCAAGCGGGGAGGTCAGAGTCGCCTTGGTAGGAGCCGGTAGGGTCGATGCCGTGCTCGTCGCGATATCACCTCCAGAACTGGACAATGAGTATTAACAACAAAAGAAACTCAACCATACATGATCAAGTTTTGTCTGAAAACACACCGTCCCTCAAAGCAAGTTTTACCAAATGTGATCAAAATGTCAATTTTCATTTCTGAGGCACTTTTCACGAACCCGCCATCTTAACATAAAATTGAAATGTTTTTGCAACGTGTAAAGTAAATTAAAAAAGCACAACACTGAACAATTTCATCAACACCGGATGAGAAATAGCAAAGTTATGAATTTCTTAGGTTTTGAATTTTTTTAAAGGAAACAGTTCTTCGCATTACCACATGCATATTCAAATGAGCAAACTGATGATGTCACAGTCCCACTACTTCTTGTGTGTTGTATATATATGAAAACCCATTTATCGCATTTTCCCGTACATTGCGAATAAAAAAAATCCATCCCTTATACTGAAATAAGTAAGCGACTTGTGACTGACTTGAACATTCCATGAGGAGTTCCATAATAAATGGTATTTCATACAATATAATACAAAGAAGATAGTGGGGCTTTGACATCATCAGCTTGCTCATTTTAATAAGCATGAGGTTTATGCCAAGAATTGTTCCCTAAAAAAAAATTTAAAACCTATAAGAAATTCATAACTCTGCTATTTCTCTCCGATTTTGATGAATTTTTCAGTGTTGTGCTCTTTTTAAATTTTACTTTATTTTTCTAAACATACAAACTCCAGCCTGGAGTCATCCTTTAAGAACGATCGGCTCGCTCTTGCTGTGCGGCATTGAACCGGTGCTCTGCCGCGGATGTCGGCCTGCTGATGTTGAAAAGCCATGGGGGAAACTTTATTGGGTTGCAGAGGCGGAGATTAAGCCAGACCGCTCATTTTTTTTCATGGGTGGTAGAATTGCCGTAATTTATGATAAAAACTCATTTTACATTTGATAATTTGTGAAAGCCTTGTTAGTGTCTTCAACAATTACACGTTACCGTCTGTGCAAATATGAGCCAACTAAGACCGAAAAACCATAATCATATTTAACTTTGTTAATCATCGTCTTATTTTATAGTCGGGGAAGGCGGTACACATTATGCTTGTATGTTCATTAAAAGTAATCATTAATCGTATTGTTGATTTGTACGCGTAATACAATACCCAATAATAACGAAAAAGCATTTTTAAAAAACACACCATTTGTTGGATACAATGCGGGATGAATGGGAGAATGGAGGGGGCGGAGGGCGTTAACTGCATGATAATTAATATTGAATCGGTATTGTGTATATTTTCATTTATTTCGTTAACTGATGTTCAATGAAGCTAGGGAGCTAAGGAGGGTCTCTGTCCACGTGAAAAACGATGGAAAGGAAAAAATATTTTTTTTGTTTTTAAGTATGTTTTTATTTCTTCCAAATAATACAACATAACAATCAATAACGTACATTGTACTCATACTACAAAGATAATTGTTCTTAACACAAATCATCATATATATATACACTATATATCCATTTTACAATACAGTAATGTACAACAAAATTTTACTCTCTTGAATCACATAAAATATTGATTGTGAATATGGAAGAATTAATATGTAAAAAAAGAAAGAGGGACTTAAAAAAAAAAAAGTTCCTCCATTCTTCATTTCCTTAAGAACTCTGAAACTCTCTCTCTCTCTCAAAAGAAAGAAAGAAAGAAAAAAAAAAACCGTCAGAGATCTTAAGAAAAAACCACCCTCCCCTCTAAAAAAACCCACCCTCCTCCCCCTCCCCTCCCCCCTCAGGAATTCCACTTGTCTGGCAGGGATACGGATTCGTTTACACAAAACAAAAGACAGAAACAAACAGGATGATAACTTGGCAATCGCCCCTCGCTCTCCCTCATAAAGATGTTTAAGATTTTAAGTGTTCCCATTTCTTAAGGTGAAGAGAAATTGTGTTTCTCTCGAGAGCCAAACGTTTTCCTCCCATTCTTCTTCTTTGAACATACTTTTAATTTCATTGATGGTAATAGGTGAACCTCGTCTCTTCTCTAAAAATAAGATACTTAACCAAGATTAAAAAATGATTTACTAATTTTTCCTTACCTTGATTTTCTAAATATATACCAAAAAGGATGTCTTGCCATTTTAGATTATTTATGGGAATAAGGTTTAAAATATCATTACTGTTATTCCAAATAAATCTAGCGTTTGGGCATTCGAAAAATATGTGGCGGTAGGTTTCTCTTCCTTTTTACAATAAGCACATAAGGCATTTTGAACAAACCAAAACGAATAAATGATGATTTGTATAAATGATTCCATGTATCAGCTTAAATTGAAACTCTCTAGTCTACTATTTAGTGTACAATTTTCTTGGTCTTCTGAAAATATTTTTCCGTGTCTTTATAAGTTGAAATTAAATTTTCTTTCATTTTTATCAAAAATTTCCGGTGTTACCGAGTGTTTTTAATCAAAGAAGCATAGATTCTTTTTGAAACAATATCTTCATCGCAACAATATTTTTACCCCAAAACAAAGGCTATACCTCAGTCTCTTGAGTATTATTTCATTTCTCCTCATATTTCTTTTCCAGTTTATTGGTATTGCCATAAATTGCTTTTATCACTTATATCATCTTCTTCTAATCCCAGCTGTTGGAAATATAATGGGTTTCAAGATCCATTGTTATCCATAATCGTGTTTAGTTTATATATGTTTTTTTATAAACAGATTCTGATGGAATATACATTTCCCATTTACTCTTATAAATTTATTATTGAATATCACTTCATTTCCTTTGTAAGGTCATATTTTTGATTTGAAAATCCTTTTATCATCCACACTTCCAATAAATTTAATATAGAATTGAGGCAAAATGACCTTCAAGAGTCCCAAAATATAATCGCAGGAGAAACTAAAATTTTCCTCCCAGGTTATTGGTCGCATTATTTGAAGTATTGTTTCCATTTCATATCCTTATCTTCCAAAAGACGTTTAACCCACATTACCCTCTGTGCCTTTGATCAGTAGCATCAAAATTCATCATTTTCAGACCTCCTGCTGATAATCTAAATACATTGTATTTTTCTAATCTTGTTTCTACCTCTCCACAAAAATTGAAAGGTCAATTGATCTAACTCATCATATACACATTTCGGACTGGTGTAAGCGATGCCACATTATTAAATTTAGAATAAATGAACAGTTTTAATAGTTAGGATTTTACCCATCAACGTTAAGTCTCTTTGCTTCCACCAGTTAATAGTCTTTTAATTTTACTTAGTTATTTCTTTATAATTAATTTTTCTTTTATTTCAACATCCAAAGAAAAGATCACCCCAAGAATCTTACAAAATCTACTTTATACCCGAAATTTAAATTGTAACATTTCCCTTGTAAGGAGCCTTAATAACATCTGATTTTTGTCTTTTCGTGTTAACTTTAAGTCCTGATATTTTCCTGAAATTTTCTAACAACAGCACTACATTTTTTATGGAATCCTCATTTACGAACAACAAATAGTCATGTCATCCTGCATACATGACTTGACTTCGTGTTTCCCAAAGCCATATTCCTTGAATAGGATCATTAACCTTTATATTATTTGCCAATATTTCAATGCACAAAAAAAGAGATATGACGATAAAGGGTCCCCTTGTCTAACACCCTTTCTACGTTAAAATAACCTGTTGAGATGCCTCCATTAAATATACAGCTTTGTGCCTTTGTACTATAATATTTTACCCACTTAACAAAACTCCGCCCGAACCAAGGCATTCAAGACTCTCAAAAGAAAAATATGCCGAAATTGAATCAAATGCTTTTCAAAATCAATTACTACGAGATACCCTGCGAGAATTTTTATTTGAAGTATGAAAAATTATGTCATCTATTATTCGAATTGCTTCCCCAATATTACGCCCCTTCATAAACCTATCTGATCCCATTAAAATTACATTTCCAGAACTTCCTTAATTTTTTTGGCCAACACTTTAGAAATTATTTGTAATCTGTATTAATAATGAAATAGGTCTATAATTTTCTTCACAAGATGTGGGTCTTTACCATCTTTAGCTATCAAAATAATAACAGCTTGTTTTTGTGAAGCCGATAATCTCCCAAAACATAAGCTTCCCTGAATGCTCCTAACATTACATCTTATTACAGCAGAAAGTATAAAGAATTTCTGCCCTGTAAGTCCATCATTTCCAGGTGCAGTTTCATTTTGTTTACCGCACATTTCTCTTTCATGAAATTCCCCCAGTCTATCTTGTTGAAAAAAAAAAAACATCCTAGAAAATTCTCAAGAGTATCTA
This sequence comes from Paracentrotus lividus, assembly GCA_940671915.1. NCBI lineage: Eukaryota > Metazoa > Echinodermata > Echinoidea > Camarodonta > Echinidae > Paracentrotus > Paracentrotus lividus. Next base: position 22,685,245 of record CALNVZ010003431.1, on the reverse strand, counting down.
AAAAAAAAAAAAAAAAAAAAAAAAAAAAAAAAAAAAAAAAAAAAAAAAAAAAAAAAAAAAAAAAAAAAAAAAAAAAAAAAAAAAAAATATCATTGAATATAAAAAAAAAAAAAGGCCTCCTGGAAAAAATTCCAATCCGTATTTTCAATTCTTTTCTACGAGTATTAGATTAGTATAAAATGTCTTAATCTGATTTAACACTTCCTTTTGCTGGCTCAGAGTGATTTCCTCCATTTTCAGTGACTAACCTTCTTTAATAATACTTTTCTTTTTATTTATTTGTTAACAAGTTGATTAAAATATCTCGAGGTCCTCTTTCCTCCACTTTCGTACCATGAACTTGCGCGAGGACCCTAATTTTTATCCCTTCGTTAATGTAATACATAAGTTTACACCATTCTTTTTTTTTTGCTTTTCTAACTTCTTCACTAACTCTTCATCTATATGAAAGGCAAGACTATGTTCTATATTGACAATACTTCATTTTTCAAGAATTTGTCTTTTTCTCTTCTTTCTCTGGCTTAGCCTTTTAGAAAAGTTGTGTAAAACTCTAATTTTCATTTTCAAGTAATCCACAAAACTCTCCTATCCACAATTTCTGTGATTAACTTCATCTTTGTTAATCTTGACTATCTCCTCCTTTCATTTTGTTAACGATATTCTATGTTCCACCAAAGACTATTATTAAATTTCCAATACGATCCTTTCTTCGTGTCCTTGTCGTTTCAATTTATCATACATAAACAGAGCTATTTGCCGAGTGATCAGGTGCTAATGGATGCGAACTATGTCACACCTAATAACTAACCTTTCTAATCTTCTGATTATCAACCAGTAGGTCTATTCGACTTGCATAAATGGATTTACTTTTTAGTATATGGTGAAATGTGTCTTTTTAAGGTTTTCTTTCTCTCCATATATCAATTCAAGTTTAAGTCTAACATGGCGTTTTCTACTTCTTTACTAAATCTATGTTTGATGACCTTGAAACCGCATTCCCCGTTATAATCTAACTCAGCGTTCTACATCATATAAAATCACCACCCAAATTACAGGTTATTACCCTTTATTCAGATAGCAATGTTTCTCTGTCAGCTCTTTTAGCATTTCTTTCTGGTTCTTTTTCTCTATTACTTGTAGGAAAAAATATACATTACTCAACACCATTTCTATATCCTTGTACTTCACAGTCTATTAAAGAAAATACCGGCCATTTTCATCTTGAAATCTATTTGATTAGTTTAAAATCCAGAGCACTCTTAACCAGAATAAGACACCCTTTACTATGGGAAGTTCCATGACTATAAAAAACATGAACCATCCCACATAGAAGGACCAATTTATCTTCACCCTGTCTTCTGAGCTGTACTTTCTGTAAGAAATACCCAATATCTCCCTTTTCCTTACACCAAGAAAAGGATTCTTCCCGCTTTGGCATTATCTCTGAATTCCTCTGACATTTTAGAGAAACAATTTAAAATTCAGGACATGTTAGTACTTTGTCCATAAGGTAAGATGTATAGAGTCCAAACCTTTATTACACTTACCTCTTAATGATTTTTAGGGAGAGCGAGGGACTTAACCTTTCCATTAATCCATTCCCTTAAGAATTATCGACCTGTTGAAATTTTCCCATCAAGTTTATGACATAAAATTGCAATATAAATCAGGGCATCTCCGACCAAAAAAGTAGAATCCCCTACCATACCCCATACCCGTGACCCAGGGCACACAAACCCCATCACCCATACACTACCCCTACGAAGAACCCCAAAGAAGAAAGACCATTCATCATTTCTAAAACGCAAATGAAATTTTCGAAAAATTTTCACCTGGAGCACCGACTCTTTTACGAGCGCCCTCCCATCACATCTTCATTTCTATGGCTTTTTAAAAACTCAAGGTATTAATCTATTTTTAAGAGGCAACCAAAAATTGTCTACTATGGCAGAGCGATTAATACACCTTTATACATTCGAGAAAAAGATAGAAAAAATCAAAGACAGATATACAATTAAAAGATACACATTGAAATTTAAAATTGATGAGTGTTAGAGCGCATTTTGCATTCCTTCTAAAGGCAAAAATGATAAATTTGTAGCTGTGTATACTCCAAAAATTTGATAGTACGCAATGCTATTCAGAAATTAGGGGCTTAATGAGGAGAAATACACTGTTTTGTTGTTGTTGTTGCATACAATAAATATGAAGAGCCTGTATATAAATACAATTATCCTTATAGGCATCTTCAACTAATTTAAAAAAAAAAAAAAAAAAAATTATAAATAAATCAAATAAAATAAAAAATAAAAATAGTCTTTTGTAGTCCTTATGCTTAAATTACTTTGTATCTACTTGTGAAGAAATAAATCTCTCAATTGCGTTTGTTAGGAAAAGAGGGGAACCCTATTTGTTATTTGCATTCTCTATGTTCTCGATCCTCTGAGATGGCCGAAGAACCAGCTGGGACGAGTCTTGTTTAAAATCACAGCTCGCCCCTCCTGCCGTCGCCAGACCATTGACCAGCTGCGTTGGTGACCACAAGAAGCCGTGACGAGTCTCAAAACAATAATTTATAACACTCGCCTTTCCAGCTCTCCTGGGCCAATCCAGAGCCAAGAAAACTGAATCGTGACTTAGAAGAAGTAATTACGTCATCTCTATTCAAAGATCCACCACGTTCAGTCAAACTCCGCCACGAACGCGCCAGTGACGAGGGTCAACCCAAAAAATGAACTCTCGCCACCCAGGCCCCGCTGACCCAATCAAAGCTGACAAACAAACAGCCACGTCACGACCTACTGAATAGCTAATTGTCTCTTAATCCAGGGTCTGCACATCGCATGAATTTTACAAAGCTATTTTTGCCTGCCCTTATCTTAACGGAATGGTGCTTTACCATTCATTCGTAGATATCTATGCCCTGTAGACATTTCTCACCCTCTGACATCACTTAGGAATCCCTAAACATTTTCGCTTAAGTAATACAATCTGGTGACCATTCCTGTGCATTTACCCTAGTGCACACTATTGTCTTAACTTAAACTAATTCGTTAAGTGCATAAAAAATAAAAAAAATCCTCCAATATTTCGTAGACAAAACGGGCCCTTTGAAATATTTGTCATTAACAACACTAAGCAATCACGAAGCATTGAATAGGTTTAGATAAGTAAAAAAAAAAAAAAAAAAAAAAAAAAAAAAACCAAAGCTATCTCCCGTCTTCCAAACCTTACAAAATTTGTACAGGCACATCTTTGCATTTCTTTTCGTAGGCATGTAAAATCTCCTTAAATATTTGTCATCAACTGACAGCCCTTGACAAGTCAATAAACTGTAGAAAAAATGTCTTTTGTTGCGTCAAATAAATGTCTGCCATCTGACGAATGTTTTGTATATGTTAATCGTCACATGCATGGTGTCAGACAAAAACCTTATAAAACATGAGTGGCTGACATATTTTCGGATAATTCCCGTAGCGATAATCAATCTGCGGAATGTCATTAGACTTACAATCTTAAAATTATTCAAGGAACAAGATATACAGATACTAACATAATAATACCAACTTAAGTTTAACGTTTCATTTTACCTCTCTGACCTCCCTAAATTTTGAATTAAGTATTGTCATGAAAGCAAGAGAGTACTGAGCCTCTTCCCAGATTGCATCTGCATTCTCAAAAAACCTCCTTTTTAGTATGACATTCCTTTATGCAGAACAAACGCAGATTTATCGACCTTTCTCCCTTACATTCAGCACATTTCATTTCATTTCATAAAATATTTTCCTCATTATTTATTTTCTATTTCTTCATTGTTACATGACCATTTATCGTTTTCAGGTTCACAGTTTGATCATCAGTTCCATATTTTTTCCTCAGCGCCATAACCATGATAACCTAAACGGTTTAAGACAAAAATCAATGCCAATTTCTAAATGCCAAAAAAACATTTCCTATTTCTTAACCAGCGGCAAAACATAACAATGAAGAAATATTTATCATATCATTTAAAAATTCATATTTCTTTACGTTTTATCTTACAAAACAAAAAATCAAATAATGTGGAAAGACAGAAAAAAAAAAACTGTTTATTCTTATAATCACTTGACATTAACTCTTTCATGTGGCCACCAAATCGGAGACGTATTTCATCAAATATACTTCCAACATAAATACTGAGAAGCTAAATTTTAGAGAAGAAGCAAAACCAACAAAGTGTGTATCCATCGTTTTTTTACAAGAAGGCTGACCTTCACCACATGATCGTTTTTTTGTTTTATATAGACTGCTAATGGAAAAACTTAGAATGTTCCTCCCAATTTTCAGTTCACATAGTTAAATGGCTTGCAAATTCTATATTTTTCATGAAGACAAACATCATGGAGAAAATTATAAGCATGCTGAGATTTCAGTTTAAGGAAAAACGAGGAAATTAAAATTTTTTTTTTGTTTTTTTATCTGGACTACCCCTAATACAAATAACCAATGGAACATAATTCATGATAACACTCTTTTTAATTATTTTTTCTTTTCTTTTTCAAGCAGTAATATACCCTGTTGGCATAAGCATTTCTGAAAACACTCATATGGGCTTAAAATTAATCTCACCCAGTTTATGTTTTATTGTGTTTGGTTTATGTTTTGGTATACAAGCTCATATTAAGCATCCTTTTGCACATAACATGATCAGCGATTTTGCATATAATACCACTCAAGTCATATATTAAGATATATAACTTATATTGAAATCTCATGCAATTAGAATGAACTTGAAACAAAACAATAGCATATTCAAATACATTTGATCTTTGCATAGCTTATGTATTTTTTTTTTGTGTATTTTTTTTTTTTATCACAGAAATTACAAAGAAATATGACAAGGCACCTCGTCTTTTGGGTGTTCTGCATTTTTGTGTTTTATTTTTTTTTTTGTGTGAATATGTTCTTTCAATTTCTTCCTTCAGCAAACAGTACATCTTGATCGCTTTGCTCTCCCTAGTTCTGTTGATGTTCATAGGTTGGACCATATCTACATCCTCAGGAGTTTAAAAAAATGCTTTTCTTCTTTTAAGCTAATGCAAAAAACCCCTCTTCACCTTTATTTCACGCTTATTTATACGCATGATTCCGATCTAAAAGACTAAACCAAATTCAACCCAAACACTTGACACTTCCATGGTTGATGCATAACTGTGAAACATTTTTCCAAAGTTTCATATATCGTCGATCCAG
>CALNVZ010003431.1:22595935-22679988 GCA_940671915.1 Paracentrotus lividus | reverse complement strand
AATATTTTTTTGTTTTTAAGTATTTTTATCTTCTTCCAAAATAATACAACATAACAATCAATAACGTACATTGTACTCATACTACAAAGATAATTGTTCTTAACACAATCATCATTATCAATTATATCACTATATATCCATTTTACAATACAGTAATGTACAACAAAATTTTACTCTCTTGAATCACATAAAAATATTGATTGTGATATGATAAGAATATTAATTGTAAAAAAAGAAAGAGGGGACTTAAAAAAAAAAAAAGTTCCTCCATTCTTTCATTTCCTTAAGAACTCTGAAACTCTCTCTCTCTCTCAAAAGAAAGAAAAGAAAGAAAAAAAAAACCGTCAGAGATCTTAAGGAAAAAACCACCTCCCCTCTAAAAAAACCCACCCTCCTCCCCTCCCCTCCCCCCTCAGGAATTCCACTTGTCTGGTCAGGGATACGGATTCGTTTACACAAAACAAAAGACGAAACAAACAGGATGATAACTTGGCAATCGCCCCTCGCTCTCCCTCATAAAGATGTTTAAGATTTTAAGTGTTCCCATTTCTTAAGGTGAGAGAAATTGTGTTTCTCTCGAGAGCCAAACGTTTTCCTCCCATTCTTCTTCTTTGAACATACTTTTAATTTCATTGATGGTAATAGGTGAACCTCGTTCTCTTTCCTCTAAAAATAGATACTTAACCCAGATTAAAAAATGATTTACTAATTTTTCCTTACTTGATTTTCTAAATATATACCAAAAAGGATGTCTTGCCATTTTAGATTATTTATGGGAATAAGGTTTTAAAATATCATTACTGTTATTCCAAATAATCTAGCGTTTGGGCATTCGAAAAATATGTGGCGGTAGGTTTCTTCTTCCTTTTTACAATAAGCACATAAGGCATTTTGAACAAAACCAAAACGGAATAAATGATGATTTGTATAATGATTCCATGTATCAGCTTAAATTGAAACTCTCTTAGTCTACTATTTAGTGTACAATTTTCTTGGTCTTCTAAAATATTTTCCGTGTCTTTATAAGTTGAAATTAAATTTTCTTTCATTTTTATCAAAAATTCCGGTGTTACCGAGTGTTTTTAATCAAAGAAGCATAGATTCTTTTTGAACAACTATCATTCATCGCAACAATATTTTTACCCAAAACAAAGGCTATAACCCTCAGTCTCTTGAGTATTATCTTCATTTCTCCTCATATTTCTTTCCAGTTTATTGGTATTGTTCCATAAATTGCTTTTTCACTTTATATCATCTTCTTCTTATCCCAGCTGTTTGAAATAGTAATGGGTTTCAAGATTCCATTGTTATCCTAATGTGTTTAGTTATATATGTTTTTTTATAAACAGATTCTGATGGAATATACATTTCCCATTTACTCTTATAAATTTATTATTGAATATCACTTCATTTCCTTTGTAAGGGGTCATTTTTGATTTGAAATCCTTTTATCATCCACACTTCCAATAAATTTAATATAGAATTGAGGCAAAATGACCTTCAAGAGTCCCAAAATATAATCGGCAGAGAAAATAAAATTTTTCCTCCCAGGTTATTGGTCGCATTATTGGAAGTATTGTTTCCATTTCATATCCTTATCTTCCAAAAGACGTTTAACCCACATTACCCTCTGTGCCTTTGATCAGTAGCTCAAAATTCATCATTTTCAGACCTCCTGCTTGATAATCTAAATACATTGTATTTTTCTTAATTTGTTTCTACCTCTTCCACAAAAATTGAAATGTCAATTGTCTAAACTCATCATATACACATTTCGGACTGGTGTAAGCGATGCCACATTATTAAATTAGATAAATGAACAGTTTTAATAGTTGGATTTTACCCATCAACGTTAAGTCTCTTTGCTTCCACCAGTTTAATAGTCTTTTAATTTTACTTAGTATTTCTTTATAATTAATTTTTCTTTTATTTCAACATCCAAAAAAAGATCACCCCAAGAATTCTTACAAAATCTACTTTATTACCCGAAATTTAAATTGTAACATTTCCTTGTAAGGAGCCTAATAACATGATTTTTGTCTTTTCGTTTTAACTTTAAGTCCTGATATTTTCCTGAAATTTTCTAACAACAGCACTACATTTTTATGAACCCATGTGACAAAATGCAGTCACTGGCATACTATGACTTGTTTGATTCGTGTAAGACGAAACAAAATTTTAACAAACACTTGTCACTTCCATGGTTGATGATAACTTGTGAAATTTTTTCAAAGTTTCATATATCATCGATATATCATCTCTATATATATATTTTTAAATATATATATAGAGATCGATAGAGAGAGGGGAGGTGGAGAGAGAGGTGGAGGAAAGAGGGAGGGGGAGAAAGAGAAAGAGAAAAGGGGAGAGAGAGCGAGAAAGGGAAAGAGAGAGTGAGGGAGAGAGAAGGGGGGGGGGGGTAGGCAGACAGGAGGATGAGGGAGGGAGAGAGAGAGGTTCTGAGGTGGTAATTGCAGATGATTAATGAAAAGTGCATGGTTGACTTCAAAGCAAATTTTCCTTTTTACCAGTGCAGTGAAGTCCGTCCATCCGAACAGTTAGCGGTTTATATTCAATTAATTTATTTCAAGGCTGTGTAGTATTGATAGTATACGTAATTTTATACAATCCTCTCTCGATATGGCCACATGTCATGAGTTGGGTGGAAAATGCGTTACATATCAAAAAAATTGTAGAAATGTACATTGGCACAATCAAACATCTCTAGTTTCTTAGTAGTAAGTCAGACGCAGGCGCGGATCGAAGAAAATCGAATTGAATGCATTTCGGGGGCCCAATTGTCTGGGAACAAAAGCGGCTCTTTGTCCCCAGACAATTGGGCCCCCGAAATGCATTCAATTCGACTTTCTTGGATCCGCGCCTGAGACGTGTATAAAAGTGTATATATATTGAAAGCAGAGATTGAAAGGAGGATGATTAACATATTTTTGTGCCTGTATAAGGTGTATCATAAAAGATATACAGAGTGTTACAGGAAAATATGGTTTGAAAAACTTCACAATTTTACCGGCGAATAATTTCTTAATCTTTTCACCAAATGAAATGAATCATCGTGGATTGTGTAAATAAGACGCTATGCTTCTAAAAAATATAAACTTGTAATACAAAATTATTTTTTCTAACCGCGCTACAGTGTGTCAAAAAAGAAGAAACAAATAGTGCAAAAAGGGCAAAAATCCTGTATTTTACACTTGGAATACAACTCAAACAAAGTTTATTGCAAGTAATAGGATTCCACTTAATTGTGTTTTTACATGCATGCAAAGAAAATGGCGAAAAAATAACAATTATTGTTATAAAATTGCATGCGACAATTTTTATGCCTGCAATGCATTGTCTATGAGGATGTGTGCATTAAGTTTGTTTTAATTGATTAATTAATTGATTAAATTACTTTTGAAAATCTTCTTCACATTTATCTAGAACCACATAAATTCCCAAGAGAATGATATACCACTCAACCCATAAGACCAATTGGCTGCAAAGATATAATGCAGCAAACAATAAGAAAGTAACAAAAATGGGAATTCCCTATGCTTTAACACGTGCCTCCACCGTAGGATCCTCCACCGTAGGATCCTCCACCCCTTACCCTGCTCCACTAAAAGTATCTTTGTATTAAAACTATGAGCATAACGAAGCTAAAACTTCACAGACATGTAGCCTGATAAATTATCTACAATATAAATTATTGCACAGCTTATGACTGTACATCATTTTCATGCTATGTGAAAAATTGTGATAATTTTCCCTCCAAAATGTAACGCCTCCACCCTTTTACAATACCCCAACTTGTGACACATGGCCTTATGCTTGTAGTTATAGCCTGATTACAAGGCGATTCAATTTCATTATACACAATGCCATGTGCATATACTATTTTTGCATTCATCATTTTAAGAATGGAATAAATCCATATTTAGAAAGAGTTATACAAGGGGTTATTGCGTTTGGAGTAGATTTCACTCTTTAATCGAGGCCAAAACTATTTTCAACATTTAGAATCACTCTAAGTTTCAAAATTATGCATTTCAGTATATATATATATATTTTTTTTCGAGTGCAAATATTTTCGACATTATAATCACTTTCAGTGTAAAAAATATGCTTTTCAGTGTTGTGTCATCATTTAGAATACTTTCAGTATAAAAGTAATGTGCATTTCACCATTTTGAGACAGGAAATTATGTGACACAAACTGGGTCCGATCAGAATCAATATATGAGCGAATTAAAAGTATAGAGAGCCGACAATGAGCATGATGAGCGTTATTTTATACTCCACCAATCAGTCTCTCCTTGTTCTGCTTCTTTTTTTTTTTTTTGAACAAACGAAACTTCACCTTGGTCATCCATTAAAGAACGTACAAAGAGTCAATTATATTATATTTTAACTTTAGGTTTGTTCGTTAAGAATCACCCATTTTTAAAATTTTTTTTTTTTTTTTCAAATCTAATACTTAAAATGTCAACGTCATCATTGCATCGGGAATAAAGTTTTCTTTGCGTCTGGGAATAAGGCCACATAAGTCGTTTGCTCAATCAACCATCTAATATAAAAGAGGAACTATTGTACCAGCAGATGTTTACACGGTTATTCAAGGCTATTTTTAAATGAAACTGAAACAATATTTATAATTAGACTTACATGTAATAATATAATACTATTTCTGTCAATGTTCACTAGCTCATATTGCTACTTATTATCGATATTTTAAAAAAAATGTAAATCATGTTTTGTACATGACGTATTATCCTAAACGCATTAGTACATAATGACAATGTGAAAATGCCTATTATTAGGCCTACTATATGCCTTCAGTGTATAAATAGAAAAGAAAACATACGAGTACTCTGGGTTTAACTTGTGTGGGTTCCATTAGTAGGCTAAACAGATTGAAAATACAGACCAATTGCATGTCCATGTCCAACTCTCCATTTCTTATGCCTCCGTTATATTTTGTCTTAATTTGAAGCGTTCTTTTCTTCATCTCTACATCACTCTCACTCCCTTCACACATATTGCATATGAAATGTAAAGTTCACAATCTATATAAATATTTATTTTGCCACTTTTTTGCACTTTTTTCTTTATAACTATGCATATAAATTTTTTTTTCATAAAGTGCTGCGTACTCACATTGTTAGTCTTCGGATTTTTAAAACTAGCCTTAACAATAATTTCTCTTTCCTCCAAGCTATTATTAAAGAAGGGGAAAAAAAAGAGAGTAAAAATGTACATATGATAACAGTGTATGAGGTGGTAAAAACAGGTGATAGGCTACGTGGAATGATTGAAACTTTCCGTCGTGGGCCATTTTCAGAGATTGCATTTCTATTAATGTATTTAAAAAGGTAAACCTCCTACCTGTCGTACCTGCAACGTGCGTGTCGGGAAAAAAATAAAGACGTGCGACGTTGAATTTTACTACAAAATCCGTCTTAATGAATTGCAAGATGCGTGTAGGCCTACAACCTGTTGTGACCACTGCTTATTGTTGAATTTGCCTTAATTCAGTTAGAACCATTTAGCCCGTACAAAGGTGGCTGTGGTTTAACTATATCTAGCAAAATGGGATAAAACCTTGAAAAGTAAATGTTCGATTTATCAGAATTTTTGTATTTAAACTATTAAAAACTGCATGTGAATGATATTAGTACAAACGTTTTCATAACCACTAATGCATGATTCCAAGATCCAGCAAACGTGTAAGAGACATTGCAACGTACACATTTGTCTCCCATTTTGCTAGCCATAGTTAAACCACAGATTTAAGCTTGGCTTAACTTTCGGCCACCTGTGTGAATACGGGCCAAAGCCCCAAGAAAGACTTGAATCCCTTACCTTGGCACCAATTTGGTTGCCACATTGGCCGGCCTGGACATGAACTATCTCACGCATATCGTCTTCAAAGAATTGCGTTTCTTGGAGGAAGAAGGAAACTGGAGTGTCTAATAGCTGTGCCAGCCACAAACTGTTACTGCCCAATGAAATTATATTTCCTGGGTGTGTAATACATCAGATGGGTTTTGTTTAAGTGTGATAAACATATGGTACACACAACACCATTTATATGTAAGGCGTGGGAGGGGACAAATGTGGGGAATGGTATAATTATTATCTTTTTTCCCCCCTTTTTTTTATGCTCAAATTCCTATGAACTGGACCATTTACCGCGATTCCATTGTTATTAAAACGTACAAAACCGTGACAATTTGCCATCGTTAAACATTTTAAACATTAACTTTGTGAATTAGTACACTGTAAAAAAATAATACAGCAAAGTGATGTCAGCAGAGTCGCCATACAAAAATGTAATTTAACATAACAGTTTTGCTGTAAATTTCTCCTCTAATAATTAATGAAAGAGAAGAAAAAAATCATTAGAGTTCTATAACTTACACAGTTGATTATAACGGAACAAATGTGTTACTCCTGATGTATATTTTGTATTTCTCATGTAATTATTTGCAGGAGAAATTTACAACAAAAGTGTTTTTTGAATTACATTTTTTTTATGGCAACTCTGCTGACAGCAGATTTGCTGTAAAATACAAATATTTTTTACAGTGTAGAAGTTAGTCTGGAGTATTTTTTTTTCTAAGTGAGGCATTGATTGCAAGACAATTCAACCCGCCAAAAATCTACCATATAACTCTAAACCTCACCTTACCCCAATTCTGGAGGTAATTGTCCTGGGGTAATTGTCACGTGGTAGTTGTCGTGATTCATTCGGCACCATTTCCGCGTCAGCCACGGAAAAGTGTACATTGCTGTGGCAATCCTAAGGACATCTGTGGACATAGTAACTAGCCTCAAAACCCACATTGGCATGTCCTTGCAATCAATCGGGAATGGTCGAGAATCTTTCCGAGTGTCACAACAGTATGGGTTCGTCTAGAATTATCCCAGCTCTTGGCTCCGTAACCCCGGGACTGTATAACCAAGGACCTAATAGTGAACCAAAGTTTTTTCAATCAATCACAAAATGGCAATAGCCAATCATCAAATCAAAAACATTGTCGAATGCGCTTTTTGTCCAAAAAGCAGACCAGCGAACCAATCAAAATAGTTCTTTGAAATTGGCAATATTTGAACAGGGTGGCTTTCAAGTGAGGCTTTTATGCAGACTATTTCTCTTCTTCTCCTTCTCGAGTCCTTTCTCTCAGTTTTTGTTGTTGTTAATTTGACATTACATGTTAAATACTTCATGCAGGCGACCCATTGGGTGAAAGGGAATTTAAGTGAGGTGGGAACAATGAAGAGCATGAGGAACCAATCACAGGTTAGAAATTATGCGATGATTTGGGGTTTCCTAATGCTACAGTCACACAGACACTTACGTTGCGTTACGTCCGGTTGCGTCAAAAAATTATTTTCTTTTCTGCGGATTCCCACGGATGCCTACCCGTCATAGTCAGCAGTAAAAACATTGATAATTTCGTTCATCCAGTAAAACAAAGAAATACATAAGAAATGATAAAATAGAAGATGAAATAAGATTATAACAACACAAACGTATCTATACGTAAGTGTCTGTGTGACTGTAGCATTATAGCAATTCGCAATGATGCTCACAAACTTGGAAGAGCAGAAACATTCCGGAGCGTTTCTTGAAGATGAAAAGCAGTCAAGGAAAGCCGTTATGTTCTGAAGGGATCAACATGAAAATGCAGACACCTCGCTTAATTAGATGTCAATGCAGGTCAAAATTTGAAGACAGAATTAACTAATGTAGTTTTGTTCTGATTCATACCAATTATATTTGTCTCTTATGAAAAACTTCGGCTATAAAAGAAGCCTAGTGATCGTTAAACCATTTCTTTTTGTACACATTGAATCTTTGTGAAGATTTGAATGTGACTATAAGAGCAGATCTAACACCGTCTCCTGACAGCAGAACAGAAATCATGGATTTAGCTAATTTAGATCAAAGATGTTATCTTGAAATTTTCATTCCATCCATGCGTGTAAAACTGTTATATATAATGTCACAAGTATAATAATTACATGTAATTTGCGGGGACCTTGATTATAGATAATTTATATAAGACACGTTTATGGTCATATTATGCACATTTACGATGAATTCAAATCGCATTTTAATGCGATATAAGTTTCGTTATCATTATAATCGTACATTCGATCTCAGAATAAATTCAATATTTGAAGGTTTACATTGTACGATTTACCAGAAATGTACATTTAAAGAGGAGGATGGTAGGTAGCTCTAATTTAATCAATTGGTTATTGTATCGCTAGAAGGTTCACGGTCATACCGCTGTACTCCTCTGAATAGAAACCGTGTAACAAAACAATATACAGGGTGTCCCTGAAAAAGCGGAACATTTAGGTTTAGCCACTTTCCTCAGTGAAACCGAACACCTAACGAAATATTATATGCTTAATTCTAAATTTCATCTTTTTTTAAATGTTCTTTTGACACTTCACATAATACAAAAGAGCCATGTATAAAGACGAGAAAGAGGATTTTGAAATTTAGAATGTTAAATTGACATAGGGCAGATCAACATGATCAAAGCAATGGAAATTGCACTGGATGCCCACAGAAATGGGATAGATTTTATATTCACTATCATTGAGATATTTGATGAAAAAACAAAACAAACAAAGATCATAAAAAAGTAATGCTTAATGAACCCTCCATTAGAACACTGCTGCACTCCAATTGCATTTGATGTAAAACGAAAGAATCTTGCTTTCCACGAGAAAAATGACTAACCATTCGGGCTCCACTTTTTCCTGAGACACACTGTATACCAAGTTCACATAACCAAGGTCTACTCGTACTTGAAAACGATGCTGACATCGGAGAGTGGCGGATCCAGGGTTTTGTCTGACGGTGGCGTGACTGAGTGATTACAATATCCATGGGTACGGATAGCGTATTCAATTAGTCATATGGGTATCTTTACTATAATGGCGGTAGTAATTATGCTTTATTACTACGATCAGATAATATTGCATGTCAATCAAATTGATTTAGATATTGAAGCCTGGATGTCAAACTGCATGAGGCATTTATGTTGTGATTTTCCATCAGTTGCTCTTTCCTTCTAATGTTTTATCGATTTATCGATTTTTTTTTCATGAAATTTTGTTTAAAATAATACATATTTACAATACTTTTAATTGAGTTATATTCGAATGATACATCACAATGGCGGGATTATACATACACATGTTCAGCCCATTTGTTGTTTTTTTTCTAAATAAAACTGGAAGAATAAATTAAATACAAATAAAATAATGTTTCTGATGAGTGGTCTTGTCCTCAATCTAAACCTCTAACGTAAACTAACATTCAACTATACTTTTTCATGAAAATAGTTTCAAAATGAAAAGAGTATTTTCAAGACATGAGTTTATTGGTTTATCCATTCAACAGGTAGTGTAGTACGTTTGGTTCAGTATTAGAAATTATGTTCTATAATCTAGAATATACACACCCAACTACGGTTTCACGACAATTGCTCTGATAGCGACAATTGTTCCGCTGCAAATACCCTAATCGAATGATTAAGGGTGCTATATCACTTCGCGGAGACGTCTCCGCGACAGAATAGAAATTTCGTCTCCTGAATTTCGGAGATGGATTTTTTTCATAAATTGTCGCGGAGACGTCTCTAATACTATATATCCGTCACGGAGACGTCTCCGTGAAGTGAAATAGCACTACCCCTAAACCCAATATAAATGGATTTCTCCACTGCGCATTGAGGCTTTTGCTGCTCCTTGCATGATTGTGATTCATGAGTCGAATTTGTAAAATATGAAATATTGGATTTGGTCACAAGCGAAATAAATCCCATTATATTACATCCCCATGACCACTGCCCATGACAACGTTGGCGAAAGAAAATATGAACAATTCAGGCCTATAGCTTCATCAAACCATGTTATTTGAAGCATGCTGTTCCGATGGTTACAGCAACGCTTCACATGATGAGAACTGATTCCAATGTGAAATTTGTTCATTCATTTCAGTAAGCTAGGAGAAATGCGAACAAACTTTATGATTTAGGGCCTGCCTTTACGGATACCCCCTTCCAAAATGGCAATTTGTTGCCTTTGGTATTTGTCCCCCTCGTTTTATTAGCCGGGTATAGTCGTTAACTTCTCTTTACGAAAAGAGAAACTTTGTACTTTTAAAGGTGTACACAAATACCGATAGAACTAAATGTTTATGAATGATTGACGAAGAGGCTAAAAAAAAAAAAAAAAAAAAAAAAAAAAAAAAAAAAAAAAAAAAAAAAAAAATGCAGTTTAGGTATATAATGGTCTACTCAAGGCCTACATTGAATTAAACAGAGCTATGATGAAAGAATTTTCTGCTTAATTATTCATAATTTATCTGTATAGATCTGGGAGGTGATTTCCGATGAGCATGGAATCGACCCGACCGGCACCTATCACGGCGACTCTGACCTCCATGCAGCTCGAGCGTATCAACGTCTACTTCAATGAGGCTGCCGGAGGCAAGTACGTTCCACGAGCCATGCTCGTCGACCTCGAGCCAGGCACCATTGACTCTGTCCGATGCGGTCCCTTTAGTGAGATCTTCAGACCAGACAGCTTTATCTTCGGCCAGAGTGGAGCAGGGAACAACTGGGCCAAAGGACACTACACAGAGGGCGCTGAACTGGTGGACTCTGTCCTAGATGTTGAGTACCCTGATAGAATCATGAACACTTTCAGTGTGGTACCACCACCAAAGGTTTCAGATACCGTCGTCGAACCCTACAACGCCACCCTACCCGTCCATCAACTGGTCGAAAATACGGACGAGACGTTCTGCATCGACAACGAAGCCCTCTACGATATCTGCTTCCGTACCCTGAAGCTGACTACTCCGACCTATGGTGACCTAAATCATCTGGTATCAGCCACCATGAGTGGTGTCACGAAATGTCTCAGGTTTCCTGAGCAATTGAATGCAGATCTTCGTAAGCTCGCGGTCAACATGGTTCCCTTCCCGCGTCTTCACTTCTTCATGCCCGGTTTTGTCCCTCTTACCAGCCGTGGCAGTCAGCAGTAACGCGCTCTCACCGTTCCCGAGCTAACACAGCAAATTTTCAATGCCAAGAATATGATGGCAGCCTGCGATCCCCGTCACGGCCGATACCTTACAGTTGCTGCAATGTTTCGTGGTCGTATGTCTATGAAGGAGGTTGACGAACAGATGCTTAACGTTCAGAAGAAGAACAGCAGCTACTTCGTCGAATGGATCCCCAGCAACGCCAATACTGATGTCTGTGACATCCCACCTCGGGGTCTCTATAGATGTCCGCTACCTTCATCGTCAACAGCACCGCCATCAAGGAGCTCTTCAAGTGCATCTCAGAGCAGTTCATCGCTACGTTCAGACGAAAGGCCTTCCTTCATTGGTACACTGGCGAGGGTATGGACGAGTTTGAGTTCACTGAGGCTGAGACTTGGTGTCCGAATACCAGCAGTACCAGGACGCCACCACCGAGGAGGAGGGCGAATTCGATGAATCAAGCGCTTATTTTTTTTCCTTTCTATTTCCGTGAAGTAATTATATGATAAAAAATTGACAGATACTCGTTCTAGTTTATTAGTCTTGTTTGTTTTTTGTTTTTTTTTGTTGTTTTTTTGTCAAAGATTTGTTTCAACTAGCCAATATAGAAACAAGACAATCAAAATTGTTGGAAACTAGCCACATTTTATTGAAAATCACATCTTTCTGTATTCTAACCTTCTTTTGACCAAATTGTTTGGCAGTGTTCACGTATTTAAAGCAATTTTTGATGTGTTCTGTGAGTAAAAAATATTATATTTTATTAGCCCAATCTCAATGATTGAGGCTAGCCTTTGCGTATACCATTTGTATACTGGCATACTTTGTAAATAATTACTTTGACCTTATTTCAGATATACATGTTCATATAGTTACTTTTTTATTTTTCGAATGGAGATAATACAAACTATCTAACTAAAAAAATATCACCACTGAAAACTTGACACATTTCATCATATATATATATATATATATATATATATATATATATATATATATATATATATATATATATATATATATATCATGAATTATTATTAGTCACTTACTGTACCTGAAATATACGTCCGTTAACAAGATATATGTACAATAAACAGGATACAGCCCAAGTTACACATTTAAAAAAATTGATTGAAATGGTCTATGACCATTATGTCTTCATTTCTTTTGGAAAAGTATAAACGAAACCTGGGAACAGGTTTTGGAGAAACACGAAACAGCTTTATGAATTCTCTTACTTATATCCCTCACCTTCCGAATTTTCACATTTTGGAGCCATTGTTCTTTTTGTCTTCTCTTTTATCTGAGGGATATAATCTAGTTTACTATAGGGTCTATTTAAAAAAAAATGTCTCAGCTGTATTTAAATTATATCGTTATAATGTAGGAACCTCCTCCACAGGGCGTAGTTAAAAAAAGAAAAAATGAAGATTCGCACACCAGTTTGAAAAAACAAACAAACAAAAAACAAACAAACAAACTAACAAACAAACAGAGGATAAAAAACATAGAAATTGAATAATGTTTTAAAAGAAAGATCTTGTGCACATCCTAATGAAGAAAAAACAATGATTTAATGTAAAATAATGTATAACCACACTTTTCTATTCAGGAAATGAGATGATTTTTGAGGTTTTAAAATTGAAAGTATATTGTAAAGACATTAGTTTAGTCTTTAATTCATCAATAATGTAGCACATTGAGTACTTTATCGGTATATAAATTTTAAAATATATAATAATCTCGAATACCATTAAAACAATTGTCAGAACACTCCAAATTTGTGTGTCACGTCTAGCTATATGCTTCTCATGTTTGTATCAAGATGGTAAACTGGGCTTGTTAATGAAAGAATTACGTCCCATTGTTGTATATATTCATTCCCCATGACAACGTTGATTGTACTATTGACTGAACATGGCACACGCTTCCTCAAGCGATCTTCATTGAAGCATGCTGTTCCCATGGTTCCTTTGGTTACAGCGACGCATCACAATATGTCTTTAATCCTCATGAAAACCGATTTCAATGTCAAATTTATATCGAGCTCTGTCGAGGGGACATTTTCCATTGGCCGATTCCATGACAACACCCAGTGGGATGGTCTCATTTTTAGCGTATGCGAAGCAGCTTGGGCCTTTTTGAACCTCCATTTAATTATCTACGAATGATAGAGTTTGAGCTGGTCCCTTTTAATTTGCATACTATCCCCAAATGCCTTCGATCCGTTGCTAACGAGAGGATGTTGGCAATTAAAAACCTCTGTAGTCAGCAATTTGTCTCCATTCCACATTCTCCTCCTCTCTACGACAAGCACTCCCGGCCGTTTGAGGTTAAGGTATTGGAGATTATAAATTCTCTTTCTAGGTTGTAAGATTAGAATTAAAACTAAATTCTACCAATATGCGTGAGATTGTGCATCTACAAGCTGGACAGTGTGGTAACCAGATCGGAGCTAAGGTAAAGAAATATAAATATTTTGTTATTTCTCCATTGTTACCTCAGACGCGGACTTAGAAATATATGGTGTTCATTCTATCTTATCTACCTTCTTTGTTCATGATTATTGCAACATAGCTAAAATGCTATTCTTTTAATAAGCTATTCTGTGTAATCTTAATTTGCAATCATAACCATACTTTTGTAGACAATTTTTGTATATTCTGGAAGGGATTAGTCTCTGAATCATTAGTGAAGGCAGTAGATGACCAGACCCGGTCATTTCTGAAGAAATTTAGGGAATACATGAGAACAAAAGCCTTAAAATGAAAGATCAGGAACTGGAATTGTCAGGGAAATATATCATGAATATGTTTTATATTTCCCCCAAAAAAGTTATTTACTTCTTGCATAAAATGATGACCCTAATTAGGAATAAATGCAAAGCTTGAAAGAGAACGGCAACACGGCTAAGCAAAGATGCAATCTTTTGTACTTTTGCTAAGGATGATGCTCTTCCAAAATCAGAGGTCATATTATCCAGCAAAGTATAATATATATGTGAATTATTTACTTACTCTATTACAATACCATATTTTCATCAAAAGAAACTGACTATAAGTTGAGATATCGATTGAGTAAATTTACATTACGAAATGTCTTTGCAAGAAAGAACTAAATCCTCCATAGCAACGGAACGAAGCAATTCATCTTATCAGAGTGTTATAATCTGGCCTCATAGTGGAAGGATACCTCATGTCCATTACTATTTGCAAGAAGTATAAGAAAAACTTTAAAAGCCTTTTGTAGAAATTTGAAAAAGTTCTATGGTTTATTTTAATGATAATCCCAACCTCCCAATATTTTATATTTCTGCGGCCTTTGGTCTTTTGTTTTCCACTTTGTTTCGGATATAACCGGGTGTGGTCATGTTGTTGTTGTTTTTTGGTTGGTTTTAACGGCGCATGTCATTCAATTTTGAATATTCACGCCATCTTCTGCTCTCAGGTAGCCTTAAGCCAAGGCACTCGGCGCTTTTATTTCCCAAAATGCGCCAAATGAGTCTGAATACATAAGACTGACTACCTCGCATGATAGTCTTATGTATTCAGACTCGTTTGGCGCATTTTGGGAAATACAAGCGCCGAGTGCCTTGGCTAAAGGCTAGCTCTCGGGAATGAAAAGAGACAAGACACCCTTGCAGAATATACAAAGATGACTGTCAACACTATGGTTATGCATAAATGAAATATAACAAGACACAAATAGACTTTGTAAAATAATAAAAATACATATAATAATAATAATAATAATAATAAAAGAAGAAGAAGAAAAACCCCACGCATTCTAGCTGCAATACAATGAATACATATGAACAGAGAGGGTACATGCATAGATTTACCAACATGTACATGATGTATATTAACAGTATGATCCTTAAAACAAAACCCAGATAAACCCTGTGAACAGTTTTTTTTTTCCACGCCTAATTCCAAAAATGTCGATGTGTTGCATTTGGTCTTTCGCCCTCCCCTTTGTCTTTAAAAATGACAGAGTCTGCATGGTCTGGGCATGCTCTCAGAAATTAAAAAAAGGCCCCGTTTCCCTTTAAATATATACATGTACATATAAAACGCAAAATTATAAATAAAATAATATCATACAGCTTAGATCTTAAGTCGAAAGGGAATGCATTGTTTAGGTTTTTCCTACAGCTCTGTTCCAATAATGATGGTCAGGGCGGGTACATCAAGAAGGTCATCAGTACTTTGATGTTACAGAGAGGCCTACAATAAACTCATCATAAAGATCAACTCTCTTACGTCATCGTCAACATAATTTTCGGCTTAATCCATGTAATCACTATGATTTTACTGATATAGTTCTGGGAGGTAATTTCTGATGAGCACGGAATCGACCCTACTGGTACCTACCATGGCGACTCTGACCTCCAGCTCGAGCGTATCAACGTCTACTTCAATGAGGCAACCGGAGGCAAGTACGTTCCACGAGCCGTGCTCGTCGACCTCGAGCCAGGCACCATGGACTCTGTCCGATCCGGTCCATTTGGTCAGATCTTCAGACCAGATAACTTTGTCTTTGGTCAGAGCGGAGCAGGGAACAACTGGGCCAAAGGACACTACACAGAGGGCGCTGAACTGGTGGATTCTGTCCTAGATGTCGTCCGTAAAGAAGCAGAGAGCTGTGATTGTGTCCGGGTGAATAGGAGCGAGAAATATGTCTGAAGCTAAATTTCATTTCAATGCCTAATTTAGATTTTAGGGGGTGTGTTGTCAAGATGGCCTGTGGCTATTTTGCATAGTTTGCAATTTCTATAGAACTCCACCCCCCCCCCCCAAAAAAACGACTTTGAATTTTGTTACTCACTATGCAGGGTTTTCAACTGACGCACTCTCTCGGTGGAGGCACTGGTTCTGGAATGGGAACACTTCTCATCAGCAAAATCCGTGAGGAGTACCAGACAGAATCATGAACACTTTCAGCGTGGTCCCATCACCAAGGTTTCAGATAACTGTCGTCGAACCCTACAACGCCACTCTGTCTGTCCATCAACTTGTCGAGAATACGGACGAGACGTTCTGTATCGACAACGAAGCTCTTTACGATATCTGCTTCCGTACCCTGAAGCTGACTACTCCGACCTATGGTGACCTGAATCACCTCGTTTCAGCAACCATGAGCGGTGTTACGACATGTCTCAGGTTTCCTGGACAACTGAACGCAGATCTCCGTAAGCTCGCCGTCAACATGGTTCCCTTTCCGCGTCTTCACTTCTTCATGCCCGGTTTCGCCCCTCTTACCAGTCGTGGCAGTCAGCAGTACCGCGCTCTCACCGTTCCAGAGCTTACACAGCAAATTTTCGATGCCAAGAACATGATGGCAGCCTGCGATCCCCGTCACGGCCGATACCTTACAGTTGCTGCAATCTTCCGTGGACGAATGTCCATGAAAGAGGTTGACGAGCAGATGCTCAACGTTCAGAACAAGAACAGCAGCTACTTCGTCGAATGGATTCCGAACAACGTCAAGACTGCTGTCTGTGACATCCCACCTCGGGGTCTAAAGATGTCCGCTACCTTCATCGGCAACAGCACCGCCATTCAGGAGCTCTTCAAGCGCATTTCCGAGCAGTTCACCGCTATGTTCAGGAGGAAGGCCTTCCTTCATTGGTACACTGGTGAGGGTATGGACGAGATGGAGTTCACTGAGGCTGAGAGCAACATGAACGATTTGGTGTCCGAATACCAGCAATACCAAGAAGCCACCGCCGAAGAGGAGGGCGAATTTGATGAAGAAGAAGGAGGAGAAGACGAATATCAGCAAGAAGAGCAATAACAATCAAAAATGATTTCACAAATGAATTTAAAGGTTTAAACAGTTGTTTGCATAAGTTTCATATTGAATCGAAAATCCACAGAAACTGGTTATTGATTTAAGTTTTATTGTGTATTTTGTGGTTTTCTTTTTCTTCTTTCAACTAGCCTAATAAAACAAAATAATGACACATATTGTGACTAAATTACGTTCATTGAAAAACAAAATTGCATTCAAGAGTGCCCATATTGACTCTGTAGCATATTATTTTAATTTTGATCATTACTCAGTTATGTATTCTAATCGTTTGGCAGATATCATGTGTCATTTTGGTTAATTTTAAGAGAAAGGAATAAATTCCATCTCTCATTATCTTCAAATTAAGATTATTTTCTAAGCATCGGGTCTTGTTGGCAGAGAAAATGTTTGACTTGAGGATACCATAGAATCAATTTATTCATGTGTATTCATTTCCATGTCTAGTAAGTTGTTAAACAATTTTGGCTTTCATAGTTAGTCGATTAATACATAACAATGTGGACGTAAAATACTGTTAGGTCTAGTGCAGTCGAAACAGACTGGGTCAGAGGTCATGACTAAGTGATAGATAGGCTTATACCAACTGGAAGATTCCATTTGGCGCATTATATGGGTCATCATATAATAATAATTGTCCCTATAATTCTTCTGAACAATAATTTCAAAGATTTAGCTGATGTATGTCAAAATATAATGATTCGGATATATTATCCTGAAATTTCTATCCGATTCATGCATTTAAAGTCGTTCTATACGAAAATAAAATAATAATTTTGCTCAACATTTAACATTAAGCACTATTTTTTATCATATTAAAATAATGGTCTAACCGATCATATTTTAATGATACCTTTAAAAAAAAAATCAAACTATGGCGGTTGTAATTAGTCTACATTTATCACAGCTACATACCCCAGCTTTAATATTTTACTTAAACCACGACCATTATGATATCGAAGTGTGAACATTGTATTAGGCTGAATAAATTGGTTTGTCGTTCATACTGTCCCCATTTTAAAACCTTATCTACGGCTCGTTGTGTATTTTTCTATGTGGATGTGTTAATATTGGCATTAATAAAGGCGAAACGGGGTAGGTTCGAAACACAGCCTCTTCGGAGTAATGCTGTAACACACCTGAACAAAATCCTTGTTGTGAACAGTTTACCATCGAGCGTACTAGTCCAGGCTAGGCCCCATAGGAAAAGAGTCGAACCTTGTTTTTTGATATATACAATGTTTTTTGATGATTCTTTGTCAATTCGAGGGTGCTGATTCCGAATCGGATGAGTGCCAGACGCAAAACCTTGAGCATTTTTCAAAAATTGCGAAAATTCAAAATGGCCGCCAAAATGGCCGCCAAAATATGAAAATGAGTATTCCAATGGTATTTCTAAGGATGTTTTGGTGGTTTCTTGTCAATTCGAGGGTGCTGATTCCAAATCCGATGAGTGCCAGCCGCGAAACCTCGCGGATTTTACGCAAATCGTTAAAATTCAAAATGGCTGCCAAAATTCGCGCCCAAAATGGAAATCAGTATTTCAAGGATATTTCTGGGGTTGTTTTGGTGGTTTCTTATCAATTCGAGGGTGCTGATTCCAAATTCGATGAGTGCCATCCGCAAAACCCAACAGATTTTACGCAAATCGCTAAAATTCAAAATGGCTGCCAAAATGGACGCCATATTATATAATATATCTTGCCAATTCGAAGGCGCCGATTCCAAATCTGATGATTATCAGCCACAAAATCCTACAGGATTTTTTTAAACCGCTAAAATCGTCTGCCTAAAAATGAAAATGTGTATTATTTCAAAGGTTGTTTTGGTGGTTTCTTGTCAATTTGAGGGTGCTTATTCCAAATCCGATGAGTGCCAACCGTGAAACCCCGCTAGAATTCAAAACGGCCGCTAAGCGAAGTGAAACCGCGCATTTTTTTGGTTATCTATATAAGTTTGTTTTATCATTTCTTTCAATTGAAAATTGTGATTCAAAATCTGATGATTTAGAGGCATGAAACCCTGAGCATTTTGCGCAAATCGTCAATATTCGCTGCCATCAGCCACATTAAAAAAATTCTATGTGTATATCCGAGGTTATTTATATAGCTTCTTGTCAATTTCATGGCTCTGATTCCAAATTTGATGGGTACCTTTCAGGGAAATCTTGATTTTTTTTTTTTTTTTTTTTTTTTTTTTTTTTTTTTTTTTTTACGCAAAGCGGGTGAACACGGCCGACAGTCATGAAAAAGGCTTAGGGCCTATTAAATTCCAAATGAAAGCAAATTCGTGAAAATGCCTATTTCATCAGTATTTTTTACGTTATCTATTGGCTCTTGTCGCTTTAAGGGTAGGCCCTAGGCTTACTCATTCAAAATTTCGCGAGTCCTAGAAATAGAACATTTACCATTTTATTGATAGCAAAATGAGTCATATGATTCAGTCTCGGATTTTTATATTTTTTTTCATATTATTAGTATGTTTTGTAAGACATGCAAAAGTATATTCATATCTCACTGCACTGTTACAGACATAATACATTATATATTTTTATAATTTGAAGACTGGGTTTGTGAGTGATCCTGACATAAAAAAAATAATTCTTTGATTTTTTCCCCCGACAGAATTGATAGAGGCTGTAAATGAAATACTGGGTTTCCCTTATTAACTCTTTCATGATTTATTGAACAACAGGAGACACTTTACATAAAACTAAATGATCGAACACGACTAAATAAAAAATAATTGTTCTGAATAGATGCAGAGTATAGGCGTACATCTTCTACATGTCAGAGCCGGATCTAAGGGGCGGAGGGTACGGGCACTCCCGTAAGATCGGAAGAATGATATAAAAATGTATTCCATTTGAACACGAACCTTTGTTTATTTTGTGAGGTTTGACTTTATCCAACCCCTATAGGTAATGGTGACTTTCTTGAAGGCCGAAGGCCAAAAAAGAATTAACAACTGAGAGAATAATTTTGATAAGGAAAAGAATCATGTTTGAAGAGCAATTTCGTGTGGTGGTGGGGGACTCCTCAATGGTTCAATGCTTGTAGCACTGTTAGCTTGGGACCCTATGACAGTAAACGTCCAAAAGAGTCTCATAATTTATTATTGGCAATGTATGGCCTTAAAATGACTTGGTTGCCATTTCTTTTCAGTTTTCTTTCTCTCTTTTCTTTTCTTTCTTTTCTGTCCTGTGTATTTTTGTGGCTGGTACCTATCAGATTTGGAATCAGCGCCTTCGAATTGGCAAGAAACCACCAAAATGAACCCAGAAATACCCTTGGAATACTGATTTCTAGTTTTGGCGCGAATTTTGGCAGCCATTTTGAATTTTAGCGATTTGCGTAAAATATGTTGGGTTTCGCGGCTGGCACTCATCGAATTTGGAATCAGCACCCTGGAATTGATAAGAAACCACCAAAACAACCCCAGAAATACCCTTGGAATACCGATTTCCAGTTTTGGCGGCCATTTTGAATTTTAGCGATTTGCGTAAAATCCGCGAGGTTTCGCGGCTGGCACTCATCAGATTTGGAATCAGCGCCTTCGAATTGGCAAGAAACCACCAAAAAACCTTAATATACCCATAAAATACGCATTTTCAATTGGGAGGCTATTTTGGCAGCCATTTTGAATTTTAGCGATTTGCAAAAAATCTGTTGGGTTTTGCGGCTGGCACTCATCGAATTTGGAATCAGCACCCTCGAATTGATAAGAAACCACCAAAATGAACCCAGAAATACCCTTGGAATACTGATTTCTAGTTTTGGCGCGAATTTTGGCAGCCATTTTGAATTTTAGCGATTTGCGTAAAATATGTTGGGTTTCGCGGCTGGCACTCATCGAATTTGGAATCAGCACCCTGGAATTGATAAGAAACCACCAAAACAACCCCAGAAATACCCTTGGAATACCGATTTCCAGTTTTGGCGGCCATTTTGAATTTTAGCGATTTGCATAAAATCCGCGAGGTTTCGCGGCTGGCACTCATCGGATTTGGAATCAGCACTCTCGAATTGATAAGAAACCACCAAAACAACCTCAGAAATACCATTGGAATACTAATTTTCATATTTTGGCGGCCATTTCGGTGGCCATTTTGAATTTTCGCGATTTGTGAAAAATGCTCAAGGTTTCGCGTCTGGCACTCATCGGATTCGGAATCAGCACCCTCGAATTGACAAAGAATCATCAAAAAACATTGTATATATCAAAAAACAAGGTTACATGGTCTCTAGCCTGGACTATACCTTGTGCTTTCCAAAGTCGGCAGTTGGAAGGGGCCATGGGCAGGCGCGGATCCAAGATCTCCGAATTGAACGCAATCGTCGGGCCCAATTGTCTGGAGACAATAGCGGCTCTATTATGTTTACGCATGGGCCCGATACTTTCATTGTGTGACGTCAGGCTCCGTCCGCTACTAATGGGCGTTCCAGGATCTAGGGAGGCCCGGTCCCCTCCTAAACCAATAATTAAGAAAAGTTCTTAAAAATCAGTTATTTTTGGCACTTGCCCCACCCTCTCATCGGTAAAAATGACACCCCCATAAAAAAAAAATGAAACTTTATATGAAAAAACAAAAACAAAAATCACCCCACCCGTATCTCTTGGCCGGCGTGACGTGAACCAAAAAAAAAATTCAACCTTTTTGCTTCACCAGCGAGACGTAAGAAATGAGTGTAGAAAAATCTTGAATTCCAATTTCGCCCTCTCCCCTCATGAAATCCCGGATGCGAATCTATTGTATGTGGATGACCTACTTGGAATAATTAAAGAGAAGCGTTTTCGATCTGAAAAGTCAGACGTCAACATGATATTATTTTTTCAAAACAATCATTAAATCCAACAAGGCCATTTAGGATAAATGGCTATAGTTACGTGTGTGGACATGTACATTACCAAATCTTAGATTTGAGTGAATGATTATCCGCAGTTGTTTGGAAGTATGATGTACGGAACAGTCCGAACCATGATACGACTTTCGGTTTGATTACAGAAACGTGAAAATCATTATCACTTTGGACTGGCACGATTTACACATCTACGGTAGATAGGCTATAGATACCAGCAGGCATTATCTCGTATCAGAGCAAAACAGTGCCCCTGTAACAGAAAAGATACGATCGATCTCACAATTGATATCCATCGTAAGTCTATGGTAATCTGTGTACTGAGAGTTACGATCGATCGTAAGTTTGATCGCATCTCTTTTATGTTACAAGCCACAGGTAATACAGCACTGTACGTCAAGTAAGTAATGAAATTAAAAGGCTATATCTTGCGCCATGCACGTCAAAACATCTAAGACCTAAACTCTCACAAGCACGACACGTTTGAAAAGTAGTGATAAATGACGCAAAGTGGTCATTTTCTAGACCAGTACGATACGTTTGCAACTAGTGACCTCCAAGAGTTTGATTCCAAAGGTGCTAAATCCTGTTAATGAAAATTGAGTTTTGATATCAGACCATTGTTCAGGTTGGCACATGTCTTCGAACAAAAATTTCAACCTAAATTTTAAGAGCAATCATTATACAAAATGTATATTTCAATTTTAAATTAACTTTTCCACAAACAACTATACAACATTTGGCAAATAAATGCCTGATTTTCAGATGTAACAAACGTCGACTCAGCCTATTTTGGAATCAATCATTATTATATAAAAATAGATTTTTTTTTTTCTCCCTTATTAAAAAAAAAATGATGTATTATAATTTGACGTGATAAAGAATCGCGGAAGCTTCAAAAATATTTTGGTGAATAAATCACTGGAAAACAGAGCACGGATTTGTTGTATTTTTTGTTCTATATTTAAATGTGCGTGTGGAACTGTTCTTATTATGAGTATTAAAATAGGCGGAATAATAATAGTCATTCCGAAGAAAATACTTTAATCCGCATTGTTTCCGCATTTTGGAAACCTTACTTCAGGTTAATAATACCTTTCACCTTGTAAAACGGCCTCATAATTCCTCCATTTCTCTTTAAATTGCAGCTTACCACGGGGAAATGGCCCCCTCCATTATTAAGTTTGAATTGTCTTTCATTTGTTATTAATTCATTCATTTGAAAGGCGATGCGTCTGAGTCACGTACCAATGATTGAATCGGACATCATTAACGTGAAACCCATAAAAGTTAATAAAAGAAACCAGAAGACATTTAAGAGAAGTACTTATAAAAAAAAAAACTTTTCATCCACAGCTTTTTCATTTCCCCTCTCTGTCTCTATCATCCAACCTGTTTGCATTCTATATAAGAAAGTGTTGGCCGGTTTTAGAACGAACTTGTGGCGTCGCACTAGGAAAAACAATAACAGCACCGTGCTTTTTTGTTATTTTACCTCATACAAACAACTTTCACGAATCGTGCTAAAAGAGAAAAGTACTGCATCTATAATTCTGTGCCACTTTTTGAATCACTTCAGAAGATAGTTAACTGAGACAAGACAGAGATAAACATCTTAGCAATGGCATCAATGTGGATAAATGTAGTAGTTTTAGCTGTATGTTTATGTGCTGTAGTCGTATCATCCTCACGAGCACTACCGTTTGATAGGTTTCATGGCTCATCAGAAGAAACTGAGATGCAAGATCCTGTAAGTATAATTCTGATTTTTTTTTAAACTCTTTACACGCTGAATATATTCTGAAGGAGAAATAATGACAATTATTGTTCAGATATTCTTTCTAAATTCTACTTTTCAAATGACAATATTGATACTGGTTGCTTTACTACAGACGTTAGGTATGACCAAATTCTATTTTTTTTAAAAAGTTTCTCTAGTACAAAAATAGCTGAGAAAAACAATTATTACGATTGTTCAATTTAATTCTATGATTGTGCACAGATGCTTCTCCAGCGTGGCAAGGGTTAAATACAATTTTCTTAATTACGTATTATTTTAATTGTTAGACTGTAACCGAGCAACAAAAAAAAAACAACAAACAAACAAACATTTTTTTTGTTTAAATTGCATATGCGTGAGATAAGTTTTCATCGTATAAACTTCGTTCGTTGTTTCTCCTGTTTTAAAACTTACGGCATGAGCAGAAAGAGAAATCCAAAAGTGAAGAAAGCCTATTTTCTTCGCTAAACAAAAACAAAAGACAAACAATCAATAACTCAATATACAAATATGTAAATAAGAAAAAAAAATTAAAGCAATGGATGTGGGATGTAGAAAATGTGTCAAAGTAAGTGAATTTACCTTAATATGTATCAGCCTTCATTATACCTTTTAGTTTCTTTAAAAATATCAGATGTCATAAAAATGACGAACAGTAATGATTGCTTTTACTACAATTTTAGTCATCACTGATAATCTCCACACGCCTAAAATCACTTTATATATATTTTTTAGACTTTGATTTTTTTTTCTTCATAGACATAAAGAGAAAAGATATCATTATTTAATTTTTTAGGGTATGATTTTTTTATATTACTATGTCCTTTCATTTACCGCAGACGGCCAAAGAGTTAGTTCTCTTAAAACTTCTTTCGGGAAGCAACTTGAGTTTGGATGGAATTGCGTCAAGAATGTCAAATCTACAAGCAGAAAAACGGGGATCAACGAGTGGTAAGTATTATTATTGTGTTAGAATTAGAATTCTGATGCAATTAAAGAAACCTGTTTAAAATAGTTTGAATATTGAAAATAGCTTATGTTGTTATTAGAAAATTGTATAAACGTAAGAATTATAGTTTAAAGAAGTTTTTAAAAATGCTCTTTAAGTAAAGATGCGAAAGCGATATAATTTTCATCAAAATGTTTCTTGTAACGACGTCTCAATTTTGGCGCCAGATTTCTTATAAATCTTATTTCTGTTACTCGGGAATGGAATTAAAATATGAATTTTGTTTAAAAAAAATATTATCAACATTGCAGTCCTACGATAATCTCAGTATTTTCTTGTAGATTTTTCTTTAAATTCAAGATGAATTAACCTAAATTTTATTTCCGTTCAAAAGTATAGATATTAAAACAGAAACAATGATAAATTTTAATATAGTATAAGCTAAATTTAGTTCAGTATAAGGTAAAACACCATTTTGTCAATACGAATGATTGAGAGAAAACAAGAAACTAAAAATAGAAAAATGACCTTAGTTGAATAGAAATATGTTCCGATCGATTTCTACACTCGCATTGTTCTTAACTAAGGTTTATTACATCATAGAGCATTTCCCTCTTTTTAAAATACTAAAACAGTATTGAAACAAAAATGGAATTTACTCAACGGGGCTTAAGATACCGTGTTTTCAGGTATAATCGAGAAGAAATCGCTCTCGCGGGATTTAATCGTTAGCTTACTTTTGTTTTGTTTGTTTCTCATGATGTTGCTTATCAAGAAGAAATTAGAGAAAGAAAATACTTCAAATGATCTGAAGGTTCTATATTTGAAATAAAAATTGGCTCGGGCTTCGTACTCATGATTTGATAATTTGTATATGATATCCATTATTTTAGGGGATGTAAAGTAAAAGACTTTAAATTTCCAAAAGGGTCTACTAAACAATGCTTTTGTAAATTCTCTGAGCATGCAATTCAGCCGTCTGCCTATTTGTTTGCCTAGTGGTGGCGCCATATTTTGAAAAGTGCAAAGGGGCGCCAAAATCTTGTCGCGCCCCTCCCGAGTTGTTAAAAGCTGGATAGGCTTATTATTAAAATGGAGGGATAAACAAGATTCATCAACGTTACGTCTTATCTTTAACCTAGATTCCCTTGAGCAAAGTATTAAAATTAAATGGGCCTTTTACAGGTACATACATCATACATTTAACCCTAACTAACCTGGGCTATTTTGTGAGCTTAAAGTCCTGGGGGGGGGGACCTTTAAGGCCCCCCCCCCATAAGATCTCGGCCGCGGATCGCGCGATCGCGACGAAAATTTGCATGAAGGTAGAGAATGACATAATCTACGCGGTTGCATAGGTAAATTGCACTAAATTCATATATTTTATTTTATATGAATTAATTATGCTAATTTATTCACGAAATCATACTCTTTGCTCTACTTCACTAAATAAAGCTCCTAGAAAGCTATTTTTTTTGTGAAAATATTCTTTATAGCATTCCTAAGAATTGTAAAAGAAAAAAAATTCTGGTACCAAATTTGATTTCTTATGCCTTTTATTGTTTTTTAAATTTCTTATGTATTTCTTTGTTCTTTGACCTTTTTATTTTTATTGTTTTTTCAACACAGTTCATCCGTGACATTATTTCGGCCATAAATAGCATCAAATTAAATTACTCTTGTCAATAAAATTAAAAATAATCACTCATTTATGAATTCTAGCTGAAAACACATTTTGTATTGACTTTGTACAGGAAATCACGTTTTTGAGCCATTTTTGGTCCGACGGAAATTTTTGAAAATCGTAGAACGTCGTAACGGTACTGCCGATTTTCGCGAAAATGGTTTTAAAAGATGCGCAAGACTTGAAAGTAAAAAGTCAGGGAGCGTCGCGATAAAAAAATTTCGCACTGCGGATTTATCGCGAAAAGTGTCGAGGGGGGGGGGGGGCCTTTAAGCCCCCCCCCCCCCGGTAAGTTAGGCTTAAAATAATATATCTTTCTTTTTGTTTTCGTTTTTTTGTTTTAAATACCTGTCCTGTTATGGAGAATCTCAAGAAAATATCATTTCAATCCGATTAGAACACCTAGTGTTTGCATAGTGTATTGTTTTCAGACTAAGACAACTATCCTGGATTATATATAAATATATATAAGAGTATGGTTTCTATTAGTGTGGGGGAAAAAGAATCAAATGAAATTGATATCATTTAGAAGTTTAGTACATGTATGAGATGTAAACGGCTTATATATTTCTATCAGAACATTACAATAGCTATACGAGGGATAGTTTTAAACTCAAAACAAAGGAGGGTGGGGGTTATCTCACTGAGAGGCTAACGTTTCGAACATAGCGAAATTTGGGTTTTGTTAGGTTTCGTCAACTTTATTTTTCTGTTAACATAACAGTTTGGACGCTTCACTATTGTTTTTTCATGAAATCGCTAACTTTCCTGACAAATATTGGCAACAAGCTCGGCCTCTCTATTAGCGAACGTTAGCAAACCGTTTGCAAATGCTAAAAAATGTTTTTGTAAATGCTTGCAACTGTTTTTCATTCCTGAGAGTAAAACTGTTTGCGAATATATACAAACGTTTCAACTCTTCACAAACCCTAAACTCTTTAAAAAATAAATAAATAAAATAATAAAAAGAAATAATAATTTTCTCTGTTCGCAAGGGTTCTCCGCTTCGTTAAGTGCTCCCATCAAGGATTTTATTTTATTTTTATTTTTTTAAAAATCCAAATTCACTTTAATTTCTCAAATATAGAAGTTTGTTGAACAGTGAGAACCTAAATCTAATTTGTCTAATCGCATAAATTGAAAAAAAAAAAGAAAACAGGACTTATTTTTGTCCATAGTAAAATGATTTCGTTTTTGTTGTTATGAGGCAAAATAAAAATTCGGTTTCAATTTTCAATCTATTATTCAGTCACGAAAGTATTTGGTTATTTTTTTTTTTTTTACAAATATATATTTTATCACAATAATTTGTAGCCATGCTCCATTTTTAGAACTTAAAAGTTACGAAAACAAATGCGTGTGTAAACAATGGCATATAAATGTTTTCAACTGCTATTTCTCTCTCTCTCCCTGTCTTTGCCCTCTCTCTCTCAATCTTGGATGGCCACCAACTCCCTTTACCTTTTGATCCGTCTTTCCCCTTTTCTCCCTACAGTATGATGCTCTTAGTTTTAGAACGTCCTTCATTCTTACTCTCACTTTCTTCCTCTGATTTGTTTTTTACTGCGATATTCCCAATGGGGGGAAATATGTCAATATGTCTGTTTTGAGAGGGCATCTTTATACTAGAAGTCGCTGACATAAACTGACGGGATCTTTTTATTTCAAATATGTACTGCTATATATACATATATATATATATATATATATAAGTGCGATGAAACTCAACTTTTTGGACATGACGACGTTTTGTCCAGATTATATATGTGTTATGAATAAAAAGTCTAGGACATATATATATATATATATATATATATATATATATACATGTATATATAAGTAATAAAATGAATTATAAGGGATTACAATAACACGATATTTAAACATAAACTTGTCCTTTTCTTTTCAACTCAACAGCAAACGGATGCAGGTTCTGGAAGATACTTTGTTGACAGGATGCGGAAGAGACCCTTGATTTTCCCATCGCCGGACCTGGCTTCAACAATACCAAAATTGGAAGCAGACGACATAGCCATCATGGCCATCACATCGCCTGTGCTCGATTGTACTTCAAGCACAAATATTAGCAATCTTTTTATTTCCTCTGACATAAAGACAATATCTACATTTCAAATAGTGAAAAGTAACTCCCACTTGCGCCTGATAAAGGGACGTAATGCATGAAAAAAAATGTAGTTACTAGGATAGGATAAGTTTTCATCCAGTGACTGCGAGCTACGTCCAAATTTACACAATGCCATTTTCCCCAGATGAAGGCACCTGCGTCTATGTCAGGCAATCCTTTGATCGAGTTCTTGTGGCATTCAGTAAACTATCAACGGTCTATTCATCCGCATGCTCGAGCAGCTTTCACGAGATTTTCGCTTTTAAGTCACACAATACAATTAATAAGTAAATCATTTCCTTTATGTTTGGCACGTGTTGACTTTGCTTCTTAGTCAAGCCAGCGATGTTATATTCATCATCATCATGATCATGGTCACTCTCCAAACTTTGAATTTTGTATGTCGTCGGAAACGCTCTTGAACTCTTTAGCAAGAGTATCATACATTTGTTAAATGCCTCGTATTTTCACCCTCCACTGAGGATTATTTCGTTTGAAAATAGAAAAAAAATGTTTTTTGTAAATGACAAAATACTATGTAATGGCAAAAAAATAATTGTCAGGATATTCGAGAATGCAGAGTAAATCTTCTAACTTTAACGATTAGTAAATCCATAGGCCCCTCTTTTTTCTTTAATCATCCAATAATGCTTTGCAGCAATATAATATAAATTGTCATCCAATGCTTTGCAGCAATATATATTATATAGATAGTGTACAATCTATCCCGCAATATACTGGATTATAAGTACGAACAAACACTAAATTATCCCGAGTGCAGATTTGTTTCTCCGAGGCCGCAGGCCGAGGTGAAATAGATCTTCACGAGGGATAATTTAGTATTTGGAGTTCATATAGTCCAGTAATGTTGCAAGATGGAGCGTTCACTATTTATTTTAGTAAATAGACCCCTAGACCTTTGACCTTGCCTAATCTAGTTTTATCTTTGCAAAAAAATTGGTGCAAATTAGCTATTGTGACGTATTTTGTTGCTCCGCGTATCCATTATTATGCGCAACATTTTACTGTCATTACGTGCTAGCGCAACAAGACAATCGATAGAATCGATACTCTCCTCATGCATTTAACACAGGCTTTACCCTCCAAAAACCGAAAGTTATATTGTACATATGTACAATATAACAAATTGAAATTAGGTCACGTGGTACTGCTCTAGCCAATCGCAACGCGTATTTTTCTGCCACTATTTACTATTATATATATATATATATATATATATATATATATATATAAACTTTGTTCAATATGATCAAAACATTTGTACTCATTGTATTCGTGAATCTTCGCTTAGAATGCGAGTTTGTAATATATACTGCTACACTAGTAACGAATGCAAAAGATACCCGAATGTTTTGTGCTCGCCCATTTGTGTTCACTGTTAACAAGTATGATTTGAATTCTTAAAATAGATGTAACATATAATATTTAATATCTTGATTCAACATGATTAAAGAAAATAAGATTTCTAATTATCTTTTGTGAGATTTTGTGATTTGTTTCTACAGTGCACTCTAATAAACAATGTAATGTAATATGGATAGAATTATTATGATACTATACATTGTGTTAAAAGTATACTTGTTGCTTTATAATATCTGGTATTTATATAGCACTTTTCCAGTTAAAATGCCCAAAGCACTTTGTGGGGATTTTATTAATAAGAATGAAAAATCGCGGAGACGTCTCCGCGACAAGTTTCAAAAAATTGTCGCGGAGACGTATCAGAGACGTTTCATGAGTCGCGGAAACAACTTTGAGACGGTTCTTTGTCACAGTTTTGAAAAAATGTCGCGGAGACGTCGCGGGGACGTCTCTAATACTTTTTATCCGTCGCGGAGATGTCTCATCTCACTTCGCGACGGATAAAAAGTCTTAGAGACGTCTCCGAGACGTCTCCGCGACTTTTTTCAAAAACTATGACAAAGCAGTTTCAAAGAACCGTCTCAAAGTTGTTTCCGAGACTCATGAAACGTCTCCGAGACGTCCCCGCGACAAATTTTTGAAACTTGTCGCGGAGACGTCTCAATCAATGTTATTGCCTAGCCTGTACATAGTTTGAAAGGGAAGTTATAGGTTTTTTTAAACATAAAAATAAAAGATTTTTTTACGAAGATAATCCGCAAAAGAAACAAAGTTTTGAATGTTTAAAACATTGACTTTAAAACGTTACTTGAGAGTTGTTAGTTCTTCCATTATGTAAATTTCGTGAATTGTCATTCTGCCAGACAAATATAAACTATTTCACATATGCTGTTGATATATGGTATCATCAAACCTACATTATGCGTGCTCCTATGAAATATATCTATTTCTTCATCAAGATCCATGGGGGAAAAAGGGGGAAATATGGATTTTACACAAAGCAGTGCCGTCACAAAATAAAAGTTTAAAGCATTCCTAGATTTGTAATTGCTTTGTAGATTTTCTTACAACATTCATGCATAGTTTTCTTCCATCTTAAAACCAAATAAATTTCAGGTTGAACTTTCCGTTTAATAGTCCACACTATTGAAAATTCAGGTGTTGAATCTAAAATAATGCGATTCGTATTTTACAATTTATCTACATGTAATCTGTATCACTTTCTCTCTCTTATTTCTCTTCGTTTTTGTACCTTCTCTCCCCCCCCCCCCCACACACACACACTATACAACGTGTCCCATAAAAAGGGGGGGGGGAAATCTGATTTCATTTACAATATGAATCATTAATTTAATAAATTGTACATACTTCAAAAACTTGGATAATTTTACATCTTTTATTTGATGCACAAGTTAGAGCATAATTCAAGAATAATTAATTGACACAATGGAAAGTAGCGCTCCCCTTTTCCCATTTGTGTGAGTGTATCTTTGATATAGAATATTTTCATCGCAAAACGAATTAAAACTTACGTAAGAGAACATATCAGAGACTAACTTAATAAAGTACACATGTATATATACTTATTTTCAACCGTCTTCAACTCCATAATATGGAGTGGAAAAGTTTGAAAATCATTCAGTTTTCCTGACCTAGCAAATGAAAAAAAACAAAAAAACAAAAAAACAAAAAAACTAATACTTAAATGGATTTTCAAAAATTCCAGGGTTTTTATATATCCGTTCAAGTATTACGTTTCATTTCGATCTGTTAGGTCAGGAAAAACGGAATGGCTTTTTATTTAACAATCGACTCATTTGGTCATAAATCAATAATTTGTTCATTCCACTCGATCAGAAAACATTGTGATCGTTTTTTTTTTCTTTTCTAGGACACGCTGCGTATCCCCCTATCTCTGTAGTCATTCTCACTGTTTTTTTCTCTCTCCTATCCATTAAATCTTTCTCTTTCTACCCCATATAATTCATTTTATTCCCATGAAAATTTGGACTGAGAGGCTACTCGCCAGCGAGTGCGTATTTGGACAGGTCGCATATGTTACATGGACAACACTTAAAGAACAAAATGTATTTTTTAATGCACCCTTTGAAATGTAAATTCTCAATTTTCCTTTTCTAAATCATCGAAATAAATATTTTCCCCACATCACAGTACACTGTCTGTCTTGTTTACTGCGCAAAGAGATCTGGTTCCTACTAAAATATAAAGCCTACTTTCTAAATTACGATACAGCAACCTCTTATTTTATTAACAAAATGACTACTCCTACTCAATGTTTAGACTATAAATGAGAAATTGTCACCTAGTATGTTAATGTTGAGTCGGGTTTCAGACTAAAGGTAACTAATCATCGAGAAGTAGTTTACTCTGTATAGGAGAGTAAGCTCTTCACGTACACTTTGAGTGGAAGAATGTCGACAAGAAACAGTGAAAGTTTCAGCAAAAATAAGAATAACTAGAATTAGATTTATTTTTTTAATTATAAATAGACAGATCAATAAGATTATGGTGTTGCGACTACAATGTAATGTCATACATGAACAACGTTAAATCTGTTTCTTTCATATTTCGCTAAAATAATCTTTAAAATCCGTATTATTAAAATGTAAACATGTTAATTACAAATCCTTAAAAAAAATTTAACTTGCTTTTATTCAATCTTTCTGCGGGAAACCTTTTTAAATACCTGACCATGCTTACAGATATATGTTTGTTGGTGGATTATATGGAAAACCTACAATGACCACACCCACCACGGAACAGAAATCTGGATAAAATAATTGTAGTAAAAATAGCTAAGAAATACTTGAACAAATATAAATGGAGACGAAGCAGGAAGCAGAGAAATGAAGGATCAATCAAATAAAAAACAAGTTAAGGGTGGTATCTCACTTCGCGGAGACGTCTCCGCGACGAAATAGAAAATATCTTCTCCGCGACGGATAAAAAGTACAATATGCGACAATATTCAAACACTGTGACAAAGCAATTTCAAAGAACCGTCTCAAAGTAGTTTCCGCGACAAGTTTCAAAAAATTGTCACGGAGACGTCTCGGAGACGTTTTGTGAGTCGCAGAAACAAGTTTGAGACGGTTCTTTGAAATATTGCTTTGTCACAGTTTTGGAAAAATGTCGCGGAGACGTCTCGGAGACGTCTCTAATACTTTTTATCCGTCGCGCAGACGTCTCCGCGAAGTGAGATACCACCCTAACTCTGTATCTGAGAATGCCATTATCAAAAGAACAAAAGATAGACGGATACTTGTTATTTCAAACTTAGTCCGGTTGTATTGAAACACTTCATGTACATTTCAAAAACGCTATTTGAGAGTATAAAACTTTATGGTTTCCAAAAAAAAATATTACGTAGGTGGGGAATTCAATTT
Source organism: Paracentrotus lividus (assembly GCA_940671915.1). Classification (NCBI taxonomy): domain Eukaryota; kingdom Metazoa; phylum Echinodermata; class Echinoidea; order Camarodonta; family Echinidae; genus Paracentrotus; species Paracentrotus lividus. The sequence continues at coordinate 22,646,907 of CALNVZ010003431.1, read as the reverse complement.
GAAATACGGAACTGGTGAACAGAAGACATTGAAGAAGCCGTGCTCAGAGTGAAAGCGTATAGAGGGAGTACAGGTTGACAGGTAATGAGTTCATATAGCTTTGATGAACGTTGAATTTTGCCCCGAAATGATGAATGAGCATAATTATAAAGTCATGTTAATTCGCAAACGAATGAAAGCAAAAAAAATTGAATTTAATATGATTATGCATAAGATTGAATACGTTGTATCCATCAAACATATCCTGAAAATTTTCTTTTCTTTCATTTTTTAAAGAAGTACAAAAGAATACACAGGTGCACTGTAGCCTTTGATGGCGACCTGTGATGCCGCCAGTTTCATAGGAAAACTGAAAAGTAATTTAAGTTGAAAATAAATAATTGGGAATATTTTCTATTTCATTTGATCACAGAACATGGATATTACATGATTGAATATGTATCAAAGCCCTATTATGTCATAAACCTGGGCGAAATATTGTATGCTAATAAATGTAAAATATGAAATACCTCAGAATTCGACAATTTTCAAATCAAAATTTTACACATTTCCACAAACTTCCACAGTACAAAAATTTAAGATTAGTTTGTTGTAGTATATTCATTTGCGATGTTATGTGTCACATATGCGGCCAGTCGAGTAATTTTGAGTCATATTTCAAGAAATATTGTAACGTTTATTTTTTCTTTCCCCTGTGAAAGTGAGCGATATGTCTGTCATACAGTCCGACCAGAGGCAGCGAAAAGTAATTAGCATTACAAAAGCATATTTCGTTTTGTAACTGGCCAGTAAGTCTGTACTTGGGCAGAAATTTTGTCAACAATCTGCGAGAAAAGTCCAATGAAACTCATGTCTGGCATATTTTAGCCCTGCGGCATAATAAAAGTGGCTTTAAAGAGAATGAGTGAGATGTTTCTCCATGATCTCTTTTACCTCCATTCCAAAACCAGACGAAATGTTATATATTTACAGGTTCATTATAATCTAACCACTAATAGTTTTGATTTGTAAACAACTTGCATTAAGAAAAAAAAAATGTAACACAATAGTTCCCTAAGATTATGCCTAACTGGTCATTTTCTTGATTTTGTATTAATAGTGTTAGTTACCTTAATAATAATACATAGATCATGCCTACACATAGTGTCGATGTCACCAGGGTACGAAACAGATACACACTCTCACACACACGCATACACACACACACACACACACACACACACACTATGGCCCAAATATGGTTTCAACAGATCGAAAAGTGCCATCAAAAGCCCCCAAACCAACCTCCACCAATACCACTTGCACGCAATTACACACCCTTGTAACCACATGCACACAATCAACCTCACACATTCGGATTTTGTTCCGAGTTTCGGACAGTTAAGCTGATGCTTGACGTCGCCAGCGTCTCATTCGACGTCGTATTCCGAGACAACGCATCTGATGGCCCATGCTCTGAACTATTTCGATATCTGCCTCCTGGGAGTTGTCTTCTAAACTCAGTCAGCCGAAGCCAATAGATGATGGGGTTTAAGACGGGGTTCAAGGCTGCAACGTTAAAGGCGATGTAGTATAGGTACCTGAACCAAACGATATGTCCATCCTTCTCCAGTGCCTGCAGGACAAGCATAATACTCACAGGGATCCAACAGAGGAAGGTCGTTGTGATAACCAGAGCAAACGTCCGCAGTATCTTTTTGTGGTCTTTGACACGACGCTGCAGGACAATTTCGGACAATCCCATACCTTGCGACGTTGACGCAATCCGATGATAAACGCAGATGTAGCATAGTGCAGTGGCCAATATGGCGACCCAAATTATAACTGTGGTGCCCATTCTGCTAATGAGGTGGTCTAGCTCTTTAAAGTAGTAGGCTAGACCATAAATTGTAACAATGACGGGCCAGGCTAATATGCACAAAAATATTGATCCACATGGTGTAATGGTACGGCGACTCCCGAAAGGATCAAATCGAAAGACGACAAATCGTTGAACAGCGATAGCAAGAGTGCTGATTATGGACATCACCATCCCACTAGTGAAAATAACCTCGGCCCATATTGGACGTCCCTGTAAAATGAAAATAATACAATCACCCTTTTAACGGAAAGAAAACGGGAAAATAAAAATGTATGATTTGCGACGATTTATTTATACGGATACAAAATAAAATTTTGTGTTAATGTTATATAAGGAATATCCCACAGAGCATCACCATTGTTACATTTCGGACGGTTTCTCTACATCTACTGTAGGTCTCATGAACTACTAAACAATCATGTAATAAGGGTATAGTCATCTACTCCAGAAGATTTATTATCTGATTATTATCTTCTTTAAAAACTGGTCTAGGGCAGTAAGAGGAGAGTTCAGCCCTGTCTTCAGGATTTTCGAGCCACTTTGGATTATTTATGTCTCTCGATGCTGCAATAAAGAAAAAAAAAATACATGCCAACTTGTATCACAAGTAAAGAATCATTGCCGAACTGAATTCAATTAAAAAGAATGTTGATAAGAATAACTTTCATGAAAAAAAACAACAAAACAAAACAAAACAAGCAAGTGAATTAAAAGAAACGTATTTTTTCGCCATGAATTGTACTTGTTTATTATCCGCTAAATTCTCCATGGCTCGGTTAATTTGACATACGTCTTATCATTATTCATTCCTGTTAAATCAATTCAAATCAAACTTCAAAATCTTTGTCGTTCATTTTGAATCACAGGAGGAATTATTTATTTTCAAAATTTTTCAAACTCTGGAGCGAAAGTGGAATAAATTAATTAGAGAAGTCAGAATTACATTACTTACACCTCCATAAAGTAAAAATGCGAAATATATTAAAATACCCGATGATGCGACACAGTCCGAAAGCGCCAAATGAAAAGTGAAAATATTTTTCCACTTTCGTAAAGCTCCATTAACTAATATCGCAACAAGTGACATAAAGTTGACCAGTACTCCACAAGCTGAAATCCCCACCGTAAAACCAAATGACACTGTAGCCATGATTTTATTATCAAATTAAAATCATAAAGTCCAAGGTATTTTACTCTTACTCGTGAAACAATCTTATATCTTTCAAGTTGAAACGAATTTCGATGAGATTATATTGAAATGGTTCACAATATTCTACAGTCATCGAAGTCAAACAAGCTAGTTTCATTACATACTGTCACCCATCATTTATCATAATGCATTATCAGACATTTCTTTGTTGACTCCGATCTGATCAGCAGTGATTTGATGCATGTTTGATTGCTCATTACAATGATGTAAGATGCTGTGCAGAATACGAATTTAATTTGTTTGATACATTTGAGGTGCTTAGATCGTATGATTGATTTGTTAATAAATGATGAATTACGAAACTGACATTTACCAAAGTAGTATCAGGAAAACGAATGAAAGAATAAGATGGATAAGGATAATATGGATAAGATGGAGAATGAATCGCCTAGCCCATCTCTATAGAGGCATATCGCAAATATGGTTCTTGCAATTTTATATTAAAAGTAGTGTATTTGAGCTGCAAACAGCCGTTTGATATCCAACCATAAAAACCAGGACCGAAACTGGGGGGAAAAAATCGATAGCTCTCAAAATGAATAAATAAAAAACAAAAAATTAAATTAACCCATTTATATCAGTTATGTTTAAAAAAAAAAGTGTTTTAAGAAGAAGAAGAACCCCCCCCCCCCACAATATTCTGTAATTTGAGGAAATGGATCACGATACATAAATGTCAAATTAAACTGAGCAAAAATTCATCATACACGGATGTCTTATGCAAAATTTCAATATTATTTTCATTTGGGCTCAGTGGCTGCTTGACATGCTGAACAACAGCATGAGTACGAATACAATCCTGCAGCTATGGAGGAAATCAAGAGTCGTCGCCCTGCTTAAACCAGGCAAAGATCCAGCCATCCCTAAGAGGTATAGACCCATCTCTCTACTATCATGACTATGTCATACATACAAGCTCTTTGAAAGACTCATACTCAACCGTATTGCCCCCATCGTGATGACCTCCTCATTCCTGAACAGGCGGGCTTCCGGCCAGGAAAGTCCTGTACTAGCCATCTCCTGAACCTTACACAGCACATCGGGGATGGGTTTGAGGAAGGGCTTATCACCGGAGCAGCTTTTGTAGACCTCTCAGCAGCCTATGACACTGTAAACCATAGGATCCTCACCCGTAAATTCTTTGAGATGATAACGGATGTGAAGCTGACAAAGCTACTCCAGAACCTGCTATCAAATAGACGGATCTAATAGACCTTGATGGTAAGCGCAGTAGATGGTGCAAGCAGAAAATGGACTCCCAAAAGGGAGTGTCCTCGCCCCTCTGCTCTTCAACGTGTATACCAATGACCAACCAATGCACCCCAGTACAAGGAGTTTCTTGCATGCTGACGACCTCGGCAGTGCCTCACAGGAACACTCCTTTGAAGAAGTTGAAAAATCTCTCTGCGATGCCCTGGAAGGTTTAACTCCATACTATGCCGCAAATTACCTTTGAGCGAATTCTGAAAAGACTCAAATAATAAAGCGTCTTTCATCTCAAGAACAGAGATGCCCAACGACAACTGAGGGTCAGATGGTATGGAAAACTGCTGAAACATGTCCCTAGGCCAATCTACCTAGGAGTAACATTAGATCGTTCCCTTACTTATTAGGACCGCATTGCCAAGACAAAGGCAAACGTAGAAGCCAGAAATAACATCCTCAGGAAGCTGGCTAACACCAAATGGGGAATAGATGCTAGAACCATTCGGACCACAGCCCTTGCTCTGTGTTTCTCTGTGGCAGAATACGCTGCACCCATCTGGAGTCGGTCATCTCATGCTGTAAAGCTAGACCCAGTCTTGAATACTGTAAGTAGAACTATTACTGGATGCCTACGCCCTACAAGACAACAAGTTCTGTACCCGTTATGTGGTATAGCTCCTCACATCAGACGAGAAGTTGCATCACAGATGGAAAAGACAAAACAGGAGGATAACCCCTCCATCCCCTCTACAATCACAATCCTACCAACAAGAGACTGAAATCAAGACATAGTTTCCTCCATTCCACTGTATCCCTCGATAGCTCTGCCCACAATCGAAGGCTGACCATGTGGACCAACCATCTCGGCCAAGAAATGCCACACAGGCTATCCATAAGCCCTGCGGAATCCCTGCCAGCAGGTTATAACGAGCCATGGCCCATGTGGTTATGCCTGAACTGTATCTGTGTCCAACACGGGACTGGTGTAATATAATGTAATTTAATGTAGTGACCCGAAAAGAAAAAGAAGATTTGGACTCATGCAGACCGTGTTACCTATGTGACTTGAACTAGGACATGTTATGATCTTCGCGACGGCGTATTTGGGGTTATCAACAGGCCTAGGGCAGGGGTGGCGAACCAAGTCATCTTAAAACTAAGTAGGCCTATAGCGTCGTGTATTTGGAATTATTATTATTATTTTTTTTTTTCAATAGTCAATTGTTGTTATTGTCAAAAGCATTACACAAGGTCGTACAACTTTGAAATTCATCACTAAAACTCGTTGGAAATGAAAGTGCGACAATCATTTTAAATAATAATAATATTAATATTTAGTTTTTATATAGCGCAATACCAATGCGCTTTACATGTTTACAGAAATAATCATGCTTATAAAACAAAATAAATTGAAATACAAAGTAAACATACAAATATTAACACACATACAATATAAGAATAAAATTCTCCTCGAGGGAACCTCTTTGGAAAACTCTTCAATTGCATAAACAATCTGTCATTAAAGAATGAATGCACAGTCAATACGAAATGTTGAAGAGATACGTCTTCAGTTCCCTTTGAAATACATCTATGTTTGTCTGAGCACGAAGTGCATCATGAAGAGAATCCCAAAGGGTAGGTGCGGCACATTCGAAGGACTGATCACCGAAAGTTGTCGTTCTACTCCTATTGACAACTAACAGGTTTTGTGAAGCAGATCTGAGCGATCTGGTAGGTAAATAGGAGGCTACCAACTCAGACATGTAAGTAGGGGCAAGACCATGTACAGCCTTAAATGTGATTATTTTGTACTGAATGCGCGAATGAATGGGTAACCAATGAAGTTCTTTTAAGATTGGCGTGATGTGATGCGTATTTCTTAGACATAGATACTAGCCGGGCAGCAGAGTTCTGAATTCTTTGGAGTTTGGACACATCTTTATCAGGAACGCCAAACAGAAGACTGTTACAATTGTCCAGCAATGACGTAACAAATGCGTGGATGGCGAATACTACCTAGCCTTCTCAGGGCGAAGGATGCTCGACGGCAAATCAGATTTATGTGGCGACGAAGCGGCAGATGTCTATCAATGACTACTCCCAGGTCCCGGACGTCGTCTGCAGGCTTGATTTCCCCAATACAGAAAGGTTGTATGCCCTGGTTTCTCGTCATGTGGGATGCTACATGTAACACTTCCATCTTGATCAGGTGGTTAGCTCCCATCTATGTCCGCACCTCTTGAAGACACATATCAAGCTTCCTAATAGCAATCATTACAATAATTGCTTCATTCAACGTGTCCAATCTACCCCCCCCCCTTCTTCATTTGTCATTCTGTCTGTATCATTCATTACATGAGCGTTATGGCCATTATAACATTTTAAGTGATCTCCTTATATTGATTTATTAGATTTCAAGCACTTAGAATTGTATGGGAAACTTTATTATTTAGATCACCAACAAACGAAGACTAGAATCCAAGGAATGAATAACAATAAATCACCGCGTTCAGTCATTTTCTATTTTAGTTCTGCAAATCGATGAATGCTTTGCCAAAGCATTTGATACAATCGATCATACAGTGCTGCAAAATAAGCTGAATCATTATGGCATACGAGGACTCCCCTTAAACTGGTTTAAAAATTATCTGGATAACAGATATCAGCATGTTTGTTATGATGGTATGGAATCTCAGAGAAAAGAAATTACATGTGGGGTTCCACAGGGTTCAGTCTTAGGACCAACTCTCTTTTTACTATTTCAAATTTCGTTTATTTGCTGATGATTCGAGCCTGTTTCACACAATTGACAAAGGAGCAAATAGAATACAACTAGGAGAAGTAAATAAACACCTATGAGATGTTGTCACTTGGTGTGAAGCTAATAAACTTACTAAAAATGTATCCAAAACAAATTATATGCTTTTTAAGAATAAAGGTAAAAAGACATCAAATTTAGAGCAGTAGGAAATAAAAGGTAATGTTTTGAACTTAGTTGACACAGTGTCATTTATAGGTCTTAATATTGACGAGAAACTTCTGGGAGAAACATATTAATAATGTATGTAATGTTGTCAGCAAGGAAGCAGGTATTCCGTACAGAATCAGACATTATGTATCGAAAAAGATATTGGTTATGTTATACAATGCATTTATTTTACCGCACACTACTTATGGATTAGAAGTCTGGGGAGCTGCCAACAAAACATTCCTTAGTCGAATTTTGGTTTATACAAAAGAGGATTACTCGTGTTATAATATTCAAATCCTTCAATCATCACTCAGCTCATTTTCTGAGCTATCGATTCTAGATGTTTTTAATCAATAACGTCTCATGATTGCAACATTCATGCATGATTTGTTGAATAACAAACTTCCTCATCGTTTCATTGATTATTTCTCATTTGTTAAACACCCTTACGAGACAAGAAGCAATGAAAATAACACTCATCAACATAAAGACAAATCCTGGAAAACAGTCTGTTTCGTATCCAGGTGCTTTTATATGGAACGCTCTTCCAAATGATATAAGAAAATTTAAATAACGGAAAACTTTTAGACAAGCATATAAGACATTTCTTCTTGCAGAGTATATTCATATCCAATTAATTTCGTATGTAAATAGTGTAAATACTGTAAAATATGATGTAATAATAACTGTGATTATATATACATATGTAAATGTATATATAATCACGGTTAGCAAACTGGATGGTGCCAACCTAGATTAGCAATAGCTATTTGTTGGCTCCATTTACCAAATGCATATTTATATTGAATTCTGTTTATGCATATTTTTTTTGCAATATTGGTAATAAATAAATACACTATAAAAAAATAAATAAAAACAATACAATACAATACAAGCAACTAAAGTGGGTATTTCTATATACCGACTATGACAACATGAAAAATATCTGATGACTGCCACAGCCAAATTAAGAGCAATTATAAAATCGATGAAGATATACAGGAATTGAACAAAATATGCCATTAGATATAATTGCCCTCTTATTCTCCAGTTCGCTATCATCGATGGGGGAAAAAAAAGCACAGTTTATGCTGATTCATTATATGTTGATCTCAAGTTTCCAGTCATGTCACGTGTTTTGGGAGTGGTATAAAAGATGAAATATTCTCATCAATATTATCCTACCAGAAAGATTAATGATCTCAATTGAAAACTAAATCGACTGCCCATCATTGTAAAAAAAAAATTAAAAAAAATTGGGATAGGAAGGTAGATGGAGAGTCCATATGCACCTCCCCCGTGGTACCGGGTTTGTTATTTACAAAATCGTTAGTGGTCTGATCCATCCTTTATTACTAGCATATTTCATTTTCTGTATTAAAAAAAACAACAAAGTTTTCCTCAATTCTTGTTGTTGTTTAATTACTGGTACTCAACGTTATTGTCAGTTTATCTGTCGCATTTCTGCAAGATTATTGATTTGATGATCCCGATCATTACTCCCTCCCTTTTTTTTAAATTTTTTTAGCCATTAACGATGTACCAAATGATATGCAGACATAACAGTTTTTCAATTGCATGGAAATAATTTGTGTTCATAATATGAACACCTGTTGTCGTATGCCACGGATTAGCCCGACTATAGTGGTGAGACTGTGAAACTTAAATCCCATTTTGGCCAATTCGAGATTGTTCACGTTATATAACCTGAACAATCTGGAATTGGCCAAAATGGGATTTAAGTTTCACAATCTCACCACTACAGAGTGAGTCAATAAAAATATCCTATCATTTTGAAGCTGTCTTGTGAAAAGTATGAATATTTAATCACGGGTTTTATGATATGTCTTGGTAGAGTCATCCTCCTAGCATATCGTCTGTTGGGAGCTATAAGGGCGTTATTGCATCTTATAGATGTTCCGTTGAGAGCCATAAGGGCGCTATTACTGTACATAGTCAATGGTAATAGCGCCCTTCTGGCCCCAAACGGAACATTCTTGATCTGCAATAGCGCCCTTCTGGCTCCAAGCCGACGATATGTTGGTACAATTTTCATTTCGATCTTTGCGCGCATGACTGAATAACAGACAATCTTCAGAAAAACGGTAAAATCTCACCTGCGCCAAGTGACTGGGTGAAGAATGAACAAATTGAGAATTTATTATTTATGTGCACGCACAAAGACACACATCCATACGTACCCTCATTTGCACATACACAAAGCACATACACACCCACATCCTCACCACACACACCCACATACACCCTCCACACACAAACATACACACGTACATACTCTCATCCATACCAGCACACACACACACACACACACATACGCATATTCACTACCTTATGGAGCATTTCTCTATGGAGACATCCTACGAGTTCAGCACTATCCTTATGAATCATCCTTATGGAGTCAAAATGTGTGTAAATGACTCCATCACCATAATCGCCATAATCGCCACAACCATCAACACAACTAGTCAACATCATCACCATTAACACTATCATCATTGTCATCATACAACCACCAACTTCATCATCATGTCCATCATCTTCATCACTATTAGCATCATTACCATGATCATCATTGTCCCAAGGGCTAAGGCCCTCAGCGGTAACTGTCAGGTTAGTTTTTCACACTCACACAGATATGGGTCACACACCTCATTTTAACGTTGGGCACGCACTATGGAGACAACCCCCATAAGTCGTCAGCGCTACCAGTAGAGGGCGACAATCAATTCTACGGTGTTTTTCCTTATGAAACAAGTTTCGATGTCTCCATAAGGAAATCAGTCTCCATAGAGTCGGTACTGAACTCATATTTGTCTCCACAAGGTAGTGAATATAAAGACACACACACACACACCCTTAACAAACACACCCACACACATACACGCAAACCCTCACTCACACTCACACTCACAGTTGCTAAGGAAGTACTACGTTCCAAACATTCAGTGATGGTCTTGGTAAACGGGACGCCAAAATTGGACATTTAATTGTGTATTGTTTAATGTGTGCGTGGGTGCGTGTGTGATGATGTGCGTGAGTGTGAGGGTGGATTTGTGTTCGTGGGTGTGCCTGTATTTTGAAAGGGTGTGTGGGTAAGTTTTTACATATTTTCTGTCAACATTTGCTTTCAATCTTCAACCAGCCAATTGGCGCAAGTGAGATTTTACCGTCTTCTGAAGATTGTCTGTTACGTATACTCAGTCATGCGTGCAAAAATCCAAACTAAAATGGTACCTACATAATCTAGGAATATTACTTTACCAAGACATATCATGAAACCGATGATTGAATGTTCATACTTTTCACAGGACACCTTCAAAATGATGGGACATTTTTATTGACTCACTCTGTATAGTCGGGCTAAACCGTGACATACGACAACAGGAAAGCCATGCCAAAAGCCTTCCTTTATAGTCACGTCTTAATCCATTTTATAATCTACGATCAAGGTGAGGATGATATAAAAACAATACTTATAACACAGGCTTTAATTCACTGCAGGATGCAGATTGTGTTTTTATTGATCAGTCAACTATCCACCCCCTCTCTCTTTTGACTTTTGACTATTTTACTCTCTCATTTCATATTCTACTTTGACGTGTTCTTTTCTTCAAGCAGTTTTCTCCTAACCAACCCAAAAGATACAACCAATGAATCCTTGTTTTCCACAGACTGTCCATCATTTTTATAGTGTACATTAAGAACATAACTCTGAAAAAAAATCCAGTTGTTTGCATATTTTTTTCATTAGCTACAAAGTACAAGGTACATAAATTTTTACATCAGAACGAAAAAAAATAAGCGTGTTTAAAGTCACCAAACCACTTTGGAAAACCATACGGACGTTGTATGTATTTAAAAAAAAAAAAAAGTCCCATAAAACGAAATAACTTCAAATGTAAAGCATCATTCTTGAACAGTCAAGAACTATGAAGTTACATTATATAAAAGGTTACGGTGACAGTAGAATAAGGACTGAATTTTGATTATTGAAGTCGTGATAGAACTGTAAACTTTTTTCAATAAAAAAAAAAACAACTTCGGCAATTAGGCATGTTTGTCATGGCCCCACAAAAGAGTGATATAACCACCGGTATAACCGGTTGCATCAACAATACAAAATTGTAGGATGGGTTGATTGGCAGTCTGCTAATGGAAGGCTTTTCAGGGTTTATTAATGCTAATGGAAGGCTTTTCAGGCTTTATTAAATTTACCCGCCAATATTCACTCATTAATGACAGTTTATAGATACAAGATGTATCGATAAAACCCATCAAAGGAAATGGGCCGTCAACAGAATTAGCTGATATTTCCCCGTTCGATCCATGCTTGTTTGGCCTCTCACTTTCAATTCGTTTTCTTTTGGCATTTGACGATCAACTAGATGGCATTCGGGAACAAACTTTATCAGAAATTCAACTGAAATTCTGTTCAAATCATATAAACAAATTTACTGGATCAGAGTGACTCACAAGCTGTTTAAATCACAAAAAATGAATACAACAGAGATCCTGGTGACTAGTTTTCCAATATTATTTTCAACTGTTGGGGTTATACTAAATTTTCTCTCGATGTTTGCTATAATGAGTCACAAAAAGTTGCGAAATTGGAAAAATATTTTCACTTTCAATCTGTCGCTCTCAGACTGTGTAGCATCATTAGGCATCGTGACAGAGGGTGTGCCTCATCTCTTTGTAAGTAAAAATTATGTCTCCCTACATTTTGTTGTCTATTTCATATTTACTCATATTGACTTTGTTTAGTATATTATGATCTTTAAATGTAAACAGGTATAAATATAATATCAAACAGAAGCAGACTGTCGTACTCAAATTTGCGTTAAAATATGCCTCTCATCATTATACATGCTATAACAAATAAACAATGAATAAAATCATGACCTCGGTTTAAACATTTGCCTACAAGGATTAAAAAAAAAAAAAAAAAAAAAAAAAAACCCCATCTGAATAAGATGACATGTCAGGAGAAGAGTAAATATACAGGCTCTGTCCATGCTGCAACTGTACTAAGGAACCCTAGAATATTCAATAGGCCTGTAAAGTATTACTCGCTATTTTACAAAAAAATTTAAAATTCAAAACTACCAAGTTTTCAAAATGTATGGCGTTGAATAGCAGTGATACTTAACTGTCATATACGAATAAATATATATTTGTTTTAATTTGAACTGTTTAACAGATGGTAGACTCGAACTGGGCAGAGATAATCTTCAGCACTGGCTTGATCATGTCTATTCTTACAACCCTTGCTATCGCTATCGAACGATTTATCGTCTTTCGATTGGATCCATTCGGAAATCGCGACATCATCACGCCGGTTCGATTAACACTAGTATGCGTTACAGGCTGGTCTTTAATTGGTACATTCTTTTACTTGTCGTATCATTATGAATGGAAAACAGCTAAAAGAGCCTTTTCGACCGGTATCATTTGGTCAGCCTTGCTGGTAACGGTATTATCATATGTTTTCGTTTATCACAGCATAGTGGTCACGGCAAGAAATTCTGAACAGTCGGATACTTTTCTTCAGCGACGGCTCAAACTTCACAAGAGGATATTGAAAACGTTTGCTCTTGTTGTCGGCTCGACATGTGCGTGTTGGGTTCTCATAAGTGTGGTTCTATTTCTAGAGGGGTTGGGTGAATATGAAATAGGAGCTTGGTTCGAAGTTGTGGGAGACGTCGGATTCAACATCGTATGCCTTAATCAGATATTCAATCCAATTATCATCTGGTTTCGACTGACTGGATTTAGAGATCAGCTAGCAGGGTGCGGGAAGAGGTGTCGCCGGAGTTTCACGCAGGAAACAACTTCTCACACGTCCTCTCCTCGACACGCAAAATCGGAAGAGACACTCGAAATATCGAGCATCAGTTTGTCGCTCCGAGACGGAATCAAGTGCTGATCGTTCCTCCTGATTGTGACACAATTGGCCTTGTCTCTCCCTGCAGTGTCGCCGTAGTTTCCAGACGTCTTCTTCTCAAAAAGCGAAATAGAAGATGGCACTAGCGACATCTAGCGTCAGTCTGTCGCTCCGTGAATCAAGTGCTAAAAATATATCATTTCATGTCACGATTGGGGGGAGGAAGGGGGGGGGGGACGGAAACAGCGGAAGGGGAATTAATAATACATTCCAGCGTCCCAAAGATACCTATTTGTGTATCCAAAATTCAAAATAGAATGACTTTTTAGTCATAAAAGAATGACAATCTTTACGAGCGCGAAGCGCGAGCCGAACATTTTATCTTATAATAACATTTACAGTTGTATTTGACATACATTGCCCCTCTACTATCTTCGCTAGCTGATTACTAAAATAAAAAATCTTAATACACCCACCCCTTTGCCCACTGGCTTTAGTATCTAACCACAGAGATTCATGCACCTCGGGAGACCAGGTAAGATACATGAGACGGCTGAGAACGAGACCGAATTTACTACTCCCCCCCCCCTACAGCGCCACGTGTTGGGTTTAAATTCGATACAACACTGGGGGTGCCAAATCAAATCACAATCGGCCAGGGTATGCACCGGATACGCGCCTAGATTGGTGGAGATTAAGCCGTGAGATATCTTCGAGACGTTTCCCGAGTCTCTGCGACGTCTCATGAGTCGCGGGAAAATTAATAGAACATGTTCATATCTTTATAAGATTTTTCAGTCGTGGAAAGGTCTCTGAGATGTATCAGAGTGTCTTAATCTTGGAGACGTCTTCGCGACGATTCGCTGACGTTCTTCTTCTTTTACCAATGATACTTCGCAAACGCTTTCACGATCATCATTAGTAAACGTTCATTAATGACAGAGGTGACTGATTTTCGCTGATAGTTTTCTGAAAGTGAAGAAGTAAATTTTGTTGCCAACAGTGAACACTGTTAATGAACTTTAAAATGGTTGTCACGAACACTGGTAAATTCGCTATGGTCTAAAACGCTCGGCAGCCAGTGAGGGGGTAACTATCACACTTATCAGTAAATGCTTGGAAACTTCGCGATTTTCGTCGCGAACATTCAAACGAAATGATGCGAAAATCAAGGTTTTCCTTTGTCATGTAGCGGCGTACATAGCGAATTTGTGTGTTTATTTCTAATTTTAGGCTTAGTTTTTTCAAAGAGTTGCAAAAGTTTGCAAAAATATGTACGCAACTAGTTTTTAAGATTCGCAAAGAAACTTTACGTTTCTTTGTGATTTGCGACAAATTCAAGTGGTTTTAAAATTGCTTACGAATGGTTCGCTAGCATTCTTTTCTTCGCAAGTGTTACTGATCATATGATTATATTTCAGCAAAAACTTTAACGAAAATTTGCTCACGTTTGCCAACAATGGAGGCGAGCCTGATGTTCGCCAATATTAGTCGGGGAATCGTTTGCAAGCGCTTGCAAATTTTTGTAAAACCCCAAATTCGCAAACGTTCGCTTCTCAGTGAGATGGCGAACGCTTACGTACATAGCATTTTTTTTCTAGCAATTTTGTAAACGAATGGTTGTGAAAAACAGTTTTCCTATGTTTGGGTGGACTTGGGTGTTTGTTTTACACTTTGAAAGGGCTTGCAAAGTGATGCAAACGTTCGCAAATATATTCGTAATTTTTTTTTCTCCAAATTTTCTTAGCCAAGTGGAGATTATTAAGTTTTACAAAGAATTTTAAATGTTCACAAAAATGCACATACTTTCACCAGTTTTGAGTGTAAAGGCGGATTTGTAATGTTTCGCTTAGGTTCAGTTTCTTACTCCAATGCTACTAATCATAATGATAAATTCTCAAACACTTCCCCAAAAGTTCGCTAACGTTCGATAAAGACATAGCCAAATTCTGATTATCACCATTTGTCAGGTAACCAATTGCGAACGCTTGCAACTCTTTGCGAAAAGGAAAAAATCTGTTAACAAACTTTTCAAACTTTTATTCGAACCTTGAGATTCCCCCTTTAGTGGTATTTCGGATAAATAATATCTACTACTTTCTGTTGGGCACTACATCTAATAACATGTTGACAACAGCGCATCAACTATAAGAATTATAGAATATTGGATGGCCTTGAGGTTGATACAAAGAATATTGGACGAGCTTTGCACACATATTGGACTCGTCTTCGACTCGTCCAATATTATACCATATATATCCTTGTTTTGACCGAAAATAGGACATCTAATATTATCATTATTATCTATACATTTTTTTTTTCTGGATTACGATTCTACATTTACAATTCAGAAAAAAAAAAAAAAATAAAAAAATAAAAAATCCGCTTCCCCCCCCAAAAAAAAACTGCCCAATTTTTTCCTTTTTTAAAAAATTTATATTATTATTTTTTTTGGAGGGGGGATTCTGGAAAGAAAAAAAATTGGGCCCCCGCAAAGAAAAAAAAAATGCCCCCCTCCAAAAAAAAAAAAATAAATAAATAAAATAAATTGCCTCCCAAAAAATGCCCCCAAATTTTGTTTGATTCTAAGAAAAAAAAGAATAAATATAATTATATATTAAAAAAAAAAAAATTGCGGCCCCAAAAAAGTCCCCCCCAAAAAAAAAATGCCCCCAATCTTGTTTGATCTAGAGAAAAAAAAATCCGCTCCCACCAAGAAGAAAACAAAAAATGCCCCTCAGTTTGTTTGATTCGGAAAAAAAAAAAGAAAAAAAAAGAAAATTATTTGATCTCCAACAAAAAAACAAAACACAAATATTAATCTCTCTGGTTATCTCACTTTCAACTTTGGAAATTCCCCCTCTTGCTGCCCAATATTATTAATATTGGGCAGCGAGGCCACAATATTGGGCGGTTTCAACAAACTTTGTAAAATAGGTCAAATTTATGAAGTGCACCAACAAAATAACACTTGTATTTGGCCTCTAAAACCCTCTGTATGGATAATAATGGACATTATGTAATTCTATCTTATTTTATTCATTACCGTGCCAACTTTAATCCTTTTTTTTTTTTTCATTTCATTATCATGTAGGTTCCTTATTTTGTCTCTATACTCTCTAATTTATCTCTTCGAACTGCTACAAACTCTAAAACAAAATAATAAAAAACACTCTAAATAAACAAAAAAAAAACAATAATAATAATAATAATAATAATAATAATAATAATAATAATCAACCTAATGTATATTCAGGTTAATTGACAAGCTAGTGGATAAATTGTCAATTAATTACTTTATTTCCTTCAAAAACTGTTTCTCTATACAAACAGCGCCGATGGAACGTACAGGTGTCTAAATAATTTGGCTTTCCAAGATTATATCATCTAGCGCTGATAGCAATATCCTGTTGTCACTCAAGTTAAAGCCCAATAACATGTATTCAGATAATATCAAAATACATGTTATGACATATAATGTCAAACATACCAGGAAATGAATATAAAGCAACTTTGCAGATGATTACATCTTAGCCCTACTCTTGTATGAGGTCACAGTGAAGCTGACAAAATGTATGTCTGTCAGCTTTTTACCTCTAATTTTTAAATAACCGTCTGATGCAAGACCCTCTTTTTCTCCACTTTTGTTTCTGTTTGGTTTATTTGTTTGTTGCATTGTTTGTAGTTGACTTTGGTTGCAATTGAACAATAGTAATAGGTACTTTCTTTAAAGATGGGTACAGGTGTGAATTCAGTTTAAAATGTACAGTAAAATGTAAGAAGTATAACACTTAAGATCAAAATCGGATGAAAAATATTTATTTTATTATTCTATTTTATTTATTTATTACGTCTTATTTTACTAGGGTGACTCTGTCAGTGGGTAAACACTTTTATGCTTAGAGGCCCTGGAATACAATAACGAAAATAGATTACAAAAACAATAACAAAACATATACAAGAAACTTATTGTCAACTACATATAGTTCAAGGGAGTGGAGTGGAGTCAGCTACCATATGGTGTCTTGCACAAGAAATTTTTAATTGGTATACAAATATTGGTTATAAATATAGATATACTGTTTAAGGTGAGTGTGAAGCGGGGTGTGAAGTCATTTACTAATGGAATTTCATGAGGGGTGTTGACTAATTTCGGGTTACTTTCCCAAATCTTGCTGAAAATGTGTGTGTTATGATTTTTTTTTTTTTTAGTTTACGATTTTTTTGATAAAGTAATTCTGTGCATGGGCTCATGCATAATCAATGAGCAATCTGATGTAATTGATCCACTATTTCTTTTGTATCATATTATATGAAACCCAATTCATTTTATATTTTTCATACATGTGTATAAAAAAAATGTAGGGGAGAGTGGGGTTATATAGAACATTTTTCACAAAAATGGCCGTAAAACAAAAACGGATTTTATTCAAGAAACAATAAACAATCAGCTTGAGTGTATATCTGTATGCTACAAATGTACCCCATAAAATTTGCAAACTTAGTGATGGTTCTGGAAAAAATCCACCTTGAACAAGACCATGTCAAGTGTTCCAAATAACTCCGCATAAGGGGTTAGTTGGAACATGTATGGGATAAGTTGAAACATTGTGCATGGTACTCTTGGGAATTATCTTTAAACTACCTACAACAATATTGCATGGGCTCAGCTAACTTGCCTTATTAATTCCAGTTCAAATATTAAAAATTTGTGTTCATATTTTTTTTTAAACTTCATGTTTTATTTTGTTTCAACTAACCCCGAATTGCAACTAACATCACTCTCCCCTACATGCATTCCTTATTTTGACGTAAGTTGCAGCAATGCTGATTTCAAACATTCCATTTAGAGTTATCCTATTAATTTTTCATTCTTGGAGCAGTAAACCATCTGAATTCCAGTCTCGACCAATCCTTTAAATGGAATATAGTTATGGATTATCCATTGTTTTTACCTGTCCTCTCTATCTCCTATACACATACGCATGGACTCCTAGCTGGCCATGAAAAGACTTTTATGAGGCAAGAATATTTCAAGACATGTTTAAAAGCTGGGGTTATGTTTTGGTAAATCTAAAAATATACAGCCTTTGAGTTTTCATTTATTGCGATAATGAAACATATTACAAAAAAAAAAAATTACATGTATATTGGCTCAAAACGAAGATCTACAAAATATTATAAAATGTGCATTATATAAACAATAAATACAAACAAAAGTTGGAATCCCAGAAGTAAGCTCTTTAGTTCTATTTGATATAAAACAAGTTCACATCAATGTTAGGCCAAAAGTGTCAAGATATGATCCTTGTATATCGTTTTCAGATATAAATTTACTAAAATATGATTATGGAATAACTGTTTGCAAGGCCAGTCTTTGGGGAAATGATAGAGGGCCCCAGTCTGGTCTACCTGTCAAATCCAAAATCCAAAAGGCTCAATATGTAAAAAGAAATATGGTGGAACAGTCACTTGGCTATTTCAGACTTTCAGTGTTTTATAAGAAACCAAAATATATTAATCAATATTACTATATATGCCAAAATTTTCGCGAGTTTAGAATAGTCGGGGAAATTTGCGAGAGCAAAATTTCGCGATTTTGGTGATGACTTTATCACTATAAATAGCCTCGTACTGAAGTGAAAATTTTCGCGATGACCAACTCGCGAAGTTCACGAAAAAAAAGTCACCGCGAAAATAACCACTTATACAGTACTTAATCTTACCAAAACTATGCCCCAGATTTAAGGGTTAATTTCTAATTCCAGTCTGTCCAGAGCTGCTTGAAGATCACTGATGACGATATCAATTTGTTTCTGCGTGGTGTGACGTCCTACACTCAACCTCAAAGCATTGGTGGCAATTTGGTGTGGAACACCGATGGCCAGCAAAATAGGTGATGGTCTGAAATTTGGTAAACAAAGGCAGTGCCAATTTTGAAGGGATTCTTGAACTTCGTTCAAGATCAATAAAAAACAAGATGAAATATGCCTCTGCCATTGCCAGATCAGAATTATATGGCACATTGGCATATGGCACAACTCTGTAGATGGAATTTCACATTTTGACCTCTGTGACCCTTGACCTACACACTCCAAAATCTAATCAGATCATCTTCCCATGGTGATACATACTACTCTTAAATTTGAAGCTCATATCTCAACTGGATCTCAAGATATCACGATAATGAACTCAATACATGGAATTTCACAATTCGACCTCTGTGACCTTTGACCTTTGACCTACATTCTCCAAAATCTAATCAGATTGTCTTCCAATGATGATACATACTAACTCTAAGTTTGAAGCTCATATCTCAACGGGTTCTCAAGAAATCGCGATAACGAACTCAATACATGGAATTTCACAATTTGACCTCTGTGACCCTTGACCTTGGACCTACATACTTAAAAATCTAATCAGATCATCTTCCTATATTGATACATACTAACCCTAAGTTTGAAGCTCATATCTCAACTGGTTCTCAAGATATCGCGATAACGAAGTGGAAGTTTGAAGCTCATATCCCGACTGGTTCTTGAGATAAATGGAATTTCACAATTTGACCTGTGACCCTTTAACTTTGACCTACATACTCAAAAATCTAATCAGATTATCTTCCTATATGGATACATACTAACCCTAAGTTTGAAGCTCATATCTCAACTGGTTCTCAAGATATCGCGATAACGAACTCAATACATGGAATTTCACAATTTGACCTCTGTGACCCTTGACCTTGGACCTACATACTCCAAAATCTAATCAGATCATCTTCCTATATTGATACATACTAACCCTAAGTTTGAAGCTCATATCTCAACTGGTTCTCAAGATATCGCGATAACGAAGTGGAAGTTTGAAGCTCATATCCCGACTGGTTCTTGAGATAAATGGAATTTCACAATTTGACCTGTGACCCTTTAACTTTGACCTACATACTCAAAAATCTAATCAGATTATCTTCGTATATGGATACATACTAACCCTAAGTTTGAAGCTCATATCTCAACTGGTTCTCAAGATATCGCGATAACGAACTCAATACATGGAATTTCACAATTTGACCTCTGTGACCCTTGACCTTGGACCTACATACTCCAAAATCTACTCAGATTGTCTTCCTATGATGATACATACTATCTCTCAGTTTGAAGTTCATATCCCGACTGGTTCTTGAGATATCGCGATAATGAACAAACGGGACGTACGGACAGACGAACAACCCGAAAACATGATGCCTCCGCCACCACTTTCGGTAGCGGAGGCATATAGTTACTCTTGCAGCGAATGCTGTAATCATCATACATTGTATGCTAATATGTCTTAAATTGTTCTTGTACATTATGACTACACTTACTTGTCTCCTGTGTGAGAATGGCAGGCAGCTCCAACACTAGCTTGGAATCTAGTCACCTTGGATAAAATCTTCCTGCCTGGATAAACAACATGAAATTATTCATTGTAGAGATGCTGTGGGCTGGACGACACATAGTCGCACTTTGGATCCCAATGTACATGTACCTGAGTTTGAAGCTTCACCATTTCAGAAAAATGGAAACTCAATATAGAGAGTTCTGATGCAATAAAATACCTGACTGATATATCAAGCTATTTGCGTATTTGAAATAAAATAAATATTATTGTTTTGTATTGTTTATTGATTTTTCAGTCAAGAGAGGCCTACATGATATAACAATCACAGACTTATTCTATAGGTCCTCGTTATAAATGAGTTTCCACTATTTTATCTTTTGAAGTGCTTCATTTTCTTCTTCTATCTCCATAAGCATCCCCTGCACCAAACCATCAACACTCAATTTTACTACAAGACATATATTTATACGCTTGTAGAATACACAAGATGCAAAAAAAATGCAATACAAAAGAGAGCATCCATCGTGCCACACTTTATTTTTGATAGAACTTTATCAATGTTTCTAGCTTGCAAGTCTCAAGGTTTACTACTCCAAGAATGAAATGTCAATCCAAAATTGAAATAAAATTGAGATTTATTAATCAGAAAATAAAATAAGCAATCCAAAAACAAAATAGAATTGAACTTAGTTAATCAGAAAATTAATTAAGGTTTTAGTATGTCAGTTAATGAAATACATTCGTTCATCCAAGAAATTAAATAGGGTGTGATAATCAGCAAATGACATAACCAAGTCAACAGATTTCTTTTCCATTTTGGATTAAGAAACTTCTCTCATTTTTAGACCATGACATGTACATCAAATGCTTGGATTAACAAAACGTATTTCCTTTCACACAATCAAACATTCCGGTACAGGAAATTTGTGTATTTGGACAAACAAACGCTCTATAATTTTTTAACAAAAGAAGCTTCAGAGCAAAGAGCAGCCCCTATCTCAAGCTTACCTGGTCGGCCTAGTCCCAGAATAGAAACATTGCATGTATTGGGTATCCTCTCGCTGCCCTTCAGCTTACCATTGATACACACCTGACCATCAAAAGCAGACTGTTAAAGAGAATAAAAACAGTTAATTTTGTGATGAAAATTTTATATATCTAAATATATATGTTGGAGTATGGCTTCTGATTTAATAGAGTTGTGTTGAATACAGCTCTGAATATTTACCACAGGTAATATGAATATTCATATAGATTTCATTATATACATATAGTCATCGCAGTATGGTCTACTAGCAGAAGGTCCAACTCTTTAAATATCTATTACGACATCGGCTAAACTCATCAGGTTTACTATCAATTTGGTCTACCGGGTAATTGCCATTTGGTCCAACTATCACTCAAGCTAATTGTCATTCAGTCCCATGTCCTGACGGTCTAATTTCCCATTCTTTCATATGAAAGTATAGTTTGGGTCATTACATACAAATTCATCTGAATATATAGACTAAGTGGTGTTAGACCAAGTGGATATTAGACGAAATGGGTATAACCTAACTCAAAATTGGAGAAGATGGTAATTGGGCTAAGTGGCAATTAGACCAAATGGGCAGTTGTCAGTAGACCAAGTTGCAATTCACCAAAGAAATGACACATCTGGATTTCATGTTGTACAGTCCATTCCAGTTGTAACACAAATATTTCTGAGTTTAAAGAACATGTATGCAGGTTGTAGTAGGACGAAAATGATGAATAAAAACTCACCTCCAGTGATTGTTCAAGATAATCTCTTACTCTTCTCATCTTAGCTTCATACAGGTCAATATTCTCTGTTACAAGCTCAGCTGCCTGAATACAAATTATAGAGCAGTTTCAAACAATCAATATTGGTAAATTGTTACACAATTACAATATTTTTAAAAGGAAATATGTATGTAACAGTAGTAAGAACTTATATTTTGTTTCGTAAAAACAAAATCACAATGGCAGTACATATTTCATCTCAGCATCATTCTGATCAATATTCTATTTGTAACAAACTCCGCTACGTAAATCGTAGTTTGATGTCACCAATAAACTGCCAAGAATGATTTCTTGGTTGTTTGTATTTTCTTAAACTAAATTATCAGCAACTCTAATTGATATATAATGTTGGACTGAGAGGTTGAAAACACTCCTTGCTACTTATTTAGAGATAAAATTGTGGATGGATTTGCGACAGTGTTGAGTACCAAAATAGAAATGTTGATATTTCATAGCTTAGGACAGAGGGTAAAAAGTTCTAAGGGGCAAAAAGGAGAAGTGTTTACCTTTCCTAAACCTGCTATCATAGCAGTGTTCTCTGTCCTGAAAAAATGATATCAGAGAAAAAAGACAGACAGAACAATTTTAATTAAATTCAAAAATAGATTATCAATAAACATTTAATACTTTTCAGTAGCAGCATACTTTTACCAATTTTTGACTGCAAAGAGGTATAAATATATATAATTTTTTCAATTGAAAATCATATGTATTTTCTGTAACAAATATACAAATTGATTTACATCATTAACGAATATACATTATTCAATGAAGAAGAAGCTTGCGATGGTTACGGCGTTTACAAAAAAAAAATAAGTTACTGTATTAGTCATATCAATAAATACAGCATTCTTTGATTGTGTTAATCATTAACCCTTTAGCACCTAAACCGCCTGAGACTGCCCCTCAACTTACTTACTAAACCGCCCCAAACCGCCCATGTCTTAAGCACGCTATAGTCAAGATATTATCAAAAATATGTGATGAAACATACCCATACTTGTTGTGTATAACCCATTGGATGTGTGCTGTCCAATTCTACACCAAAAATTATGTTTTAAAGGCAATTCTTACTGAAAAGAATTGATTGAAACACAGTATAATCCTTTCTGCTAGTGAGTAAACTGACACTTTTCACGCAGTCTCTAGGTGCTACGGGGTTAAGGAAGTGCTTACCCTGGCCGTAAATTCCTTTCCTGCCCCCCACCAAACAGCATGGGGTACAGTGGTACACCCCTCTCACTTGATCCTCCACCACCTCGTACATATAATGCACCTATCCTCGGTGCGTAAAACTAAAAATTGACAAAAATAAAACACAAAAATTTCATCTTTAGAGTACAATGTACTCGCAAGTAGAAACACATAGGGAATGCAGAAGACCAATTTCTCTTTTATATATTTATATATTTTTTTTGGTTGAAAGCATTTGAAAATCTATAAAATATAAAATATACCTGAAAGTTTCAGTATTTATTAACCTCATAGAGATGGTTAATACTCTACATGCTTGAACTATTATTATACCAATGCATGTTTGTTATAAAATCATATTTAAAAAAAAGAAGTATTGTTAGAATGCTCGTACGGTTAGAATCTATTATAAACCCGACATAAACCGAAAGGACAGAAATAAACTTGTTGATTTATGCAACGGACCATGGAAAAGTGACTCCCTAGGTATTTTGAATATCCAATCCGCTTATGAAGCTATTAACATTCAAACTGATTAAGTCACCTCAAAAAACAATTAAATGTTCAAAATTTTGTTGTAATACATATACTGGGGATAATCCCAACAGGCCACATAGCTTTTATGATTCCCCCATTTTCTTTTTATTATGTAATCCAGAAAATGATTATATGGTTTTTATCAACTTGAATTTGGATATATTTTAATGTTTTTATGAAAAGAATGGAAATAAACAGAATCTTAAATCTTGAGTCTCGACGATATTTGAAGAGCTTGCAAGCAAAAGGGACTAAATCCTGTCTTATAACTTCAGAGGAAATGGCATTGTTTACCCGATTTTGTACACATGTCTACGGAAAAGGGAAAAAATTACAAAATGCATTTTCTTACAGTTGCAATCAACAATTAAGAAAATCATTTTGTCCAAAGACAGGTACATACCTGAACCATGCCTGATATCAATAACTCAATTTTCATCAAAAGTGGATTTAGTCCCTTTTGCTTGTAAGCTCTTCATTTGTATACAAACCTTATGACCGACGACGGTTAAGTAGTCTGTGTTCAGACTGTCAACGTTGACCCTGATCTTGCCTATCGTCTGAGCTGCGTCGGTATGCAAGAGGAGACTGGGTATATTATGTATGGGATTGTTGGACATCTGTTTTAATCTCTGAAAGATCTCTTCAACTGGCTGATATTAGAAGATAAAGGAAAGAAATTTGAAATATGAAAAGTGCACAGCAATTTTATTTACACGGTTAGCCTCTGTTGAGGTTCCTTTTTTACTGTCATGTATTTATTTAATTGTAAGTCTAAAATGTTTTCACATTCGTTTTTTTTAATATACCGTACGGTGCGAACCGCTGACCGTTAGCGCAGAGGATAATGCACGCTGATGAGCCGTGTGTATATTGCTGTGTGTGGTCCGTGCTGCACGCGCTGTAATATCAACGATGTTGATGGAGAGCTGGTCAAGATTGGTAGTCAGATTTCATTTCATATTACTGATCTAGGCAACCTATGACAGTAAGATTGAAATTACTGTATAGGTTGATCATATTCTAAAGTTAAGCCAAGTTGCATTAGTTTTCGCAATTTGTGAAAAAGGATGACACTACCTTTAAGTGCATAGAAATACATCATAACAAAACATATTTTCCCTAACTCTTTGCTTCAGGAGAAGGTACATTGATTTTCCGAAAACACATGTCCCATACAACCCCTGGAAATTACAATTTTTGGAAAGCAGCATATCAGGTTCTAATATACAGGCAATGTTCAAATAGATAGGAAGAAATTCCTTGAATACTTTAAGTGCTCAATCGAGGCAGCTATAGCTAGAGCTCCTGTAATCATTCAAACTCAGTACATGAACACAAAAAGCACTGATGCACAAATGGGAGTAATGAGTTTACTGTATGAGAATTTAACCCGTTGCATACTGAAAACTTTTTACAAAGCTGAATAAATCGTGATTGTCAAGCATGCTTGCAAGAAATTCTTTTCATTTAAAGGTGAAACAAAGACATCTTCAAATAGATCAATGTCAGATAATTTACATTATATAAGGTCTTTATATGTTTATGCACTCATGACTGAAATAAACGGTCGACAAGAGGGATGTTCTATGTTTCTTCAGCCCGCATATATGCAGGCTTAGTATACAACGGGTTAATATTATTATCATTATCATTGTTATATTACTAAAATGGGCAATTACCTGTATGACTCCTGTTTCATTGTTTGCATGCATGATAGTGACGAGGCATGTTGTCGGTCGTAAAGCATTGATTATTGAATCTGCTTCTACTCTCCCAGTCTCTATTGACGCTGGCACGAAGGTCACATCAGCTGCAAAATGTGAATATAAAGAAAAAAAATACATGTAAGATGAGATGGATGTTTGGTAAACTAGAACAAGCAAAATCATCCAAGCCCCTCTCCCCGGAAATGGGATTTTGTGAAGGTCATTTTTCATATTTAGTTTAGATGTTTGAGTGGTGTTAGGGATTTGCTGCACAGCTTATGCCATATCATCCTCTCAGCAAAGAATTGGATGCTAAAAAAAGTTTATTCAGAAAATTTGGTCGTCCAAAAGGTTACTCTAGGGCTATACCAAACATGGCTACAACATGGGAAACAGGACTACTTACAAGAAAGAAGGGCAGACCACCAATTTCTTTGTGGAAAATCCTGAGGAAAAGGAACCCAAACAGGAACCAGGCAACAACTAAAGTCTAGAGTCGTAAAGGGTGCAGAACTCTTGTGGATTGATGTCCTACAGAGGACCAGACAGACTACGGTATAAGGAAACCCTTTAGGTATTGTGACGATGGATGCAGGATAGAGTAGGAGTAATAAAATCTTACCAATTCCTTCTTTTACTAGATTCCCAAGATGTATTTTTACAAGAAATGAAATCTTACAAAGCCCTTGCTTTACTAGATACTGGAAGGGTAGTTTTTATAAGTAATGAAATCTTACCAATCCCTTGCTTTTAGATTACGAGATGCTGGAGGGATAGCTTTTACGAGCAATGTAATCTTATCTGTCCCTTGCTTTACTAGATGCTCAAGGGGTAAATTTACAAAAAATGAAATCTTACCGGTTCCTTCTTTTACTATAAATTACCCGAGAGGTAGATACAAAGAGAAATGAAATCTTACCAGTCCCTTGCTTTTACTAGATACTGGAAACATAGTTTTTACGAGTAATGAAATCTTACCCATCCCTTGTTTTACTAGATACATTGTACCTGAGGTAGTTTTTATGAGTAATGTAATCTTACCCGCTCCCTCTTTCACTAGATACTGGGGAGGTAGCTTTTATGAGAAATAAAATTTTACCTGTTCCTTGTTTTACAAGATGTTCGAGAGGCAGTTTGATTGAGTCATGCTCGAGGTTGGACGTGATGATGTGTGGCTTGCCTGGTTGCTGAGTTGATGCTGTCCTTGATGAACTCTTGAAATGCTCTATTGCAGTGTGGATTACCAGATTGTTGGCCTGTGAGATCAATTAAAATATGAACAATTAAAATGATGAGTTGATGAAAGCCTTGAAGTACTCTTGAAGTGCTCTACTGCAGTGTGGATTATAAGATTTATAACATGTAGGTTCAATTAAAATATAACCAATTCAAATGCTGAGTTGATACAGATCTTGATGAACTCTTGAAATTGCAGTGTGGATTACCAGATGGTTGGCCTGTGAGATTAATAATGAAAATATTAAAAGCAAAGCTAATGACCTGTTCAAACCAACACATACAGGTAACTCTGTCAAATCTCTTGGGACCATCTAGAACTATGATCAACTCATGAGAAATTTGACTTGTGAGAGGTAAATAACACATGTCTTTTATAAGCTGGCCTGAAACATTACTTATTTTATGAATACTCATTTTACCTTTACTTTACAACTCTAAATTTTTATCATCGACTAACGTAATTTATTTGACATAGAACTTTCTGTTTTCTGACAGTCCTATATACAGTCTGTGTCAAATAAAATGGTACAAGTGGAAAACATTTTTTTATAGTATGAAGATTAGTCACAACCTGCTATTGTTTGGTATTTTCAAAAAGCAGGAAGATCAGGCTTTCACCTGCAAGTTTTTTCATCACATTTGGTGTTGTAATTTTTTAAATATGACTAGTTTTCTTCAATCAAGAAAAATCAATTTTTCGCACGCCGTCCCATGCCTTTGTGTATAGGTTTCGCACAATGGCCATGAAGTGCTCAATTTTGATTTGTTCCTCGTCGCACAAAATTTAGCATAACTTTTGTTTTACGAAAGCAAATTATACAGAACAAAGCGCATCAGCAAGGAAAATTATTTGGCTTTATTTTGGTACCACATACACACATTATTTGAAAATATTTCACACCTAAATATTTTTTTTTCCGACTGTACCATTTATTTTTACACAGACTGTATGATATCCCTTTTTATCTTATGAAATATACAGTCCACTCATGTTAATAAGCAAAGGATTACAATGGGGTTTCATGACAACAAGGCAATTCATCTAGTCCCAAGTTTAAAAATATATATATACTATATATACTACATGTATATGTACCTCAAGTAATTGGCTGGGTCCCGAGTACCTCATCATAACAAGAGTGTACTGTACTACTAGAATCACTGACATACCTCAGTGCCACCTGATGTGAATATGATGTCATCTGGGGAAGCCCCTATCATTGTTGCGACCTGTGACCTCGCTTTGTTGATCTGCTGCTTTGCGAGTTGACCTATAAAACAAAAATAACACATTCACGACAGGATGCCATCTCAATAAGCTTTAGTTTGTAAATATACACATATTTAAAGTAACTTTATACCTTCAAAAAGGTAGGTTTTTAGCTTTCTAGTCTGAAAATTCTTAATATCGTTCATAGAGCATGTTATTGAATGATGTATCATAACCAAAGTTACTGCCTAGTGAAATAAGATCTTAGTATAAAGGAATAGTATGAATTGGGAACAGACATTTTTTGTGTTATCTCTTTTTAAACATTAAAGCAGACATGTTCTATACTCAGAGAGAATAACAATTTATGGTACTCATAAGTTGTTTTCCCCCTCTTTATGATCCTGAAAACCCAGGATGAACCTAGAGTTAAGACTGGTCGTGTGAACATAGCTAATGTCATTCCAGTATTGTTACCTTGAGGGTAAGAGCTGCTTGGGTTCCCCCATGCTTCCGATAGGGTTCTTGAGATGACCTCAATAACTTCCGGCTCAACGGGTGTGGTCGCATTGTAGTCTAAGTAGATTCTGCAATAATAAATACAGACAACAAGAGTAATAGGATCTGAGTGCAGTACCCGGAATGATCAAAGCAAAAGTGTGAAATTTATACAACTTGCTTGTCCTTGATCTATATTGATTTTTTTTTAGAAAATGAGAGATTCTGCATTGTAGTCTTTGCAGTTATCAAAGTCAGACGACAGAAATAATCGTGATAAAAATTACTGGGCATATGTAACCCATGTGAATAAAGCCATGTCTATCCATAGGCCTATGCCTGATTTAGTGTCAAAGCTAAGTTTTCATGATATGTTTTTCAAGTTTCTCGATATCCATTCATCTTTATTCAAAATGATTTGTAACCATTGACTGAAATATTATAATTATTTTGACTTTTTTTTATATATTGACTAAAATTCTATTAATATCTGATTAGTGTAAATTCAACTGATAATTATGCTATGCTACAAAATGTAATTATTTGGTAATATCTAATTAAACAACACTTTCTTACACTATTCTTAAAATTTTTAGTGTTTAAAATTCAACAAGGTAAGATGATGAGAAAAGGGAACGGATCTTACTGTTCCATAACAGGCTTGTCATCTGCTGTACATTGAAGATTTAAAGTATCACACCCTCTACTGATTTTGGTGACTTGTACTTCAGCCCCTGCAGCTTTCCTGAAGTGAATGTAAAATGAAATAGTTATTAGACTTAATTCTTTTAAGTTTAAAGAGGCATATGCATGAAATATTTTCAAATGAAATCAGAGGCATGTACCCCAGGT
This sequence comes from Paracentrotus lividus, assembly GCA_940671915.1. NCBI lineage: Eukaryota > Metazoa > Echinodermata > Echinoidea > Camarodonta > Echinidae > Paracentrotus > Paracentrotus lividus. The sequence goes on along the minus strand of CALNVZ010003431.1, from coordinate 22,617,335 downwards.
ATGCAATATTTAAAATCATTGCTGAAGAGATGAGATATTTTTTCTCATACTTTACCACCAGCCCCATTTCCACCCCTCCTCTGTTTAATCTGAAAACTGCTAATCCTAACAGCTCTAATAAATCAAAGTAAAAATGTCATACATACCTCTTAAGGGGTGCAGTTAGGTTCTGAGCATTATTATGAGACATGGCAACCCGATTTCAGTCAGTTTGTCTGGCGAGGGCTAATGAAGGCTTAAGGAATGTTGTCTGCTTTGCTCCTGTAGAGCAGTAGTAGAACCGATCAATCAGTCACAGCCTAGCTTCTTCTTCGGTCTTCCATCTTTTTTTAACCGAAACAAGAAAACAATATTTAAACAATAATCTAACTGTTTCCATATAGAACTCTAGGCTCATAAAATGTAAACCCCTTATGTTTTAGGGCTTGAATTAATGTCTTTTGTTTTTAAATTTCAATAATATATCTAGACATAGTCATAGAATAATAAATTTCCAACAAGTAGTTGTTACGCCCTAGATCTACAATCATAATTGATGCTTACATACTGACAAGTGCTAATACGATTTATTTTGCGATACTTGAACGCAGCTAATATCAGACCTACCAAGACTGTCAAACGCCTCCGTCGTGACAATCGCACCTCAGTACCTCATCTCACGCTCACACGCCCAGCACTCATAATCTCATTGGTAAAACTAGACCGAGAAGCCATCTTCTCCTGTGATCACTACCCTCCTACGAGGAGGACAGTGAATAGTGATCATGAAGAAGACAGAGATTCTCATTCTAACCTCGAGGAAAAACTTGAAAATTTTACTTTAAAAAAGGCAAGATACTTGACGTTTTGCCTTTTGGGGCCAAAAAATCTTATCGAGCATTGGCCATTGCAATGCGAAAGAGCTCAGCCTCAGAGCTTGTATGTATTATGGTGGTCTCTGAAATTGGTATCTCTGTAAATATTAACCTAATGTCAACATCGGTCGATATATCGATGTGTGAGACGTGCAGCATGCACGAATATAAGGTAATAAAGGCTACCTACACGCTGTAGCCGATGCGCGGTCCGGTAGGGGCGGGAGGAAGAGCGCCAAGCCCAAGCGACTGGCACGGCGGACGTGGCTGTAGTCTGGTAGGTGTAACTATAGTGGAAGCGCGCGAGTGAAAAATTTCAAGATTTACTCGTTTTGCAAGCTAAATTGGACTCAGATTCATCTTTTGCCGTATTTCTCGTACACGTATGGTAAAACGCTACGATTCCCACATTAACTAAATACCATTTAAAGTAGTTAATTTGTGCAATTCATAAAATTAGAACTTTACCTCTCACTCAGACTCGGAGTCGGCGACTTGGACATCGGCTGCTACTGCTGGTCACCTGACATCACAAGAATATGATCACGTGACTATTTGGAGCAGGTACGGCATGGGTCAGCGGCCACTGTGACATAAAAAGCAGTTTATTTCTTTTTGGACGAAAGAGATAGCCTATTCAGATTTGACATCAATATAAATTGAACGAAAAGAGTAGAATATTTTGGTGAAACAGTAGGCCTATATTATCATGGACAAAGCTAATAGTTAAAGCCTATATAAAATTACAACTATTCAAATTTTCTGTAACAAGAATACCGGGCAAGATACGATTGTCTCCTGAGGACATTTTTTTTTTCTTCTTATGTTTTGCTTAAATTCCTTTTCTAAACATGCTCCCCCACAATCATTGTCATGAGTGAAAAATATTTTCTGAGAGACAGTTATTAACATTATTGTCCACAACTCCCCTCATATATTATGAAAAAAAAAAAAAAAAAAAAAAAAAAAAAAAAAACCCGTGCAAATTCTTTAAAAGATAAGTACCAGTAGGTCTATCATTAGAATTAAGATTAAGAGAGAGAGAGAACAAAAAAAAAAAAAAAAACACATTAATTTTTGTTTTGATTATATTAACGCTTTAAGGGGGAATTATAATGGTTAATAAAAGATCAGTGACATGTCTATATCTACCGAAGATCATACCCTTTCAAGTTTATTATGCATGCAACACACTAATACCTCCAGGGAATGGCACTTTTTAGAAGGTTAATCCTATTTTGTAAAGAAGCTTATTCAAATGAAGAGTCTGATTCCAAAAGGAGCTAAATCAACTTTTGATGAAAATTGAGTTAATGACACCCGCCAATCAGGCTAGTAGGCCTACCTGTCTATGAACAAAAAGTTGAAACCTAAATTCAGAGAAAAATTATTACAAAATGTACATTTTAAAATCACTTCTTTCAGCGACACGTAGACAATTTTGCAAACAAATGCCTTTTCTCAGAAGTGACAAAAGTGGAGTCAGTGCCTTTTGGAATAAAACTCTTCAAATATGAGACAGCAAGTCACAAACAATTTTTAATGACTGCATACGTGTAAGAATAAGCCTTATCAGTAGCTCATCCCCACTTTTCTGGAGTAATTACAGCGTTTGGAGAAATGGTGCATAATTATTAACCTGGGGGGCGTTTCATGAAAGGACTTGTCAGACGTTTTATCCGACAAACTGTTATAAGCTACTGAAATGCTTGCATCTAATTGGCTGAGAGCAAATGTGTCGGATAAAATGTCTGACAAGTCCTTTGATGAAATGCCCCCCTGGTGTTAATATTTACTTTTCGAATGTAATGCATGAAGGGCAATGCTAATTAACCAAAATAACTGTCACGGCATGTATCATCTAAAAATAATTTCTCGACCATTATTTTGTGTGTGTTTCGAAACGTGCCTGCATTTGACATGTTTGCATTTATTAATCATGGCTATTAGTTTTCAATTACAGCGTGTCTCACATGAAATGGTCAGAGCTGAATGGGAAAATCATTAAAATGTCATATTTTTTTTCCATTGATATGTATAATGTGTTAATAAATTAAGGCAAAAGGATTTCTCTTAGGGCAAAATTGAAATATACACTATAAGAAATTCGAGATTTGAAAGATTTATTATTCAAGCGTCATTAATTCAATAAGTTTTCCACAATTTCATACTTCTTTAAGGGATTGCATATTGGATACCAAAGAGGCATATATTTTTTTGTTATAACTGGAATAAATTATATAATAAATCTCAAGATCTAAACTATTAAATAAGATGTTAATAGTCCTAATTGATTTTAAAGCAAACTAATTTCAAAATAAAATTTAAAGAAAAATCTCTAAATAGAGAGCAGGCCTATGTTGTTTTGTTTTGTTTTTTCATTTATTCATTTCTTAATTATTATTTTTTTTGTTCTGATTATTATACCAAACACGAATGGGTAATGACTAAGCTTTATAGTGGGCCTGTGAAAATGTGTTCGCTTTAACCATTTTATTTAAGACCATATCTAGGCCCTTATTTCCATATATGATGGTATCTCTCTTGTCATATATATGACACTGATTTAAGACGGATTTGAAAATAATTTGCGATTCTGTCAACGATCATTTTATTTTCTGAATCTCGAGATATCTCATAAGTCGAGGGAAATCGAACAGGTTCACATTTACGGAAGTTTGTTTTTATTTTCAGTCTCGAAGACGTGCTTCCCCCCCCCCCAGTAAGAAAAATAGAAAGGAAACAAAAAAGGGGGAAAGGGGGGGGGGGGAGTGCTTGATGGATGACTGACCCAACTGACAGATTGAACTCTACCCTACAACTATGACAACCCCCCCCCCCCTTATCGCTCGGCAATCACTGATTAATAATGATAATCCGAAAATGCGGGGTTTTTTTCTTCAATAAATTGATATGATTTGATTTGTGTTATCTTTTTTTTTTTTTTTACCTTTTTGCTCGCACGGTGTGACGGCAAAAAAGGATTGGGTGTACCAAAATCTGAAATTCTAGTGTCGCCCCCTGCTCTCATGAAATCCTGGATCCGCTACTGACCCCTCATTGTACAATGTCCTCACCCTAATTATGAGACTGAATTGCACATGCATGAAATGAAAAGTTTGAAGACCTTAATACCAAAAGGTCCTTAATCCGCTTTTGATGGAAAAAAACCCACTTGATACCACTTTCCGTAGACGTCTGTTAAAAAGAAATATTTAATTAAACAAACGCTTTGTTTTTACCAAGTTGCAAATGTGGATTTAGCGCTTTACAGAAATGAAATATATACCGCTACCTCATAATGATGATTAAAACAAAAATCCATAAACAATAACGATTAAAAAAAAAAAAAAGATTAATAACTTGATGAAATTTCTCCAAATTGTGTGTTAATGACGTGAATAACGCAAGCCTGTAAGAAAATTCCAATCAATTTCATTACCGTGATTGGTCGTAAAATTATAACATTATAAAAATATCCGTTGACTTTTCGATATCCCATCAATCAATTAAATTATCAATTATGGCGTGACACCGGAATCGGTGAGTGTGACAGAAAACCATTTTCTCCCTGCTGGAATATTATAATATTACAGCAACAATTTAGTAGCTGTTGGGATCCGTGATACTGGCGTCACACTGTCCCGAAGTTGAGCAAAGATGGACACACGAATGGTGAAATATCAGGGTTCGCGCGAAGTCAGCCCATGGAGCAAGAAAAGTCAGACGATGTCTACAGAAAATAATACACGATTGCACTCGAACAACCACTGGCGTAAATCTGCTCGTGCTTTCTATTCATCAGGGGATGACGCTTTTGTAATATTAAATTAATTGTCCCCCACCCCCCCCACCCCCGGTGAATAGCATTGTGTACGGATTTACGCCAGTGCGAACAACACACGAAGGGTATACGAATAGCCAACTGCTTTCGTAATCAGAGCAACATTTAAAAATGTCCACGAGTGTGTCCATCCTTACTTAACTTCGGGACAGTGCGATGCGGGTTTGACTACGATGGCTACACGATGGCATTGAGAGGGCGTCAAGAAGTCGTGTTGCCTTCCACAGATCATCGGGCGGGTTCTTGTTTCCTACGTATTGCGTTCGTACGTGCCGAAATGCCCCCGGATGCTTTTTACGTACGCTCTAACCGAAGTGAAACCTTCGCAAAGTCCATTGGATTTTTTTTTTTTTTTTTATTATTTTTTTTTTTTTTTTTTTTTGGGGGGGGGCTGCCAAAGATTTTGCCGATGCATAGGAATAGTTGCTAACCGAAGCCTGAAAAAAAAACTCCACCGATGGTCATGTTTTTTTTAAAAATAAAATTGCCAAGTATGTACTCTAAACCATGCTAAAATGGCCCGAGGCTGCCCGATGCTTTCGTGATCAGAGGAATATCTGAAATTTTCCATGTTCGTGTGCCCATCCTTGTTCAACTTCGGGACAGTGTGACGCGGGCTTAAAGTGGCACGGGATTAGGCGGCCACATTTATCTTTGAAAAATAACTCTGCATGTAAAGAATGAATAAATGAATAAAAAGAATAAATGAATAATGACGTTCAAAATAATGTTCTATCCACTTTCTTGTATTATCCGTCTCGCATATTGTCTGTGTATGATTGTAAATTTTGTTATTGTGTCATTGTGAAAGTGGAGTATGGATAAATGAAATCAAATTGATTTGGTCAAGATAAATGAGTGAATATTAGGCAAGGCGATAAAACCACATTATTCCTAGTTAGATTCTTGCTGTGTTTTATTTTTTCTTTCGTAAAATGAAGCCATAATGATAATGTGATGCTATTACAGAATAATAGCAATGATAATATAGAGAACTTATAATTCAAACTCTATCTAGTAACCTATACACTCGAAAATAATGCTCGTTAATATAATGGTGGTTATAATGATTCGTTTTAAAAAAAAAATCCAAATTGTGAGCAGTTTTAACCAATTTATCACCTTGGGCTTTTTGTGGCAAATAGATTTAACCCTGTAATGTTGGCGATCCATCAACAGTGCTGGTTAAACATGTTAAATCTAAATTTGTAATGCATTGCCTTTAGTAGTTGTATAGTTTTGACCAGTCCTGGTTTTGACATTTAAATCACCCTTTTACGTTGGGTTAAAAACAAAGTTTGGAAGTATGTAATGATGATAGCATTGATATCATATTTATAAATGATGATGATACAATACAGATACGATCCAGAGGCCGAGGAGCTGGGGGCTGCGGGCTTTAACCTCACCTTTTCCCCTTTTTTTTAATAGACGTGTACAAAAAGCGCAAACATGACCATTTCCTTTGGATATTTTGCTTGTTCATCCCCCTGTGATTTAATGGAGTTTTCGATGCAAGTAAAAGTGAAGTGTAAGGAAAGCGAGCCATAATTAAGTTGGTTTCTACATCACTACTCCAAACTGTACACGTATCACTTTAACGTTAACTCAAAGAAATTTATTTACTGTCACAATTGCTCAAGAACCATACACATTACAGCGGAAATGATATACTAATTGGCTGAATATGCAACCGGATTTTGTATGAGAAGAGCTTTAATTAACTAGCCTACTCGGGTTACAGATAATAAGAAAAAAAACGCATTGGGCGTTCCATTTACAATTTATGGTACCATCTTTCTGTGTAAAGATAGGTGTGTGGGGGGTGTGGGTGGTGTGTGAGGGTGTGTGTGTGTGTCTGTGTTACAGAGAGAGAGAGAGAGAGAGAGAGGGGAGTGAGAGAGAGAGAGAGAGAGAGATAGAGAGGGAGGGAGAGGGAGGGAGAGAGAGAGAGAGAGAGAGAGATGGATAGAGCGTGTAAAAAGAAACATCTACACTGAGGCAAGAGAATCCAGTCACATGCCAGTATATATCAAAAGTCAGATGATCTTGCATAAAACATTCACACAGCATCTAATGATGTTTAAACCTGATATGTACAGACTCATCTTAATTATGAGAGTTATCGCCAAATAATTACATAGTTACATCTTCCGACTGCCGGATCACCCAAACAAATTGCACTTTTAAGAATGATAATTACAATAATTACAAAATTATTCAGTTACGGTGCGTGGAACAAAGATACCAATTTTGTACAATTTCTTGGCTGCTGCGCCAATATTACGCACCGATATCTAACTATAGACGGAAATAATAACGAGTTCTTATTCTTTTTAATACTAAAACTTGAATTGACGATAAAGGCATGAATCCTTATTACATGTATTACTAAGTATCTTTGAGTTCTCTCTCTTCAAGAATCTTAGGGTGGTATCTCACTTCGCGGAGACGTCTCCGCGACAGAATAGAAAATATCGTCTCCGCGACGGATACAAAATATTAGAGACGTCTCCAATATCGCGGAGACGTCTCCGAGACGTCTCAAATCCGTCTCCAAAATTCAGGAGACATCTCCGAGACGTCTCCGCGATATCGGAGACGTCTCTAATACTTTTTAACGTCTCCGCGAGGTGAGATACCATCCTAAATTGGTTCCAAAGGCATTTCAACAATGTCACTCAATCCAATGGTCTACTCCATCTATGCTATGATTACTTCACCAAATTTTTTTTCTTCTTCTTTTATAAATTTATTTTTATCAATGGGAGACATAAGGGGAAAAATTGTATAACTTTCTGAGCATTTATCGGTACCTCTAGAATGTGTGTTCTTTTAAAGCCTCTTCCATAAAATTTGTTTTATTTTCTTGTTTATTAATGAATAAATAACATTACTTTGATAATTAAGCTAATTGATTTCATCATAGCTAAAAAAAAAATAATAATGGTTTACATAAATATTTTACCTTGAGCATTTGTAAAAAATCACGAAATTGTATTTTGCCCTGTCTTTGTAGTTAAGGCAGTTTTTCTTGTTGTCAAAAGAAAATTGAAAACTGTCGTCATGATGGATGTATAATAACACTTTATTCAGATATGACTATTCAAATTGGTTTCAATGTACATGTACGTCTATTTCATAGTATCTCCCCATAATCTGAATGTATTGCATATTTTTGTCCAATGTTGTTACAATAATTCCTTATTTTTCTGATTTTCGATACATTTTTGGCGGTAGCAATCATCAACACGATCAATCATAATCATTTAAAGTGTACCCGCATTTTTTCATAAATCTCATACATGTAACATTATGTAGGCCTATGTAATCTCGACTTGAGGGTTATCAGATATCTACACTGAAGAAAAAAAAAACACCTATGCAATAAGGAGTGGCGTTGTTAATGTCCGATGCTAGTTTAAAAACCATTTTTTGGCCAATATCAATTCTACTCCACGTGAAATGTAAATCTAACGTATGACATTAAATCTTAACATAAAGACGCGTCCATTATTTGAGGAGGGGAAACGCAACATTACATTCATGAGTTTAGTGGAAATACATGCAGCTGAGCGGCGCAGAAAATTATACGGCTCTACATTAATGTCGACAAAACCCGCGCTAACGGCGGGAAGCGACCGATTGACAACTGCATGCAATTATTACTTAGCGTACAAAAACTCGCTTAAGAAAACTTCCCTGTCGGTAAAATCGTATTGTCAGTCGATCCGTTCGAAGAAATTAGTCATGGACATGAAATAAATAATTGAACTTTTATCATAGTTTTCGTAGGTAGATGCTTCAGACCAGATTTGGGAAAAAGACATTTTGGCAAGCCTATAACACCATTGTGCTAAAGTTGTAATCAGAATCTTTATTTCATATAGATTGATGTTCCTAACGATTATTGATATAAATAGTCATCTTGTCACATCTTGCGAAGACACCGTCCACATGCGGTATGCATGTGATATGCGGAAATATTGACCCATCGAGTAAAGATTCGTTTGTGATAATGTTCAAAGTGACAGGACTTTTTTTAACCAATCGAAATGAATGTACCATATTTGGAAAGCTGAGAATTTAAGCTTTTAAAAACTGCTTGATCATTAAGGTGCAATATAATTATGCGTAATCGAGGAAGATGACTATGAAGCGTATGAGCTATTTGAGAGCAAAATTGGCCATATTGTACAAGAATTTGATCTTACTAGGATTTCGAATTGACACAAGTGACAGGACTTTTTTTCCCCTTTGCAATAAGTTATTCCTATTTTTGAAAAATTGAGACTCTTAGCGTACTTATTCAAGTTGATCATTTCTTTGAAAAGGTAGTTGCTCGCCATAATCAAGAAAACAAAGTGAAAAAACTGTGCAAAATACAAAAAGTCTATGGACGCGTTCGCTTTGCGTAGAGTGATAGCGCCCTCTTCCCCTTAAGTTTACAACTAGAATTGATATGATACATAAAATAATCGAAATTACTGCTTTGGTGATAAGTTTTTGCAAATCAAAGAGAATATCATTACTTTAAATATACAGTATAGATATTATTATTATTATGAACAACAGCAATAGCTCCTGCTTCCATTTATAAAGGTAAATTAATAATTTAACACCTAAGACGGGTGTAACACATTAACATCGACCCGTTGTTCCCAGAGGAACTCACCAACCTGTTAAATTTACAACATAATCAAATCAACATCGCATCAAATCAAGTGCATGTTTTGAGGTCAGATATTAAATTGCCACCAGGAAATTACAAGAACAAGGAACCTTAAAAATAATAGTCAGTAGTGTCTGGGTCTGGAGATGTATTTTTAAACCATTTTGTGTGTGTGTGTGTGTGTGTGTGTGTGTGTGTGTGTGTGTGTGTGTGTGTGTGTTACGACTACTGATGCGCTTGATGACGAATATCTCTTGGCAAAAGTGTTAATACACTGTAAAAAAAAAAAAATACAGAAAAGTGATGTCAGCAGAGTCGCCATACAAAAATGTAATTTAAAATAACAGTTTTGTTGTAAATTTCCCCTCTAATAATTAATGAAAGAAAAGAAGAAAAAAAAAAAAAATCATTAGAGTTCTATAGCTTACATATTTGGTTAAAACGGAACAAATATGTTACTCCTGATGTATATTTTGTATTTCTCACGTAATTATTTGCAGGAGAAATTGTTTTTTTAAATTACATTTTTTTTTTATGGCGACTCTGCTGACAGCAGATTTGCTGTAAAAATATAAATATTTTTTTACAGTGTAGACTCATCATGTCAGTTCAGTTTCTATTCACGCCGATAGACTTTTTTTAAATCTCAAATCTAAAGAAAAGTCGTGAATTCGGATGATTCTGTATTAAAGAGAAACAGATTTATCCATCTGTAAAAACAGAATTGCCGACGTGCTTATCCTTTATCAAAACTTTTCACTATCAAGATGCAGCAAAGAAGAACACTGTCTCTTCCATGAAACTTATAACCTTCACTTTTACTGTAATTCAAAATACAGGGGTAGTAATGATGGTTTCTCACTTCGCGGAAACTACTTTGAGACGGATTTGGGACTATTTTGAGACGGTTTTGAAACGGCTTGTAGACAGTTTTGAAACTTGTCGCTGAGACGTCTCCGGGACGTCTCCGAGACGTCTCCTCAGTCCCCGGGACATTTCATGAGTCGCGGGAATCGCGGAAACTTGTATGGGACGGATTTTGGACTACGTTGAGACGGTTATGAAATGGCTTTGAGATGTCTCAGAGTTGTCTCCGCGACGGAAAAAAAGTATCGGAGACGTCTTTAATACTTTTTATCCGTCGCGGAGACGTCGAAATGAGATACCACCATAAGGGTTCTTTTTTTTTTTAATTTTGGTTAAATGGCCGTGTCCCGTTCAGGGGTCTGCATGGTCTCACATGCCTTGCATTCGCTATTAACGTTCTTTTCATGGTGCTAAACACTACAGAGTCATCGTCTTGTAATTACTTTTTGCATTTACTGAATATGGCCTTACAATCTTTTCTAAAGTTTGCGTTTAGAAGTGCGTAAACAAAGATGCTGACGATGTGATTGAGTGTGCGCAACTGGTAGGCGAATGCCACTACGATCCCCTGCGATGCCTTCAAGCGATAAGCTGCGACTTTATCATCCGGAACATTGGTGAGGATGAACGAAGGAAGCCATGACAGGATGAGGATGAAATTGGTGCCAAGCAACATTCGCGTCATGATGCGTTCTTTCCGCTGTCGGCTGCCACGAGACGTTTTACGGGCCACTCCTCTGTTCGCGGTACTGCCGCCAGCAGAGTCCTGGTTACTGGTGTTTGGGAAAGAAGAACAGTCTTCTGATGGAGCATCCGGTGGTGAAAGCAAGCATGTTGGTGCCTTATCCTGCCGCAGATCCTTAACTGTCATTTGCCCCTCTGGGTTTTTCATTGGGCTGCTGTTGGACGTTGATCCTGGCATAATCCCACCGCTGCTACCAGTATAAAACAAGTCTGATGTTCGGCTACTAATGTCCTGAACGTGCATATCAGGATCGTCAATCGGTGGCAATTCTTTGTTTATTGAATTTCCTGGACGTTCAGCGATAACGGATATGTGGACCTCCTTTCCTACGAGTCCTGTCCTAATCTTCATCTGCTTACGAATTTCCTGATAGATCCTTACATATACACACGTGCAAATAATCAGGGCTAAGAGATATGATATAGAGGTAAAGATTTCATTACTGAGATCTAGCCAGTCGGGTCCTCCTCGGTAAATGCATTTACGAATGAGACCGATCTGAACTGGTTTTACGAACAATGCAAATTGAAGGTTTCCCGATACGGCAAGACCGATGCTTACAAGAATAACCGCAGTTATCCCGCGTGCATTTGAACGCATCTCCAGGGGTCTGCAAACAGCCATGTAACGATCTACAGCGATGAAAGTTGTCAGATAGAGTGCCGCGAAGGAAAACGCACGACTTCCGTATATGCTGAATTTACAGAAGAAATCCTCAATGAAGACTCCTCCGAGTGATCTAACCAGATGAATCGGGGCGATCAGACAGGCACAAAAGTCGATCGTCGCCAGACTTATGATTAAATATGAGGTTGTTGTCTTTCGAGATTTCTTTGCAAACACCCAAATTACCAGCCCATTTCCAGGTACACCGATAACGAATATGATTGTGAAAAGCGAAACAGCCACTACTGCAGTCACGTCCATTTTTGACACGCACTTGATATCAGGAGTTGAAAATCAAATCAAATCTAATCAAAAGAGCCTTTTATTTCAACCAATTTATTCACGATTCGATGTTATTCGTTTTAGATCAGATGTGATGTAACGCATTTTGTCGTCGTCGGAAAGCACACGGGGGAATTTTTCTTGTATGGGATGGCGTCTAACGTATTAGCAATCAGATAGCGCCATCAAAAATTTGTTGCAGAATAACGTTTCATCCTCTTGTCATCACCGTATAAAAATGATAGCAAATGCATTTGAATTCACCAACAATGCGTTATCACCATAATGATACCCAACACTGACGTTTCTCACTTTTCTTTTTTTTTTTAGCCACGCGGCAGGTAATGATCGCACGGTGCGAAACGTAAATCTCCTTCTTTTTTTATTTTTTATCTCTCTCTCTCTCTCTCTCTCTCTCTCACTCTCTCTCTCTCTCTCTCTCTCCCTCCCTCCCCGTCTCTCTAGTTGCATACGATCAGGCATGTCCCTTGACACCAATCCGCTATGCTTTTCTTCAACTGTGATTGGATGGAAGAGGAATTATCACTTAATCAGCTTTAGAGGGAAAATTACGCATCAGTTTTTGTTTGAAATATATATGAACATGATAAAAGTGCCGAATAATGTATTATTCCTACAGTTTTATCTGTCGTCTAATCCTCTATAATCATAATTGATAAGTCTAACAACGACATCTCCCTCTCATCGCCTTAGTTTCCTTTCCTCCCAGTTTCTTTCGAGTTTCCTCATCTGTACACTTATTTTCTATACTTGATTATGATTTCTAAGAATTTGGTGTAAATAAAAATTTTAAATTCTTTTTTACACCATTATGACGCATGTCTTAAATTTTGGTGGATATGATATGAATGTCTTCTTCCTCAGCTTTTCTTTTTCTTCTTCTTCTTCTTCTTCTTCTTCTTCTTCTTCTTCTTCTTCTTCTTCTTCTTCTTCTTCTTCTTCTTCTTCTTCTTTTTCTTCTTCTTCTTCTTCTTCTTCTTCTTCTTCTACTCGCTCAATTAGTAGTGTGCATAAACATCCAAGGAGTATCGTCTCACAATAGTTGGTTATTGGACTGTTGTATTCAATTTTATGAAATGATACCACAATTATGGCCTTATCAGTAATGTGTTGCACTAATGTTAAAAAAGTTATTTTGAGTATTCCTATAAAGAAAAAAAAAATTGAATTGACTCCTGCTCTGGTTGGAACGAGAACGGCGCCAACGTCAAACCGCTTTAATGATAATATTTTATTCAATTAAAGATGTTCTTGTCTTTCAGCATTATCATATAATACATGTAATATATTCTTTTATCAACAATATTTTTAATGGCATATAAATTTAATTAGATTCGAATTCAAATAGGATTATGTTGACAATAATGGCGAGAAACACGTTATCTTTCGGTGAATGTCCAAAATGTATAATCCAATAGCCGCATCTTATTCATTGCATGTAATGTAAATAAAAGGTTCCATAAAATATCTACTTTTATAGCATTTGGTCTGGATATGCATGGAAACATTTCAGATACGGCTCTAGTTATTTTCCTACTGGTGATATTTAATAACGCATTGATATTATGTTGACCTGATTAATAGCAAACGTGAAACTTAGGGTGGTATTTCACTTCGCGGAGACGTCTCCGCGACGGAATCCTTTGTGCCACGTACAAAAGGTATTAGAAACGTCTCCGAAAATTATGAAATTGGGGAGAAAGAGGAGACTGAGGAGACTGAGGAGACTAAGGTATGGCAAAACCATGTTGACAAATCCGTCTCAAACTTGTTTCCGCGAAGTGAGATACCACCCTTAAAGGTCAGGGTCATTCTGAGCGATCACCTCCATGTCTTAATCTTCATTTTCCCATTTTCTAAAGAGGGATTATATCATTTTTTTTCAAAACCGCCAACGCAAAATAATTGCAATTTCGATTAGAGTTAAATGTCGATCCTCCTACCCACGGGGAAACGAAAAAAAAGGGGTCAGACCTAACCGCTATTATCCACATGATTTCTATAAATAAGTTTACATAATGCATAACGTCGTGGCGGGTTATAGCTTGAAATAGTAATGGTTACTTTGTCCTATGTTTAACCCACAGTGCTGTGCAGAAGATAAGTATACCATGGCGAGGGTGGGCGGCGGTCAGTGCTTGATGATAATTATACAACAATGCTGTTTCCTTGAGTGTTGGTCGCAGGGATTAAGATGCATATTTTCAACAACAAAAAATAATAAAAAATGGGGCTTAAAGCTCCCCTTTTCAAGTAACCATGGTAACTGTATGAAGATAAAATCTCCGCTCGCGCTCATCCATCACAAAATATGCGAAGGCGAAACACAAGCACATTTTTGCCCCTAATCATGCTAATGACCATCCTGTATTTCTCATCAATGCTCATCACAACACTATTTCAATTTCAATTTCAGTATTTATTAATTCCGTTCTTTCAGGAAAAAAAAAACAACAACAAAATAACATAACAATCATATAAACATAATCTTAAAAACAACGTATTACAAAATTAATTGAAATTTAAAGCACAATCTTAGGCATAAACATCTTGTTGCATTTGAAGAAAAAACAGAATAAGAGACATGTTAAAAAGCATGGCTTGTAGATTACATGCCCCTATAAAGTGAAAAAAATACAACGCATAGCAATTCCATTATTTTATGTTGTGCTATTCAAATATAAATTCTACGCACTATACATGATGAACACACTGTAGTTCTGCAAGCAAATAGATGGACTCTCAGCATGGTTGGTTTGGGAAAGTGAATTTGTGATGGAAAGAGAAATGGTGAGAATTAGAATCACTAGAGAAAGGTGAAAGACTCAAACGACCAGAGCCTGGTCTAGGGATCATGGGGCACGAGGAATGATTTGTGAAGGATAGAATATCAAAGTCCAACCGTCAATTTCTTTTCAATTTTTTTTTTTTTTTAATTCCACGCTAATGGATGATAATGACCCCTTATAATAACGTAATGATGATATTTTCCCATTAATTGACTCAAAGTAAGGGCATTTTGATATATTCCCCATTTGATCATGGGGTCCTATCGTTACCAATAACTTTGAAATTAATTAACGGAGAGAAAAATTGTTCATAATTTTTTTCGTTTCAATCCGTTTTCTAAACAAGGCCATTTTAATTCCATTTTTTTTAAATTCCACGCTAATGGATAATAATGACCCCTTATAATAACGTACTGCTGATATTTCCCATTAATTGACTCAAAGTAAGGGCATTTTGATATATTCCACAATTGATCCTGGGGTCCTTTCGTTACCTATAACTTTGAAATTAATTAACGGAGAGAAAAATTGTTCATAATTTTTTTTTCGTTTCAATCCGTTTTCTAAACAGGGCCCTTTTTTTTCCAGCTTTCAGCTGAAAGGTATTTTTTCACCCCTGAGTAAATAAAAAATATAAATAAAAATCATCACGGTCGCTTGCAACTTGCAACTTATTAAATAACAATTATATGCTGTCATGTTTTGTTTGTTTGTTTGTTTTTATTTACCACTTTTTTGTACGCGAATTTTTGGCCGATTTTTCTGTCTCCGTTCCTTCATCCTGACCTTATTATTTTCGTTTTCTGCTTCCATCTCTTTCTCTCTCTGTTTGGGCAAGGGGGGGGGGGGTAGGATGGCGGAGGAACGTGGCCTGTTCAGCGCTCCTATACTCGCACCAGCTCTCCTTGCTCGCATCCGGGGGGGGGGGTCACTTCAAACAAAAAAGTGCTACCCATGCGTGTCCCCGCACCCTGAAAATGGACCCTAAACGTCTCATTGCATGAAAATCAAATTTGCACCCGTTTTCGACGTAAGACTGAAAAATGGACCCTAAACGTTCTCATTGCATGAAGTCAAATTTGCACCCCTTTTCGACGTCAGACTGGAAAAACATACCCCAAATGGCGTAAACCCGTGAAATTTTGACCCCAAAACAGCGATTTCCGCTGAAAACACCCCTATTTTTAAGAAAATGGCGATTAAATTGAAAAACACCCCTATTTTAAGGAAAGCGTCGACGCTGCCGAAAGCGAAAACAGACCCTTTTCGACGCTTTTTGGGGACACGCATGAGTAGCACGATCATGTGGTGAGTGACCCCCCCCCCCGGGGGGGGGGCTCGCATCAATGCATTAACGGGCTCTTCTGAGAAGTAAACAACAACAAAAGAATTACATCAAAATCAGACACAAGTCGCCTCCAAGGAGGGGCTCAAGGGCCTAGCCCCAATCCGCAACTTAGAAAAAAAAAATGCTTTATTTCGGCAACTTTGGCCTTTACCTCCCCCCCCCCCGAAAAAAAATATTGATAGATCACTGACCACAGTGAAAAGACTTACCCCTCCCCATCATGACTGTAAGTTGATTGAGACTATTCTCAACGCCTACCCCCCCCCCCACCATAAAAAAAAAATCATCTAATCGCTTGCAGATTATTAAATAACAATTATATGCTGTCATGTGTTTTTTTTTTGTTGTTTTTTTTTCACCCCTTTTTTTTACCACTTTTTTTTTATTTACCGAGAGGTTTTGGCCGATTTTTCTGTCTCTGTTTCTTCATCCTGACCTTATTATTTTCGTTCTTCTGCTTCCATCTTTTTCTCTCTCTGTTTGGGCAAGGGGGAAGGGTGGCGGGGAGGAACCTGGGCCTGTTCAGCGCACTTTTTACCTGGGTTTCCCCTCCTGAGAAGTAAACAACAACAACAACAACAACAACAGAATTAGCCCCACATCTGTCAATCACCACTAAAAAAACCCAGCCCCCAAAGCTATCGCTCCCAATTAGTACCCCCTTTGAGGTCAATAAAGAGGACACCATTACATGATTGTAAGCGTGGTCATTATTGTTTCGGATGGATCGTTAGGTCGCCATTGTCCGTTACTTGTTACGTGACTTTCACTCTCTTTGTAATCATTGTTACATCAGAAGAAAGAGGGAGGGGAAAGGGCAAGGGTGGTCAAGTTCGAGTCGATATGTAACTCTAACTCACGTGTAGGGACACGGGCTTCTATTCTAATAACATTATCACATGTCCTGAGGTAGGTAGTTCTCAAGTTAAGTCATTTGCCCTTTCCTTAAAGCTGAGATATAGTTTTGGTATATCTAAAAATATAGCCTTTCAAATTTTGGATTTACTTTAGCTTATTCTATTAACTAGAGTCCTGGTGTACAACCAATCTATATGTTTTCCTTTTCTTTAATATTTTTGTACTTATAGGCCTACTTGTTACCTTTCAATTAACCATCTAATAATGTAAATAGCTAATTTGTAGGGACTCTGACTTTGGATACAAGACTTTTTGAATAGTATTGTGCATATGTAGAAAGAAAAGAAAAAAATTCTCATTTTTTAAGTGATATGTATGTCATCATAGAATCTTTCATTCAACCGGAAAGTAGATTCAAAATTAGAAAGATTGTATTTTTAGATTTACCAAAATTATATCCCACCTTTAAGGAAGGGGCAAGGACGTTTCGAGAACAACCTCAGTGTGACAATAACAAAAACATGAACATGTATTGTGAGTGTCGTTTACAGTTACATAAGAGGGTTTAGTTCAATCCGATATAACCATGTTTCACGTGCTGATTGGTCCACGCAGGCGTTGATCAGTGGTGAGAGGGTCCCGAACCACGAATTTAATAGGGTATACAACATTTCATTTTTCAGGCATAGCCGGAAAAAAACAAATAAATAAATAAAATAATAGAATCGAAAAGGACTTGCGGCCGAGTATCCGATGCGGATATGGTAATATTCCATGTACATGATAGGAGACAAACAAAATATTATGAAATTGAAAACAAAGTATCATGATAAATGTAAATGTCACTTAAATATAAAAAAAAAGTATCATGATAAATGTAACAAATTAAACAGACAAAATAATATGCGAAGACATGTTTTACAATATATTCAATTAAAGACAGTCTTCACCTTATAGGTAATAATATTTTTATGTAATTGATAGCTTTCGCCTTTTCAAAACTCTTATTCATTAAAGGATTACAAAAAAAAGTTTCATAATTTCGAAATTGACATTTTTCTTTATCACGTAAGAATCCTGAATTAATAAGGTGGGGAAAATTCTTCAAAATTCTTTTTTTTTTATTATTCTGTTTTATTTATGCATCCAGAGAAAAGCATTTTAATATTATGCGGCCCAAAAAAAGACCCGTGAGTCTTTTTTATTTAACATTATATTACGGCTTAATTTTGGACCAATTAACCCGGCGAAATATGATATGTTATTACAGGAAAATAGACGATTTACGGGAGCTTAATTTCAAAAGGGACTAATCCATAGAAATCAGAATTTGTGCCAAACCTGAGTTGAAATTAGTTATGTACCCAAACTCTCCCAAATTGGATCCTTTGGGAATAAAACTCTCCGTAAAGTGTCCAAGCTGTGTATGAAGGGCCAGTTTTTTAAAAAAGATGCAATCATCATGATCACTGAACATAATAAAAATTCATCTCATATTTTGATATAACAAAATGGAGAGAAAACATTCTTCAGATATTTTTTTTTTGTCAAGTGCTCCAATATCCGATGTCGTGGAGCCAAATAAAAATAAAAATTAACTTGGTACTAAAAATTCTTCTTATGTTTTGAAAAACTGTAAAAACAAGAGGCAGGGATAACTTTCTAAAGAATTTTCCTTACGTAACTTTGTAATACAGCATTAACACTTTCAAAAGTCATCATCTGCGTGTAGTAACCATGATGTAATGACAAACTTGAGAAAGTTATGAAACGAAACGAACTTACGAAACGGTTCACTGTTAATTACCATTATGTTTCAAGAAGCGCAGATCCATGTACCTTGACACCTCGAGTTCATTTGTTACACGCCTGAATAAGCAGTAGGGTGTATATAAAGAGAACGTCGGAGAGGCTGGTTTTCATTCCCATCTGGATCCCTCTAAACATCGTCTTCGACATTTTCAATCCAGAAATTACAAACCTTACAATATGACACTGAAGGAGAAAGTAGAATCAACTGTTATTGATGAACCAGCCTCTAACCTGTCTAAACGTTGCCTAAATATCAGCAACGGAGAAATGAGGGAAGAAATACTTGGTGGCAATGATGTCTCTTCTACTGTTCAGGAAACGGCAACCACCATTCCCGAGATTACTGTTTCTGTTTTTGCAAGCCCAGAAGCAAGAGATGTTCTTAGAACCATGACCGACGGTGAACAGGAGGAAAGGTCTCACAATCTTGAAGATAATTCGAAGGAGGCTAGTGGTGATAAAAATAGAATTAGGAAATATGGACGATGGCAACAGGCACAACAACATTTCCTCAAAGATCGCAAATCCATCTCGTTCAGGAGAGAGCCATTATCCTGTCGACGAAGATCAGAAGGTGGGATTAATACAGTGATGTCAACGGAAAGTCTGGGGAAGTTTAACCCTGTTCCGCCAAAGTCACAACCTCCAAGAAGAACATCACTATCATCTCTCAATCCGCATCGTCGTCTCACGTCACCATCCCGCATCAGATTCTCGCCAGACTCTAACATGGGGGGCAAAACAACATCTTTTGAAAACATTAACACCGAGACCTTCGATAGGTTAACCCCATCGTCATCATCTTGGCAATCAAGACGCTCATCATCATCCTTATCATCATCATCATCGTCATCCTGCGAAGCTAGTTCCTTGGGAGGGAACATGATGCTTTGCCAGGCTCGAAGACGATTTTCCTTGCCCGTTTCGCACAGAATCCACATCGCTTCTCTTCATCATCCTCACAAACATGACAAACCAAGCTCGTCAACCACAGGTTCGTCGACCAGTCCGACAGCGGTCGCAGCCAGAAGCATCAGTCCTCGGTCGTCCATCACCAGCCTGCAGATGAACCGAGAGAAGTTGGAAAATCTCATCAAGGAGCGCTCAAAGGTCATCTCCAACTTGACGATTGGGAGCAGCACAGAGAGAAGTTCGCAACGGAAGGATGAGGAAGAAACTTTCATTCGTCGACCATCGCTAATTAGGTCCCTCTCGCCTTCTTCTGCTATTTCAAGTTTAGAGGTAAGTGAAATTTCTCAATCGCTCTTAATGTTTTATTGTAAGAATTCAACACAAAACAATCTCATCATATAATTTCTGAATATATTTTCTGATTGGTAGAGTTCGTGGATAAAGTCTTCATTACAAAGTAATATCACTCTGTAAACATTTTAAAAAAAATATTATCATGCACTATGACCTTCTTCCTTTATCTGTTCTATTTATCTCGTATTTTTACCACACTTAAAACAAAATCTTAATTATGATCATCAAAAACACGAATTTTGAATTTGAATTATGTTTTGACATGTAGGCCCTATATTCTATATCAATATGAAGACCATAATAATAATCTCATCGTAAATAATTTGTTTGTGTCAATTTTCTTCTCCTATGACCAGACGGTGAGTGATCTAAACACCGGTAGACCTATCAATGATGACATCACAGCGACCCATTCTACCAACAACATCATGGAGAAGGCAGATTCACACCAGGACACTTCGTCACCAACGCATCGCATCGCCGAATCTCCCAGACTGCCTGATGACTTCGCCGTAACCAAGAGTAGGAGATCCAGCTTATGCAGTGACATATCGAAATTTCGTCATCATCGAGCTTTGCCATCAGTAAAAATGAGCATCGACAACGGCTTGTCAGTGACGTCGGGCTTATACAATCGTCGAAGATCTGCCCCAATTTTGGATGGGGTAACATGGTCAGCGAGTAGCCTGGGAGACTGCAGAACGATGAAGACCGTCAACCGATGCGACGATGAAATCGTGAATGACCTTGAGGAGGAGCTTCAGCGTCGGATCTTGCAGAGGAAGAATCAGTTGCTTATGCAGGCAGCATCGGGGAGCTCGAGTGGGAGTTCGGCTGTAACGCGCCTCGAAGCTCGTGCGAACTGTAGGACGACGAACATGAGACTGAGGAAGATAATGAATAACCTTACCATGGAGAGAACGACCGCTCAGCTTCTTAGTATGCGACAAGCACTAGTTGCTTCTTGACATGACTTCTTAGGCTTTACAATTGCCACGTCAGCAAGATTGATGTCAAACGTCAATCAACTAATCAATCATTATTTATTTCCATATCCAACAAAAGAATACAAATTTCGAAATACAGTTATTATTGACTATAATAATAGAATGATCTAATGTTTAGCATTCGGACCAAAATAATTTTAATTTTTTGTTGGATTAAAGAGGAATGCTGAAAAGATGTGCTTGTAGATTGCAGATAATACAAAATTACAATATTGATTAAAGACAAACAAAGAAAACTTGATATTCGTATATCATCCATGTCTGACGTCAGTTTTGAGCGGGTCTCAATATTAAGCAAACCAGAAGGATTCAGACCAGGCGCGAAGAAAGCAAGAGAAAGATAGAAAGAGAAAGAGAGAGAGAGAGAGA